>JAZDUA010000378.1:957500-1549388 GCA_038098605.1 Gryllus longicercus
TCTAATTCGCATTTCACCAAAAGTTAAATTTGGTATAACCCATATATCGTCAACTTATACGTCTATGAGAATGGAACATAAGCGTCTTTTAAACCCAAAACTAATAATATTGTGAACAGAAAATTATATTAGTAACTTACGTTTTTACGGGTTTCTACATTTTTGAATAATTATGCCTTTTTATTAAAATTTTCACAATTTAAAATTATTGTGTATGTTGATTTATCATATTGTATAAAGTTAGGTGTTCGATTATGTAAACAACTTTTTTAATGACGTGACGGAAGTTTGTCGTTTTAGTTAAATGTATTTAAATATAAAATTCCTTAAAATTCAACTGTAGAATTAAAATATAATTCAATCATATCAGTATGCTCCATATTCTAATACTCTAACCTATTTTTACTTTACACTTTACATTTTTACTTTAAAGGAAATATTGTAATCGTGGACAAAAAAAGCGATTTTGAGGCAGAAAAACTCTTAATCCGGCTTTCTTAACAGAAAGCGAATAAAATTCCGTCGTAAGTTCTTCGTTGTACTTGGAATACATATTTTGTGGGTCTTCGATGCCGAATGAGGGATTGACGGCAAAAGTTCTGTGTGTCCATCAGTCTGTTTGTGCTCACCGCTAGATACAAAGTTTTGCTAGTTGAAAATACTTTTACAGGTACACGTAGTGGTACAATATTAGGTTCCCTTTACAAATAATTGGCGAGAGTATGTACAGTTGGAGATCCCTGGTTTATTTTTTGTCGTAATGAAGGGTTGAAGGTCATTTCATTGGTTGAAGCAAATGAACTGCATTCACCTATGTTACATCCAAAATGGGGTAAAAAGAGTAAGAGACCTTTTGGTTGATCTCTGTAAAGTAATGTTTAACGATTTTATGTTCAGGTTTTACTTCCCATTGTTTTCTTATTAATAAAAATAATGATAATAATAATGATAATAACGATAATGATAATAATAATGATGATGATGATAATGATAATGATAATGATGATGATGATAATGATGATGATAATGATGATGATGATAATAATGATGATGATGATAATAATGATAATGATAATAATGATAATATTGATAATAACAACAACAACAACTCCACCTAGGGGGTGCATAACTTTGTAGTTAGTGGTGGAGCTTGAGTACCCCCATGAGCCTGAGAGCTTTGTCGGCGGTAGCCTAGCTACTGGTAGGGCCTCCAATGCTCAAGGTTTAAGGGGAAGGGTCGACGAAGTATTCCATAGGAGTGTGGGAAGTTAGTAGAGAGGGAAGGGTCATGAACCCTTGGACTTCCTGTTATCGGCCCATGAATGGTACAGGCGAACAGAGCGAAAGTAGGTTGGCACCCCAGGCTACCGATTATAGTGGAGGTTCGAACCTTGTATTAGCTAGCGAATGTGGCTGCCTTCATCAGTCAGAGAAAATCCTGTAGGGTTCAGAAATGTTTCCTGGCGATCGGAGGGGCCCTTGCTGCGCCGGGCGGGGGCATTGTCCTGAGGCCACTTTGGGTCGCCATGACGGGTGACAGGAAATAACCCATGGGTTAAAGGTGATTTATGAAATCGGACTTCCTTTTTGCGAATCTTCCCTGAAACCCAATGAACAAAATGGATAGAACATGGCATGCAATGAATCTTAACGTGTCTTGATCTATAAATGTCACATACCTGCTCAGAAACCGATCTAATGCCACCTTATAGACGTGTGGCCATCCCACGGATGTTAGTCCTAAGGACTCATGAGTTGGCAGCAGCTCAAAGCCATCAAAGTCAGAGAATTGAAGGAGGTGATGTTTTTACTCAGCAAAACGAAAAATGAGGGTTCGGAAATATATGTTTTTAAGATTTGTAGGGAGCAGAACCCAGATACGAGACCTAACCGAAGCTTAAAGAAGCTTGTCAGTCAAAATTCACAGGAGAACAATTTCCTGATATTCAGGGAAATGCGGAGTATGTTCTTCGATAGAACTATCTACACGACAAACGTGTAGAACCTGAAAACAATGGTGCTGTTGAGGTTCATACCTTTCCAATGAAAGATCCTTCAGGAGTGAAAATTCATCTCTCAATGAATGACACGATAAGTGCATGATGCAAAATTTACGACGCCAGGTAGAAAGAATTCGTCAACTTGTTCATTCGTATCTCGTGCACCGTTGAGAAGAATATACAAAAGTGTTAAAGCTACGAAAGTAGTAGAGACTGCGAACTCTGTCTAAATGAGGTGGTTCATACTCCAGATAAAGATCTAAATATTACTGAAATCAATCACAACGTGTATGCAACTGTTTATCTGGTATTTCAGATAATTTTGGGGCCCGCCAAGACACCTATGGGCGATAGCCAGACTCAACAGCCCCATAGCCCCTTGGACGAAAATAATTAATTATCAAATGAATAGCAGACACGGCGTGAAGTATTTCTCTTGGAATAGGCATCTTCTAAATCAATGCACACCTCTAAATTTCAATGAAATGATATATTGCATGTTGAACAAAAATACAAACTTGAAAATGACGCAAGAAGGCTAGTGGTATGCAAGCATGGGCTCAACGCATTAGACGTTAAAAACGTAGAGGAAATTTTCGGGTGCAGAATTGGTTGTATGAAACGGACGCAAAGAGATCTTTCACAATATTACTTAACAACCGAATGGCAATGCTATCACTTCTTCAAAAGATGTCATCACATTTTGAACAGAATCTAGGAGGAATTCAAAGACGCATCTTAGCTTCAATCTGAAGTTAATGCTGCCGATGAACTTGTAAAAACAGTGGAACATGTTCACCAATTCGCAGAAGAGAAACTTTTCCAAGTATCTAAAAACATGGGAAACATCAAATTCCTCGGGACTAATAATATACAGAATTATTGGATTAAGAAATTAACAAGATATTCTTATCTAGCAAAGGCTGTTATAAACATTACAAAACCAAAAGAAACTCGCGGAATGGCTCACACGCGGCATGCATTTGTCGCCCAAAGCGGGCAACAATTCTTTGTTGAAGAACTGCAGCCATAGTTATAACTGCAGCCATGACTAACAATATGTACAGACACCTAGAGAAGAAGCATCTGGGTCCAGTTGAACAAAAAAGGATGTCGTGAAGGTTCCTATGTCTCTAAGGAAATCTTGCTACTAAATAAAGTAATCTTGAATGATGTAAGGACACGAAAACATAATTTAAGTATGGCTTGGATTGACTACCAGAAGGAATTTGACAGGAATGGATATTGAAGACTCTGGAGATCTATAGATTTCATCCTAGACTTATGAGTTTTTCAAGGCTAGTATGACGTCGTGGAGTACCAGTTTACTAATATTCAGAGGAAAGGAAGCAGTAGAAACAAGTATTCGGATAAACAGGGGTATTTTTTAAGGAGATTCGCTAACCTCTCTGCTGTTTTGTATTAGTTTGATTCCACTTTCTAAACAATTGTTGAACACTGACTTTGATTACTAGCTCCATGGTGATTACAAAGTCCACTATTGCAATTTTTATGTGGATGAGTTTAAAGTGTTAGTCAAGAATGAAAAGATTCTCTCCCAAACACTGTCTGTCAACAATGATTTTAGCAATGACATCTGCATGAAGTGTGGTCTTGACAAGTGTGCAAAAATCAATTTAAAGAGAGGCAAAGTGACGTCAGGGAGTATTGAAGTTGTTACGCATACTGTGCTTCACGATCTTCAACCAGGTAAAACTTACAAATATCTGGGCATTGAAGAATGTGAGAACATCTCGAATGACAGAATAAAAGAGAATGGGCAGGGAGTATTACAAAAGAGTGAGCCTTGTCCTGCAGGCCGCTATGAACTCCAGGAATAAAATATCTGAAATAGGTATCTTGGCGGTGCCTGTAGTCAGTAGAGTTTTGGACTAGTGGACTGGATTGAGAAAGAAATTCGAATCACGAATCGAAAAAAGAGAATACTGCTTACAATGCATCATGTCGTCCACCCTCGAGCTGACGTACACATACTTTTTGTCACGTAAGGAAGGAGGAGGTGGAGACCTCAGACAAATTGAAGCCTCCTGGCTCCTGTACAATAGTCGGGATGCAAAAGAATGTAGTCAGTCATCAAGACCCACTAAAGAAGCAGGTCATTAAATCTGACCGAAGAATGGAAAACGGAAGCATTGTTAGTGTAGAAAGAAGTATTGCAAAGGAAACGGCAAAGCACGGAGAAAAGTCCAGGCATTGAACTCTTAAACACGAAACGTGAGACACAAGAATTATTAATGAAATCGTGGAGAGACAAAAAGAATGGACCAGGTGTAGATCAATAAAGATCAATCATTCATGTGGCATAAAAGGGCGAAGAAAAAGCCAGAATCAGAAGCAGTTGTAATAGCACCAAAGATTAGACTTCGAGAGCTCGACATTATAACGCTTCTCAAAATTTCTCAAGATGATAATGCCACATTTGCCAGGAGCAAGTAGAAACCTTTGATCATATTGTCTCAGGGTGTTCAATTCTAGCAAAGACTTCTAGCAACTTGGAAAGACACGACAGGGTGTGTAATTACCTCCACTATCACGTCTGTACCGCCGTCAAAGTTCCAAACACATGCCCCAAGTGGTATGAACACTCCCCAAAACCAGTGACGCCTGTTGGACTGTGTACAATACTGAACGACTAACAAATTGAAACTGATCACACAATTGTGGTAAACAAAATGATATTGTTATCCTGGATTTGAATATTTAAAAAAATGTCTACTTGTAGATGTGACTGTGCCGTGCGACAGTCTTAAAGACAAGAGTTAGGAAATCGAGATTAGCCAAATGTGGGGAGTAAAAGAACAGGTCGTCGCAGTGGGTATGGGAGTTCTGGGATTTGTTTCTCAAAATTTGTGTAAGAACTTGGCTGAACTCCAGGCTATTGAAAAGACTGGGAAGTGCAAGAAATTGCTTCATTTGAAACAGCCTACATATTGCACCAAGTATTGTAGAGACAGCGACAGTCCTTAGATCTGCTCCTTAAGAAGCTGGTTGCAAACTGAACTATGATATTATAATAATATATTTAGTATAATCAAAATAATAAAATATTTTTATTCTTAATATGCTTTGACTTTGGTTTATTATTGTTGTCATGTTTACTAAAGTTTATGATGTTGAATTCTTTGTGTAAGCAAAACAAGAACAGTGCGTTTTCCCCTGCAAATTGTGCGTAATCACTGCTGAAATATCACTTCAATTATGAGGTATTGTACAATCAACTTCGAAACTATTTTTTTAAGAATACATTTTAAATAATTATATACTAAAATAAAATTTCATGAAACATGTGATCCCATTTAATGTCCAAAGAAATTTTAGCTATGTTCGACAGACTCTCATGGTGCAGTAGTGTGGCATCTTCCAATATTTTAAAATTTCTGTAAAACCAAGAATTCGATGACAGGATTATTGTGAAAACTAATGAAATATTAATTTTTAGATCTATTTAACGTATACACGAGTGTTTAAAAAATGTTAGTAAAATTATTTAATTGTTAAGTGCCTCCGGTTGTTCGTACACTCGTGTTCTGTATCTAAATGTTCATTCAACCCGCAGTGCACTTCGGTATTGCGGAACAGCTGTTCGCGCAGGGGCTGAAGGAGAACATTTCTATTTACTGGATGAACTGGACAGGTTTCACTAGCCATTTAACAATTACAGCATATTGTTATACAGTGTGATAGTATTATAATGCACTCTCTTTATCCAGCGTTGCTTAGATGTTTTTATCGTAGGTGATACCATGTGTGCATTGGAATCCAATGCACATGTACTTAATATGGTTATTCCACGAATGAAATTACCTGCAAAAAAGTTGCAGAATGCATCAAATATTGCTTAGATTCTGTTCCACAGCAAGTGGTTACAACGCTACATGTGAATCGCACCTTCTGATTGGCTAGTAAGGGGGAGGCTGCAAGAAAAAATAATTTTCTTGGAATACTCAGTCTTGACTAGTGTATTGTAACCGCCATTTCACGTTTCCGAGATAGCGGTTGCAGTTCATCAGATGTATAGTTCTACACCATCGGTGTTCATTTCGCGAGAGGAATTTTGGAATACTCTATTAACTAGCCTCTCCCGTCGCTCCCTCTCTGTCTATCCCACCCTTCTTACTCGTTCTCGTTGCGCCCCGCTCCGCCCCACAACGCTCCATCACACTCCGCTTCACTCCGTCCCGCTCCGGCCGGCAACAAGGTCACCTTGATGTATTGGGATACATTTCTACTTACTTATTGTGACCTGACCACATTTGGAGTACATTTTGTGATCGCGGACTCCCCAATGTTTCTTTTTGGCTTCTGAAAAAATGTTTGTGTATAATTTGAGAAAAATTGCTCCAGTAGTTCAAACCT
Source organism: Gryllus longicercus (assembly GCA_038098605.1). Classification (NCBI taxonomy): domain Eukaryota; kingdom Metazoa; phylum Arthropoda; class Insecta; order Orthoptera; family Gryllidae; genus Gryllus; species Gryllus longicercus. The sequence goes on from JAZDUA010000378.1 coordinate 963,878, forward strand.
TCTTCGTGCAACACCTAAATATTTGTTTTATACGATGAAGTCAGAAGCAATAATGTGGAAGTGCAATTTGTAAAAAAAATATTTTAGTGTACTTTTGATCATTTTATGCATATATAATTTAGATTACTATCAAAATATAAACAGATTGTTATAATATGTTTTACTCTTGTGTTCTCTAGACACACTTTCTAAAATTAACTGTAAATTGAAAGATGCGCTTATAACACTGCATTCCAGTGAAAAATGTAAGATGAAAGAAATCTGCAATTAATGAACGGTTATTGACAATAATTATTGGATCCCATGAAAGGTAACCAGCAGTAACTCCTATCCTTCTTCAGAGAGGGATAGAAATAAACTAATGACGGACCGAAGTCTTTGCAAAAAATATGTTTGATCAATAGCGAAAGCACAGCATGGACCTGGCTGTCAAAACATTAATATAAAAAAATCAATATTGAGACAGGTTTGTTTTATAATACGCCAGATCTCATCTTTGTTGATGAAATGATAGTATAGATAGTTAACGTGACTATTTCACCAGACTAGTTCAGATAGAGAGAGATAAAAAACAACCACAAAAAATCAACAAAAAGAAAAGAACAACCAACCAACAACTAATTATCGTGATCTTCAGATAGAGTTGAAAGACCTGAGGAAACAGTTGATGACATTCATACAAGGGACAGCTGAGTTTTTATTGGGAGCCATACTCAGAGATGTGAAAAATTATTTTAACACCCTAGGCATTAATGGTTAATCATACAAACAGTAAAAAGGTACTCTACTACATTTATCAAAGGAAGTGAAGTGTTAGAATCAAGCTTGATCAACCGCAATTGTTACGTTTGTTATTGAGAATCTTTTTCTTCCTTTTTCCGAACCGTGATGTAAAACTTGAAATTATTTGTTAGAAAATCACAAAATTTAATTATTGAATAAGGTTCATATTTGTAAATAGACAATGTGTCGGACGCGGACAAAAAAGGGCGATGGTTTACAGGACGTGGTTTACGTGGTTTACAGGACTTAATAACTGGCAGAAATAAGGAACGACTTCAAGTAAATAGTCTTCCGAGCTGAGTAGTCGGTTTTCGCTAGAATATTCCACTGAGGAACGCCACAGAAAGCCTAGATCGTGATGTTAATTGAAACTCTGTTTTGCTCAAATTGAAACTTCTTCGATAGTTCCATTGCTTTCTGGTATCCTTGGGTTCTCTCTTGAATACACGCGATCGAAAGAGTTACAAATTGCTGATAAAATTCACTACATACGTATAAATAATCAAAAAAGAATAGTATCAACAATGTGAGTAAACAAATGAGACATTCGGGATAGGAAGAGTGATCTTTAAAATCACAACGTCTGGAAAAAAAAAAACATACATATTCCGTAATGGGCACGGTCAAGAAAATATTTGTTGAGAAACATACTTTCCTCGACAAAGAGAGGCGATCTCCACTTATTAGACCTTTGGGCACGCGTTTACTTCACAATGGTGTATAAAGACGTGACTGAATATTGAGATCGCGCTTGCTTCCCCTCGTATGATGTGCCCGTTCCACTACGCGGAGTGTCTCGGGGGGACTTGAAGCACGCGGGTGCGTTCTCGCGCTCGCGGCTCCGCATAATCGTATCAGCGGCCGGCCTCTTCGCGAGCGGTGGCAGCGGCAGCGGCGGCGGCGGCAACGGAGCTGGAGAGGTGTGCCAGCCTCGCCCCCTCCCCCGTCGCGCCACCCCCGTCGCCCCGCGTGCCGTCTCGCTTTGCTATAATTGCGCGCTGCCGCCCATCCGTTATTCCGCCGCAGCGCTCCTCGCGGCTCTCCGGGGAAATAAAATAATTGGAGAGCCTGGCGGCGGCGGTGGTAGCGGTGGCGGTAGCGGTGGCGGGGGTGGAGGTTGTGGCGGGGGTGGAGGTTGTGGCGGGGGTGGAGGTTGTGGCGGGGGTGGAGGTTGTGGCGGGGGTGGAGATTGTGGCGGGGGTGGAGATTGTGGCGGGGGTGGAGGTTGTGGCGGGGGTGGAGGTTGTGGCGGGGGTGGAGGTTGTGGCGGGGGTGGAGGTTGTGGCGGGGGTGGAGATTGTGGCGGGGGTGGAGGTTGTGGCGGGAGTGGAGGTTGTGGCGGGGGTGGAGGTTGTGGCGGGGGTGGAGGTTGTGGCGGGGGTGGAGGTTGTGGCGGGGGTGGAGATTGTGGCGGGGGTGGAGGTTGTGGCGGGGGTGGAGGTTGTGGCGGGGGTGGAGGTTGTGGCGGGGGTGGAGATTGTGGCGGGGGTGGAGGTTGTGGCGGGAGTGGAGGTTGTGGCGGGGGTGGAGGTTGTGGCGGGGGTGGAGGTTGTGGCGGGGGTGGAGGTTGTGGCGGGGGTGGAGGTTGTGGCGGGGGTGGAGATTGTGGCGGGGGTGGAGGTTGTGGCGGGAGTGGAGGTTGTGGCGGGGGTGGAGGTTGTGGCGGGGGTGGAGGTTGTGGCGGGGGTGGAGGTTGTGGCGGGGGTGGAGGTTGTGGCGGGGGTGGAGGTTGTGGCGGGGGTGGAGGTTGTGGCGGGGGCGAGGGTTGTGGCGGGGGCGAGGGTGAGGATGGTGGGAACAGTGGGGAGGCTGTGATTGTAGTGGAGACAACGGGAGCGACGTGGACGGCAGGGGCGTAGAAGCGGCGGAGCGGAAGTGGGGACCTGAGTCAGGAGGTGGGGGTGGAGTGGGACAGGATTAGAGCGATACTTTGCTCCTGCAGCTCCCTCTCCTCACCATTCGCTACGTCATATCCACTTCCTCCATACGTCCATTCTCATCTTCGTATGCATATTCCGCATTGGAAACTTTCACTATTTACGACCATATGCATGCAAATTAAATGGTAGGTGGGAATTGATTGTGAAATGTATCGGAAAGAGAGAGAGAGTTATTAGAGTAAATAAGTTATTGTTACGCCGATGTAATGCTGATATCGAAGAAATCTTAGATTCACATTATGCATAGTGAGGTTTCACAATACATTTTGGTAGAATTATTTTACAAGACTCTGACGGTGAATAAGGCTGGCATAACGTTGATAGTATGAAATATAATTAAATCAATAGTTGCACACAAATTCTGATACCTGAAATCCAAACATTTATGTAATAATAAATAAAATCCAAACAAGAAGCAATCAAAGAAGCATAATAAAACGTGTTTTTTCACACATAAAATATCGGCCCTCGTATCCCCTTATTAATTCTTAAATTTTGCTTCTTAGACATGAACAATTGCTAAAACTCATTCTTATTGAGAAATGTTTATATTCAGATTAAGGTCCATCATAAAATTTATTTAAATATACCATTATAAAACGAAAAAAAGCCTGTAATAGCAAATTTCTGTTGACTAACATAATATAGAAGAAAATCAATTGAAACGGAGAATATGCCGTATCAGGAACATTTCATGAACAAATATATTTAGTACAATGTTTTCAATGTTGAATAACCTGCGGAAAACAAAATTGCAAGTGCAAAACAGAGTTTCAATTATAGATTGCCGTTTTTGCACTAACCCAGATTTGTTCGAGCACGGCGAATCATTGGAGTATGTCGGTGCACTAAACTGAAAAATGGAGAAGGACAATAAAACTACAATAAGATGTCTTACTAATTATTTAGCAATCAGCAAATATGAAGTGTTTCGACAAGGTTTTACTGAGCCACTTTCTACTAATCCCTTCTCATCCATACATTTTACCCAAATTTAAACATAAATCCCTCAAGAACGGTAGATACAAGTGCAAACTGTTCAGGCGTTAAAATCACATTGGACAATATACTCTCTTGAATGAACATCATTAAACAGATTTCTATTACTAGAGTATTCGCTTGGTTTCTATGTAGTTAGAAGTACGGAAGAGCTGTCAGATGTCGGTGAGATACCTACTGTAATCAGCCTAATGCAGTTGCGTTGTTGCTCGACTCCTGTCGACCCGAGAATCCTATTTGTAGGCGTGACGAAAGTCAAAGGCAAAAGATAGAGGTTATGATGGGATGGGGATGTGATATGCATCGGCGCGCGCTGTACGCACACTACCGCCCGAGTCAGCACGGTTTCATGGTGTCCCGCGCTGTGTCGTACCCTTTTGTGAAGCGCTGTGTCGTACCTGCTTGTTTTGTGCGTTGCCGTTCAGTGACACGGCGGGCCCTAATAAGCACGAATCGAGAAGCAGAGATAACATTCTAGATACTGAATACACGAGAAATCGAAGCCGGACGCCTCGAAAGTACACAAGAAACAACAAACCAAGGGGATCCGAAGCATATTGTCACGTATATTTCCACTTGATTTCTATTAAAAGATTTCCTGTTCTAGTATTTATATTTGTATTTAGTAATTATGTGTGCCGTAAAAGGCAATTGGCCTCAGTGCCATTAGATCCCGGGGTTCCAAGTTGGTCACCCAACCAGGAACCCGCGATATCTCGAATTCGCTTAACTTTAGTGACTACACGTATTTAACTAATTCGGATAGAGATGTCAGTTTCGCGGTATTGGCCTTTCAGAAGAACCTTTACAGCATTCGCCTGGATGGCCGAGGGAAGCAACGAAATCCCTGGTAAGAATAGCCAGCACGGGGATGGAACCCGGGCCTCCTGAATGCGAACTCAGCGGGATACACCCTGAGCCACTTCGCTCTGTTGTTCTGATATGGTATTTCTTAATTTCTATACAATATATACCTGGAGTAAATAAAGACAATACATTTTATCAGAGCTACAAATTTCCCACATACTAAATCTGTAATGTTGTTCTGGAGTCTCACTGAAAGATTGAATTGGAAATAAAAAAGGTTAACTTTAGAAAACAATTTCTTTATAAAAAAGGATATATGAAAAAACAAAATCAAAAATACTTAATATGATTCTCTTAATGAAATAAAGAACAGTAACATAAAAAATACTACCATCTAGTTTTTAACAAAGTCGTTAATGATTTGTACCTTCAATCAATTCAATTGATGTTAAAAAAGCCTTTGTGTTAATCCACGTTTTCATTAACAGATATTCATAAAACGAGTTTTCTGTAAACAAATCATCTTTTTCTCTGCAGTAGTACAATACTTTCTCTGCACTGCGTTATAGTAGTATAATAGGAAGTACAAATTGAAGAAGTTCTACGTGATTGTCATGGAGTTCTCTACTTTCTTAAGGAATTAAGGAATTCTGTGCAATCTTGTATATCGCTTGAGAAGACCTAATATAACGGGGCATAGACAGGTAATCAATAAAACAATTATAGGATTATTAATAAATTTATGCTTTTGGATTGTTGAATACGCTTTAGGTTCGTGATAAGCTGTGCAGCCACCCTAAGAGAAAAATGTTAATTTAGAATATCTGCGACAAATAGACGACGAAAAATGGTCAAAGTTAGTAGTACATTAGAAATATGTTAGTGTTATATGAAAGTTAAAAAAAGAATGTTGCTATACAAAACAAACTTAAAATGTAGTTATTATGAGTATTCTTTCTTTAAATTATTATTAGCTTTGTTAAGATAATTTCATCATGTCATTGAGAAATAAACAATCTAAATTCTCACAAAGATGATTAAGACGTGTCATCAAGTTTGATTACCAATTACGTTAAAGCATACAGTCACGCGTGTGCTTTTTGTGTATTAGAATATATAAGCAATTACGATTTATTTGATTAATTATCCCTAACTAAAAGACTACGTTGTTTCAACAGTACAATTTTTTTCTATCTCGACAAATAAAATAAACTCTCAATTTATACTCAATACTTGTACTTTACCATTCATCGCCGTTTATCATGATTTTAAAGGAATTACAGTAATTGTATAACATCTGGCACATTCAAAATAAATTTGTGGATACTGCGACCTTCAAAATCTTTTGTTTGTTAGAGGTTGTGAAAAAACACACGATGTTCACGACGAGAAAATATACTCACTCACTTTCTCATAGCCGGTAAGAAGAGAATAGTAATGACACCTGCGCTATTGACCCAATAGCTTTATAGACCCAATGACTGCCCCAGTATTGACCAATTGTCGTTCTCCTCGTCTGCTGAGACATAAAGTCCCTGGCGCGATTGGGTGACCACCGAATACTCCAGGTCCATTTACCCTCCTTTCTTCGGGGCACGAACTGGTTCGGTGTGGAAAGCCTTGTGTGTTTCCAGTTTGCCCCCACCCCGTCTCTCACGCCACCTCCCTCCCGCCGCTCTGCCACTCGCCACCTCGAACACACTCCGCTGCCGCAACACCGCACCGCTCAGTCACCCAGGGTTGCCAGATGCTTCGAGCAATTATCCACCGTTAGGTGGTTGGAAATCCGCCCAATAAGAAAAATTCAACTTTCCAAACGGAAAATTTGAATTTGCATAAGTATATGATTTTGAAGGTTTTTTTTGAGGTAGTGACTATGAAATGCTTGATTAGTTTTAGTGTTTTATTTGTGAACATTGTAATTAATAATTTATGAAAAAAATTATACTTTTTGAAATAATAATTTATATCTTAATATTTAAAAATAGGTTATGACTATTTCGTAGACGGCAAGACACAATCAATCTGTACTGACTTACCTTTAAAATAATATTTTCATTCCTTTTTTAATTGTAATTGCTTAAGTACTTTTCCTAATTGCTCATTATCACTCTCCTCTTAAAAAACCGCGCTTAAAAAGATTACCCCAGAAATGCAGACATATACATGCTTATTTCCTATGGCTTAAGAGAAAATGCTGGCAATGACTCCGTACTTCCAAAAGATGACTAATTTTTAATGGCGTTTTCTAAAATTAACTGGAAGCTTTGCAATGTGATATTGTATTACACGCACGACAAAGACGCTATGGCTTTTTCAGATCGCTACCCTATACTAGAGGTCTAAAACAAATATTACTCACTTCTGAAAGTAAATTTGAATGCATTAACAAATTATTAATGAAAAATCATGTATAAAGTAAAAAAAAACAACTAAAAAATAAAACTCACTGTCAACGTTGTTGTGGTTTTTTGTTTAGAGAAATTCGTCGTAATCTGAAAACGCGCCTAAAACCGCACATGTTTTGTTGCATATCCGCCCATTGGACGATATTTCGCAAGCCAATTTCTGTCCCGCGACGGAGAGTGGTTTTCCAACCCCAGAAGCGGAATTCAGCCCAAAGTGGCAACCCTGCAGTCCCCCAGCCACCCCCCCCCCCGGACGCCGCAGCCCCCCCTCCCTCACGGTTGCCTTGGATTGGTATCCATGTATTTGTTGTAAGAGCCACTGCATTTATTTACCACGAGTATCCACATCTGTACACTTCACACATTTAATAATATACTCCTGTTGGACCATAATAAACCTGGGCGACCGCCCCAACGCTCACCCTCTGTCCTCCTCTTCATGGCGACAGCGGCGAGCGCCGGCCGGCCTTCAGGAGGCCTCCCCCGCCCAGGCAGGCGTCTGCGTCGGCCGCCTGATAACGTTTGACGCACGTATGTTTATTTGTCGTAAAGCGATTACCCGCCCAGCACGGGGCCGGGCTCGTTTGCATCGCAAATGCCGCCGGCGCCACGGCTGCCTTGGGGCTTCCCCGGCGCCCTTGCCCTCCCACGCTCTTCTCTGGCCCTTCTCGACCTAACGACCTTCGAAGAAGGCCTGTTTCGATCAGGAAATTAGTGACCGGTTTTAATGGATTCGATGCTGCGAAAGCTCACTGCCCTTTATGGCGGTTTCAGTCATGTTAGGTTGCGGTTTTGTGGACGGAAAATCTTCACTGCATACCTATCTTTGGGAGGGAAAGTAAAGGAACATGAAGTATATGGAACCAGGTCGTACATTTATCCATTTATTTGATTATTCAATGTTGGTTATAAGGAGAAGGAATGGGACAGCTCCTCTACAGTATCCACGATGTTTTTGGAGACATCAATAAATGCGAAGGGAAAAGGAAAGATCGCTCACAGACTGTGGTCCATTTGTGTTGGGTGCTACTCTGGCATTCGTCTGGAAGTTATTAAGGAAACCTTAGATCTCAACAGCCAATACGCCTCTTTAAAGAACTGGTTGGCGTCACAATCACAGTATTGTTCAACACATTACAGCGCTCTGATGAAACCGCCGCTACCGATGCAAACATCGTGTATTTCAGCATTACAAAAAATCCTATCATTTTACTAGTTTAAATTTGATTTTTAGAAAAATTTCGCTTTGATAGTTCTTATTTTTTTCTTTCTCGCTTTCACTTCTTAAATAAAAGTATTTTAAAAGTGCAAAAACTGTCGAATTCCGACAGAAAAACTCTAACTACTGGACCCTGGTAATGAAACGGTGGACAAGTCACGTTTCTATATCTAGCAAATGATTTCCTCCAACACTTTGTGTAATCAGAATCCGTATTTTGTGTGTCCTTAATACCAAAAATTTGGTTGATGGCAAAAAGTCCGTCTCCCTGTCTATATGTGATCAACACTAGCCCTAAAACCATTAACCCGATTTTCTACAACGTTGTATTTCCTCGGTTAAATTGGTAGTAAATCAAGGCTCTCTGAGTTTGCAACATACATTTTGACTTTCGGAAGTACTTTATATGAAATCTTAGAAACATTTTCTAATGTAGCCATACATTTTTGGGAATAACTTTGACCTTGGACAGAGTTAATGAGGCTTAAAAGAATTATGCAACTCCTATTTTCGCTGTCATTTTTTATTTTTCGAAAATATCAAATGTTCAAAACTTTTCGGCGTCTTTCTACAATGACGATATTGAAGAAATAAGTTTTTCTTAATATGTTTTTTTCAAAAGGTCATGTGCAATGTTGCGGAATACGAGAATTTTTACGTAATTTGGTGTGAAAAATAGGCAATTTTTAAACAAGTATTTTCTCAAACACGGCTCCCATATTTTTCTTTAAATTTTCTCATTGTATGTATGATGATAAAAGTTTGGTTGTAGTTCATTTAAGACGAATTCTGTGTTTTTTCGAAAATTGAAACAATTACTAACAGAACAACAAAATTGAAGATGTATTTTTTTGCAATAAACAAACTATGTTCTAAAAAATTAGATATTTAAAGAGGTCAGGTACAATTTTTTGAAAGAGTGTAGATTTTGCATAATTTGTGTTTGAAATTAATGCAATTAAAAATAATTTTCTTAAAAACCATTCCATATTTGTTTTTAAACTTTTTCGACGTAAAATACAAGAATAGCTCACGTATCATTTTCGTTAAATTATCTGAGTTTCTGAAAATTGCATGAAATAATTAGAGAGACAATTTAATTTTTTAGTGGTAGGTGGTTTTAGTGATATTCCGCCATATAAAATTAGGAAAGGAGTAAAAATTTTGATGAAAAAACGACCTACGCAAATTGGAGACGAGCACCAGACATGTCGACGCTGCTGTTAGGTGCTCTTTTGGTTCTGTGTTAATCATTCTACCTTAATCAACTACCTCCTCCCCCACCAAACTTTGCCGCTACACAGGATGTGCCATTGATGTAGGTCATTTGCTCCGTTTCAGTTGGTCGGTGTTATTTTTCCACGACTCATTGCGCCTGTTGCTCTGCTTTTAAAAATCCTTTTCTAGCCATCAGCGAGACTGGTTGCCATTCTCAACGCCATCGCTCCACCTCTTTTCTTTCTTTGACGATTGTCACTCGTCACTGCCTCTAACACCACCCTGTTTTCTTTCTTTGACGATTAGATTTAGTGAAAAAACAGTAAAAAACTGTTTGTGACGTAGGGGGAGAAGAGTATCTCCACACCTTTTCTTGGGTTCCAGAATATCTTCCCGTCATTTTAACTATAAATAGTTGAAAGTGAGTAAAAGTTTAACATAAGTAAATAAAAATAAATTTTAAAAATCGTAAGATTAGCAATATGTGAAAAATAGTCATTTTCGTTTCTGAGTCATAGAAAACCTATTTGCATCGGTACACGAATTGCAAGTATGATTTTTATGCATTGCTAACAAAATAGCAATCACTCGCCCTTACATCTACTCTTACCATTACAAGCAAAAGGAGAATTCAACAAAACGTGCGCAAAGTAAAGCTACATTTACGTCCAGAAGCAAAAAGAAAATTATTAAATAATAATAATTCCGTGGTGGTAGCAGGTATCTTGTGGTAATCCATAATATGATAAAGGAAATAATCTCCACAAAAGGTTTAATCATTTTTATTAATCATTTTCCAGAGTTAACTTTCGGAAAACATTCTTCCCATCCTCAGTGGATCTCTAGCAAGGAGCAGAAATGAAAACATTAACACAAGTTGAACACAAGAAAAAAGAGAGGGTACAGTGAATTTAGTGGAAAAAACAAACAAGTAATATCATATAAATACAAAATTGAAAATAGTTACTGCCCAAGCAACTCCCGAAAGTTAACTCTGGAAAATAATTAATAAAAATTATTTATCCTTATGTGGTGATTATTAACTTTACCATATAATAATAATTATTATTATTAGTCATTTTATCTTCATTGCCTTTAACGACGACTTAGTCCAGCTATGTCAAATACCGCACGAGCCCCTTGTCCGTTTGTGAAGGATGGCGCTCTTACACCACGGTCAACTACCCCTGACGCCGCTCCCATTTCCCCTCGAAACTCAGAAAGAGGTGTACAAGTGCATGTTGTAGTGGCAATTCTAAACACACAAACGTACTCGAAATATCTCAACGAATAGTTGCTGCGTTGAAAATTGTGTTTACTAGTAGTTTGTGGCAAACACTCATGCTCTGGAAAACGTTTATATATTGTATTATTCATTTTTTAATTTTATGTTTATTTTTAGAGGCTTTATTTAATTTGTTAAGCAAAGTAGCTTAATAATGTTTGAATTCCAAATTATTTGTCTGTTTTCATTTCGTATTATGATTTACTAAAATGATTATCATATTCTTTACTCTCAATTAATAATTTCCAATGTTAATAATGTATTACATTTTATTGAAGAGAGAATTTATGAAAAAATAGGAATAAATGCAACTAATTTTTTGGCAATAACTGACATCTCCAAAATACCGTCATGAGTCAGGTATCTAGTGACTTACCGAACCCTTTGAATTTACATTTCATGACAGTAGACCAGGGCGTAGAGTAGGTGAATTCTAGTAAGCTAGTTATTTGTCCGCGACATTGACATCACTGACTAGATTCACTGCGTTTCCACGCTCCTAGTAATGCATTTCCAGTAGCATGCGGATTCTACGAATCACCCCATTCCGTGCGCACCTTGCTCTGAAATAGGTTTGAAGCCTCAATGCAATCCATTGGAGCTGACGCAGTGCTGCTGAGCCACGCAGCTTTGCGTGCCGCCACCGCTCCACCGTCAAAGCAGCGCCCACACCGCCACCTGAGCGCAGGTCGCGCCCTCGGCGAAGGTCGCGAGTCCCCTTTCAATCGGTCGGTGCCTCCCCCCTGCGTGAATTCCCTTCCCGCCACTTGCGCTCCGCGCCGCAAACTAGCTCGGAATTCGCGCCGCCATCGAACGTTCAGCGCCCCACGCACACACCCACGCACCCGTGCGGTGCCTCTGACCGGGCGGACCTAGGTTCGAGTTCTGATTGCGGTTGGGTATTCGACACTAGCTAAATAGCTCAGTCATAATTCAGTCGCTGTCTGGAGAAGAATTCCAGCGGTCGGCTGCTCTGATCGGTAGTTTTCCGTGGTTTCTTCTATCAACACTAGGCGAATGCGGGAACAGTACCGTAACGGGCCACGGACCGTGTGCGATCGTTCCTTCCCCTTCCTTGTTCTATCCTCACCCCTTGCATACATTTACACATACACTACCACACATGCCGGGAGATCGGTCGGGAACTTATAGCGCGTCCCGGCTGGGGCTGTGCACCGCTGGTGAGGAATAGCTGGTTGGAGTATACACTGCTAGTCGACATGTAGGTCGGGGCCGGATATCACCATTCAGCAAGTCAAGATCACAGCCAACGCCCTAAGGAAGCATTCACTACACTTACGGGACTACCAATGACCTTAGCATCTGACACGCCCAGAATCATTAAACAATAAAAAAATGCACCTCTTTTCACTTCGTTCACCTCTATTCTGGTTAGTGTCGAGATTTTTTACCACCAATTATTCTACCTTTGGTCAAGCGTCTGGAGCTTGGAAGCTTCTCTGATTGCCGGGAAGATAGTTGCGAGTTAATGTCTGCTCTACAAAGTATCTCCTCGTTTTAAAATCAATTATTTATGTAGCATTGATTGCAGCGGTTTATTTCCTATTGTGGAGGCAAGAGTGATTTTTCATTGTGCGTAGAATTACATGATTTCGACCCGTTAGGAGGATGCAATTACGCTCGTAAAGAGGTGGTTGGGAAAGGGTTTGAGAATTACGAGCGATGTTTTTATAGAGGCTCATATGCCGAGAGTCATATGCAAAGAAAAATGTTTGTATTCTGAGTTCATTAGCGATTTCTTTTCCTACACTAGTTTTGACCTATATCTTTAGAGTAGACAGTATAAACTTATATAGTTATGAACTAATATCTTTACCACACTACGTTTGTTGTGGAAATGGCTTTAGTAAACTACAATTTTAATAAGCAATTGACAGAATTCTCTGTTAACATTTCACTAATTATTTCCTTCACTAAGGGGTAATAGTTTATTGTAGTTTTGTATGTACTCATCTTACGTTTCCAATGATAATCAGCATTATATTCTCTTTAAGAATATATTAACTAATGTTTTGAAAGTTGAACAATAATTTGTAAAGATGCTATGAATTAAATAAACATTTTTGTATGTGATGATAAAATACAGAGAATCATTTACACTAGACCTGGTTCTGCCATTAATAATAAATTCTCTGCTCTCTTACTGATGTGATTTATTTAAAATAATTAAATCATAACTTGTTACATTATCAATAGTTTTATTTTCTCAGTGATTTACTCTCTACAACGACGTCTCCAGCCCTAGATTGATCGGTTATTTGATGTTTCTGTGCGTGTCAACTGTTGTGGTTATTAGATCCGAAAGTATAATGATTGTTTTTCACGGTATATGAAAGTTATTTTTTGTAGATAGATGGCGAGATCCGGCAACGACCTACACTACTTGCACTTATCCCACAACCAATTCTCTCAACTTTCGGAACAAGTTCTAAGCCCTCTTACCTGCTTACCTGCTGCCCTGGAGGTAATTTTAAAACAAATATTTCATTTCAAAATAAAACATCAAACTAGTGGTGCTACGAGTGGCACAGACTTTCCCGTATTAGCTTTCAATTTCATTTGGTCTCGACTAGCTATTGGGACTTACCTCGTCCTCTAGCTGCCATTTATTGCCATCCAAGGTACATTTTTGAGATTTTCTTAATCTTTCTTTTACGTCATATTAAAGAGTGCAATAAGCACTATACGTTCGAAAACTTGAAGCAAAATTTTGGAGCCGTTTTTGAGAAAATCTTGTTTTGTAATTTTTGAAAATTTCACAATATTGCGCGAAAACTAACAATATCACTAAAATTTTCAAAAAATGTACAAGACCTTAATGAAAGAACTCACTATGGAGAACAAATTTCATTTTATGGAAATATTTCTATCTTCACTTTGGAGTTGTAGGAAGACGCTGTAACAAATGAAATATTTTGCAATTTTCTAAAAAATTCAGATTTAACCATGAAAATCTGACCTATGCCACCTTTATGAGTATATTTTTCTCTATGCTTATCAGAAATTTAAAGAAAAAATTATTGGCGTTTTTTGAGAAAATGTTGAAAATATCCGTGGGGCTTCATGTAAAGTATCCCCAAAAATTAATGAATGTTTTTCAAAACTACAGAGCTTTGACTCAGGCCAAATTGACAGGGGTTTATTCAGTTAGGAAAAAATTGCACTTATGATTTAGGAGCTAGTGTTTATTTTAATTAACCGGATGGACAGGCGGACGGATGTTTTGCCGTCAATTTATTTTTCGGTATCAAGGACTCTCAAAACAGGGATTCTGGCTGCACCACGTGTTTGAGACCCTCCCCCCTTAATTTAGCAACTGGATGTATGCACTTTTTCGTTATCAGGGCCTGGCAATAACGTTTTTCTGCCGAATATGCGTTTTTTGGCGCAGCATTACATCACTTTCCCTATTCTGCGTATGTTTCTTTGTATAATACGTATGTATACGGGAAAGTAAAAAGTATTGTAATCGGAGACTGTTGAACAGAAAATCTCTTTCTGCTGCTCTCTGGTAACGAAAAAGTTAATAAATCTTGTTTCTATTTATAGTAAATTACTTCACGTTGTGGACTGAGATTCCATGTTTTGTGTATCATTGATACCGAAAAGGTCAATTGGATGCAAAACGTCTGTACATCCAACCGTCCATCTATGGTCAACGGTAAGTCGAAAATCTTTCGGCTGATTTTCTCAAAAATTGATGTTCCTCGATCGGTTTAAAGAAGCCCATGGACATCTGATCAGATTTTTGAATAACGAAATGTACAATAATTTGAAAAAAAGGTGAAATTATTCATGTTTCTGCGTGATTTTGATAACAACTTTTCAAAAAATGCTTTGAATTGTTTTTATTTTTTCCACGGAAAGAGCAACGACGCTTAAACGAATGGTGCGGGATTCTGTCATTGAAATCTCTGAATTATCAAAAATGGCAAATTTTAAATACTTTCTCTCCGTTATACAACCATTGAACCTTATTATACGGTAGAAAAAATTACAGAGAGCCTCTTATAACCAATTTATCTTTCTTCTCTTCTATCTTCAACTTTACTTCGGAATCGGAGTTACCTTTTCTGTTTTGCCGCACCCCTTTCCGGCTGCTATCAATTGGTTCCAAAGAGACCTACCAAAAATTCCCTTGACATTATCGCTTCCCCGAGAACATTAGAAACTCACTCGATTGATTTATTATTTCGTGTTGGTGCATCAACGGCAATGTCATTCTTCATATAAGTATGTGGTATAATTAATTTATTAAGTAAATATAATTTTATCAAGGGAGGTGAGTGGCATTATGAAAAGAATACCTTTACATTGTCTCTGACTTAAATTAGTAAATAATTCCAGAGAGTGGATTGGCAAAACAACCAACTTTAACGTTCGATTTTCCCTTTTATGTGCATTTTTACTCTTGTTATCTTCACTATTCATGGAATTCGGTTTCAACTCTTTAACGTGCGTTAAATTTAATGGTACATGAAACATTCATCGTATTAGTACAATCGGCATCCAGGGATTACTAAATGTAGTTCGTGGAGTTGTTATAAATTCTGAAATAAAATAAGTTTAAATCTTGTTTTCAACACACATCCACAGTGTTTCTCCGCCCCCACACAAGGTCCCTGAAGGAGTTAAATTGATTCCCGTCCGTTTTAGCGATCTTATTTTCTTATTTATCCTGGAGCGGCGGCTGCCTCGCTCGGAAACGGTAACTCCTAAAGACGCAGATTCCTCTCCTTCCGTGTTCTCATCCCCTGTTGCGAGTCTGTTCGCCGGGAGCGGGCGGCAGCCCGCTTTCTAACAAACTTTACGTCTACTTTGCGGGAATTACCGTTGTCTCAAAGGCATTCTTTCACAAGGTTTGTTAAATATTTCGCGGAAGTTGCCCGCCCCGCGGCCCGACGCGGCGAGGGAGTTCTCCGCGCGGATTCGCGCATAACTCGGCCGCCGCGCCGGATTAGAGAGGTATCAAGGGGACGCTTGAGCAGTCGGCGAGCGCGGCGGGGAGAGGAATAGGGAGGAGGGCTGGAGTGCGTGGGGGAAGGGGCGCCGGGTGCCAGTCCGGGGAATGAGGGGGCTGGTGCGGAGAGTGGCGGAGCTAGGCGAGGAGGGGGTGTGAAGCGGGAAGGCGGGGCGGGGAGGGGAGGGGTGGCGGAGGGTAATAGGGCGGGGAGCTAGAGTGCGTGGCGAAAGGGGACGGGGAGCGAGTCCGGGAAATGAGGGGGCTGGAACGGGATGGACGAGGCTAGGAAAGGGGGGGGGGGCAGGAATGATGAGCGGGGAGAGGCGCTGGCGGGCAATAGGGCGAGTAGATAGTGGGGTGATGGCAAGAAGTGTAGATGCAAGATCTGAGACGCGAGGAGGCGAATGAACAGTGGGCATGGAGCACGTGGAAAGGAGGGTGCGGTGCGGGGATGGAAAGGGGCGGGGAGAGGAAAGGTGGGGGGCGGGAAGTGGGAAGATTGGGTGGGATGCGGGGGTGCGAGACCGGAGAACGAGGAGACGGGACCGGAGAGGAGCGGGCGAGGAGAGGGGGAAAACGGATGCGGAGAGAGAAGAGGGTAGGCCACTCGTGTGTGTGTTGGAGGGGAGCGGGGATGCCAAGCCGGAGAGCGAGGAGGGAAGCAAAGTTGATACGTAGAAACCATTGGAAAGTGGAGTTGCAGAACAGGAAGTGGGCGTGTGCGCATAATGGAGTGCGTGGAGAGAGAATGGGGCAGGAAGCAGAATTGCAAATTCGGAGAACGAGGAGAGGTACGGCAAGAGGGGGCGTGGGACTCTTGGGGAGGGTATGGGCGGTAAGGAATGCGCAAGGGGGCAGGCCGGGTGGCTGAGAAGCGGGGGTGCGGTGTCGGAGAGCGAGGAGGCGAACGGAGAGGGGGTGGGGCGAGGGCCGGAGGGTCGAGAGTGGAGGTGCGGAGCGGAGGACGCGACGGTGGAAATACCGCGCAGGGGCTGTAAGAGGCGGAGCTCTCCAGGTGGGCGAGGCGAGGAATGCCGCGTTGGAGGTGGAGTAGTGGTATGGAATGTATTATTGCTCGCTCTGAATGGAATAGGAACAGTGCAATCAGAACATTTGAAGGGAGGCGAGGGTTAAATAAAAATCCAATACTGAGAAAGATACACAAATGAATCCAGATTCGCAAGATGTATGCACGGCTTATCGGCAATAAGTGATTAAGATTGCAGAGTTCTGGCACATGCGGTTGGGCACGTGTGGTTGGTAACATTCCTTCAGCAACCACTTGCGATGATTTTTATACCATAGTATGAACTGCGTGTATGATCCGTGGAGTTCTACAGGATTACCAGACTCTCGTTGACTCCCCACGTTTTAGAGCCTCTGATGGACACACCATGGTTATCGTTGCCTCTGATTGCCGTACATGAAGGCATCAAGACATTCTGAATTCTCCATATCTTGGGCAATTATGTACTTCATGTACTAAATGTATTTAGTTTTTTAACGTGTGTCATTCTTGGGGAGTATCCGTTTTTTAGAAAGTATTGTAATTTGGTAAAGGATCCAAGATGGAAGGAGAATTTGGAAGGGTAGAAAATAAGATATTTTGAGGAAAAGCGGAAAGATAAAGAGCAATTGCCAATGGCAGGAACGGAAATTGATTTGTACGAGAACATGCCAGAAGAATATAAGGAGCCCTGACGTTCTAATCAAGAAGGCAGTATCTTCAATTTTTGCCAAATTTGGTTTTACTTTTCATTGGGTTACTTTTTTTTATATGGCACCTTATTAATCTAGGAAGCCATTAGTATTCATCTGTAAGTCTGGTAGACTATATAAGTTGCTTTAACTCAACTTGTTATTTGATATTCCTAAGTTAAAATCTAAATTATCTCTAAGCTAACATTAGTGGAGAGACTGCCTTCTTGCTTAGGTTGGCTTAGTACGTCAGAGCAAATAAATATTTATCTTTGGATACAAATGAACATTTTTAGTAATTTTGAAAAAGATAAATGCGGTACAACGCAGGAAAGAACAGAAGGCCAAAAATTTATATAAGAACAGAACAAAAAGTAATATTGACGTAAATACACTTTCTGAACGACACTGAAGGAAGTGTATATTTCTTTTCAATTAACTACAGACAAAAATAGTAATGAAAAGCTCTAGAAAATCGTGTAAATGGGCTAAAAAACACAATTACACAGTTTGTGAGTACTTGATGTTGAATAAGTTTTTAAACGAACCGTGAGGGAAATAAGATTTCTTGAGCTTGTTTTCTGTGTGCAAAAGAGCTAATTGTTTTATTTTAACCACTTATAGGCTACATATTACTAAGTGAGTGTAAAATATGTATCGCGCACGGCATGTGAGTAATTAGTATACACGAGTACACAGGACGAAATAATTCACGCACTTGTTCTTAATATACTATTTTTTGGGTACCAGTTTTATTATAAACGACCACTTTCATTGCAAGAAATCGTTCATAAAATGGCATTTTATGGTACAGATTAAGGCGTATTAGAGAGTTTTTGCATGTTGTGAGTTTAAAAAACTGAACACTATAAATATAGAATGAATTCTATTGCGCATGCATCGGTATCCAATATCGAAATTTCGATTGACGGATCCTGTTATTCTCCCCGTTTCGTCGTCTATGACAAGTGTCTTCATAGCTTATATTTTATGTAGTTTTTGACGCCACTCGTAATACTAATTCGACCCTAATACACAATGAGCATGAAAATGAAGAATCATACAATATTCATAGAGCCAATAAGCTTTATGGTTAATTTACACTCAAGTTAATGTTTAATGTGCCAGAAATAAATTAATGCATTTGTTGAGGATGTGTGAAGGTTATGCATGTACTGAGGCTACATTCATTGTCAGGAAAAAATAGTCAATTCTCATTCCTCATTAAATTAGCCTCTCATTTATAATTTAAACAATATAAATGTGTTATAGTAAAATTGTGGGGTTTTATTCTACGACAGTAGGGAGATCTTTGGAAGGTCTTCTTTGGATATAACTACATGTCCATTACATATTACATGATATGATCAGTTTTCAAGTATTTTACGTATTACTATCTTGAAATGCTTATACAAGAAAAACAGTCAGACGGCTGTTCAATAAAAGCGTTTAAGTACTCTTGTAGGTTTACATTACAACGTGCTCCTCATTTTTACATATGTTTTTGATTCCACGACTTGGAAACACTTTTTTCTAAAGTTACGTTATTTCGTATTGACGACAATGATTACGAACTACAAAATTGGATTACCAGTCTTACGAAAACTCTCTATTAACCATTCTCATTACGGATAATAGCGTTATCACACATTTATACAATAGAAGCGAGCGAATCGTAGAGAAGTGGCGGTAATCCGTGCAGTCAACCTACCTTATATCGCACAGATGTCAAATATTCCTGACGTCATAATAAAGTTGTTTACAAAAATTATCTTTGTTTCTCTTATAAATTTATAGTGATGTTATACAACACAATAATCTATGTGACTTATTTATAATGATGCTTTATTGCATTCGTACAAATTTGAAACTCGCTTGTGACGCCGTTGACACTTGTGTTGATGAGTATTGGCCGTAATGTGGACTCCTTTGCACAAGTTCGGTCGTCATAAGCCAAGAAACCTTTTCTTAGAATTTGCTTATTCGAGCAACGACCATCACGTGACATGCAACGACCTTCACGAAGTACAATTCCTTTATTCCTTTCAGGATTTCAACACTTTCTTTCTTTCAAAGTAGTCAGTAGCACGAACCGAACCCCCAACGCCTGTGTAGGATGTTACACGTTCAGAACTTGAAACGAACGCACTTGAACTTGAAACAAAAGTTCCGACAGTAAGTAAGGAGCCGCACGGAGCTCTGTTTCGTGTGATGTGCAAGATCCTCTCACTCCGCCTTTCTTCGATGCTCCCGCAGGCCGTCGGCCCAAATTTCCGTTGCCACCCCCGCCCCGCGCCCGCGCCGCCCGCAGCCGTTCCCGCCCCCGACAAAACAACCCCCGCCGCCACTCTGAACGCCTTCGCCAGAACACTTGCAAATGGTGGCTCAGGACATCAACTGATGTCACTGCAGTGCCTCAGACCTGCAGGTCGTGAAGTTCGAGTCCCGACGGTGGCAGGATTTTCGACACTAACTCGTCAGTTACGTCGAGTTCAGCCGCTGTTTGGGGGAGAAATCTTGCGGCCGGCTGCTCGGATCGCTTTTCCGTGGTTTCTCCGATCCACACCAGGCGAGTGCCGGAACAGCACCCATGGCTGAATGAGCCACGGGCTGCGCGCGATCATTTCTTCCCCTTCCTTGCCTCATTCTCGCTCCTTAGTTACTCACACTTACGCGTAAAAGCACTACACTACCACACATGTCGGAAGACCAGTCGGGAACTTAGAGCTTGTTCCGACTGGGAGGTGCCACGTTGGTGGAAGATACCTGGTTGAAGAAATTCCTCGCATGCTCACTTAATTCGCCTTCCAGCGGAGAAACATCAACGCCAGCAATCGCGATAAAATCATGGACTACACTAACAGGACTAATGATCTTAGCAGTGGAGGTGCCGGTAATCACAAAATCAATCAATTAATCAATCAACCAACCAGGATACTCACCACAGTCCGGGTCATCCCTGTGACAACCGCCCTCACCACTGCCCTCACCATCACACACAATGGCAAATTCAGGAAGAACTAATCTATGTGATCAAAAGTATCCGTATGCGTCCAAAATGGTGTTATGGTGCGGTCGTATTTTTCATTGGGGGGGGGGTTGCACCCTTTGTTTTGTGTGACACTATCGCGGCACAGGCCTGCGTTGATGTTTTAAACACCTTCTTGCTTCCCACTGTTGAAGAGCAATTTGGGGATGGCGATTGCATCTTTCAACACGATCGTGCACCTGTTCATACTGCACAGCCTGTGGCGGAGTGGTTATACGATAATAACATCCTTATAATGGAATTACCTGCACAAAGTCCTGACTTGAATCCTATCGAACACCTTTGCAATGTTTTGGAACACCGACTTCGTGCCAAGCCTCGCCGCCCTACATCGATACCTTTCCTCAGTGCAGCACTCTGTGAGGTATGAGCTGCTATTCCCCCAGAAACCTTCCAGCGCCTGATTGAAAGCATGCCTGCGAGAATGGAAGCTGTCTTCAAGGCTAAGGGTGGGCCAACATCCTATTGAATTCCAGCATTACCGATGGAGGGCGCCACGAACTGTTAAGTCCTTCTCAGCCACGTGTCCAGATACTTTTGATCACATAATGTTAATCTCTCTCCGCATCTAATTTCGATTTTTTTGTTTTAGTAAATTGGATCGTCGTTGATGGCAAAATGAGATTTTAGAGCGGGTTATTTTTTGTCAGATATTGCTACTTTGGGGAGTGGCCTTCTAGTCTTACTTCAAAGGAAGCGCTGCGCGGGTTTGACACATGACAGGCGCTTAAAGAATCGCACGTGCTCACTGAAAGGCGAATGCAAAGCCTATGGATTGATATGGAAGTTGTTCAGCCAATTAAGTATTATCCTCGAGCAGTAATATAACTCTGTTTTACGCCGAGAGCGGCGAATCTGTGAACGCTCGCGATGAACTTTGCATTTTCCGACATTCAAGAAGATTTTAAACTATGTGGATTAACTACTGTGGATTAAAATGAAATATCATTATATGCCTGCTTTTATGTACTTTTCGATGCAACTAGGGTATATTTTGTTATATTTTATTAAGCATTATTCATGAATAATAAACGTAAATGAATTGCAATGAAGTATATTTATTATGTATGAATACACGAGATATATTTATTATAATGCATATTTATTTTCCTTTATTGATAATCTACTTAGTAAGAAAATTGTGTTTCTTTCAGTGTGTGTATTTTGTTAATTTTTATTAATCGTTATTTATTAATAGTAACCATAAACGGGAAATAACGAACGTTTCCTTCTTTCCCCTACAACATGTAAAAGAAAAGGTTTGAGGTTACTTCTGTCTGCATTCGCCATTTTCACCTCTTATCACCGACCTAATCATCGCCATCATCACCGCCTCAACCAACGCCCACACATTCGCCCTCACTGCCTCCACTACCACCCTCGTCACCGCCTTCACCACCGTCCTCACCGCCGCCCTCTGCCACCGTAGCCCTCTCCACGTTCTTATCGCTATCCTCACCGTCACTGTCCTCCCCAGCGCTCTCACAGAAGTCCTCTAATGTTAACTTTGTGCAGTGTAACAGATGTCACAGAAAAGTGGAGATATAAGTACACGTGTAAGACGTGCATGTAGGTGTGCTGGTAGAAGCGAAGCTCATGAACTCGCACCTACGTCGTCAAAGCCACTGAGTGACAATGTAATTTAAGTGTAAAAAAGGCACAAATAAATAAAATTCTCAACCTCTCTTCGTCCATTACCACTGCCGTCCTCACTGCTGTGCTCATCGCCGACAACTCCGCCCACCTCACCACTGTCTTCGCCACCACCACCACCGCCGCCACCGCCAGCACCACCACCACCACTACCACCACCACCACCACCACCACGAACACCACCGTCCTCGCTCCTTGGAAGAAAAGCAGGAGCGCGGCGTAATCTGAAATCGATGGCGGCTAATTTCTATTTAAACAGCGACGCAGCGGCCGCGCGCGCGGATAAACAACATTAGCGCTGCTCATTAAAGGGCGCTGGCTGCACCCCGCCCTCCCTCACCCCTCCCCGCCCCTCCCGCGAGGCCAAGTCCCCCCTCTCCACTCGAACCCCGTCCGGAGAAGGCACACCCCGGCGCGTTTGCCTATCGAAATCCGCGGACTCTCAGTATCGATAACTCGCACAAATCGTCATCGCCTTTTTTCTACGTACTTGGTGGATGTAGAATTGTACAAAAAATGACTGCCCTCGAGAAGTCAAAAAATTGTTGATAGAAAAGCATTAAAATATAGAAATTTGAAGGAAATTTCCGATGTGAATCGTGTCCTCTGCAATGATGGATAAACCTGGACCAAGGAGGAGAAACGAAGGTCCAACTAGAAAGTTTCGTAATAAAATTATCTGGACCTATACTGGATATTCTGGAAGAATAGAATTAGAAAAGAAGAAAATTGGGTCTGAGAGAAGAATAATGATGGACGAAAGAAACAGAAAGGAATGTTTTAAGGAATCTATTAATAATACTACAAAATGATATATGGAAGATACAGCAGAGAGGGAAAACGTTTGGAATGCTGACAGGTTCCTACGCAGAGCTTAAGAGAAGAGCTCAAGACAATGCTGAGAGGTAGACGTATCAGGGGTCCCATATCACTCCAACTGCACATCCTCCATACCATCACAGAGCCTCCATCAGCTTGAACAGTTCCCTTTTGACATGCAGGGTCCATGCTTTCATGATGTTACCGTTTTACAGAAACATCGTTTACGGAAAAGTAAACGTTTTCTAAACGAATTAAGTTATCTTTTCGACGATTTTGTACGTGGTAATATCGTTAAACTGCATTAAATATAGTGAAGAATATCTGCATAGTATAGAAAGTCTGTATAGAATATTGAATGAAAAGTTAAGGTCACAGAAAACTTTAAGGCAGGATATGCTTGAAACTAATATTAACGTATTGATGTATATTACGCTGTTATATTATATATTAATGTATATTATCATATTTTATATAATATTGATGTATATCAGATTCATGACCATTTACTTCGATGATTCATGAATGAAAGTGAACAAGTGGAATAATTGCAGGATATTCTTCATTTTTTCTTTCTTTCTTTCTTGACATTCGATAAACATTATTACTATTATATCATTTGCACATGACCAAATAAGAAATGTACCGGTATTTCATTCAAGTAATCTAAAAATTACGATGTTTTTAATCTCGATAAAACTTTACTCGTGGTCCTATCACTGTCTAAAACTGTAATTAAAATGGAAAGCATACTAAAAATGGTAAAAAAATGTTTTAAATGGTTTAAATCAGCATAATTTTTGATATAACATCATATATTTTGCAAATATGTCCATATATTTTGTTTTTCCATATTACTTTCTTCGAAACTGTTCTCTGTATTACATGCAACGAAACTGTTCGCACAGGAGATCCCTCCGAAGTGTGGCGAAACTGATTTCATCATAATTTTATAAACGAAATACACCGGATCAAAATTTAAACAAACAGACTCGGCCACCCAGGATTTCTGCCGAGAGATTACGCAGACGGTCACACGTGCGCGACTCCGCTTATCGCGACAGTTCCTACCGCCCCCGGCCCATTAAGAAAGCCGTTAAGAGGGTCGGCGCAGACAGATTCACTGGGCACACGTGTTCACTGTGCCGGCTGCGCAATTGCGAGATCGCCCGCTCGTTTCGGGGAAACCCAAAATTCATAAATTTCTTTCACGCGAACGCGCCCCCTGATGCAAACACGGGCCGATGTTCTAGAAGGAATTGGAATAACACTGCATGCTTGCAGCTGGCACGCAGAGCGGAATGTTCTGTGGCTTCTCGCGTGGCGATTGGCTGAAAATAGCGTGATGCGCAACAACCTAGGGCCAATAGTGACTTGACTTTTATAAGGAGCTAGGGCACATAAGAGGAATTGGGTGGGGGGAAAAGTTAACCTTATAAGATTTCGACGGAGAGAAAATCAGAAGGGATTTGAATTCTAGGCAGGGCAGTCGGGGCAGGAGCTTCTTTCGGGGAGCTAGCCGTCGGTCAGAGGCAAATTTCGCCTCTGCCGGACTTATAAATTTTTCATCAATCAGACGGGGCCAGAGTATTAGGCGTCGGGGAGAGACTAGTGTGTCTCTGGAAAACTTATTATTTTTTGAGCTTGAATATTAGACTGAGGACAGTTGAGAGAGGAACTTATATGGGGGTGGGAATTATTCGGGCGAATATGCCTATGTGGGGACTTATGTTATTTTACTGCAAGTTTTGAGCTGTGAGCCGACTGCAGTGGAGAGAGAATTATCTCTGGGGTGGGTTTTCGTCGTGAAGAGAGGCGAATGTTTCTCCAATCGAATTTTAAACTGTCCGAAGTTGTGTTCGACAATTATCATAAAAGTCAGAGAGAGACGCATAGTTGACCACTCCGTTCCTGAGATCGTCCGGCCAGTTCAGCTAGTACTACCAGCTTCTACTAGAACTTCCAGATCAGCTAGTTCAGATAGACTACGAAGGGCGCCGTCAACGACGCCCACGCGTCGCCGCCTTTTGGTGACGTCACAACCGACCGCCAGCTGTAGCCCGGAGGGTTACTGACCTCTGCTGCATTTTTCTGAAGGACGCCCAGCCGCCGCCCTCGACCGCGCCACGGCCGACCTCGGCCGCACAAAAACCCTTCTCCAGGCAGTACCGTTCAGGGCTACCGCCCTATTGTGTAAAGTTTTCGTAATGCGGTGTCACGCTCTGACACATTGACCAGTAATAATTTCACCCATTGTAATTGTTAGTTATAATTCTTCTTAGTTTTTTAAGCTTAACTCCTAAAACTAACTTTTCATTTTTTTTCTCTTTCTTCATCTAATTTTCCCACTATTCTTTTTATTCAATTTAAGAGTGTAACTTCCCTGGGGCATTTTAATCATATTGCCCAGGAATAAATGTGAATTTTTACCAGTGAACAAGTGTTTATTTTTGTGTTTCCATCGTACTGTGTAACAATTCCTTCCACCACCGACTTGAGCTAGCGTCAGGGCCGCTATCCGGTTCACCAGGTAACCGGGAGTGTTACAGAAGATAACTATAAAACGTGAGCAAACATAGTGATATCTCCGTTATGAGATCGTATAGGTATAAATCATGCATAGTGTTTCATCTACACGCCCCTTTGAAAAGAACTTGCTTGCGTTTCTTCAAAACGATATTTCTCTGTGGCTTACGACGAACCTTTGAAACCGATTCAAGCTCTTACACGTCATCAAAGCAGAAACGCAATATCACGCAAACCTCCAATTCTAACCGAGCGATGCTTTTATCCCCGACTACAAGCACCTCGTATCAAATCGGATGTGGATCATAACTTCACGCGCTAACAGAAACCAATCACATATTGATTACAGACCGAATGATTTCCTTTGTGTGACTTCTTCTTGTGCGTTTTCATTCCTTGTTTATTTTGCCTTTTTCCTACGTAATATCTTCCTTCTTCTCGCGTTCATTATTCCCTGTGTCACTATCCAGATCACGCTTATCTTTCTTTTTGTTTGTCCCATTTGATTCTAATGCTTTGGTAATATTTGATGACTAGCGTCATAATACTTGATGTTTAAGTTTTTCGTTCTATACTTATTTTAAGATTCTTACTTTTTGGATCTTTGCAGAACTTTCTGACCAAATGCTTAGGGTGTCACAATTCTTGCTTAATTCATTTTTCAATCTTTCTCCAACTTTTTTACGTTTTGCCATTTTGTCTACTTGTTCTTTTCACAATGTCATTGATATTACTTTTATCACTTTGTGTTTTACTCCTATTCATTGTCAGTTATTTCTACTTTAACCATTCTCTTCCGTCCATTTATCTTGTTGGTATTTTTGAGCTGTTTATTAGTTTACAGTTTCTCTTCAGTTTGTATTTTGGCTTTCTTTCCTTCGGTCTGTTTACGTTCTTTAAGGCCTTTCTCTTTCACTATTGCTGTTTAGTCTCTTCTTGTAGCTTATACTTTTCTTCTACCTTTCTCTGCTTCTCGTTTCTTAGGTTACTGTGGGGGGGGGGGCGAGGGGCTGGGAGTAAGAGAAGACGTCATAAATTGGAAGCGGCACGAACGTCGGCACTGAAGACGCCTCCTGCTTCTCCTGCCCCTCCTTGTCCACCGCTTCTTCCTTCTCCTCCCTTGCTTCCTTCGCCTTCTCCGTCGCCCCCACATCCGCTCTCCAGAAGTGGAATACGAAATTTACGACGTCAAAATAAATCCCTTCGCCCCGCTCGCGGTGGCCGTCGCGCCGTATACTTTATGTCTTTATGTCTCTTTATTACTTAACGTTTCGTTTTGTTCCTGCGGCGGGGCGCCCGCGGCGGCCGACGCCCGCTCACTTCCTCCCATTCATGCGGACGGCGTTGCCGCGCTGTTTTTTCCCGCGGCCGAGAGGCCCTGTAATGAGCTTCTTGCTCACGCAGGAAGCCCGCAATAAGCGCAGGTCTACCAACCTTGCGCGCTCTCCACCGCTTTGGGTCACCCGGTCGCCTGCCGGCGATGCGGCGATGCAGGCAAAGATTGCTCCCGCCCGTTAGGAACGCGTTGGATTCGTTTTCAAGTCGTTGGGGACTGCGCCGTCGGCGATTAGGGATTTTGTGGCACCATTTCTGGTGAACTCTAAGCACAGGCTCCAAAAGCACTGTTTTGTATTTGAATCTCAACTTGGGATTTCAGATGTATATTTCTATAAATATTTACAAATGTATTTCGAAATACGAGATCATAATCAATTTTTCATGATCCTTAGATCATTTTTTTCGTAAATATTTGCATGTCATATTTACAGCAATGAGTATGAATACGTAGGTTGGTGCAAGAAGGGCCAATGTCAATATCCAAAGATATACTGAATGGGTGGTTTTCTTACACCATCGAAATGACAAAACAGTTGTAGAGCAGTGTAAAGATCTATTGTGAAATCAGGAGATAGATCGACTTTTGACCGGTCTTTCTAGCACTAAAAGAGGGGGCTTTATTGCACACATTGGCCATACAATCCGAGAATCACTAAAAACTGACATCGCACCTCCTGCACAGAAATATACTACTTTATTAGAAAATCGGACTCAACTAAGTAGACGTCGAGGATAAAACATAAAAGTGAGACTTGATTTTATAATTGTTCAATGTAGGTTGAACAAAAAATTTAGAATATATTATGAATTTTTATAATGTGAAAAATGTGTTATATGTAAATATATGATGCGACCATTCTAAGTATGTCAGCAAGTTTTTATAGAAAGCACCACCTTCTACGTCTAATATCCGTCGTCGGTGTCAGGGAGCAAGATGGTGCTGCCTCCATGCGGAGTTCTCTAGAAAATATTGTGAACGTGATGACGTACTCTCATCGGAGAAAACTTCGAGATATGGTCATGTACAACACAATCTTATGAGGAAATGTTGTCACGTAGGTTTATTAATGAAATACTGATGCGAATATTTTAACAAGAAACATATTATAATGATGCCAACATTGTAAATGTAATAAGCAATTGAGGTGCTTCAGACTAGATAAGTAATAAAATTCAGTGACTTGTATAGGAGGTTCATTGAAAATTTTAAGAATTCTGTAAATCCAATGATCAACTTAAAGAACGTGTATTAAAATTACTTTGTTATGAGGAACTTTTGCTGATATTTTAGATACATACGCTATTGTAATATAATATTTCATCAGTGGCATGCCAAACCTCTAGCTGAAACGAAAAAAGTATAATTGTGTAATCCCTTTGCGCCTCAATTATGTAATTTATTTTTTCGATGATTTTGATGTTGCCGGAACACGTGTACGAGTATTTGTCGCTACCTTTTAAGTGGTATGCATTCAGATGCGGATTTGCGGGTGGAGGGGTGGGAGGATCCCAAAGCCAACAAATCTTTTTAAAATTTCATTCATTCCTCCCTTCCCTAAATTAATAACCGAATGTACGACTCAGAGGATCCAAAACAGCTTTTCCTTTATGAATATACTAATTTTTTATTAAATGATAATAGTACAAAATAATTATTTCAAAAATACTGACAGAGAGTTCTAACTGAAATTACTCTCCACCCCTCTGAAACCTTTCTGGACCCGCCCATGTACATCCATGAGTATCCATGAATTTTGAAACGTCCCGTGTACCCCTTCGCTCCTTCGGGGCATTCTCCACCAGGAAGGGGGCGTGGCCCCACTCCGAGCGCGGTCGGCGCTACTTAACCGCACTGCGGCCCGGGGGTCGCAGCGAAGCACCTCTGCCTTGTAATCAAGGGACTCGCGAATTCGCCGCGTCGGCCAGGATTACGACAATTAAATTGCGCAGTAATGAAGTGCGAATCGAGAAAGTTCTTTATCTGCACGGAGCGGCGGCGGGAGACAAGGACTGGGCCGGGCAGGGTATACGGGGTGGGGGCGGGGGGCGGAGGGCACGGCTCGCGGGATTAAATCTGCTGTAATCTTTTTACTCGATAAGCGCAGCCGCCAGCGCTACTCCCGCGCGCCCTCTGTCTTCGCGTCCGCGCCTCCGCCTCCGCTCCGCCCCGCGCCGGTGCGGAGCGGAGGTGGTGGTGGTGGTGGTGGTGGTGAAAGGACATTTTCTTGAGGGTTGGAATGTCCGAAGTACAAAAGAAGGACCTGCTGAATTGACTCAGGACTGTTGCCGTTACAGCGTCTCTGATATCCGAGTCTTGGGATATCCTGGGGTCGAAGTGCCGTTGAGTAACGACTGTGGCTATTACAGAGCCTCCGACAGGGAGCTCCTTGGTTTGGAGTGCCGATGACTCAGGGTTCTTGCCATTTTAGTGACTCTGATAGGTCAATATCTCTGACAGGGAGATCCTAGGTTTGGAGCGCAGTGCTGTTGTCATTACACCGTCTATGACCCGAAGACCCGAGGGTTGGAGTTGCGATGACTAAGTGCTGTTGACAGTGCCGGGTCTATGACATTGAGGTACAAGGGTAGGCGTTCCGATGATTCAGGGCTATTGCCATTGAAGGATAAATGACACGGAGATCTTAGGGTTAGAGGGCGATGCCTCGGGGCTGTTGCCAGGGCAGTGACCCTGGCATTGAGACGGAAAGATGGAAATGCCGATTGGGAAGGATTTTGATTCTAGAGACTAGCTTGAATTCTGATTGTGAGTGGAGGATAATTATAGCTGGCGACTGTTCTTATAGGTAGTTTTCCGCAGTTTATTCGATAGATAATTGGCGAATTTTACACTGGAGACCTTCACCCCTCAAGTGAGACGTTCCTAGTAGTTGTCATCTCACTGCTAGCAATAAACACTCTGAGAACATTGTTCGATGCCTCTAATCTACGCTCGTCATTAACATCCAGTAACTGCCGGGAAACAACATGTATCCAGGTATGGGTCCCCAGACAAAGCCCACACAAGTATGAACTGAAATAAATTTTAAACTGATGCGAAGATGCAAGTGTGCATTCTCTCACACAAAAGCTTCGCTTCAGAACGGAAAATTTGCAGACATTCATCCGCGAAGACCATCTCTGGGACATGGCAGATGCCAAGGCAAGGCCCTAGAGCAGAGCACAAGTGGCACTGTTCATTTAGGCAGAACTCACCACTAGCAAAGAATGAGCTCGGGTGCATTCACGTGATGTACACACCTGCAGTATCTCCCTTTACGTCAGGGTTGTCTGTTGGAGTGAACACTTAGAGCAATGCCATTGCGTGGCTAAAAATTTGGTTGATTGTTGTTGCTTCCTTGCGCGTCAACGACTAAGGCCATTAGTCCCGTAAGTGTAATGCATGTTTTTGCTCGGGAGGTGGCGATCTTTCCCCCGCTGTAAAGCGAGATCCGACGCCGACCTACCGTTGGCTAGCGTGGTTCCCTTTAACCAAGGATCTCCCACCAGCGGGGCACCGCCCAGGCTGGGGTAAGCTCTAAGCTCCACACCGGTCTTTCAGCATGTGTGGTAGTATAGTGCATGTTAGTATAAGTGTGTGTAAGGGGTGAGAATATGGGAAGGAAAGATCGCTCACGGTCCGAGGCCCATTTCTTGAGGTACGTCTCCGTCATTCGCCTGTGATCTATTACATTTTAGCCTGCCGTATCTTAAAGTCCCAGGAAATATCTAATCGACTTTTGTATCATTCCTCTAACTTTGAGCTTCATTCACGATGAAGTTGTAGGGGTTATCATTAATGTCCTATTGTTCATTCATGTGTAATGGATTGTGTGATATAAATACATCCTCTCGACAAATATTTGTAATTGTTTTTCGCAATTCTCTTGTAGTAAAAGATAGGAATCTATTATCGTTCAACAGCTGGTGAAAATATGTTTTTCTAATAGCTGCACCGATATTCACAAACCTTTAATTAGTAAAGAGAAATATAGCAGCCTATATAAAAGTTGCACTGGCATTGTACATATACACATCTACACAATTTCTTAGACCATGCTTTTGTTTATAAATTGTGCTGTGTTCAAGGTTAATGTTGAAATTTAACCATTTTCTGTTGATAAGGCAATGAGTAACCGAAATCATTCTCTACAGAATCACGTCTGTGATTTCTAGAAATATTAATCAGGAATCCTATAATAAATATACGATTGTATAACTGTGTACGGTACTTAAGCATACCTATACATCCATTTATTAACAATATTTCTTTGAGTCTTGTCTGTATCGTGATGTTTCGTTATATTTTACATCTCGTACATCCCTCCCGGAAGTTTAGCAGCACACCTTGCTCCGCCTCGCGCCCCCCCTTCCGCGCTCTGCGTGGCTCCTCCCGAGGGCCGCCCGCTCTCCGCCCTGAGCACCGCAGATGATTTACAGGACAATTTTCTCCGCACAAAGGGAAAAGGGCGCGGCCGACCCTACGCCCCGGCGGCGGGAGAACGCGTCCGTTGCGCAAGGGGGGCGAGCGACGTTCTCGCCCTAGGACGAGCCCACGCCCTTGTTCTGGCCCACATCGCTATTGCTACCCGCATATGCCATCGCACTCGCCCCGATTTGCGCGATCAACTCGGCTCTCAACTCTTCACTCGCCTCTGCGTTCTCCTCATCATTCGCCTCCGCAATGATCTCAGTTATCGCCTGAGCACTCGCCTCTGCACTCGCCTCTGCACTCGCCTCTGCACTCACCTCCCCAACCGCCGCCTCTCAGAACTTTTGATCTTTGCCTTCCCCCCCCCCACTATTTCCCTTACCCATTTCACAGTGTTATTTCACTTCCCCAGCTTCACCATGTTAACCTCCTTTTATTCTACTCTCTTCCTTTGGCTCTTCTCGCCCTTGGACTTGGCCTACACCATTTCCAACCCCCTTTCTTATACCATCTTCTCTTCTCTTTTGCATTTTTTCTCGTCTTCCTTATACTGTTCTGCATGTCTTTGCTCAATCCTCTCACCTTTTTTTCTACGGCCACATCTTTCCCTTTCACTTTTCTTCTTTCTCTTACCCTCTCTTTCTCTCTTTCTCTCTTTCTCTCTTTCTCTCTTTCTCTCTTTCTCTCTTTCTCTCTTTCTCCTCTTTCTCTCTCTTCTCTCTCTTTCCCTCTTTCTCTCTTTCTCTCTTTCTCTCGTGCCATCTTCATCGTTCTCTTCTCACTCACGATGTCTCTCTTGTCATTCCCAGTACTAAACTCTACCTTTCGCCGCCTTCTATATTCTCATTTGAAGACTTCAATAGCCCCGCCTCACGTTTGTCTTCAGACTCTCGCTTGTCCCCTCATAATCACACATGCCATGCTTCCGTCCCTACGCTTCGTTCTATTTTGTCCAGCGCTGCTTAAAATGTAGCGTCGATTGATAGCAGAAAAAACCTTCAATTTTCGCTCTACCGTTTGCTTGTCTTCTGAGAGCAGAATTTTTCATATTCAAGCACAAATTCAAAAAAATAATATTTTTTACTCTTCTTTCCTGATATACAATATTAGTTATAATTATGTTTTCAAATCAGGTGTTTTGGGAGTGATTACTTTCTTCTGATTTTAATTTTACATTTTGTTTTGAAATTGTGAAAATTTGAGTATAATGAACATTCACGAAGTTTTAATTCAACGGTGAATCAATTCCTATCGTAATGCTTATTTAATAATATTATAAAATGATTAGTACAAATCGAATAACGGAAGAGAAATGAAAAACATATAATTAAAATTGATTGAAATTGATGTAGCAGTTTATCGTGTAGTAATGCTGTAATTGTTTTTAGTGCAGAATACTGCTACGAACTTTTTCATTTACAATAATTTTGAAAAACTTTCACTTTAATTTGCAGACGCAATGTTACAAAAATATTTTTTGCTCTGAAAAAGCTGATACGGAAGGAAGCAGTATATTTCTTTCGGATAATTAAAAAAATTAATTAGCCATGCATAATGGGAACATTGAATGAATTTTATTACACATTGTTTATATATTGCTGTCGCCTCAATCGACACAATACAAAATAATCCAGACAGGAAACCATTTGACAGGCGGCTCTGCTATCATGTTTGCACATCCACCAACTCCCCGTGGAAGTGTACACTCTACGATCGCTGTCACCTCTGCATCTCTCCTACGATATCTTAAAGCCCGTGGTCCCCGCCGCCCCCGCCGCCCCCGCCGCCCCCGCCGCCCCCGCCCCCCGCCGCCCCCGCCGCCCCCGCCGTCCCCGCCACCCGCCGTTACGAGATACCAATCTCGTCTAACTTGCCGTCCCGTCTGCGCCGCCGCTTGCTCCACCGAAATCACTAACTGGCTGACATTGCTCAGCGCGACAACCATCGCCATTGCGGCGTCTTGAAACGGGAGGTTGTAGGTTCGAGTCCCAACAGTGGCGGAGTTTCGGCACTAGACACATAGCAAGGTCGAATGATTTTTCAGTGTTTTCAGGCGCGTTGATTGCTAATATCATTAGTCCCGTAAGTGTAGTGCATTGTTTAGCAAGGGAGGCGGTGGAGTTATTTACCTGCTGGATGGGGAGATTTGGCGCCGATCTACCGTCGGCTTGGAGGGGATTTCCTCATCCAGATATCTCTAACCAGGGAGGCACCACCGCAGCCGGGACAAGCCTAAGAATAAGACTGGTCTTCCGTCATCTGCCGTAGTGTAGTGAATGGAAATGTAAGTGGGCGTTAGTAAGTAGTGAGGACAGGACGGAGAAGCAGAAGGAAAGATCACGCGCGTCCGTATGTTAGGATAAAGCTCTGTTATTCGCCTTGTATTGATAGAAAAAAAACATCTAGAATTTTCCGCCAGGCGGCAGCCGCATTTGACCTAGCTATCTTACTAGTGACGACATTCCAGCGATCGTCGGATTTCGAACAGTAGGGGCTCCCGGTCAGAGGAACTGCAGTGGCAACAGTTGATGTTCTGAGCCACCGCCGGTAGCAAGGTCGAAGTCATTCTCTGTATGGTAGGAAACTCCAATGATCGACTGCTCGTTTGTTTTCCGTGTTTTTTTACGATCAATATCAGAAAAATGCAGAAAACTTGGCTACAGACCGTGCGCAACCTTTCATTCCTCTTCCCTTCCCTGTCCCCTCATCTTCCCTTACACATAGTCATGTACAAGCTTTACAGTACCACCAATGTCGAGAGACCAACCAGGTATCACCGTACGCACATTTGACCTTTGGGGGAAATACCTGAAGAGAGAGAACCCCGCCAGCCGAAGTGCAGGCGGCCGCTGGATTTCATGTTCGATTGGCAGACGAACACCGCCACTTGGCTATGTCCTGCACTACACACATAACTAAGAATCAAAGTAGTTGACGAAAATATGAAACACTCCTCACTCCCCAGAGTCTCTGCTCCTGTCACCTTCGCCGTCACAACCAGTCCAGTCCCGCCACCCTGCCACCACTCCACCCACGTATTCCTCGCCGCCTCCGCCGCCCTTGCCCACTCCCTCCAGCGACATCCCCGCCACCTCTGCCCCCCCGCGCGTCTCCTTTCACCCCAGCCGCTAGCGAAGGTCGTAAATATTCATCCCGCACGCCGAGGGGCGAGCCCGGCGCCGCGGCATTCTCCAGGCACTGGATCTGGCCCTACTTACGCCGCGGTCCCTTATTTATGCAAATGCGCGCAGTTTAAATTTCAATGTCACTTTTTAATGTTTCACCGTCCCCGCCCCCTCCCCGCCCCGGCCCCGCCGCCTCTTCACCACCCGCTTGCGTTCTCGGTAACGGCGCCCGCTACTGGGCAGAGGGCGGTGCGCACACGTGTGAGAATTTTTACACGTGCGTAACACACACGCCTGTCCGATTCGGTTTTAAAACGCGATGTTTCGCGAGCTGCAAAAAACACGATTCTGAGTAGGACGGCGAGGAAAACTTGCGTGGAGTGTCCTTGTGCAAACGAACTAGTGGACAAAGAATGAGAGAGTCAGTTGTCAAATACTGAAGCAACGAACCGGTTTTCTGATTCATAATTTCTGTTCGTATAATATAATTGAGATAGAAGTTTAAAATATTAATTGCTAGGATACATCACCATCGTCGGCTGTTTTATTTCATTGGTATAGATGAGTTTTGCGTCTCTCACATGTAACGAATATTTATAAATGAGGTTTCCAGAGAAAGAGAATTTCAAGGAGACTTGACGATTTGCATTTTAACTTTAACAATATGGAGGATTTGTAAAAAAAAAAGAACATCTAAATATTAATGTCAAATGCAACCATCAACACTCGGTCAGCATTGTTAAACTCTATATAGTTATATAACTCCAAAACAAAGCGATCTGGAGCCTTAAACCTTCGAATTTTGATGCAAACGTTCCTCGCACAATAATTCAGAGGATGAGCTCTTCTTGTACATTATATTACTTTTTTGCTGGTTCGGCGCTGCTCGATATTACCCCACCTGCTCAGAGACGTGCAGAATCTGCAACTTTGTGTGAAATTAAACTAATTACTTAAGCTCCGTTGAACTTTTTTATATTCTATGCCCGTTCTATGCCTAGTGAATTGCAGAAAGAACCTCTCTGTTCGGTAATAAAGTTAAATAATATTGCAAAAAGTAGGGTTGTATTTGACTCATCCTGAATTTTCATACGGGCAACTTTAACTTTCTCAAGAGTAAAAATGTTTTCTAATAATTTTGTATCTATCAAGGAAAGCGAAAAGAAAACTGTCAAAGAGATTGTATAATTAAGTTTAAAATTTTGTTTACAAAGAGCTGTTGTGAATTGTTCCAAGACCAGCTGCCTAAATATTGAAGAATTATCAATATCAATTCTCTTGTTTTGATTTTTATTTGATATTCTGTAAGGACAATCGAAGTTTATATACCTTTTTAAACAAATAAACACGTTTCGTTAACAACTTTCCCCCATAATATGGAAATGGAAAGATAGAGCGGAGTGTGAGGACTTCTCGCATGGGTACGCTACTCATTACTATTGTAACGTATTAGCCAGCGTGCCTCGTGGCATCTATTTGGGGACGCTTAGTAAGGGATTAGTAAGAGGAAACTCCTCGCCACAGGAAGGAGAGAAGGGTTTTTCCGTAAAGCAAGAACGCAGAAACGGGAGACACAAGGCTTTGGGGTCTTCCGGTCTTTAGAAACCCTTAATTGTTAGAACAGCGGTGAGGGGGGGGGGCGTGACGTAGTACGTCACGTGGGCCTAGACTACATAACGGAGTGTACAGAGCCAGTGGGTGGGTTCTAGAGACAGTGGGAGAACCTCATGCAGTTGCACAAAACTTGGCGCCACGACGGTGCGGCGGGCAGGGCTCTTGAGGCAAGTCACGTGTTGACGAGCCTGTGGAGGACTTTGTGTCCTTGGGTGACTGCGGTCACGTGGGAGCGATTCTGTGTGCGTGCTCCGAGGTGAGGAGTGGTTGAGTGTCACGATTCACGCCGATTCTCAATCGGATAAGATCGCTCCTGCGTTCGAGGCAAACCATCAGTAGGTACGCCAGTACGGACTTTGTGTCCCAGTGTGACATCCGGTCACGGAAGCTAGGCTTTGTGCGCGCTTCAGAAGTAGGAGTGGCGAATGCCACAATCGAAACCGATCATCAATTGAGTTTGGATCGCTCCCGCGATCAGGGGATAGTAGGTCTATCAGAGCTAGGGTGTAAGAAGGAAACTAATTGTAAATATTTGTTGTGTTTTATTTGTAAAATAAATAGATTTGTTATATGAAAGCTCTGTGTCTGTGTTCGCTGTGAGTATCCATGACGTCACACTATGATAATAACTTGTTTTCAATAAAATCTAATGATATCCTATTACCCAGATAGTATTATTACTTTACCTCATTTAAAGTTGGTTTTTACACATTTATGATGCCCAAAGTTCATAATGACGTCATTGCTGAACTAATTTACTACAAACAACATTTGAAAGTGAATTAATTCATTCGAAATATAGAATTTAAAGATAAATCTCGCAAAACAAATGTGCTACTGGTTTTCATCTCTTTGCGGCTCGTAACTCAATTGAGTTTGTGACAGTAATTGTCAGCAAAGCGGGATGAAAGTAATGGCAAAGCAGTGTGCATAGTGAATTGAAAAAAAACTTTTTTGTTGCTACTACTTTCTTCTCATTGGTGAGATACTACAACGTACTCTATGATTTTGTACTAATCTTACCAAGCTCCATAAGTATTTACAATGAATGATTGACAGATCTTGAGTCTGTTAAGTATTAAATCATTTGTAAGTACTTGCCGATATTCAACCAAATGTCATGCTCAAATTACATTTTCGCTGCCTTTTATCATTTAAGATGACTTTGTGAATGTATAATGTATAATATTATCTTTCATACTGTAGCTATGAAATAAGAGTATCTATCCATAATTCAGTGAATTCATTGTAATAACACATTATCTTAAAAAAATAACAAGATATTTTATGGGAATTAACGCCTCGGCCTGGAACTATTCAGCCTCTCCTAAAGGACCATGGAAGACGGTAACTGGACTTTCGTGAGGGAACGTACTTGTTAAAAGGATCATAACTTTTGATTATTCCTAAACAATTTCGAGTAGGAGCTTCCTGGGACGTGAGGGAGTAGCTCACCTCCAAAATAAAATAAAAAAATTGAGGCAGGTGGACAAAAGGTAAGACGACGTTTATCAGACGTGTGCCACAATGCCCTTGAAGCCTTAATGTCGTCAGCAGGAAATTGATATCAAGAAGAAGGGATCAAGTTTTCATTCGTCCACTCCTTCAAAGTGGTGTTGTTTTTAGATTAATATCTTCCACTTCAACGTTGATCGGATTTAGAATTCAGTGGTGATTTTTTTGAAATTCATAACATTCCGTCTAATATTTTAGATCAAATAGATGAATATTACGATCAAATATCTGCATTTTCTTCAGGTACTATACGGTTCACTAACATCGTGAATTATTTTTTTAAATACCTGAAAGCCACTTGTTAAGTCATTTTCTGGCATTCATATACATTGAGTCTGATTTAGTTTTGTACTAAAATATTAATGTGAATTCATATGCAGGAAATTACCAGATGATTCATTTTAGTGCCTATTTATTTGTGTACCTTCTTCAAAAATCTTCATTGTATGTGATCTATGATACCAAAAATAAAACCAGATTTTGAAATTAAACATTAAAGAAACGAGCAATCGTAACGTAATTGTAACTCCTTGAGTAATACATAAATGTACATTAATTTAATGAAGCTTCAGCATATTACCGAAATAATACAGCAGCTATTTTTGAGGTTTTGAAACAATGGCATCATTATAATTATTAATACATTTTCTAAATTTAGAACACGTTCTCCAAAATTGCGATGAATACCACAAAGCGATATTTTGGGCCTATATATACACGATTAAAAGAGATAATGTATATCTAAATGTGAGCAATATAACTCACGCTACAGAAAAATAACAACGACCTACCGCACGAAAAAATTACAATACCTACAAAACAACACGCAAAACAATATTCCGCCAACTCCCAACATAAAGCAATAAAATGCCACCGCAACCCAAACAATGAAAATGGCCGCGGGTTCCCTGTCACGAGCGGTGAGTTGACGCGGCCGTCGACGCGGGCACCAGCGGCGCGTGCCTGGTGACCAGACCATCGCCATGGTGACGCCGGCGGCGCAGCGCAGCGCGGAGGCGGCGGCAGCGGCGGCGTCGGTCCGTGTGCTGCGCGGCAGCTGCTAATGGAAAAACAATTAGGCTGCAGGGTGTGAGGGCGGTGCGGGCGACGGGTCGCGTGGGCGGGAACTAAGGCGAGGGGTGCGGGGTGGGGCGCGGTGCGTCGATTCAGGGAAGCGTGCCGGGGCGATGGGCCTTTTAAATCAAATAATTTATATACTATTTAATGATAATTCAATTAAAGTTTGCACGAGAAATTCTTTAGTGCGCCTACCTGGACAGCCCAGGTGCCTAAGAGCATGTACACAGTCGGCGCTTACGTCCGAATGGCCGCGGTTTCGAGTCCAGCTTTCGGCATGGTTGTTTGTCCCTTGTCTCTCATGTATGTGTTGTCGCGGAGAGCCTCACGTTCAGCTGACCCCAAATCAGACGACCCCGCAAGTGTGTGTGTGTATATGTGTGTGTGTGTGTGTGTGTGTGTGTGTGTGTGTGTGTGTAATGTATGGTCGAATGTGCGTCCCCCCCAAAAAATCGATAGTGCACAATTCTCCCTAATAAGTAAAAAGCAACTGATACTTTTCTGTAAAGGTTGCAATACCCAAATGATTTTTCACAGATTCGTTTTTACTACATTTTGTGGAAAGTTTTGACAAATATTAAAAATGCGTTTATAAATTTTGGGGACTATTCGATTCATGAAGCCATTAGTGTGCAATAATTGGAACTATGCCTTTCAATGAGGGACGACTTACCCATTCATACTTATCAGGTTCTTGATTGCCACCTGCCAGGTGATAATTTTTCACGTTCTTTTCTTTACAGACAGAGCTTATACAGTACTGCTGTTTTTTAATATTCCGCCACCTCTTGTTCGTCAATTCTGCTAGTTTGAATACAAAATGTCACAGTCGAGGTTTCTAATGATGAAACAGACCAAATTAGTTTGGAAAAATAAATCAAGTAACACAACTAACAATTAAAAATGTTAGAGTTTTTTAAAGAAAGAAAATAGTACAAATTAACCTCATTTACAATAAATCAAGAGATAGCGAATATTTTAAAAGACTGGACCATGAATATGAGAAAATTAAATGGACAATATTTACAAAATGCACTGTAAAATCTACGAATTCGTCATCTACATTAAAATTTACGGAACTGTGTGTTTAATAATTCAGTCTTTAAATAGTTTCATTGTCTTTGTTCATGTGTTTTTTCGTGTTCGCCATGTGTTGTTCTTTGCAGTAAAATCTGAATAAATTTTAATTGTAGACAAAGTTCGTTTTATGCAAATAATATTAAATTATATCAATGAAATTTCATTCGTGAAAATTCATGCTTTCTATTAAATTCCAATTGTGCTTTGAAAATTCTCAGATAAAAGCCCTTGTCGCTTCGCCACTCGGAGATTTTTCGATAATTTCCAAAGCACTCGTAGTATTACGTATAAAAACTATCTGCCAGTTGTGCATACAAAATGTTTTTGACTCTTTAATGCCATTTCTAATTTCATTTGTTCGTCAATTTACTTTCTCGCCTTCGAAAGATGATATATTGAGCCGGAAATCGGCAGTTTTTGACGAAATGTGTTATTGACGAGGCCTGGTAACGAAAAAGGGAATAAATCTGGTACCTATATAAATATAAAATTTCGTCCTCTAATACATTGTGCTGTCAGAATCCGTGTTTTGTGCGTCTTTAATGGCGAAAAATCGATTGACCCAAAACATCTGCCCCTTCATCTGTGATCAATAATGAATGCTTTAGCAGAATTCGTTTGTAACAATATTCTGCAAACGCTCTCTGACATCAAGAACAAAGTAAATTCTTCATTCCTTCCCCACCACATCTACATTTTAGATCCCAATATTTTGTTTTCTCCGATTTGTCTAAATGGTCGCACGTTTTTCTACGACAAGAAGGATTACGGTAACCTCCATCTCCAGCATATTCCGGACCATTTAAGGTCGTAGGTAGAGATCAGAAGCCCATGAATCTACTAATGGATAGTAAAGATTTTCTCGTTTCCATCGAACGCTGCAAACCAGCTTACTCCTGCACAGAAGATGTCGTTCCTCTTCAGTGAGCCTGCACTTTTAACAATGCATACGGGTTGATGTGGCGACACTGTACATAGGCACCATACCGTACATTTATAACATGCATGTTGTGGATACCGTCTGTGACAGTGTTATAACGACGTGTTGCCCCGCGAAATAATTTAAGAAAATTACATTTTTCTATAATATAATATCGTGTGCATAATATTGATATTGAAGTGAGTTTTTGCTAGCATTTACAATAAAATAATTATATGAATCATTGCCAACAATATTGTTTATTATAAGAGCAACATACGCTGGCCTAGCCGTCATTATGGCTAAGCCATCGAAAGCTGCTCTTATCATAAACAATATTGTTGGAAATGACGACTCATTATTATTTCATGTGTATAAGGTCAAGTGATATAATATATTAATGTTATTCCCTGAATTTATTTGACTCAAGAAAGAAGAATTCTAATTAAGAAGCGAAGCGGATTCAACATCAAGGCATAGCGCAGTAACCTTTCAAACGAGTTTCTCCAAAATTTGGACGATCTGAACGAACTCAAGGCATTGAGGGTTTGAAACGAGTATTTTCAGTTTGAGGGTGCTTTCCATGAAATCTCAAAACATTTTCAATTTTTACTCAAAAGTGACTTTCAAAAGTCCCCTTCCGCTTATACCATTCTGATATACTATTCTATCCTGTTTTCTTGAAAAAAATATTTTTCTTTGTTTTACTTCCTCAAAACAAGTGCAAAGGCACCAGAGTCCATCAAAAGTTCAGCACTTTTTTGTAGGTAAGATTTACGTACGTACTTCAATATAAATTACCATTTTATATTTTTCACGTTATATGAACTCCAACTCCATTTACATGAACTATATCATACTCTCAAAAGAGTTTGTATCGAGTGTTATTTGTTGTCAACAGTGTATACAACTTGTAAACCCCCATTAAATGCATGTCAGCAGAAACCCGACTTCATTGAGAATTTAACGACGCAACATCAAAGGCCGTTGTTTGTATCCATGTTTCAAATACAAAACATCCTTTAGTGTGGTTGTGGATGTGAGGACTTTGAAATGTTTTCCATGCAGTTTTGTATGTAGTTGTAGTACATACTAATTGCAAGAGACGTCAGTTTTTATATGGCTGCATACTGCAGTATTGTGTATATTGATATCTATTAGTATGGAGCTATCTTATCTCGATTTCTGTGATACGCTGTGGAAACATTTCCTTTCATAACCAAAACGTTTGGTAAATTTTCTTTACTCCCACGATTTTGAGTCAGAGGCGGCTGTAGAAAAAATGAAAATATTAAATATTCTTTAAAAAGTTTCAGGGGCGTAATC
Organism: Gryllus longicercus; assembly: GCA_038098605.1. Lineage (NCBI taxonomy): Eukaryota > Metazoa > Arthropoda > Insecta > Orthoptera > Gryllidae > Gryllus > Gryllus longicercus. The sequence continues at coordinate 1,005,689 of JAZDUA010000378.1, forward strand.
CGTCAGTTCGATCGTAGAATTGTGAAAATCTCGTGTATTCTGGTTTCAGCGTTACTGCTGTTCACAGAAAGACGGACTGATTGACAAAATATTATTTTTAATTACAAGTCTAATTTTGAGATAAAGCGGTTGAGACTTTTCATGACGCTTCAATCACAATTGGCTAAATAGCTATAGATGAATGAAGATAATGGGTCATCGAATACCCACGAAAACCAACGGATAATACGTTGTATCAATTATTTTTAAAACATAATTCTCAACACAGAAATTATCCCCAGTGTTTTAACGAGCATTGCTGATGCGGATGAGGTCCAACTTGCAAGGACGCGAGTCTAAAATGGTTCAGTGTGAATGACCAGTGCTTCACGAGGTAAACCTTTCGGGGAACCTGCACAAGGACCGGTGGGACGGGTCGGGGACGTCTGAGGTTTATGGCAGGTGGCCCTCCCGGGGGCGGGGCGGCGTTGTGTGGCCGCGCTGCGAGTTGCCTTGAGACACACCTGAGTGGCAATGGTGGGAAGGATGGGTGTGAAAGTGGCAACGGAGATGGCGGTGTTGGTGGAGATGGTGGGTAGAACGATTTCTCGAGGTTGGGGAGGCTGTTATGGGTGTGGAGAGAAATCACAGTCATCTTTTGACCACGTTGAAGGTGCTGAAGCTCTGAAGTGAGACGGGGATTTTCATGTAACGCGATTGAGACGTTTCATGTAGCTTCAACCACAATTGGCTGGTTAGCAGTGGATGAATATGGATACGGATAATAGTATAATGGTTAGAAAATCAACGGATATCTTGCGGGGGTGCTGTTATTTCCAATGGAAGAGTAGAAATAATGGCGGCCCAAGAGTGAAGAAAAACGTATATTGTTTCTCCTTCTGTATTAAGAGGTAATAATGATACGGCAATTGTAGAGAGTTGGTAGAAACAGTCAGTTGCTACCAAAGAGTGAGAAAGTTGGTAATGACGATACGAAAAGTAGAGCGATGATGCTTGTGGGAGTAAATCAATTTTATTGATTTTAATTTTTTTGAGACTACCTATTAAATTTCTGTATTTGTTGTACGCCCGTTCATGGTAACTCCATTACAATTACATACAATTACTCTTACACAATTCTTTATTTATTGATATTTCTACCAAACAAACATACACGTGTCCATTTTTGCGTTACATCACGAATGTTACCCCCTAATGTTAAAATTTCAGCGGTAGAGAAAACGCAGAACCTGAGACGCAGATGGATGCGGTGGCAGAGGTGAGGAAGGTCACAATGCTTATTATTGGCTGTAAAAATGCTGAACTAGAGTAACAATGCTGATTCTTAGGCGTCAAAGTTGAAGGAGAAAAGGCACATAAACGACGAAGGAATGAGGAGTTGGGCGGGGGGGGGGGGGGGGCGATACAACGGAATGGACTCGAAATGACGGAGAGCCGGAACAATGAAAATATGGAGAGACTAGGTTGTGAGACGAGGCGAAGAGGCGTGGCGAGAAGGAAGAGATGGAAAGACCGATTGAAGATGGTAATGGAGATGGAAAAGGGGAAATGAGAAGGGAGCGACGGCGACGCAAGGTGGTGAGGTGGACGGGGCCGCCGAGAGCGTTCCCAAGGTAGTGGAGGCGGCGGCGACCAGAACAATGAACGGACACGCGGACCTCATAAACGAGGCGGCCGTTCATTCCGGCCTTATTCATGAATGGCCGTCTGCGGCGTGGGGCCGTTCTCACACGGCGGACATGAGCACCGACCCAGCGCCAGCCTCGGCACTCGCTCCCCTCTCGCCTCCCCCCACCAAGCGCGCCGCCCACCCACGCCTCCTTTGTCCCTCACCCCAACGCCCCCTACTCCTTGCTCCCCTCGCCCGCTCGCCCCCTGCTACTTGCCTCCTCGCCCCCCTTCGCCCCTTTTCCTCCACGTCTCTCACTCCCTCGTCTACCCGCCCCTCACCCCTCGTTCCCTCGCCCCCTCGCTCTCCTCGCCCCCATCGCCCCCTTCGGCCAATTTGCCTCCTTCGCCCTCTCGCCCCTCTCGACCCCCTCGCCTCCTCACCAACTCGTACCTGCGCCAAATATGTGCCAGTGAAGGCCACTACTAACGCCATTCTGCGTTTTCACGGGTTCAGACATTGCTGTAATTAGGTTAGATGAAACAAAATGACCGCTGCTTCTATGCGTTTTGACAGATACGCTATTTGTCATCATGGAAAACTGTGAGAATCGTTCTATCGTAATGGGGTCGTTTTTAGCGCCTGGTCTTCAGTGGACGCATCAGTTACAACTGCAGCTGATTCTAGCATTATCTCTTCCCTTTTAAGTCTCATAAATTACTGTTTTGTATATCTCAAACTTTCATTTTTTTAATTACCATGGTGTGTTTTTTCTCTCCACGATTGCAACTGTTCACTCAAATTTCATGTCAAGGAACATAGTTAATTCCCTGTGTTATTCGGTGTGTCTTCCATAGTTTTCTTGCTACATTTACAATGCATCTATACCATTCATTGGGTCAGATTTAATGACCAGACTTATAAGAGGGTAATTTTCTTATGACTAAACCCGCACAGTGCGGACAATTTATCGTTCGCCGAATCCGTGGGGTGTGTCGCGAGGCAAGCCGAGATGTCTCGATCGGCCAGCGAAGCACTGTCTGGCCTATTGCGCTGAGATACGGATCACTTCCATCGCGTTCAACCGCACCTGGAGATGATACTAAAATTTATATTTATCTGTTCTCAAATTTCATTGTCACTTCCATAACATATTTTGATTTAATATTTCACACAAATTACTGGAAAATGAAAATATTTTATCGTATCTTCTTTACGTAAATTTCTAAAAGACTTATATGGAGCGTATGTGTGGTAAAAAAAGTCTCGTCTCAAAACAAAATTTCTTTACGCGTGAACTTTTTGAACGCTATTTGAACGAAGGTTTGTCGGGATTACCACTTACCGAACGACATGTAAGCCGCGAAGTATGAACGACAATTTGCACTTTTCTCGGGCGGCATAAGCTCGCCCAGCCGGGGTGAAGCATCATCATCGACGAACAACTTATTTTGCGCTCTTTATTTTCCCATTCCAACAACAGTAGCTCAAATTATCTGAGCCTTATTGTTATTATTATTATTATTATTATTATTATTATTATTATTATTATTGTTTAGGTCCACTCGGGGTGACTCATTAACAGGGTGACAGCAGTCCGTGGGGGTCCTGGTTTCGATTTCCGTTCGCGATTCCCAGTGGGCACAAAAATAAAGCTGTAGCTATAGTTTTTATAGCTGCAGTATAGTTTCTATATTGTGGGACAGAAGAAAAGCTCAGGCAGGCGAATACTATGCTAGATAGGGTGAAGGGAATACGTCACAGTGGCCACATGTCTCTCTTAACCTCAGGAGTAAAAAATAAATGAAAACAGGGTCCCGGTCTCGTTCAGCCGCTAGTTGGCAAACGTCGGATTAATCCGACCCTATAATGCCAAATTCATACATACGCTAGTATTAAGCAAAATTGAGCAACGAGAGAAGGCGTAGGCATTTTGCACACAGAAGATGTAGAAGGCGAGGGCTCGAGTCGCTGCCACAGTCTGCCACGGCTGAGCAATTGGCCCGTGAAGACGCCAAAAGCCCAGCGGCGCAGCGGTAAACTCGGGCAACTCTGACTCCACGTCGCGTCGCGTCGCGTCGCGTCGCGTCGCATCGCGTCGGCGGTGCCAGCGGCGGAGGCGCGCGCTCTCCTCCGCGAACCGATTTCCATAATTTCCGCCGCGAGCTCAAACTCCGCCTTCGCCGCCCGCCCCCCGCCCCCGCTCCCGCGACCGCTCCGCCGCCGCCGCCGCCGCCTACGCCGCCTTGGGCGCCTTCGTTGACGCCGCCGCGGCGCCAGGGCGCGCGTTTGTGTTTTCAAGGGCCGCGCCGCGCCGCGCCGCGTCGCGCTGCCTAAAGCCGACCGGGCAAAACGCTCGATTGAGTGCGATCGATTCAGCCGCAGTCTGGAGGAGAATTCTAGCGGCCGGCTCTTCTGATCGGTGGTTTTCCGTGGTTACTACCAAGTGAATGCCGGTGTAGTACCTTAACAAACGGGCTACGGAGCAGGGGAGTTGTTCCTTGACCTTCTTTCCTTCCCCTTGCCTCACTCCTTACTTACAAACACTTTTATTTACATTCAATACACCATCACACATGTCGGGAGACCAGAGGGGAGGTACGAGCTTATAGGCTGGGGCGGTGGGAGATAATTGGTTAGGGAAGGCACATAAGCACACATGTAGTTTCCCCTGATCTCGCCATCTAACGTGGGGAGATCACAGTAATCCCCAGCTTTGAGACATGCACTACATTTACGGGACTCAAAGTAGTTGTGCCGAAAATCGATCGAATAATATCAATCGATTGTTCTCCATGGACGAGACGACCGCTCAAATTTCATTAGAAAACCACTGGCAAAGGACTTGGGAGTTATATTTCAAAACTAATTTCTAAGGCTTTCATACGGGATCTTGTAAGTTGGCAATAAATTTTTGTTGTTGTTCACAATGTTTCAGTAAATCTCAAGTCCCATGAGTTGGGACGCCGAGAAACAAATGTTTTGAAAATAGCCTATCATCGGTTTCTAATTGTGAACATGCATGTTTGTGCGCTGGTGTCATGGAATTTTGTTGAAAAAATTTACTTTTTGCGAATGATATATCAGTCAAACGTCTGCAGGGAAATAATTAGATAAATCATTATGTGTGTAGCCCTGTATATCTTCAAGTGTGTTGTTAATTTTGATAAGCGAAAAAATTTTAATGAAATAAAGTGGAAAGTTTTGCCATTGAATGCTATTTCAGATGATTCTACCCACGTTCGAAAGCAAGACAGGCTAGTAAGATGCGAGAAATCACTCTACAGCTTAGACTACTTTTCAACAAAGTGAAAAAGTCCAAGAACTCATTAACAGCATTCGCGGGACGCCTTCAGAAGAGCCGTATAGGAGCAGTTGCTGTTGTTGGGCCACCGACAGCAAGCATCTGTTCAAAAAGTATCTTTTTAATTTCAGACTGTGAACGTCTTTATAGTTTTATTATTTAAACCTACTTTTCTCATGAAATATAAATATATTTTCCGAAAGACAAAACTAAAATAAATGTTTAAAACTTTAAAGAAGTTCAAAATGTTAAACTTCAAAGAAGTTGAAAGTAACTATATGAAGTAATAATATAAAAAAAGCATTCTTAGCGTGCTAAAACGTCTATGATATGTCTTGCTTAAAACGGAAGTATCATTACTGTTAGGAAACTCTGTATTTGTAATCTTATCCTGCAAAAAGAAATGGTTTTTGATATTTTGATGTAGCATTTCTAAACCTAGTGTTGATACAACACGAACTTTCTCCGATTATTTGTAACTGTTACGTAATATTGTAGCACTATTTAAGCATATGTTTGTGTAATTTTTGAAACATTTAAAGGGGTACATTAAATAACGTATGTAATGTTATTTAGTGCATTTCCCTCCAGCTATTCAAAAGTATTAAAGAAACACAATTGGTATTATTTTGGAGAAAATCGTGGAGAAGTTTTGAACAAGTGTAATGGAAAGAAATGATTTAAATGTAGTGACTGTTGTCCATTGAATGTGAATAGTGATATCATGAGGAAGAGCAGTATTTCTATACTGTTTATGTAGATAACTAGAAATGTAAGTAACCTAAGTAGTAAATAAGGGAATCTAAGAGGTAATAACAAATTTCCATTTTTCCATTCGAGGTCTATTGGACAAGTAAAAACAATGTAACTCAGTACGTAACTTTACTTCATTATTGCTGCATTTAATTGCAGAACAGTGGGATCCTTTCGTCACACGCATTGTAACTAAAGTGTCAATTGCAGAAGTATAAGAATTCAGTTGGTGCATGTCAGATATATTCCGATACATGTCAAATGTAGGTTAAAACATTGGCTCGATGTAATTTTACGTGTTATTTAATGTATTGCTCTTGAAATTCTAGGAATATATAACCACGAGCTCAAGAAATAATACGAATTATCTTTAACTTGTTTTTTTAATTTGTTATTACTATTTTGAATATGATACATGGTTCAGTTAACACACAACTTTTTCACATATCTATTTTAAAAACTAAACTATTATTTCTTTACAAATATTTCGTAGGTAGAGGAGACCCACTGAGCACCTCACAAAGAATCGTCTAAATTTGCAAATTGTATATAAAAACATGTTTGGGAAAACTCTTTTTTATTCCATAGTTTTACTTTTGTCTTCACCAGGATCGCTAACTGTATGCGCGCGTCATTAACTAGCCTTAGAACGAACGGGTTGAGCTGCTGTACTGTATAAATACCTATACTGCGGTAGTACTTCCTAGACAAAACATTTTACCTTATATTAAAAACCATGCGAATGTAGTACATTATTACACTCAATTAGATGTTCTGAATTATTTCATCCATTATTTCTCTGTTCAAACTTGAATCAATAAAAAAACTTATATTAACTAGAAAAAAATAGTTTTTATTCGTCACGTGTGAGACACCATTATCACGATACATTATGACTGTTTTGAAAATAAAACAGGGTAAAATAATATGGAGACAAAAAGTAATTGATTAGTGTGCATTTAAGATATTTTAATAAAGTAGTATTATCAGCCAAAGGTAAAAAAAAACAACTTGTATTTTCTTTGCAAGTACAGGCGCAAAGTTTTTTTGCAGAATTTCATTGTGATGTATGTTACTTTATCACGGCCTTTTGATAAATTGAGTATCCTTTGGTTTAAATGGATGCATCCCATTTTCCACGAAGTCATAAGAATACACTTTTGTTATTTTTCCAATGTACTCAGTCTTTCCCTATGGGACAATTTGAGTTTTCTTCAGATATACATGTAGTATGAATTAGAGTAAATCTGAAATCATTGTATCAAATAAACCCGGTGTATGAGTGATTTACCACTTGTCACTGGAATTTCTCTAGATATTCTACGAAATTTTATTATTTATTATTTAGAACCCTATTGCTTTCTCAAGAGACACCGCGCATACATGTTCTGAAAGAGAGGAGCTCACCCTAGCGTTATTGAATAAGATATTGTCCAAAAGCGTTCTAAAGGTGATTGAGTGGCTGCATTTATAAAACTTGAGCTTCATCAAATCAGTTTCACGCATTCTTCAATTGCAATTAACCCCTAACCTACTATATTTCCTTTCAATTCAATAGTACATCTGGGAGGGCAGTTAAATAAAGAAAGTTAAGTTAAAAATGGACTGTATAAACTCTGCACGCTCATTCTTCGAGTAACTCAGGGCTCGTAATTACGTTTGGCAAGGCCCCACTGTGACAAATGATAAATGCTAAAAAGGTTTAAATAATCGATATACTTCAGTAAAATATCTTAATGAGCAAGATATGTTAAGTTAACTAGCCTTGAGAGTAAGTAATGTTGTCATTTCAAATATTACAAGTGCAATATCAAGAAAATTGCAACAACAAGGTAATAGTATATTGCAATAACAAGGTAACACAGAAAGTGGTGCTCTGGGCGGAAAGAGCTGGAACCCGTTGGTTTTATGGGATCCAGGAAATGTACGTGTTTCCGCTTGACAACACTGGGCAGTCCAATTCTGAGAAACTGAAAGGAATGTAAGCGGATTGATTTCTTGAGACAACAACTATAGATCAAATTAAAATTCACACCATGAATTGTACAATTGTTTGTTTACATTGATGGATTACATATAAATTATCAATCCCGAACAATATATTATGATACATCTATAAATGTTTAATTCAAGATCCTTTTTTACTGAACAATATATGCTATTCCATAGTAACTAACTAATATATATTCGACATATTCCATAGTAACGAATTCTCCCAAAAATCCCTCTTGTATTGTCGATTACATAACAACAGTTTGTCTATATTCTTTGCACGAATCCTATAGTTCCAAATGAACTAGCACAACCTGGCTCTATCAGCCACCGCTCCAGTCCGTATGGCTGGCGGAAGAACACCTTTCGCAGTGCGTTGCGGTCTGCGGTGATGCTCAACTGTTTTAGAACCTGTTAAAAGTATCGCCCACTGGGCTGAACGAGCGTAGCTTTCCCCTCCTGGAAGAGCCGGGTGGACCGTAGCGCCCCCAGGCCTCGTGTCGAGCGGCGCCTGGCGAGGCCCTCGACGACGACGGCGCGCAGGGCAGGTGGCGCTGCGACTGCGAATCGCGCTCGCACTTGCGCAGCGGCCGAACACGGTTTGATTGATCACATACCGCAGACCGCATCGCTCTGCGAAAGCTATTCTTCCGCCAACCTCATGGGCTGAAGCGGCGGCTGATAAAGCCAGATTGTGTTAGTTCATTTGAAATTACAGGATTCGTGCAAAGAATATTTGTAGTCAAACTGTTGCTATGTAATTGATTTGATTTATTGCTGTTTCCGTCCGCGTCAACTGATATGTTCATTAAACGCATAAATGTAGTGCACATTTTTATCACGGTAGGTGGTGGCGATCTTCCTCCTCTGGACGGCGAGATCCGGTGCCGACCTACACGTTGGGTTGCGGTTTTCCCTCAACCAGGTATCTCCCAAAACCGACCTAACCGGGACACACTCTTAAGCTCGTTACTGGTCTCCCAGCATGTGTGGTAGTATAGCGCCTGCAAGTGTGTGAGCAAATGAGGATAGGAGTAGGAATAGGAAGAAAAGATCGTCAAGAAATTAGCGTCAAAAGTGAAGGACCCTGAAAAATCAAAACATCTGTTTGAAATACCCAAAACCTCGATTTCGGTCAGATCGATCGGGAATATACTTTCTATTCATACAACTGCAACGGCGGGAAACTGAGAAGTGTTCTACTCATTAAGTTACTAATAACAAAAACGTAGTATATAAAATGTAAAATACATTTGAGTTACTATTGGGAATTTTAAAAATATTCTCAACTACATACACCGTTGAATATTAAATTGTCGGCATTAAACAACATTAGAGTAAATATGTTGCTTTGTTCTTTGAAAATTGCCTCGATTCATAATGCAATTAAATAAAACTCTTTGAAACTTACATTATTATTAAACTATGAAATCTCACTTATCACTTAAAAATTCTTTAGCTTCGCCTTCAGATTTATAACCGTTTATCGCCATAGACTGCAGTCAAATTCATTCCCCTACAGTGAGAAACTGCGGATTAATAAACCGTTCATTGGTCGGCATCTGAAAACATAATAAAGGTGGAAGTAGCAATGCATATTTACCTGGGTAATAATACAGATGATATTAACCTGGAGTAAAACAATTACAAATTCGATATTGCGAATTACATCGCAGCTAATAAAGAATATCCCGACATGAATCAAGTTTTTAGAAGCTCTTTGTTTCCAAAGCTTGGGATTTAAAGCAAGTAATGTTTTTGAAAATCAACAAATTCATATTTTCGTAATCAACACTCCAATGCGAAACTGTGCTGGAGATTAAACAGCACAATTGGGGAGACACATAAACGTCCAAAGGTCCCATTATGAAATTTTAATTTCGATTTGGACTTTATTTATTCAGAGATATTTCGAAAATTTTGTGTATCAGTTACTCGGTGAATTTTTCAATATAATTTCTGATGGTACGAAAAAACTACTCTATTATGTCTTACAAAAAAAAAAAAAAAGAAAGAAAAGAGAGAAATCGCTTATGGCATACAATATATGAAGCGCTTTAACATAACATAATAAATAAAGTTTTGTACAACTTTTGTGGTAAATGTGGTTCTCATACTCATTATTATTTCTTCGTCTCTCTGAGAAAAAAACTCAATTTTGAAAAGTTCTTATTCCGCGAGGAGTTATGTTGGCTGTAATTTCGCGCTGCTTGAAGCGACTTCTTATCTCACTCCCAGTCTCAAACATTTCGAGCGGAGTTCACCAAGATGTAGTGGCTCATTAAAAGTTTTCATTAGGTACACCAGTCGTTAACATATCCTTTTCTTCTGGTATTACAATGTGCGTCTGTTTTAGAGCTTCGTGAAGTCGTTGGTAGGTGCACATTTCATCCAGCATTGTTATGGAATATGACTCATGGTATCACTATGCATCATATTGTTTGTGTCAAGGCCATTTTTGAATTCGTAGACCGACTTCGAAACGCAAAATTCTCTCAATGGTGAGGATTTTCTTCCCAACAATAATGTCTGATGAATCTTTGAACAGTAATGACGATAAAATCCTTGCATTTTCCATGTTGTAACGGAAAATTCGTCGAAGTGACGATATGTTTCAAACAATAAGAAGACTATAAAACATCAAAATTCATTCGTGAAGTGCTCTACATTCATTGACCAAATTGATCGGTATCGGATATAGGAGGAGAAGATATATTTTAAAAACGACAGTGAAGTAAAAACTTATTTTGCGATATACACGAAATAAAAAAAACAGGTGTCATTTATTATTGTTTATCTTCTGTTGCAATTCTGTAACAAGTCAGTTTCTGAGTACTGAAATGAGAAAAAGTAAGCCTAATTGAAGGATAAAGTGTTTATATTACGTAAATGCAGAAAGTTATGTAGACTTACAAAGGTTACTTTTAATTACATTTGACACATGCATATACAATTAACATTGGTAGATTTTTGACTTCCATTTGCAAGACAATACTATTGATTAAATGAGGTATACTAATGGAAAATAATTAAAAATTATTCACAAATTACTATCTAAATAAAAAAGTAACACATTACAATTTTTCACACTGCAATACTGAAGTATATATTTATTAACTCACGTGTATAGTATATTATGCCGCTTGTGGCGGTGAACCGCGGCATGAACATAATTCCATGAACGTTGCTCCAGCTTGTGTGCCTATGCTACAATGATTCATTTAATAATTACTTATTATTTATTAAGAATCGTCGTTTTTGGTGTTCATATTCTATGGTAAATATACTAAGAAATGACAATAATAAGGACAAAATAAATTCGTAGCTGTCTTGTTCATTAATCAATTTTATTAATAACCTTTTTTTCAACAAATTTACTCATTCAAAGCAAGATTGGCACGTCGCATGTATGGAAGGTGAGCACGTGTCCTTTCGAATACAACATTGCCAATTTCACGGTTTCGTCTTCATCAACTTCAACAGTGAAGAGACATTAGGACGCATTAACTGCATTTCCCCCCGCCTCTCCCCGGCGGCTCCGGCAGCCGCGCGTGCGAGTGCAGCGAGGTGCAGCAAGGTGCGGCGCGGGAGCGCCAACAGGTGCAGATGCGCCCTGGAGGAGGAGGCGGCGGCGGCGGCGGCGGCGGCAGGTGGCACGGAGCACGCGCCTTCGCAGCTGCCACCGCCGCGTGCGTCGCCCACCTGGCCAGCCTTTCGCCACTCGCGCCTCCGCCGCCCCCGCCGCCCCCGCCGCCCCCGCCGCCTCCGCCGCCTCCGCCGCCCCCGGGAGCCGGCGGCGCGGCGCGCGCGGCATCTGCCACTTTATCTCGCGAGCCGAGCGCCGCGCCGCGCCGCGCCGCGCCGCGCCGGGTGATCAGCCCGAGGAGCCACGCGCGCGCCCTGCCGTGCCTCCGCCTCCGCCGTCGGCGCGGCATCTGCCTTCCTTGTGGCGCTGCGGCGCCGCTCCACGCCTACCGGGAGAGGCGGCTCGATGCCTCTGACCGGGAGGGCCTAGGGTCGAGTCCCGACGGTGGCAGCATTTCTTTGACACTAGCTACATAGCTAGGTCGAAGTTAGCGGCTGTCTGGAGGAGAACTCTAGCGGCCAACTGATTTGATAGGTAGTTTTCCGTGGTTTCTCCGACCAACACCAGGCGATTGTCGGAGCAGTACCCTAACAAATGGGGCAACTGACCTCACGCGATCTTTCCTTCGTCTTCCTTGACATATCCACAACTTTTACTTTTAGACACTTGCACTTACGGGCATTACACTATCACATATGTCGGGAGACCAGACGAGCGCTTGGAGCTTGCCCGGCGCAGGCGGTGCCACATAGGCGGGAGATTCCTAGTTGAGGGAAAGCCGTCGTGTCGAATCTCGTCATCTAGTCGGGGAAGATCGCCGCCTTCTCCAGCTATAAAAACATGCACTTCCAGGACAAATTACCTTCTTACACGACGCGTCCGGAAACACATGAATCAATCAAAAAATCGTGTTTCCGGTCGTGTCGACTCCTTTTGTAATTAGAACCGTGAAGAGTGAAGTGCACGATGTAGCCGGGAGGTGGCGGCGTTTCTTCGATAGAAAGCGTTTCCAAGTATCAGCGGGCACCGCCCCAGTTGGGATACGCTCGAAGCTCCCAACTGGTCTCGCGACCGATGTGTCTGACAAAAGTAGTACATGGAAGTATGTGTGTGTGTGTGTGTTTGTGTGTGTGTGTTTGTGTGTGTGTGTGTTTATGTGTGTGTGTTTGTGTGTGTTTATGTGTGTGTGTTTGTGTGTGTGTTTGTGTGTGTTTGTGTGTATTTGTGTGTGTTTGTGTGTGTTTGCGTGTGTTTGTGTGTGTTTGTGTGTGTTTGTGTGTGTTTGTGTATTTGTATTTGTGTGTGTGTTTGTGTATTTGTATTTGTGTGTGTGTTTGTGTATTTGTATTTCTGTGTGTGTTTGTGTATTTGTATTTCTGTGTGTTGTGTATTTGTGTGTGTGTAAGCGTAAGTAAGAAAAGAGTGGGGATTAAAATCAGGAATCAAGATCGTGTTTTCTTTTTGTTTTTTTAAATAGAACAAACATTTTTATTGAGAGATTTATTTTACATCGTTCAACCGATTATCTCTTTCAGGAATAAATTGATTATAAAATACATAAAACAACACTGACAAACAAGACAAATAGCATAGTTTAATATCAATGGGGGAAACTCAATGGAGCAACTACCATTGATTTAGTGTCATGATATCTCAACGAGATGTGTGACCAAGGAGAAGAGATGGCTACCGGTTTCTAAGCCTCGGGGTTGGCGGGTGCAATTGAGCATTGTCCGTTTGTAAAGGTACTGTTCCGGCAATCGCCTGGTATTGACCGGAGAAACCACGGGAAACTAACTATGGAAGAAATCCTCTCATAGTTATCTTTCAGACAGCGGATTAATTCGATCTTATATTATAGCTAGTGTCGAAAATCCGCCACCGTCTAGTCTCGAAATTTTAAACCTCCCCGTCAGAGACAGTGCAGTGGTAACACTTGTTGCCCTTACGATGCCTAGTTTAAATGTCAGTACTTACTAGAAGTAGCCTGGTGGCTTAGTTCATTGGTCAGAGTGCTCGTTTTCCATGACGCGGCTCCGGGTTCGATTCCTCGTTAGGCAAGATTATTGAACGCGTTCTCCTTGCCATGTCCCAGTATATGTTGCTGTGTGTCGATGAAAAAAATCACTTCTCAAGTTGAGAAGACCAGAATACGGCGTGGGAATGTCTTCGTGCCAACCACGCGTACCCCTTTAAAACCATGGCCGCGAGGCCGGGACGTCGCTGGTAGACCATGGCCCTAACACGGACCGACGCGCCAAATATGAAATAAAGACTTATTACAAGTGCAAAATTCGTAGACAACCATCATATCTATAGAATTTAACTATAAAATAACTTCGTGTTTTAGATGAACTAGTCACACGTAACAAAAACTAACATCTATTTTTCTTCGTTCAATTCAATATTATCTCATATTCATAAAGTTTTACACGTATACATAGATTATCTCACATAGTTTCTATAGTGTGGCGCACTCACTATGTTGTATATTCTGTATTAAAAGCTCTTAAGAGAATGTAATCTGACAGGACGAAATACATTTTAATTTATTGATTTATTTAATATATTTTGTTTGCTTGTTATAATAATCTAAAGTTATGAAATAAGACAAGAATTTCTGTTCTTTATTGTAGAATTAATTTTGTTTTCAAAATACTAAATAATTTAAAAAAAATTGTTAATGCATTACTATTTGTTAATTAATATACGAACAACAAATTAGTTAAAGTGGATTTGAGTTTCATTTGTTTACAAAAATATTCCTGTTGGCTACGGAGAAACGAACTTACTCGTTAAATTATCTGAAATATTGTTTATTTAGTACAATTGTTCTGGTTTTACAATGTTTGCTTTCATTTGAAATCATATTATGCAAATGTGGCAATTATTTTGCTGCAGCCGCGGCACGAGTATTCTTTTTATTTATCTTTCAAATAGAATGCATGTATCGTGGTATTGCAATAAGTGCGGTGACGGATATCAATTTTGTACGTAATGAAACCTAAATAATATCAATTTATTTTTAAATGCGTGAAAACATTTTGCTTTTACCATGAATGGTATCCACGGAATATGAAATACAAGATAATTCAAATCAATTAATTGACAGAAGATGGCAGTTGATTTTTGTATTGAAAACCATAATAACATTCATATGTTTTTAAAAGCATTCATAATAACTAGATGACCGAGTGGCTTCTGGCTTTTGATGTTAAAAGTTACATTTGTAATTTGTAGCATTATAATAAAAATAAATTTTGAACATACTGCAGTTGCGGGGCATGCTCATTTTCAGGCATAAAACGAAACATAAAAAAGTTTCAAGTATATATTTGTTTTCTTACAAACTTATTTTTTAATTTTGTTAATCGGGTGAAGGAAGTCGTTAAAATTCATGTGAAAACTGGAAAGATAGTATAACAACTCACAGCATTTTATCAATTAACTCGTAGTTGCATTGAAACCTGATTTTTAAATATCTAGTGTACTTACCTTCCTGACAATTATACATCCTACTTCCTTTTGGTATCAATGAAATCATACGCACATTATGATTATGACATTTATATATTTTACGATATTATAATGTTTCATTCTTTTTTAATATATATATATATATATATATATATATATATATATATATATATATATATATATATCATGTCCGCCACATATTAACAATAGTCTCCCCTGACAAAATTTTTACAAGGTTATATGACATGCACATTACAAAATACTCTATACTACATAACGACCAAAAACACGTATTTTTCTCAACTTATTACAGATTATCCTGGAGGGAACCGGCTAAGAATTGTCATAAGATTTGTCTCATCTAGAGGAATCGACTAAGCTGTTGACCATTTTAGGTGTCTAAGCCACCCAAGGCACGTTTTAGTTGCCTAAAAACACACAAACACCTTTTTAAAGACTTTGGGTAGAATTTTGTGGATGGATCCGCAGACAATGATCAGCTTCCCACCAGGAGGCCGAGAGGAGTAAGTTAAAGTATCTCTCATAGTGGACCGGAAGAAGCCTAACCGTGAATGATGAACAGATGGACGGAAGTTACTCGACTGCTGTAGAAGACTGGAGTTAATAATTAACAAATAACTAATTAATAATGTTTATAATAATTATTAATAATTAGTCACAAGTAACTCGTACTATGCATTTTACGGTATAATATGATTAATGATTCTTTCTTATGCAATCATGTAATTTATTTATTTTATTTATACTCACATCAACAAAGATTTTTACTGACAGCAACTATACATGACACACGCTCAATACAAGATTTGAATTGTACAGTGAGCGCACACATTTTACAAGTATTAGAACAGCAAGTATTTGCAATGAAAAATTTATGGATAATGCTTTCTAGTGCATCTTCTTTTTGGGGGTCATTTAGTACATTAGAAAGGTTACTTTATTTGGGCTCATAACTCAATAAAACCTTTAATATTTTACATCTTTACACTTTCATATTTTAATGTTTTTTAAAGAAAAAACAAGAGTGTAAACTCATTTCAAAGTTGTCATTTTGTAGGAGTAATTGACATTCATGAATATATTTGGCACATTACTGAAGAATATTTATAATTGGCAGTATAAATGATTCACGCTTTAAACAAGCTCTGTTATTTACTAGATGTGAGTGAATTAGTTTCGTGGGTTCAAATTTGATTTTGACACTTGAATTGTGTGATTGAATTTTTTGTTGTTTTCCTTATAAAATCATGAATAATTTTGTGTAGACTACTAATTATTTTACACTCTTGCGAAGTATTGCTTTTCATGATCTTGTTCACGTTATTCCAAGTATCCTTATTGCAGACGACAATATTGTGAACATTTGTGTGTGACTTGAAATCTTCGAGGGTAATGATATTGGACTTTCGTTCTTCGTAACTGGATCAGTTCGCTGGAATGGAGACCAAAAGAGTGTCTACCTTTTGCTTTCCGTAATTAAGGGAGCGCAGTTCTTTGATTTTAATAATCACTTCCGACTTCTAGTTAGTGCCTACAATTTCTTTGTGCAGTTCCTGGAAAATATAAAAACGCAATCGGAATTGGAAATTTTTTGTGATTTTAATAATGATAATAAATTACCAGAACTGACAATTTTAGATGTTTTTTAGAATTACCTAACCACTTCCAGCTCACGTTTTATTGACTCTCTCATTTTGTTATTTCATGAGAAACACGAATTGAGTGCGCTCGGGTAGAGTCTAACAAAATGGTTTAAACAGATTTTTTTCTCCACGTTGATAATTGTTTATACTAAAATAAATAAGTATTGAAATTAGAAGATGCAACCACTTTCAGGGTCACGTAATATTGATGTATTGTTTTCAATTCTAACAAGTCGATCAACAAAATCACGTTTTTAATGTAATAATCTTACATTATGTAACAAAAATAAATGTGAACTATTACATGATGTTCATATATCGAAATTTTCTGCGTGCGTTTGACAAGAAAATATTTTGTATAAATTAAAATACGGTTTTCCGTTTCTCACAATCGTACACCAACCCTGCCCTTGGTACTTACAGAGGCTACTTCAGAGGCGGCACTACCATCTGCGAAACAGCTCTCTTCTCGTTCGCGAAGGACAGCTGGTCCCCGCTCTCAGCGCGCGCCTGTCCCGGGCTCCTTCAGGCCTCATTCCACGCCTCATCCCGGCTCGTTCGACCCTCTTCTATCTGCTGAGGTGGGGAACGTCGTCCGCTGACGTTACTGCAGTGCTTCTGACTGAAAGTTCCTGTACTGCGAATTATGCAACTCTGTCCCTGGCAGGTATCAGTTGTTGACGGTTTCATCCAATCGGAAGTTTGAACGTCACCATATTGACGTCACTATGGGGACGTTCAAGCTCTCGATTAGATGAAAGTGTCAACAGCTGATGCCTGCCAAGGGCAGAGTTGAGAAAACGCAGTATAGGTCTTGAGTTCCGAACGTGACAGGGTTTTCGACACTAGATAGATAACTAGATGAAGTTCAGCCGCTGTCTGGAAGACAATTCTATAGTACAATTTATGTAGTTGTGCACTTGGTATAAATCAGCTATTCCGGTTTCATCCAATCGGGAGCTTATATGTTGCTTCGGTTATGTCATTATGGCGACGTTCAGTCTCCCAATTGAGTGAAACCGTGAACAGCTAATTTACGTCAAGTGCACAGTGAAATATATCCTAGTATAGAGGCTGGCTGCTCTGATAATTTCCCATGGGTTCTTAGTTCACTATCAGGCGAATGCCGAAACACTGCCCTAACAAACGCGCCATGAACCTCGAACCGTACACTTACACTTACATGCACCACACTACCACACGTACCAGAAGCTGAGAGCTTCTCCCGACTGGGGCGGTGTCCCGCTGGTGGGAGATACCTGGATGTGGAAAACGCTGGTGGGAGATACCTGGACGTGTGGGTCGATGCCTGATCTCGGCATCTAGCAGGGGAAGAACACCCCGACGCCCGTCATAAAAACATGCACCACGCTTACGGGACTTACAGCCGTAACAGTTGACGCACCCGAAACACGAAATAATCATCAGTCATCACTCGTCCCTCTTCTACTGAGCCCCGGTCTCTCAGATGTTCGCCTCTCCCCCCGTCGCCCCTCGCCTCGCCCGCGGGCGGTGCGCTTAGCGCGGACAGGAAGATGGACGCGGGCGATCGGCTGCGGCGGCGCATTTTCCATCTCGCCGGGGCGGTAAGAGGGCGTCCGAGGGCCGCGCCAGGGTGACAGACGACGCGCTAGTTGTGCCTGGAGCAGACGCTTGTCGTCAGGGTTGCCAAGATGCTTCCGCCAAACATTCGCCGTTAGATGGATGTAAATCCGTCCAATAAGAAAAACAAATCAACAGTCTAAGCGGAGAATTTGAATTTGCCCTAAAATAATTGTATTAGCCTTTTTGAGATAGTGGCCCTTTGAAATTTAATTTATTTTCTGCATAATTTACAATCTGTTCCTATCGGAACAATAAGCAAATGGTGTTAACTGTCTCTGTCAACTGTTCCGTCGTGAACTTTTTATGACAATGAAAAATTTCATTTACAAAATCGGGATGGCAAATCTAAAATACTCTCTCTCATCAGTCTATAGATATGCTCACTGTTATCTAGAAGGCTTGTTGAGAGGTGATTTGGGTGGTTGTACAATCTTCTCTGGTATGCTAGGCTCTTCGTGGCGACAGTGGGACGATGTCGAGGTTTCTGTATATCGTCTTGTTGTCACGTACCATGGTGCGTTGCATAGTTTCCAGTGGGACGATGTCGAGGTTTCTGTATATCGTCTTGTTTGTCACGTACCATGGTGCGTTGCATAGTTTTCTTAGTGTTTTAGCTTCGAATCTTTTTAGAATTTCTAGATTCGATTTACTGGAAGAGCCCCACAATTCAATACCATAGGTCCATGTTGGTTTGATTATAGTTTTATAAATCTGTATTTTGTTATGCAAGGACAGCTTTGATTGTTTATTAGCCATGACAATTTGAGGACTTTAAGATGCTCTTCTTTTCTCTTAGTTTTGATGTGGGTGTTCTATCCAAATGCAGTCCAAGGTATTTGATTGTATCAGCTTCGTGGAGTTCTGTGTTGTTTAGTTTTACATTTGGGCATTTTTCTTTTCTTAGTGAAAATGTTATATGTTTCGATTTTGTTTCATTTACGGTGACTCGCCAACGATGACTCCAATCTTCGATTTTGTTTAGATGTTCTTGACGATGTTGTGATGCGCAGGAGGGGTCTTTATTTGCAGAAAGAATAGCTGTGTCGTCTGCAAAGGTGACTATTGTAGTTCTTTCTGTAGTTGGTAAGTCTGAAGTTGATATAAGATATAAAAAAGGTCCAAGAATACTTCCTTGTGGCCCTCCTGCAGAAATAGGTTGGAATTCCGATAGAGCGTCCTGATATTTCACTTGAAATAGGCGATCGCAAAAATATGATTTGAGAAGTAAATAGTAGGAGTGCGGGAGAAGTTTTTTTTATTTGAAATAGAATTCCTTCATACCATACCTTGTCGAATGCTTGTTGTATGTCTAGGAATGCTGCAGAACAATATAGCTTTTTTCCAGGCTTTGAGAAATTGTGTTTACAATACGATGGGTATGTTCTATTGTTGAGTGTCCTTCTCGAAAGCCGAATTGAAAGTTAGGAATCACTTCTTTAATTATAGGCTTGAGGCGCTGTAAGAGAAGTTTTTCAAATACTTTTGATAGGACTGGTAGCAGGCTAATAGGTCGGTACGATGTCACTTCCGTGGCAGTCATTCCTGGTTTCACGATCGCAATTATTTGAGCGTATTTCCATTGACAAGGATAATGGCTATTTCGCAGTATCGCGTTGAATATGCTTGTTACGAGTTCATATCCTTTACTTGGCATTTCCTGCAACATCTTTCCGGTAATAAGGTCAAACCCTGGACTCTTTGCAGGATGCGTGTGTTTTTTGATTGTTTGTTCGACTTCTCGTGAGTTGAAATGCTTTATGGGCAGAGATAACTGTAAAGGTACGTCCAAATATTCTAGCACTTTATTTTCAATAGTACATACATTTCCTGCTGGTTTGAAAACTGAAGCAAAGTGTTTTGCTAAGCATTCGACCTTTTCTTCTGCGCTTCTTGCCCACGTACCATCTCCTTTTCGAATTGGTGAGATGTGCTGTTGGGGTCGCTTCAGTTTTCTAGTTGCTTTCCAAAGCGAATAATTAGTTTCAGCAGTAGGTGATAGTGCTTGAATGTAATTAGAGAATGATTTGTTTTCGTATTCCTTAATTTGACGTGTTAATTGTCTGGCTGCTGTGTTATATTTTCTTTTGTCATCTGGTTGTCGTGTCGTCATGAATATTCGTCGGAGTCGACGTTTTTCTACCACTTTTTGTCTTATTTCTGCGGGATACGTTGACGATTTATTTATTGTTTCTCTTGGTGTTGCGGCCCAGGCAGCGTCTTGTAATGTGTCAGATAGGTGCAGTATTGCGTCTTCGATGTTTTCTTCAGTTGTTAGTAGTGCGTTTGCACATAGTTTATTGTTCACGTAATCGCGGTACTTGTTCCAGTTTGTCTTGTTACTTGTTAGTTTTAGAGGATAGTTTCTTTCAGATATATTTGAACTGATGGTCATTTCTACTGGGGTGTGGTCTGAAGAAAAGTCGTAGCAAGATTTTACTTCTACTGTACCAAGATGCACACCTTTTGCTAAGTAGAAGTCCAGGAGGTCAGGAAGCTTATTGACGTCAGTGGGCCAGTACGTAGGTTCACCAGTCGATATAGTAGAAACATTAAGTCTGTTTGTTACTTTAAGAAGATTTTTTTCCTCGTAGTGTGTTGAGTCGTGAGCCCCAATGCTGGTTTTTCGCATTGAAGTTGCCTCCAGCTATGAATCTTGATCCTAGTGTATTTATAAAGTCTTCAAATTTTTGTTCTGTTATTCTATGTTTGGGCGGGCAGTATACAGATGTTATCGTCAGCAAAGCTTGACCTTCTGCCACCATTACAGATGTTGCTTGTATTTCTTCAGTTTTATATTCGTTCATTTCGTAATGTTTGATTGTGTTTCGAATTATAGCAGTTCCTCCATGCGCTGTACCGTCCGGGTGCTTGGTATTATATATATCATATCCCGGTATCTTTAAGTAGGATTTTTCAGTGAAGTGAGTTTCGGATATTACCATAATATCTACATATTTTTCTTTGAGAATAGTTACGAGCTCTCTTCGATGTTGGATTAAACCGTTTGCGTTCCAGAGAATAATTTTAATTCTTGGTGCCATTTAATGCATTTTGGATATTAATGACGTCAGTAGGTTGAGCAAAGCCCCAATTTGTTCAGATTGTTGTTTAAGGATGCTTTCGAACTTTTGGAGTGAGGTTTCTATTATTTTGCAGAGATCTGTTTGGTTTTGATTGTAGGATACAGCGTATGTTGAGTTTTGAGAAGATACTGTTCGAGAGAAGGGATTGGGTTGAAAGTGGCGAACTGGGAGGGGAGGGAAATCTGAGGAGTTTGGCACTTTTTGTTTCTTCTTGTCGATGATGTCTGTTTCTTTTCTGTACTTGTTACGTTTATTAACGTAATCTTGATACACTTGGCAGCCTTTATAGTTAGCTGGATGGCTTCGCGAACATAGCGCGCATGTAGCCGGCTGCGTTGCATCTTTTTTGCATTTGTCTGTGAAGTGTTCTTCACCGCATTTCACGCACCTTGGAGTTGCTTTACAGTATTTATTCGTGTGACCATACTCTTGACAGCGATGGCATTGCACTGGAATTTTCTTTTTGTACGGTGCTTCAAATTCTATTTCTGCATTTACAAGTGTGTCGATATTGTAGATTTCTGCATTGTTTGCTCTTGGTTCTATAAAAAAGTTAATATCTAAAAAAGTTAATATTATAAGTCTATAAAAATAGCGATAGCGGCTTTTTGCTTACTCGATGAAGTACATTGTGCATGTTACGAACGGTGTGACCCTTGGATTTGAGTTCAGCTTTTACTTCTTCTGTGTTTGCTGACGGATGCAGGTATCGAAGCACTACACGAAATGCTCTATCTTTCTTTCTTTGGTTGATAAGTGTGGTATTTGGCCTCGGATTCGTCAAGTTGCTTAATTATTGCTCTGTAAGCTTCAATGGTTTTCGGTAGCACTTTTACATCCTCGCTGTACATTTTGTACGTAAAATCCTAGTCTTTTACTTGTAGTTAATTTCGATATATTAGTAACACTTTGCACGAATATTGGCGGTATGTTATGATCTATGGGGGGGCTTTTTAGGAGTTTCAACTTCTGATTTGTCTTCTAATACTGCATATTGATTTTTATGCGTAAACACTGGCGCACTAACATTCGAGGAAGTTGGTATGGGCTGGTCACTGTAGGCGTGTTTTTTTCTTTTTCGAGGTTGTTGCCACTCTAGGGTACTCACGGTTTTATTTGAGGTTGTTTCAGACGACCCCGGACCTTGTAGTTGTTGAGTCCAGTGCTGTGGTTGTGTTCCATGAAGTTCTCAGGGCTGGCGCTGGTGATGTGCTGTATAGAAGCCTGTTTGATCTCTCATAAGTAGTTGTTGTTGATTTATCTGAATCAATTGTGAATCTTGATTCATTAAATATTGATGTTGCTCTAATTTTTGCTGCGCATTGTGTTGTATTTGTAAGTTAATTATATAACTGTTTTGCCCCACGGGGCCACTTGTACCTTGTCCATTCATTGGTGTTGAATTAATATCACTGAATTCACTGTGATGATTTAATGCTTCCACTGCTCTAGCGATGTGCTGCCCCGTATCAGGGGAGCCACTTGAGAACATTGTCACTACACACTGTACACTGAACTCGTAGAGTTGTACTCTGCTAAACTTATATCACTGAAGTCGCCCGTGAAGGAGAGTGCTCGGCGCACGTCCGCTCGCTACCGTGTTCAGGCGAGAACTGGCCCTTTGAAATGCTTGTTTTTTTTGTTTGTTTGTGAACTATGTAATTAATAATAATATTTATGTAAACACTTATACCTTTTTTATCTTAATAATTAAAAATTATTTATGACTATCCTTATGACTACAGCAGATGGGCGGAATTCTGTAAGGGATAAAATAATTTTCCCACTTTCCCATTTTAGTCTCATTACTCTTCTTACACATCCACGCTTCAAAATATTACCACAGAAATGTTTACATATGCATGATTATTTCCTATGGCTTAACGAAAAATGCTCGAAGTGAAACTGTACTTCCAAAACATGACTAATTTTAAATGGCGGTTACAAAATTAACTCCAAGTACTGCCAAAGTGATATATTATATACTCATGGCACGCACGACAAATAAGTATGAATTTTAGAACACACCCTTTACTAGAGGTCTGAAAACTAATATTACTCGCGAGACAGACGGAGAGAATCGGACGTTTTCCTCTCCCAAAAGGGGAATTGCGCCCAATCTGGCAACCCTGCTTCTCGTTGCTGGGTCGTCATCGAAAGAGCAGTCGCGGCCGGTTCCTAGGAAAGAGACAGAGGCGAGATCTTTTTATCTCACGCAGGAATGGGAAAAGGTGTTTAATATGGTGGAGATAAATCCATGAAACAAATTAGATAAGAAGACATTCTAAAACAATGGAAGAATTTTCGCCTGGATCGGTCATGAAAAGATACCTCGTCCCACATGATTATATTGGAGGCTTGGTACGAAAGTTATAGTTTCAGTAAATAAAATTTGTTGGCAGAGACGTTTTTTTATCATCAGATAAAGACCGTCCTTTCATAAATATTATTCAAACAAGAGAGTAATGTTGGTTAGAAATGAGAAAATATTTTATAATTATAGATTACTCTTTGAAAAGTAAGAGAAGCAATTTTGACGTTCGGTCGATTAAATGAAATTACAATTAACTAGCTTGTCAAGGTTTGGAAATGTATTGATTAATCAACAGAGCTGTTGGTGCAGAACAACAAAGTATCTTTTTATCATTAAAAATCAGTGTTATTATCATATTCGATGTCAGTGTAGCAATGTGTAGTGTATCATGGGAAGAAGTGTATATGAAACTAATGAAACGATACGATGGGACATTATCGAATACCACTTACCTAGATATTAACATTTGAAGAAATTAATCACAAAACCTGATAATAACCTATTTTAATGAATGTAGATATGACTGCATACTCTCCCTATATCATTGAACATGTACTAAACTAGAATAATACATGAAAATGGCCTCTATTAGAACATCTTAAAGTTCCCCGGACAAGTAATACTAGTTATTTGCTTTACGAAGCCGGGACGTACATTATTATACATTATTACAGTACGAATTCAGTATTTAGAAATTGCAAAAGGAGTACTGTAATAAAAATGCCGTAGCTGTGTGTCGATCCTTTCAAAGGAAGCTATTTGAATTTGCATATTTTCACCTTTTCCAGACATAAATATTATATTGACGTAGATTAATAGATAACACAAAACTCAGTATCCTGTGATGAATTGCAGAGCTGTAGTTTCGCAAGCGCAGCTCAGTTCCGAGGAGCTGTATTTGCCTTCTTCCTCCGCGTCCTCGCCGGCTGACAGGTGGTGCGCTCTCTTGAGAAGCGGCGGAAGTTATAAGCTGAGCATTCCTCTTTCCCTTTGCCAACCATTCCAAGTGGTACTTCTTTTGTGAATAATACTTGGTGACCTACAGTTAATGAACAAAGACCACAGAATACCTTTTCTAAACCAGTGGAAATATTTTCGTTCTACCCTCACAAACCCAACAATAACGATGCTATTCGCGAACGTATTACGTTAATGACAATTCAGTAAGTCAAACA
The DNA here is from genome assembly GCA_038098605.1 of Gryllus longicercus. NCBI lineage: Eukaryota > Metazoa > Arthropoda > Insecta > Orthoptera > Gryllidae > Gryllus > Gryllus longicercus. Next base: position 1,030,251 of record JAZDUA010000378.1, read on the forward strand.
GTTTAATGATGGATTACTACGGTTAATACAAGATGCAGACACTTCTCTTAGAAACCAATATTTTAAATATTAACCTTAAAATTAGTGTGGATGTTACAATAGTCGAATATTTTTTTAACTTTTAATATTCGTTCTCTCCTATAATCCCTACGCGTTGGATTGGCCACTGCTGCCAGATGTTAAAGTCACATTCTTTACCTTGAGTACTCTTCTTATAACAGACAACGTTCTCTTGTATAGTTAGCCAAATGTTCCGCACGTTTGTCAATCATTGTGTTTAAAAATAGCTTACTAAAGTCGTAAAATTATATTGTATTTCAAGTTATAAGTTTGAATGCAGAATATATTTCAAGTTATAAGCATGAATATGACTATCAAAATTGATTGATGAATGTATTTATATCATTCATTTGAACCCTCCTAAAATTTGCAAAACTTTAAGTATTAATACGAATAATGAACCAAACAATTCAAACCGATAAGAATTATTTTGTGCATGAATTGTAATTCTTTAAAAATATATAAGATTCGAAACGACTTAATAACTATTTCAGTTCTGTTACTGATGGTTTAGATTGAGCAGAAATGTTATATTATATTGGAATCTTCGAAAAAAAATAAACCTTTCCGATAATGAAATCGCTCATATAAGTTCTGACATGTCAATTACAAAGCAATATTTCAGGGAAGTTCTTCAAAAGAGAACATTTTAACATGTGTTTATTTACATTACTTTGAAAATGAAATAAAATTAATACCTTATTTTAAATCATTAACTTACCTTTTTAATACAAAAAATGATTACTCGCTATAATGAAAATATTTTAAAAAACTCATGTAATTTATGTTCAAATTTGGAGGAACTATGAAGGAAAATATGCTTTTGCAACGATACGCTTATTTGCAAAGTTCATTACATTTTCTTATGCAATTTTGAGCAGTAAAATGCCTGTTTCGAAGGATAGATTGGCATGCATCTGTCACGAATACGACCTGTGTTTACAGATTCACTTTCATTGGACGGGTTAATCTACGGTCGCTTATGCATTCCCCCAGTTGTTGGCCTCTCGTTAGCATAACCACACCTGCGCACTGGGGCCGCACTGACCCACTTGTGGGAGCGCTCGCCTTCAATCCACTGTGTGCGCACCTGCAGGCGCTGCGAACGATCTACTACTCGTTGGGGTCATCTACATCCCAATTACCTATTCATGAGTGCCCCGTAACATGATTATCTACTCTTCCTGTTAAGAACGCCCCGCCACAGACTACCGTTCGCCTACTGCTGATGCGTAAGGGAACGTAAATGTGATTTCGATGGCGTGCACTTAAAGGGATTTGCCATTTTTTGTGACCAATGTATATGCTATTAACAGTGGCGCAGCCAAAGGGGAGATGGGTCGTGGAATGTAGCCAATGATACATATTAAAGAATATAGCTTTACTATTTTTTTTACTAACGAATGTCATTCATTATTTGAATTGCTTACGTTATAATTATTCAAAATAAATCAAAAAATAAAAATACATTGCCTATTCAGCCTAATGCAATTTTTTCAGAAAACACGTACTCGCACGCTAGTTTCGTAGATACCCCCCCCCCCCCCCGACAGAGCAAAATCCAGGTGTGACTCTGACGATTCTAGTTCATTTTGTAAGGCGCCATGGGTACAGAACCCTGCAAATGTTCTACTGTTGAATAGATAATTACGCTCCAAGGGGACATTGACAAATGTTTAAGACAAAAAAGGTTAAATTTTGTAGATCATGCTATGAAGATATTGGCAGGCGTAAATTCAGTTCGCAATGCACCTTCCATTACCACACACGTTACCAAATTGTTCAATTTCGAAACGATGCGTTCTGCGATCTTAGGTTACGCTTTTAGATATTTTATTACATTTTTCATCTATTTTTGGGGGTAGTTCACTGCGTAGCACAGGTAGTCACGAAGATGGAGAATATAGAACTCTTTGTAATATGTAATGGCAATTTCTGTGCAATTAATTTGAAATTTCTGGGCATTTGAATAAACTCAAAAACCCTATATAATGTTTAATCACGTACAAAATTTAGATTTTTTCTTAAAAAAATAATTTAGAAGGTGTGGAATGTTTGAATGGACTCAACTAGTCATTATAATATTAAAAAATCTAACTTCTCTCCTGCACTGTTAACAGAAGCCGGTAATTGTTGATATTACTCATAATAAAGAGTTTAATATTATTAAGAGAAAATAATATTTGTATATTCCTCCTTGCTGTTCCTTAAATGATGTGACAGAAGCACATCTCCTAGATGTATTGAGACATGCAAATTGTCAACGATCCTAAAGGTCCGCGATTCCAGGTACTGATGACTCTCTTACATTTTCACCTGGCGTAACTTTCTATAATGTAACGCTCCGCCTCCTTCACAATCCTTTTTTAGTCTGTGTAACAAAAATATGTAATACAGTTGAGAGCAGTTGACACGATTTCTATCACCCTTAGAAGCCACTGGAGAATAGGACAACCTACCCCTGATCCTACAACAGTCGTTAACATCTCAAACTCCGCAATGATACTTCATTTTATCTGTTTTGGTAATGGAATGAGTTATTGCCCTTTTCTCATGACACCCAATTTAATTGTCTTTTGTGTATATCATCTTTTACTTTATGGCTGCCTTATTCTTCGATTCAATTACAGTTTCTGCTGAACACTCATACTTTTTTACATTCTGAGTATTCAAGGACACTTTCCACGTATATTCATCAATTATTGTTTGGTATTTTTTAAAACATTTCACCGTTTTCCCTACAACACTACACACAATAAGGAAATACTCTCTTTACTCTATACTACACCACATTATTGACTCACTTTGATACGAATTCTCCAGCATGGGTACAGAAGTACAGAAGACCAAGTACAGAAGATCAGTGCTATCAAACAAAGCAAGTGCACTCTTTAATATGTCATCTACAAGGATATTTTGCTTGAACACAACTTCTTTTTTTGGTAGTCGACAGAGGTACAACCAAACCTATATTTGTCTTTAGGGAGAGCTGGTGTGCAGTGTGTTGCTAACCTGAAGTTTTCTTGCAAAGAAAATTTCATATAGTACGCTAAATTTAAAATGTTTTTCGTTGATTACGTGTGTACGTACTTGTAACATTTTCAATTAAGTGCTGAATGATTTTCGTGACCAGACAAAATTATTAAAAACTACATTTGTTAAAAGTAGAACTCTGAAGACCCTTCAGCCTCCCTCTGGTTCTCAAGCTGTTTCTCGAAGACCAGTCTTTCTCATGTCCTCCCAACCAGTTTAGGTTGATCAGGGCGTCAATTGATGTCACTGCTGTACATTTGACTCGGGAGTTCCAAGGGTTCCAGTCCAAGGTGGACAAGATTTTTGACATGAGCTTGTCGTTAGGTCGGATTCATCGGCTCTCTGGATGAGAATACTAGCAAACGGCTGCTCTGATCGGTAGTTTTCCATAGTTTGCCCGATCAACACCAGGCGAGCAGGAGCAGTACTCTAACAAACGGGCCACGGACCGCGTGCGATGTGTCCTCCCTTTTTCCTTGTCCTCTCTTTATTACTTACACACACTAACACTCATATGCATTGCACTTCCACACCAGCAGGAGGCGTACTGTTTGGTGGTGGAAGATAGATAGATAGATGGCTGGCTGATAGATAGATAGATAGCTGACGGAAGATACCAGGAAGGACAAACTCTGCCCGCCGACGTGTGGGTCGGCGCCGGATTTCGCTGTGCAGAAGAAGAAGAAGAAGAAGAAGAAGAAGAAGAACACCGCCACCTCACGTGATAAAGCCCTACACTTACGGGATTAGTGACCTAAGCAGTTGACGCGCCCAGAAATGTCAATCAATCATTTTCTTCCCGTTTTCAGTAAACCTGGTTTCTCTGTTTCTCTCTCGTCTGCTTCTTCGCTCTGTTTCTGCCCGCCCGCAGCCACGGCGCCTTCGCCTTCGCCCTCACCCTCGCCCGCCTGGATGACGGAGCTGCTGTCGAAGCGGCAGCGAGGGCGAAGCGCGGGCGCGGACGGAATCCGCGGCAGAAATCTCTTTATTCCCTCTATAAAAGGAGTCAAGGTAGGAGGAATATTTTTCCATATAATAGGCTACTCTGTCGGAGCGGACAAAGACGTAAGGCGTTTTTCATGCGGATTTCATAAGTACACGCGGCAGGAGCGGGGCGGGGCCGGGCGTGGCGGGGAGGGTAGAGCGAAGCGGTGGCGGTGCCTAGCTTCTTTGCTGCTCCGTGACAGTCGGCGGGCGAGGGTGGGAGAGTGGAGAACGGGTGGGGGTGGGGAGCAGCAAGAAAAGATCCGGCGCCGCGACGTCACTTATCACGGGGCGAATGGCCGCGACCGGAAAGGGGCTGCGTAAGTGCGGAGGATGGCAGGGGAGGGCACAGTGTCCGAGGGGGCGTGGCCGAGCGGGGAGGGCGGAGGGCGACGGGTGGCTGAGTGCGGGGACTGGCCGAGTCACACCAAAGCGGGTGCCGCCCATGTTAGAGAGTGAGGACAGGAAGGTAGGGTGAGGAAGCGATGGAACGCTGTGGAGGCGGGTGCGATGTAGAGGAGACCCAGGCTCTGCTCGGAACTACTTGTCAGCGCCAGGAAATGACTAACAGTCGCTCTTGATGTTTCCGACATCGCCGCTTTCGCCGGGATGCAATAGCGCACGCGTGCCGCTCCTCGGCACCGCTCGCTGCCACTTTCTGCCGTTTGCCACGCCCCCCTCGCCCGCTCCGTCCCATTCGCATTCCCGTCCCCGACGCTCTTCTGAAGCTCCATAGGAGACTTCTAGGATTTCTAGAGCCGGCTGCTCTGATAGTTCTGTGGTTTCTCCGATCAACATCAGGCGAATGCCGGAGCAGTACCTTAAAAAACCGGCCACGGACGGCGCGCGATCTTTCTTTCCTCTTCCTTATCCCATCATCACCCCTTACACATACTTACTCTAACATGCTCTATACTACCACAAATGTTGGAAGATCGGTAACTTAGAGCTTGGCTTGGTTGGGGCGATGCCCCGCTGGTGGGAGATACCTGATTGTGAAAAAAACCGGTAGACGACGGTAGGGTGGCGCCGAATCTCGCCATATAGCGGGGGAAGACCACCGCCACCTCCCGAGCAAAAACCAACAACGCATACTACATTTACGGGAATAATGACTGTAGTAGTTGACGCGCCCCTAATCACTGATTATCAATCAATCAATCTATCAATCTGAAGCATCAATTGTCAAAGCAAGAATCATTGCTACGCGCATTCCATCGCCATTGCTGCTGTGACTATTGGCCATCTCGTTTTCATTTGATGTACCATTGCTGTCCATGGTATCACCAGCACTTTCATGTCTTTGTCATTCAGTACCGACCACTACCTAACCTCTCTACTATGTCGATTTTATGTGTACCCTACCCTACCGCCTGGCATACTCTCTAATTCCATTCCGAAAGGGATCTGTTACTTTTTTAACCCCGCAGCCGTAAGTTCTAGGTATTCCTCATGTCGTGCAAGAAACATTGTCATGATCACTCTGTCACCATTGTTGCCATGGATATTGGTTTTGTCTCTCCCATGTGATGCACCAGTTGCTGCTCATGCCATTACCATCATTGTCTTCCATGTCTCTGTAACTCTCTATCATTATGCTAGCCTCAGCTGATTCTATTGACGATTTCATCTCTACAGAGAAACTTCTCGCCGACTTTCTTTATATTAATAAACGGATGCTTACGTTACGAATGCTTTTTTTAATGTTAACACTCGCACCACCCTTATTTCCTTACAACTACTAAACGTGTCTTTTCATCCACATCTTTGACGTCGCAATGTGCATATTTTCCTACCCTTTGCCCTTATTATTAACAATTACTCATATATTCATGTTAATAACGATTTACTCATTTCCATTCAAATTTCTTCTGGATTCCGCAGTACTGCAAATACCTTATACTAACTTCTGCGATGCAATTCTACTGAGATTTTCCTTACACCAACTTCTATAAAATTTCGCCCTCTTCATCCTCTTCACCCAATATTTCCTTTATTTTTTCTCCGCTTTCTTCTCTTTCTCCTCCTCCGCGTCGTCCACCTCTCGCGCGCCGCAGGAGGTCCGCCTCCTCCCGCTCCGCTCTTACTACGTGGTCGCCGCCGCCGCCGCTACCGCGTCACAGGCCCTGATTTAAAACGGAAACAGCGTCTGCGACAAGAGTAATTAATAACCTTTCAAGTAATTAACGTCTGTGTTGTGTCATCGGGGTAGTAACAAACAGTTGCGCATCAAGTGGGGGGCTGGGCGCCGCTCGGGATGATGAATGGCGCGAGCGCTGCCGCCGCCGCCCCCGCCCCCTCCTCTCCCCCGCCCCCGCCGCCGCCACAAATAATTACGGACGAGTGGAGCGGCGTCCGGCAACGCTGCCGGCCACCGCCCACGCGACGGGCCGCAACGACGTCGCCACCGCCGCCGCCGCCGCCGTCTTGTCGGCCGCCCCATTCGGTGGTATTCGCCCAACCCTCCCCTACGCTTCCCTCATTCGCTCTATTGTTTCTTTAACTACTATCACCGGTTGAGAGAGCTCGGGGCGATAACTGTTCCCACTAAAGTGTCTGAGCGGGAGATTCTACGGTTCGAGTTCCAACGATGGGGCATTTTTGAAACTAACTATGTAAATAGGTGGAATTATACCACGGCCTCTAGGAGTATTCTAGCGGATGAATGCTGTAAGCGGTTGTTTTCCATGTTTTTTCCGATCAATACCAAGCGAATGACGAAGCAGTACCATAAAAAATGGGCCATAGACCACGTGCTCTTTCATTATTATTATTATTATTATTATTATTATTATTATTAATATTATTATTATTATTATTAATATTATTATTATTATCAATATTATTATTATTATTAATATTAATATTATTATTATTAATATTAATATTATTATCATTCCTTCCTTTTCTCCCTTACACACACACGCACTTACTCACGCTTACGAGCACTACACTACAACACATTTTGGGAGCTAAGTGCTCTTCCCGGCTGGGGTATTGCCCGCTGCACACGGTGGGGCCAAATGCCAAAGCGCTGGCCAAAAGTCAAAAAAAAAAGTTACTAAATAGGGATTTTGTCGTTGCTACTTCAATAGGTTGGTATTTGGGCCGTTGAATTCCGCAATTAGTAACGGTTTCTCTCTTATACTTGAGGTAAGAGATCAGTTCAAAGTTGGGCCTCGAGCGATCGATATCGGTCAGCTGTGAAACGTGTTTTCAGAACCTTTGTGTTTCGAAGGATAGAGAAGCGTGCAGTCGGCCGAATTCAATAAAACAAAATGGAATCTATTCCTGAGAGTAAGTAGAAACATAATATGTATACTTAATTTTTTTAAAAATAATTTGTTAATGTAATAATTAACGTTGATTGTTGGCGAAAAATGAAAATGCTATAATCAAAAATTTGTGTTTAAAATGAAAAATAACTATGTGCACCGTCGTGCGGGGCTAAAAACTTAACATGACATTATTTGAAATGTTATTCTTTGTGAGAATCACAAAAAAACAGCTGCCCGTAGCTGCCGTTTTAGTGCCTGTGACAAATTTTCGTAGCGCGTGCAACATGTAGAAAAAAACTGAAATAATGAATTACGATAAATATTTAAATAATCATAAGTACAAGTAGACACACAAATTTAAAATATATAATACAATAGAACAGTGATTATTGAAAAATGCAAAATATATCTACATAAAAATTATTTAATTATTTATTATTATGATAAATTATTACATGAAATATGTACTTTTTATGTATGCACAATATTATAAGTAATTTTTTGTGATTTTCAGAAATTGTTGCTCAACAAACAATTAATATTTCTAGAAAGGACATCTTTCTTCTTTTAAAAGGAAGTTTAAACAAAGGTTCAAGAAATGCTATTTCTATTATTGAGGAACATATATCTGAAAAAATAGGATATGCGTATAATATTCCTGAACAACTGAATTCGGCAATTCGTAAACTAATATCCGACATCAAAACAAAGTGGCAGAAAGCGAGAAGGACAGAGGACGACTTTTTAAAACAAAACGAGAATTGGCTTACTACCTGCGTTTCTTTTGAAATACAACCTCGACCGATTCCGACAACGTCAGTGAATACAGGTAAGCGAACGTACATACTTACACCACATTATTGTGACTATATCTCTATTCCGTACAAATTAATACATAGTTTCTGTTCCTAATCAGGTCGTCCTCGGACAGATTTCGAAAATTTAAGTGAAAGATCGAAACGCAGACGAACTGAGAACATTCGAAACCAGTCAAGTACGACGGAATTGGCGTATGCTTTGCAGATGGATCTGCGATCTACCGGAAACACTGATGCCGCGAAAATAGTCAGTGACGTAGCATTATCCGATTCATCCTCGACTTCAGCACGTGCATATCGATCATCTTTGGAGTTTGTTCCGGAAAATCAATTGTCAGGTGACGCTGCTGTATCTGTTCTCATAGAACAAAAACTTTCTAAATCTCAGTACCAGGGGCTCCGAAATTTATGTGTAAAAAAATAAATGCAAATTACTTCCTTCTTACAAAACAGTTCATAAAGCAAAAAAACATTGTTATCCCAGCAAAGATGATATGATCATAACAGAAAGCAAAGCAGAAGTGAAATTACAGGCTTTATTAAATCATACCACAAAACGAATTTTGTCGATTAACAAAGAAGTAATTCAAAATTTAGATATAAATGAGACTCATGAATTCATTCTGATTTGCAAATGGGGTTGTGATGGCACTTCTGGTCAGAGCAATTACAAACAGAAATTTTCAGATTCAAGCGTATCAGATTCGAGCATTTTTTTCACTTCGCTTGTGCCTCTGCGTCTCATCTGTACTTCTGGAGGAAGTGATAAAGAGTTTGTCATATGGGAAAATCCGCGACCATCTTCTCCTCGTTACTGCAGACCTATTCGTATACAACTTTTGCATGAAAATGTTGAGAACACTTTAAATGAAGTCGAGTATGTGAAAGAGCAGCAGAAGCAACTCGTCCCTTTTAAAGACTTTATTGACGGCAAAACAATAAGTGTTTATTACCAACTATGTTTAACTATGATAGACGGCAAAGTTTGTAATGCGATCTCTGGGACAACTTCCACTCAACGTTGTTACATCTGCAATGCAACATCAAAAAATTTTAATGACATTGATGCTATTTTAAAACGAGATATTAAAGAAGAAAATTTTGAATTTGGTATTTCTTCGCTGCATGCATGGATAAGATTTTTTGAGTGTTGCTTGCATGTGTCGTACAAACTTCACACCCAGAAGTACCAAGCACGCTCCGAGGAACAAAAAACTGCAGTCGCTAATCGAAAAAAGGTTATTCAAGAAGCATTCCGCTTAAAATTAGGCCTTCTCGTTGATCAACCGAAGCCGGGATATGGTAGCACAAATGACGGGAACACAGCTAGACGATTTTTTGCAAATAGTGATGTTTCTGCATCGATTACTGGAGTAGACGAAGATTTAATTAATCGCTTTCATATTATTTTGCAAGCATTATCATGTGGTTTCGAAATAAATATTACTCGGTTTGAAGAATTCGCTTTGGCTACAGCCCGAAAATTTGTGGAATTATATCCCTGGTATTACATGCCAACTACAGTGCATAAAATTTTAATTCATGGGTCGCAAATAATTTCCTCCGCACTGTTGCCAATTGGATAGATGTCCGAAGAGGCCCAAGAATCTTGCAACAAACTGATTAAAAGATTTCGGGAAGACTTCTCGCGAAAGTACAAGCGATCCAAAACAATGGAGGATGTTATTTGCAGACTTTTGGTATCATCGGACCCATATATTACTAGCATACGAAAATTGCCGAAAAAAAAAATTGTCATCATTGTCGGAGAAAACCATTGAATTGTTAAATCCACGAGATGTTGCGGATTCGATTCCAAATTATAGTGATATCGTAACTGACGATTCATCCACCACCGAAAATTACTCCTCAGATAGCGACTAAAGGTTGTACCGTTGAGTGCACTTTTATTATATCATTATATGTATATGTATTTACTTATATTAAACGTTTTTTATGTTAAAAATACAAACTTTTGATGATTTTGTTCGCCATATTGGTCCGCCATTTTGTTTTTTTAGCATTTTTATTCAATATTTATTAATCAGCATGCTTATAAACCCAAATCAACTCATTTTTAATTATAAACACGATCATTTCGTGTTAAAAATGGAAAAAATTGATGATTTGGTCCGCCATATTAGTCCGCCATTTTGTTTTTTGGCATTTTCATTCAAGGTTATTAATTAGCATCCTTAAAAATTCAAACTAACTCTTCTTTACTTATAAACATAATAATGTTGTGTTAAAAATACAAACTTATGGTAATTTTGTCCGCCATATTGGTCCGCCATTTTGTTTTTTTATGCATTTTTATTTAATATTATTAATCAGCATGCTTATAAACCCGAATGAACTCATTTTTAATTTTAAACACGATCATTTTGTGTTAAAAATGAAGAAAATGATGATTTTGTCCGCCATATTGGTCCGCCATTTTGTTTTTTTGGCATTTTCATTCAAGATTATTAATCAGCATCCTTAAAAACCCGAATGAACTCATTTTTACTTATAAGTATGATCATTTTGTGTTAAAAATACAAAATTTTGATAATTTTATCCGCCATATTGGTCCGCCATTTTGTTTTTCGGAATTTTTATTACAGATTATTAATTAGAATGATCATAAACCTCTGAATACAAAGTTTCAGTCAAATCGTACAACGCTTTCGACTTTTGACCAGCTTTTTGGCATTTGGCCCCACCGTGCGCTGGGGCAAATACATGGGAAAACAAACTTGTAGGTCAGCGCCAAATCTCACGTTTAAACGGACGTGTCGCACTGCACACCTCAGTGATACAACACACTACACTACATATTCAGAGCAAATAAAATAATATAGCAGTTGATGAAGCCGGATACATATAAAAACCAATTTTTTAGTAATAGCAAAGATCTCCAAAATTCCTAAATATACGTATTAAAAAGAAATTCACTTGCCAGCTGTATTCTAACTACAATTATTCTCTAAAACTCATATATTCTCCAGCTCAATTAAAATTAAATAAACAAAAATAAACATACTTTCAATTTCATCACCTGGTCACAGTTGAAAATTCAATATTGACGTGGGGGTGCGCTTCCTGTCAAATATCAATTATAAAAATAAAAATATCAACCATATCTCTAAAGGCAGAATAAAGACCGATGACCTGTATTTTAACAAAATATATATTCCCCCTATAACCAGCACAAGCAAAGCCATTGGTTTGAAGAGTTGGAAAATTGTTTTTAAATGCAGATTAAGAGGAGGGGTAACAGGAGACAGGGTTGAAGATATTCACAGTGTGGCACCCTTAATGGCCAGAGTAGAGTCTGCGAGATCTTATTGCAAGAGGGGGGGCTACCATTTTTAATATGAAGTTGCAACCGGCAAAGATAAACAAGGGTTACTGTCGCAGTTTATACAAATATACCGACAGTGATGATGGTGAAGAGGTTGGGGTTTTTAAAAATCGTAATGGCGAGGATTTGCAGCATGTGAACAGAAATAAAACGGAACTTTGCACCATTACTTCACTTATCGTTGAAAAATTTTCGACAAGTCAGGGATACGCGTTCTAGTGGTATTTACAGTTTGAAGAACTGAGAGCAGAGCCCGTACCAACTTACATTGAAAGAACATTGTAGTTATTTAAACGGAATTTTTTATTTTTCAAATAATTTACAACAAATTATGCAACAATAAAAAATAATCGTGTTGAAAATATTTGATTCAAGCCAATTTTTACGTACACTTTAAAAAGAGTTGCATCCACCGAAAAGTTTTTCTTGACATTTCTACTGTTGTGGCTAAGAGTCTTTATACGTTGGAAAATGATGTATTCTCTACAAGAAAGATTTATGCAATACTACGTAACGCAGATGGAACTCGAATTGGAGTGCGATGCACTGCAATTGCAAGCTAACGAGACGCGCCCGGATTTTTCCGAAGAGCATCCTCGTCTCCTTCAAGACCTTCACGCTGCAGAGTGGATCAGCCACTCTCTTTGCCTTGGTAGACTCGGCAACTTTCGTCACTTTCATTCCGTTAAAAAATTTGTTCTTCCTCCTCCTTAGGGAACGCGAATTTTCGCGGAAGGTATGCCTCTCGCGACTGTGTCTTGCGCCGGGAGAGAAGCTTCTCGACGAAACCTGAAACATCATTTTTTTTCAAAAAGCAATCAAAGTTCACTTCTTAGTTCTCCTCTTCGGCTTGCTGTCGTTCAAACTTTTATTTACTTTATAAAACGATGTGAATTTAATTTTTAGCCGAGTTCTGGAAGAGGGTTAATGCAGAATACCAGGGAGACCGATGACCTATTTAATTTTTGTGCCCTTTGCGAAACACTTTGCCCGCTTGAAAATGAGCCATTAATTAAGCCGGGGGAGGTTGAGGGGTGCAGAGAGGTGTTCCTTCTTTTGGGGGCGGGGCGGGGGGGCGGGGGAGATGGGGTGGACGAGGCGGTTCCTTTGAAGTAGTGCGGGCCGTTCACCCCCCGTCCTTCGGCTCTAGTTACAGACTTTCTTCCACTTTCTTTGACGGTCGCCTCCGCGCCCCTTCTGGTCCTTGATCAGGCCACGCGCCCGTGCGAGGGGGCTCCCCCGCCTCCCCCGGCGCGGGCGGCGCAATTCATTTCTGTCCGCTCCGGGCGCGTTCATCTTCCCTTTTGAATCGGCCGTCGTCGTTGCGGCCCTGATGGAATGGCTTTGCGTTTTGCATTTTATTTGACCGCTGTGTCCAAAATATAATATAATATTATTTGAGATAATTGTATAGGACGAGTTATTTAAGGTCGGAAAAATCACGAACACCTTCTCCTCAATTAAATGTACATCTTTTTAACTGTATTTTAGGCTCGTAACTCGAATGAGAGCAGCGCTGCTCCACTTGGCATGGCCTGGTCCAGCGCGGTGGCCCACTGATTGTTGGGTAAGCCCAACGGATAGTACGCATTTGTAAAAGCAAGGAAACCAAGTACTGGCAGCTGGCGCTTCACCATATTTGCCGACATATAAGTCGAAGTTTTTATTATATTTTTTAAGTATCTGAAGCGGGATGCGTCTTATACGCCGTTGGGTCTTACACACTAACGCATTGATCGCGAAAAAAAGCATTCCTTCTCCTGGGGAAATGCTACTCTGACTTTTTAAGAGAGACAAAGATAAATGTTTAATGGGGTTTGATCATACATTTGACTTAGGAGATCAGTTTCGGCTGTCCCTCATCTCTCAAAACGAAGGGTGCTGCTTCATAATATGACGGAAAAATTAAAATTAGATAATTCTGTCGTATTGGGGGTGTCTAATTATTCTAACTGCAAACACTCTTACGCGGATTGGAGAAGCTTCATGTTCATTCTTTGAGCTTTAAGTCGCTCAATATCTAATAGAAGATATTCTTTATGATATGCATTATTTTGTAAACCCTTTTTTCATCCTTGTATCTTCACTTCCAAAGACATGGAAAATATTGCTGTCTTTGAATCGCACCCACATAACCATTTGTATTTACTATAAAAATCATTCTTAACATTTTTAATATATACTTTTTTGTACGTTTTGAATCAAAACTTGAACACTTGAACTTTTTACTCTCTTCATTTCTATTTTTGCTTGTATAAGATGTGAAGTGAAGGGAATATTTATTAATGTCAATGAATAGTCACGAAATGCAAAATGTAATTGGTTACACCAATATCTGAGTCTGGACCTTTTTGTATCAAGAAGGTGCTATCTTTTTTAAATGATTCGCGTAATAAATTGTCTAATATCAGAAAAATGAATATTGAACTCTTCTAATCTTTCTAACCCAAGGATAAAAACCACACAAAAATCTGCACAAAATTGGAAGATATCCTTACTTTGTTGAGAAAAATTATTTGTCGGTACCAGTTCACAAGCAATAGGAGCGATGACAACAGTACGCCTTATCATAAATAATAATAATAATAATAATAATAATAATTATAATAATAATTATAATAATAATAATTATAATTATAATAATAATAATAATAATTATAATAATAATAATAATAATAATTATAATAATAATAATTATAATTATAATAATAATAATAATAATTATAATAATAATAATAATAATAATAATAATAATAATAATAATAATAATAATAATAATAATAATATCACAAATGCACTCACAGACAGACATACACGTACAGACTGATACGCGCAACAACGGAAAATGACTGCACGAGTTAGCAATATGAGCACCCACATGCAACACGCACTGCGACCACTGCCGAGCACTGGCCAGCACTCATGCAATATCACAAAGACATCAACAGAAGCATTCTTCTAATACGCCTTTTCGCAATACTGAACTATTCACATGCACATGTAGCATATACAAATTTAGTGTCATATAAAAATAATTTTACTAAATATTCTAAATAATGCATTCAATATCGTGAAAAAATAACTGAACTTGTGTCCGTTTAATAAGGCGCAAATTACTAAACCCAAGGAGCGGGTATACAGTGATATTTAGAGGAAGATGGTAAATTAGTATTCCCCGGATTTTCTCAAGGACAGCCGGCGATGAGGTCTCCAGCGCTCCTCGCGGGCAGTCTGTGGCGCTGTTTATGTAATCTAAATTGCGCGGGGAATGGCTGTGTGCTCGCCATGTTGACGCGCAGGTGAAGCGCGGACAGGGAGATGACGGGTGCTTCGTTGTATTAAATGTCCATAAGAGTGTGATGTCCAGTGGCGGCTCAAGCTTAGGTTGCACGGTTGCACAACCACCAGATAATAGAAAAAGGTATCATAGTATCTCAGGAATAAACATTTTCTTTTTAATGACTTTCAATATTCAAGATATTGCAGCAATATCGATGTATATGAAATCATTTTGAAACCAAAGAGCGTCCGACTGCCGCTCCCTTCGCTGCCTGGTGCCTTCCCACGTATCGCACCTCGCTCTTGGATCCTGGATGTATTACTGAATGTTCTGCATTTACTCTTTGGCCCTTCGATTTAACACGGGCAAATAGGGCCACTTGGTTGGGCAACTAGACGGGTGGCGGTGTCTAGCGCTGCGCGGCGACGTAGGGAGTCTGAGGGGAATAACAAAATTCTATCTTCGTCTAAATCACTGCAACATAATTTTATGAAATTCGCTTGTTGCTGAAAGTCCACAAGTTCAGTCAATTATCGACGGCGTTTAATGCACTATTTATGATGTTTAGAGAATTTGTTTTCATTGATACTAGTTTTACTGATTTAAAATATACACTTAATGAATTGTTTGTGTAAAGTTGGGCGATCTGGAAGAAAGTCCTTTTCTCAGAAGATGCAGCAAGTTACAGTTACACCACGGAGATCTCTGGTGAATTATGAGCATGTGTGTGGAAGGATCTTTGTTACAGAAAATATATCAGTCTGTTTGGACACCTGGTGACACAGCCGCTGGTGACGTCCCACCTTAGTGTGTAGACTCTTTTGCAACTAGATTCCAGAGAAGGCACGCAACGGGCACTCTTTGATATCATATTGTGTGATTCATCGATATTGCTGTAATATCTCGAATATTGAATGATATTAGATGGAAAATATGGAGTATTACAAACACATGGAATAATTTAACAATTATTTGGGCGTTTTTCGACCGTGTAACCCAAGTACCAGCCTCCACTGCTTGAGATAATATTTTAATAAAAGATTTCGCTGCGTGTCGAACCACTTGCAACCAACTATTATTATAATAGTAATGCTGTTTTAGATCAAGGTACAAAGAACTTGTTCTTAATGTTTAAGTGAAAAGAGGATATCTTGCACTTTTAGAAAATGTGTTTTATTTGTGAATTCTAGAGTTCTAGAAGTGTAAATTAATTTCTTTCAAATGTTGAGTAGAAATGGGGTGCATATTATTCGCCGGTGCATTTTAAATGCCTGCAAATACGATATATTGCTTGATTACAGCCATAGTTTGTTTACAAATCAACCTTTGAAAATCACTCAATAATCTACAAAAAATGTAATCCCCAGTAAGAATGTGCTGATTATGACGATTTTCGTTTATTTAATCCGGCAGTTTCGGGTTTAATTGACTCTAGTTTAGATAAAGGCGAGTGACGGACCGGCCAACTGCGGGCCAGCTTGGGCAGTCAGTCTCAATTCCCGCATTTGGTCAGCGCTGGCTTAAACGACTGGTTCAAGCGAAATTCGCTTTCGCCCCTCTCGCGGAGTTCGATAGGGCGCAGAGCCGGCGCGCAGAACTGGAGACGCAGGCGCTGGCCACGCGACGGCGGCGGCGGCGGCAACGAAGTCTGTCCCATCAATCACCGCGCCTCTGACCAGCGAATGGATGGACTACCAGGAGACCATTGACCCATCACTTCCTCCGCCGTTGATGTCGCTCCGTGGCTGCCGACCTCATTTATCCGTTCGCCCGCTCGGCGACCTGTTTTCTTTGCCTTTAATGTCTTTGACGTTCATTGTCTGGATGCTTTGCGGTTGTGAGGGGGGGTTATCTACGTCGGTGTCTAGTTGTCACTCAGTCGTCTTGATAATTTTTAGTTTCTAAAAGAATTATCTGGAATTTAAAGAATGAGTACACCCTACTACTTTAAGTAAGTACGTTTATTGTTATTCAGGAGAAAGAAGCACTCAAACTAGGAATATAATCTTGAAAAAAATATTGAAACATTTATAGATCTGGGGTGTACAATCAGTCTGAAAGATTTTACTTAATAGACGGAAGTGGTTTGTGATTTATGACATTATCACCATTAGAAATGAAAATATAAGTAGTGGTTTTGTCAAAGTGTTTTAATTTCAGACATACTATAACACTACTACGTACGCTAGGGACCCTGTGCAAAACTACGCCGATTATTCCAATTTCTATGCAATACGTATATTAGTTAATGAATTTGTTGAATTTGAAAATTATGGTGTAAAGAAAATGGTAACTGATTTTATGCTCAGCAAAAGAAGAAAAGATACCTAGAACTTTCGCAAGTATATGAAATATGATGAGAGAGAACTCTCTATTCATCCGTCAAGAAATTTCGAAATTATCACGTCAGTGGAAACGCCTCTAAATTATCACTATTAGAACTATCACTAGAACTATTAGAACAACTTTAATCAAACACCTCTTTTTCCTTTCAGCACATTTAATGAAATTTCAGTCTAAAATTTGTGTAAATCGTTGAAACTTGATGCATAGGTTAAGAAAACTGCCTATACTCGTATACATCTAGCTGAAAAGCTAACGTCTGAGACGGCGCAGGACAACTGTTGCAATTACTGCGAATCTTGATGTCCAGGCCCGACGTCAGATTTTGGATACTATCTGCATAGCAAGGTCAAATAGAGCCGTTGTCTGGGGAAGATTACTAGCGACCAGCTGTTCTGATTGGTAGTTTTATGATGTTTCTCCCATAAATATCAGGTGAATAACAGAGCAGTACCCTAACAAACAGACCACGTGCCGAACGCGAGCTTTCTTTTCTCATCTTGACGCCTTCTTTACCCTTAAATACGCAAACGTACAGGCACTACTCCACGAGCTGGAAGACGTGTTTGGGACGTAGAACCTGTCCAAACCGAGGCGGTGTTCTCTTGCGGAGATACCTAGAGAGGAAACCACATAATCCGACGTGTAGGTCGACGCTGAAGCTGATGTTCAATAGGGCAAAGAACCCAGCCACCTCCCGAGACATAAAATGCTCTCCAGTTACGGGACTAATGCTTGTAGCAGTTGACTCACCGGGAAACACAAAGTGATCTAAAAATGAAAATGTGGCTAAAATCAGCACCACAGTTTTGAAAAACAGCTTGATTAAGTTAATAATTTAATTAATAAATTTTCATCGTGTATCTGCGAGCCGCCGTGTTTTCTGAAGGCAAAACACACTAAGGGTTACTAAAAGTTCTTGTTAAATTACATTACCCGAGGTTTTTCTGTAGAGTTAGTAGATGAGCAACATTAAAGTGGCGTTCTCTCTTTCGGTGTTGATAATATGTATATCTAAGTAGAGAATAATTTACTTTAATTTTTCTTGTATATAGGTACATATTTAAATAATTAATGATAGATTTCCTTTTTGTAAATTTCAATTATGGTTATTTTAGACCAGGTTTTATTACTGACATTCTGTAGGCATAGGTTAAATATTTTGAAGGATAATACGTCAAAATTTATGAAAAAGTGGTTTGTTAAAATATTTGTTTATTTTTATGATTCCGAGATTGTGGTTTTATTTCAAATTACTGCTAAGCACATTTTCATAGAGATATCAATTTTAAAGTTTTAATAAAAATATTAATAAACAGAACTGTACAACTCTAAATGTAATATTTTGTAAAATCAAGTGTTACTAAGAAAAAATTACAGAATTATAATTTGTACTTTGAGCAAACAAACTTAAACCTGATTATTTCAGTTAATCTGCACTCAATTCAACATCAAATATTACGTCTCTTCTAAATTCTCTTTGATCGAATTGACAATTACTCGCAAGATCCGATGTCGCCTACAGAAAATATGCATCTGTCTTTCACAAAGCTTCAAATTCGGAGAGCATATCGCTACTCTATCCATTTTTGTTGTTCTTCCTCTTTGAATGGCGAACTTAGGAGTCCTAAAACACACTCATTACAAAAAAAATGGTAGTTTGAGATACCGTGTGTACTACAATAGTTTGTTCTAAAATAGAGCCAACGTCGGCAGTGAGTCGATTTGCTTAGTTTCCAGTTCACAGAGAAGTTTTGATATTCCTGGCATTAGACAACGAGAACAAGTACGTTGATTATGACATCATAACAAGGAAGTTACGATACTGACATGAACAAAAATAACAACAGTGTTTTTTCAGGAAGCAAATGTGTGTGTGTGTGTGTGTGTGTGTGTGTGCGCGTCAGAGATTGACGCAGTTAAGTCTCGGGCGTGACAGCAAAAATAACAAGTGTTTTGCTGCGAGACAATAATGTGTGTGTATGTGTGTGTTGCGTATGCGGCGCAGAAAAGTCTCGAGCGTAACAACAACAACAACAAAAACAATACGTGATACGACGTCACGAGTCAAAAGTGTGTTTGAGAGTTCCGGGGATGCGGTGCAGGAAAGTCTTGAGCGTGAGGCCTCTCGAGAGCGGAGTCTCTTCAGCCGGATCGATTTCCTCACTCTCGACCCGCTCTCCACTGCTCAAGGAGGAGACACTCGCCAATTCTCGGTTACGTGCATTCAGTCTCCCTTTCTCTTCAATTACTGGAACGTTTAGAACCACAACCTCTCAAATGCGGTCAGAATCTATCTCAAGGGGTTGGGACAACATGACGAAAACGCTTTTCTGATGAAAAATAGGAATATTAGAAGACTTTTCCCCAAATAACATACTTTGTGATCATACCAATATACATATCTGTTCATAAAACTAATGTAAACAACAAGCAGTTGAAAGTGTATTTATAATACGAGAAATATCTGGCTGTACACATTTCTTTTCCTTCTGACTGACGAGAATCGCAAATATGAGGGTTATCGTCATCATGGATTCCTGGCGCCTTTCATTTGTGTATATCCAAAAAGTCAAGAGTACGTTTTGAGTCTTTACTCTGCTAACATAGTGAATTCATTGTGAGATGACAGAGAAGGTTTCTGATACGACGGGAATTAAGTTGATGGTTATCTGGACATCGAATCATTAGACGATTGTGATGTAGACTTGGCATTTTTGGAATTATATTAAAATATCGATGAATATATCAAGTAGAAGAAACTTTGCATTCGCGATTATGTAGTTCAATCTACATTTCAATTATTTTTAGGATACATATTTATATTAGTATATATTAATTAACATTTTGTACTCACTATTTTAAACCATTATTTTACCTACGCAATGACACTTGGTTTCCTAATCGGTAACGTTTTGAATGATGAATTAAATTCATGAAATATTTTAAAACCAAAATTTCGCAATTTTTATTCATTAAACCAACAGAACCACGTTCCATAAGTCAGAAAGAAATGAAATTCTAAACGAGAAACACATAGTTTTCACTCGCAATTATTTCGCATTGTCTACGTTGGCCACACACGTCAGGCGGGAAAGGAATTCGCGTGGCGTGGCGCAGCGACGTGTTCCGCCAGCGATCGTTTTCCGATACGTTCGTTAAAATATTATTACTGGGGCCCCGGAAGCCGAAGCCGCACCTCGGCTCGTCTGCCGGCGGCGCGGCGCTGAATAACGCGCCCGTGAAGGGCGTCGCGCGCAGAGCAGCCGAAGATATTTCATTGCGCGCGCAGCGCTGCGCAGGCCCACGCCTCGCGCAGCCCTTCCCTGCCCCGGTCTTCTCCGTTTCCTCTCGACCAGCTGCCCTTTGGTGCCATGGCGGCTCCCGCTCGCGCATCACGTGATCCGCGCACTGCCTCTCCCCTCTCAGTCCTCCTCTGTCACAACTCTTTCTCCTCCTGTCTCTCTTCTCCATTTTCCCAGTTTCCCGTTGGCGCTATTCTCGCACTGTCATCCTCACAACCTGTCCCACTCTACTCAGTCCCATTCCACACTCTTTGCCCTTCTCATCTGCCCCTGTCCTCAGCCAAACCCCTTGAACTTCTATCACCGTTTGCTTTCTATCAGCTACCTCTCGCCGCCATCACGGCATCCCACACTCACATCATGTGATCCGACACCGTCACTCCCCTCTAAATCCACCTCGGTGCCAATCTTTGCACCTCCCGTCTCCATTTCATCTCTTTCAGTTACCCATTGGCACCATTCTCGAGCAGCCCTCCTCCTAAGCTGTCCCGCTCTACTCAGTCCTATCCCCCACTCTTTTCCTCTGTCATTACTGTTTTCTCTCTCTCAGCTTCCTTTTGGCGCCATTTTCGCACCACCCCTTCCCCTCCCCTGCCCCGCCCTCCTCGGCTCTACCCCCATGAACCTTCTATCTCCGTTTGCTCTCTCCCAGCTACCCTTTGGCGCCATTCTCACACCGCTCTTTTCAACTGCCCTGCCCTCCTCAGTCACAATCCTTGCCCCCTCTCATCACTGTTTCCTCTCTCACAGCTATTCTTTGACTACATCCTAGCACCACCCATTTCCATCCCGAGCTCCGCCCTCTACTGTCCTACCCCTTGGACTTTTTATCTCAGTTTCCACTCTCCCCTACCTTTTGGCTCCACCCTTGCATCGCTCTGCTTCCTTCTTCCCTGCCCCGCTCTCTCGATCTCCACTCCTCACCCCCCACGTTTTGACATCCGCCTCCCAGCAACCCAGCAGCGCCATCACGGATCGCGTCCTTACATCACGCCATCCTCACACCGCCTCCCTTCCGTGCCCGTCTCCCTAACCTTCCTCCTCTTGTCACAGTTTCCTCCCAGGCACCCTTCGGTACCATACAGGTCATCGAATATTTTTCGTCACAAGGTTATTAGGATAGCCACGTGTTGTGTTTTTTTTTGATAATGACGAGAGAGATAATTTGTTATGCAAGTTAATGAATTGCTAAAACAAAAGTAAAATGCTAAATGCAGAACACAAAAACAGATCTTGAAAACACGTCTTGGAGTATTGAAGTGCACTGTAATAAACATATTGAAAGAATCTACGTGATGTTATTTAAAAGTATTCTAAATGTTAAGTGTTGAATTGTGAAACTTTACACCATCTCTCTCGGCTCCCTTTTCTTGTCCCCCTCCTCGCCGGTAGCTTTCTTAGCTATGCTTCAGCGCCATCAAGGGCCACCGCTCTCATCACGCCAACTTGTTTAGCCCCTCCCGCCCTCCTCCCTTCGCCTGGCCTCTAGTCCCAACCCCTGCCGGTTGCTTTACACCTTTCATCTCTCTCGTCCCGCCCATCTTCTTTTTCGTCCTTCTTGTCTTTCCTAGAACATCTCGTCTCATTTCGTCGCTCTCTTCTTCGTATGCCTTTTGCCTTGCCTTGCCCACTCTCGTCTCGACTCTCGCCCATCTCTTTCATCATCACTTTAGCCCCCCTCGTCTCGACTATCACCCGTCTTGTTACAACTCTCGCTCCGCTTCTCTCGGTCTCAACTCTCGATCATCTTGTCATGACTCTCGCACCTCTAGTCTGAACTCTCACCTCTGTCGTCACGCCTCGCCCTTCTACTCCTCATCCTCTCATCTCGATTTTCGATTCTCTCGTTCTGACACTCCATCCCTCTGGCTTGCATCTGACCCCCGTCTCCCAGACTTTCTCCGTTTCTTTTAGACACACGCTTCTCTGTGTTTGACTCTCATCCCTCACTTCTGTACTCGCATCCTCTCGTCTTCTCTCTGACCCTTCTCGCCTCGACTATCTACCCTCTTTTATTTCGTCTCATTCCGGGAGAGGAGGGGAATAAGAAACACAGGAAGAGAGATGTTCACTGATCAGTTCTTGCTTTAAGAGTATTCATTACAAGCGGAATTAGCGACTGGTTAAAACTGGCCGACTAAGCAGAATAATAGACTAATAGAATGGTTTCTTCTGTCCTCCACTTACGAGTCAGAACCATTCGGGTCCACAACGAACAACAAAGTCCCTTCAATACCTAAAAACTGAAATGAAATTTAAAGTCGGGTTTGCGTTTGGTACTTCAGGCGATTTCTCAGGTAGTCTTTTCCTTCTATCATCTGCACCATTTGGTGCTTATCGACGAGGTTTATTCTGGAGTTCACCCTCTGCCCACTGAAAGAGAGACTTTGCTATTAGATAATTACAATACATAAATTTGAAAATCCATTGAATTAAATTTAAGATGATTTCAAGATAGGCGAAAATTTTTCATCTTACGGCAAGTTTTCTTTTAGGTTTTACATTTATTTTATTGATACCATCAACCTTATTATATCCTTATCTTTTATAGCTTCACAAGTGGGCAGAACTAAAGTAAAATGTTGTGTTAAATCCATGTACTTTCTCACAATATGTTTACATTTTCCTGACTAAACGCCTTCACTAACACGGTTGTATCTCTTACGGTTCCCCATTGTTGGTATGTGAAATATTATTGGATGTGTTTCTTTATAATCGCGGGAAACTAATCTTACTCGGATCCTTACATAACATTTTAAGATAATTCTCAAAAGAAACTTGATTTTGAATTTTAAGTACATACAACTGGAAGGGTGGTTCAAAGGCTACCCAATACCCAACAGTTTGCTCGATTCTCTTCTGATGCTTGACGTCCTTTCCTCTGTCTTCTGACCTTTTTGTTTTAAATTCCTGATCTCACCTTCCTATTCTCGTCTATTGATGCAGGTTATTTGTCATCGCATCAGAGCGCCCATTGCCCGTACTCTATGCGTTGCCTCTCGTCTCCGTTTTCCCTTTCAGCTGCAAATCTCTGCCCCACCCCTCTTCCTGATCTCTTACTCTCTTATTAGTCAGTCTGCTCATTCACTGTCCTATTCTGACTTTTTTCTATGCATTAATACTGTGCATCAATTCTCTTGAATTTGTCAGTATTCTCTTTCTCGTACTTTGTAGTTCATTCCTCATCTAAATTCCCTTTTTTGCATTTTTTTCGACTTGATTTTGTTCTCTTCCTTTTTCTGTCATCTTTCTCTTCCTAACCATTTCATCCTATTCTGCTCCCACTCGCGATCCACTCTGCTGTACTCTTTTTCGTCTCCTCCCCCCTTCCGCTCGGCCGAGAAGAAGCAAAAATGGAGCGACGCGGATTATGCAAAGCGGCGATCGCGCCAAGACGCATCGCTCGCCGCGGGCGATGGGGCGGTGGGCGATGCGCGGGCGGGCGGGCGGGCGGGCGGGCGCCAGGCGATAAGGCCTGCTGAGCCTCGCCCCGCCCTCTCCCCGCCTTGCCTACGCCGCCGCCGCCGCCGATGGCCGCATTTCGTCTCTTATAGGGATTCATCTCGGGCGATTTGCCGGAAGATCCACAGTTCTGAAGCGACTGCTCAAATTCCCTTCATCCGGTATTTATTGTATAGAAGAGTCGAAATCTGTCGGAAAAGACACTTTTGCTACTATTTGCGTTTACTGGATGAAACAAACGATTTAACGAAATTCTTAATGCTCTGAATTTGTGTGGCGGGTAGTTTCTTGTTAAAAACTTAAAATGGCGATGTAAACTGGTAAGCCCAACAAAGATATTTTAAACATGCAATTGATTGTTTCATTCATATTTGAACACAGGAATTTACTTGAACAAGAATACTTATCGTAGTCCTTTTTTTATTTACAAAGTTCAATAATAAAATTAGGTTTATCTGTCGGATGAATCAAGTCGTAAAGTTTTTCTTATATGGCGGATAGTACATTTTTCCCAGTATTTCACTACTACAAGCACCGTGAAACAACCGAAAAACTTTTTTTCTAAAATTCTTCCAGAATAATATAGTAGTATCCGGCTAGAAACTGAATGAGCTATTGGTAACATCTGTAGTTGCCTTTGAACTACTCTCCCAGTTTTATGTACGTAACATCCAAAATGAAGAGAATTGAGAATTATTTTAAAATGTTCTGCAGGGATCCGAATAATGTTAGTTCCCCATCAGTATGAAGAAACACATCCAATAACAAGCAAGTCACATTTCACATGCCAACAATGGGGAACCAGAAGAGATACAACCGTGAGTAAGGAACATACGGACATACGGAGTTTACACATTAATATCAGTTGGATTTGGCGCTTGGGTAGAAAATAATATTAAACTGGACGTGCTTTAGGCTCGGTTTGATGGGCAACGGTTCGAAACCCTCCAAGAGCTCGCTTGCTTGCTTGCTTGCTTGCTTGTTTGTAGTGGCCTAACGGGAATGATACCTTCTCGTTCCATTCCTCTCATTCCACCCCCTGATCGAAAGCCGAAGATCCGACAAGGTCATAAGGACTACAATGGAACGCAGCCAGCTACCCGATCTCTAAGAGCATGCAAGAACCGAGATCGGCCAAGGGCTTCGTCGGAAACGAGAAGGGGACCAGGGGGCATCCTGTGTAGTGGTGAGGGATGGTGGAAGGTGTGGCCTTGAATAGTGCCCCAATGAACCACACCAAATGCGAGACTCACCCCGAAAGAAATGTAGAGTACTATGTAAATAAATGCATTGTATAAAATAAGGAATAGGGATCACAAATCCCTGTGGAAAAATTATATATTAAATAAGTAATTGAAAAAATAATACTAAAAGTAATTAATACTAAAGTAATACTAAAAGTTGAATTTTAACAAACATTTTCGTAGATTAGTTCACGTAAAATATCAATGTATCTGTAATTAATTGATGTTTTGGGGCACTATATCTGATATAGATATTATCCCGCTAGTGTACTGAATAATTTATACCGGAAAGAGGCGGTGTTTCCTTGCCCTGGTGGCTTGCCGGAGATTTTCTTCCAGGTGTTTTCCCCTAGTGTATCGCTGTATCGCTACACCCGGGAAAGCTCTTAACTCCCAATATTGTTCTCCCGACTTAGATAGATAGATTTATTAGAACTGCAAATGGGTATAACCCGGTGGCAGTTAAGTGACAATAATTGTAGAAATTACAAGACTTACATTAATAATAAAATAATAACAATAATATAATACAATAATATAATAATAATAATAATAATAATAATAATAATAATAATAATAATAATAATAATAATAATACCGTACAATACAGTACAAGACGAAAAGCAGCATTGAAAAGAGCATTGATCGCGTTCATCGCACTTCACTTCACTACACTTCACTACACTACACTTTTTTGTTTTGAATTACACTGACCATCACTTCACAGCACTACACCGCACTACACAACACTTACTCATTTAATATCAGTTACTGTTATCTTGTTCTAACTTATTTCTAAAACTTCGGACACTGAGAGGAAAAGCTTTGAAAACTGCCGCAGGTAAACTGTTCCAATCTCTAATTGTTCTATTACAAAAGGAAAACTTCCCAAGATCTGAATTTTGTTTCCTTGCTCGAATTTTGTGGGTGTGATCGCTTCGGCCGAAATAATTTGGTTTTTCTAGTCTAATCTGAATTTCCTTCCAAGCTGGTTGACCTACGTACGATTTATAAAGAGCGCAAAGCCTCGCCTTTGTAGCCGACTTGTAGGGTATATAAGTGTAAATGCGTGTGTATAAGGGAAGAGGATAAGAAAAGGAGGAGGAAGGAAAGATCGCGCTGCTCGAAAATTCGCCTTGTACTGGTTGGAGAGATCACGGAAAATTGTCGATCAGAGCAGTCGGCTACTAGAATGTTCTTGAAGACAGCGGCTGAATTTCACCTACTACTTAGCTATAGTGTCGAAATTCCTCGCCAAATAATCTTAAACCCAAGGACCCCACTGTCAGAGACGCTCCAGTTTCAGAAACGTTGCTGGCTCTAAATTGAATTGAGTCGGTCAATTAAAATAATTCAAGAAAGAACTTGAGAGCGTGGCCGCCCGCGGTCGGATTCAGTATTTAATGGGCTGTTTGGGTGACGCACGCATTACGCCCTGTGGAAGGTCGCAGAATGGTGACGGAAACGTCGGCATCTTTGCCATGGACGCGACGTCACCTGGACAGCCAATTAAATAAAATAAGAAAGAACTTTCTTGAGTTAGTGATGGGATAATGGACAGAGCATGGGTTTCCAATATCGCTCACATTATATTAGGATGAGATAATGCACAGAGAATGGGCGATCGTTATACTCCCCCTGGAGTCGATGAAATTGTGAATGTGAAGTGATAATTAAGAGGTCGATTTGTGGTCAGTAGCAGAATAAGAAACTGCGCCTGATCAGGATAATGAAGTTCCCATTGATTACAAAAAAATTAACTCACTTAACTATTTTCTGATATAAAGCAACAAAACGTATGAAAATAAATTGCCAATTCGTTTCTCTTCTTTGATATCCGTCGTTCATCCTTAGGAATTAAGATATTCAGAAAACGCGCAAAATTACAATATACATTCATAATGATACTCCATTGAGCAAGAAACTACTTTTGCCCTTGAATTGAATGAAGATTAAAAACTCAGCTCCTCCAAAGCGGAAGCGTCTTTGATTCTTGAAAAATCGATATTTTTATGAGTATAAGAAATGATTTCCTTTAAGGCACTGATGTACAATTCTTTCTATCATGATCGAGGCAATATATTATAGAGAAGACTTAAGGGGCAAGAAGCAAATAATTCGTTTGAAATGGGCCAATGAAATAAAAATGTTGGGATTTCCTGGTTTAGACAATCTCTTACACGATCTCAAGTATGTACTTACAATCACGACCTGCACAGCAGCAGTCACAATAGCTTAAGTGCATAATTTGGGGTTTGAATTGGTTCCTCATCCAGCATACTTACTGAATTGAGCCCCGAGTGACTTCTTTCTATTCCCCAACTTACAAAGTTGGCTTGATGGGCAGAAATTTTCATCAAATGAGGAAGTGATTGCTGCTGTAATCGTGTATTTCGCAGAGTTTGACGAAACCTATTCCTCTAATAGGTTGAAAAAACTGGAAACGCTCTGGGACAAATGCATAAACCTAGAAGGAGAGGAGACCATGAAAAATAAAGTGAATTTTGTAAAAAAAATCTTCGTTGCGTTTTTACCAAACTTATCAAATACCCTCGAACTTTTCTGCAAGACACCCACAATATTTTCACTGGAACTATTCCACAAGAATGTTAAAAAATATAAAGCTGTCTCTGGAATAGTATTATATGCAAGAAATACCATACATTTCAAATAGATGATTGCTGCATTGTTCCAATTACAGTGCTTTTGTGCTGCTTTAAGCCCAGTTGGCACCAACTCCTAAGATTTGCGCGCCGCCTCAGGCTGTTCACTCTTCGTCTTTCTCCAACCTCATACCCACGCCCCCTCGCCCCTCTCTTTTGGCTACCAACACTCCGTTTCCCTCCTTCGCCATCTTCCTAGACACCATCTTCCTTGGCTTCTTCGTTGCTTCCGATACAGATCGCGTCTCAGGCACAGACACTATCGCCGCCATCTCCACTCCAGCCATCTCCACCACCACCATCACCATCAACAACAATACTATCAACATCACCGCCACCAATCCCATCACTACCACAATCGCAACCACATTCATTGCTATTCATTCCTACACACCATTATCTTCAACACACACCACGTTCTAAATCGCAACCACCATAGTTAACAATACAATAATGAGCACCACCATCTCTATTAAAAATCCTCTAATCACAACCTACTCATCATTCCCCTCACAACACCCAGCACTACATCGCAGCAGTCCAATCACAAAAAAATTCAC
Organism: Gryllus longicercus; assembly: GCA_038098605.1. Taxonomy (NCBI): domain Eukaryota; kingdom Metazoa; phylum Arthropoda; class Insecta; order Orthoptera; family Gryllidae; genus Gryllus; species Gryllus longicercus. Next base: position 1,058,627 of record JAZDUA010000378.1, read on the forward strand.
TGTTATGACAGTACTTGCCGTGATTACTCTTCCATAACATTCATCATCGACACCGCAATATATCTCATAATTTCTACGGCCATCGGCCGCTTTGCTTTGCTGAAGTTCCCTCCGTCGTCTCCTCTGTGGCAGCGGTTGCCACAGCTTCCTCAGCCGCCATCCAGCAGCTCTCGGGGAGCGGCGCGGCGGCGTAGAAATCGGAAGCAGAAGGAATCGAACGGCGCAGCGGAGGTGGAGGCGGGGCGGGGGTGGGGGCGGGGCGGGGTCGGAGCGGGGGCTGGGGCGGGGGCGTTGCGGGATGGGGAAAGCGGCAGCGGAGCGATAGGCGAATACATTTGCAGGAATTAGGCGGTGTCTTCTGCGACTCCTCTCGTTCGCAGTCTTTCTCTCTTTCCCCTCGCCTCGTCCCCACCCCCACCCCCACCCCACCCCCACCGCCTTGCCCGCCGCGCGTCGCCGAGCATTAGTCGGTTTCCTTGAAGTGGAGAAAGACCGGTTTGCCGGAGGAAGGGAGGCCCCAGAGCTCTTAATCCACTCTGCTGATTGGAACGAAATGTCGATACGATATGCGCCGCTGATATTATGCACGTGCGCCGTTGCCAGACGGTACGAATAATATTTGAGGGGCGGTTGAGAGAATTCGGAAGACGTATGGTCGCATTGAGATAAGCTCCATCAAAGGATTCAGTAATCATTTTAAGTTTTCTCTTGTAGGAAATGATGTTATAACTTGAAAGTACAAACCCTGAATCACTTTCAAAAGAGCTTTTTGTACTACAGAAGTACTCTGTTTACAACGCATTCCTGTTTCCTTAGCACGAATGATTTTTTTCGATGTATTATAGGGAATACCTATATCTCATCGGAGACACAAAATGGCTGGGCTTCAATTATTATAAAATTTCTTATTAATTCTCAGTTTTAACATAATTCCTTGACATAAACAAGGATCTACAAAACATGGATTCTGTCTACACAACATATTAGAGGAAGTAATTTATCACATAAATAAAAAACATTTATCCACTTTTGAATTATCAGGGCTCTGGAATAAGAGTTTTTGTGTCGAAAAATTGCCGTTTCCCGGCAGACAGAATATTTTCTCTTCTTACGGAGGTAAAGGCGAGGAAGTAAAATCAACCGACTATTCTCTGCAGCTAATAGTTCAATTATCAATAAATATCCAGGTTTGAATGTGAACTATTGATTATCCTGTTAACAAAGAATACAATCTTTCATGACGTTTGGAGCTTTGGGAAAAGTGTTTAGATGATGTTTTAAAATTCGGCGTTGGCAGCTTACTTGATTAACAATAAATTTGCTTGAATTTTAAAGTTATAAAATTGCTTTTCAGAAGTAATAAATAATTGATCATATTATGTCTGGTAAATAACGATGGCACCATTTTGAAATATGATTCGATGGTTTCCATTTAAAATGTTTGCCCTTTAAGTAGAATTGGACGAATACATAAATAATTTTGAGATAGTCACTGGTTTCTATGCTTTCAGACCATACAACATGAATCGTGAATCATTTTTATAGTTTCAACGGCTGCTATCACCTGACATACGTCCATTGCACGCAGCCGTCATTGTGAAGTAATGACTCGGCGAATCATGAAATATTCACCCCTTCCCCTTGTCTATCGATGGAGGGACGGCTGCGATGAGGGCGTCCTCTGGCGCAGGTTTTAAATATTAACACACATTGAAGTGGTCAAATATCCGTCGATGCATTCATCATCCAGCACTTTATTTGGGATCCGGGCAAGCGTTGTTCGCTGTCGCGAGCTCATCGCCGATTCTCTGCTGCGACGCGCAGTAACATACCTGCTGCTTGCCAACTACCCACAGTGAGTTGGATCTGATGCGAAGCACTTTTTTGTTCGATTCCCCTTCACATGGTTTAATATATTTCTAACTTAAGTAATACAATTTGAATTATAATTCCTCATTTGTATGCATTGAAGGGTTTTGAATGCAATCTTCACTTTAATTCAGTTTTAAAAACAGTTTTAAAGGAACACTGTCACAATTTGTAAGACAATACACTATTGGGCATTCCTCGTTATTGATTTAATGTGACTTCAACTTTATAGCGGACAGAAATTGTATATCTGATGGTGCTAGTAAAATTTACCAAGGCTGTTGGGATACATTTTATTACGATTACTACTTTGTTCTATTCTTCTCGAGGCAGAAGTATAATAGTATTCTACATACTGAGGAAATAAAAGAACTTCATTATACGACGAATCTTAGTGACCTTTTAATAGGGAGGCTGTAAGAACAACACTGAGGGACAACACCAACACACGCAAACATCCATGCCTGAGGTGGGATTTGAACCCGCGACCCTTCGAAACGAGGCAGCTACAGCCCTACAGACTCTGCGGTCTCGGCTATCCAGGTTGGCTGATGTCCACTTTGCAATGACCACTGCTAACCGTGTTTGAACCGACTGTCGATCGGATAGTCAGCGGTTGAATTAAATGCGTGCATTGTGTTGTACTTTTACAACCCGCGCATCCTCACGTAGAACTTATTTTTTTTGTAATAAAAACGCAATTCCGATGAAACGCAATTGTATACCACAACATGCATTCTACATAAGATCAATTCGTATAAGAATCAAATTAATAAGAATAATAAATAAGTTAAAATATTAAATAAATATGTGTTGTAAAAAGTACAACGCGTGATTACTCGCTGAACTGAAATGGGCGCGCTTCCCGAAGAGTTAAAATATAGTATTTCGCTCAATTTATTAAAAGAAGAGGTGTCGTCTGTCGTATTGCGATGTTGTTATTTCGTGGTAAATAGATCAACAGGGGGCAATGGAGATTACTTGCGGTGCTACTGAAAGCTCTTTCAAAGGGGGGAGAATCTTCTGGAGAATTTTTGTGATATTTACGTAGAACCATTTTCATGAAATTTAAGAAATATCGATTTTAGAACTGGGAGTTGAATACACTTGCTCTTTAAGGACTTAGAACATTAAAAATGTATTGACGCCAAATTTCAAAACACTGTTAATATGTTAAAATGCCAGCCGTTGTAGTCAAATTGTTGCACAGTATTTCAACGTTTTGAAGTATAAAGTAAAATAATTAGTTCAAACACAAAAATAATTGGTCAGCAAGCATGATTATTATTCTCACATGTTCTCTTGAGTATCAAAATGCCTATCCTTCTACTTTACCATAGTTGAATTCAGAATATAAAATAACAAAGATCGTCGTTGACAACATTTCATTGTTTAAGTAGAAAAACTATTTGCATTGTCAAACCTGCCACAGGTTTGATTTATCTTTACATCCAATGAATTTAACTCACAACTCGTCTCGCATCTAGAAAATTATGAGATCAAGAAAACGTGCGCCGGTTATTCATCGACTCGACAGCAAAATAAGCATTAGTGAATAATCACCGAAGAGTTGCTAATGAAGTTTCAACAACGACGTGTACATAATATATGACTGAAACATCGGCATACACGCACAACCTAGTATGCTCTAAGGATCCCCAGTTGCATGCGATCTCACAAGATTGGCAGTTCTAACAAAGCCAGGCCCCTCGCACGCCGTGGCCGCAGCTGGCGGTGAGAACGCGGGGACTGCTTAAGGGCCGTCCTCGTCCTTTCAAACGCCCAAGCGTCTCTTTGGCGGCGGTCGACGGCGGCGGCGGCGGCGGCGGCGGCGGCGGCGGCCGGCGGGCGTTTTCATGTGGGCGGCATTTTTCAGGGAGCCCGCCCCGCTCCGCCCCACCGCCCCGCGCCGAACAATCAGGAAACTTTAATTGGTAGTCCTTCATCAGTGCGCGGCGTCCTCAGTCCTCAGTCCTCGCACCCGCGGTGTCCCTTAGTCGCTGCCGCCGCCGCCGCCGCCGCTGCTGCTGCTGCTGCTGAGAGAGTTTTTCTTCGTGCAAGTTGGCGGCGGATTAAAGTTGAGCAAGTTATAGTCTGCGCAAGTTGGTGGACATTAAACGGAGAGATGTGAAGGGTGGGGAAGGAGAGCTGGGAGGGGCCAAGCGGGGCGAGAAGCGATGAAGACGGGCGAGGGCCGGAATGAATTTCAAAAACGGAAGTCGATGGCACGAGCAGAAAGAAAGATGATGGCTGAAAATATAATAGAAAAGGAATGACTGAGAATCAATATGAAATAATGTATTAAGTTGTCCAATTTATTGGAAATGTGATTGAATTATTAATTGTATATATTATCAGGATGACTCAAAAAATAAATATTGCAAATTTTAAAGTGAGCAAAGGAGGGGGAGCAAAGTTGACCCATTTTTGCCAATGAATACGCTCTGGGATATTTTAAAACACATATTAAGTTAGACATGTGACATTTGCTTCTGATAGCGAGGCATCTCATTGCGCACTAGTGCTTGACTGATATACCGTCCGACGCAAAGCAATTTCGTGTGCCTGACAGACACCAGTGCAGAATACTTTGTCCGCCAATCTAACCTCCTAACTCGCGCCTGTACCTGCCTTTCAGTCAAGTGTTCGGAATGAGGCTTGTTTTGTTAACTCAACTCCTGCCTTTCTCCACGTCACCACCCTTTTAAACAATTAGTATATTGCCTGTGAAGCGATGTTGGCCGTAACGACGACGACTGCTACTCTTGATGAGCACGATATCGCGGGAATGGATTTTTTAAAACCCTTTTTATATTATTATTATTATTATTATTATTATTATTATTATTATTATTATTGTTGTTGTTGTTGTTGTTGTTGTTGTTGTTGTTGTTGTTGTTTCTCGAATCGATCATCATGGCGCCACGTGATATGTACATCTTACCGGGGCTCAGTCTTGAATATTGGGGTAGGTGCACGTTACTTTATATTGAAGAGATCAGCATTTTTCATGCTGATTCCATTTTTACACACCAAGGTAGTTAGATCTGGGCGATGGGGTGAAATTGTGATGATGATGATAAATGTTGAAATACACACAAACACACAGAGACACACACAATCCCTGACATGCCCGAGGCGGGACTCGAATCGCGATCCTTAGGTCAGAGACCGCCAGTAGCTTAGGGATCTCGGCTATCGGATTGACATAATAATAATAATAATAATAATAATAATAATAATAATAATAACATCATTATTAGTTAAAATGTATTTGTTAGCTTGGTAACAATTCTTGGGATCCGTATAAAATATTTTCAGAGATTCTGGGACAGTACATAACAAGTTTAAACTACAACTTAATCCTTTCCTTCTTGTTTGACTTGTTGTTCTCGTCTGTTTTCTCCGTATTCGCCCACTTGTCTTTCTCCATCATTTTTATATTTTTTCCTTGACCCTTCTTTTATTTTTTGTGTTACCTTTTTCGCTTTCTTTTTCATATTTCTTCTCCTTTTCGGTTTATCAGCTAATATTAATATCGTATAATGATTAGTGAAGTCGCTGCAACACGAAGCAGGAATCGCATGTAATCTATTAGTCTCATATTATCTATTAAACATATATTATCTATTTACATTTTCTAGATTCACATGACTTCCATCTACAGAACAGGAAAATAGAGGCATTAATTGATGTCTTGACCTACTAATGAATTGTAAGATCGTATCCGTGATGCTTATTTTCATTATCTTTGTACAGTTTTGTAAAAATGTATTCACAAACGTATTTGGTCTGCCAGTGGTATTAATTTTATTCTGATAATTGTAAAAATGAGAAGAATCTATTTATGTTCACTGCTCACCAATCACAAAGAAAACGTATAAAATATTTAAAACTGTCAGTGCTCAATACTCTCTGCAAAGTTGGAAAAATGTGGAAATAGCTCTGAGTTCTAAAATTTAGAACATTATACGTGTACGATTGGATTTCAGTACATAAAATGTTTCATAATCTTAAGTGTTGGGCAAGTATGCAATCTATGAACTCTCAATACGATTTTTTTTCATTCTGAAGATATTTAAACAATAAGAGTAAAAAACAAAATATATTTATAATATCGTAGACAACTGTATATAAATAAATATATTTTTGATTATATTTTGTGATAAGGATCTCTTCGCAAGATTAACAATTGTTTTGAATTATTTGTGAAGCACAATATTTTTATTCAAACTCAGCTTCTTTCTGAGTGATTTGTCTAGAGTATTGTAGGATACCGCTTTTTTAAGTAGTTTGTCGAATATTGAGGGAATCTTTAAGAAATACTCATATTTTCAGCGAACGAGCCGGTCGCCAAGAGTCTTGCTCCGATGTCGGCAGACGTGCCGGAGAGCCTGCCTTTGAACGACAGCGTTCTCTGGAGGAAATCTCAGGCGAATCTGGCGTTCCACAGGGTCCCGTCCGCGGGGAGAGAGAAAGGGGGTGGACCGCGCCTCGCTCACTCGTGAAAACGCGACATGCAAAGGAGCGCGCGGCCCGGTTATAAACAAGCCCCGAAATGGCCGCGTATCTCACCCGCGGCCGGCCTATAAAAACATTGCTAAGTGGGGTAGAAAAGTAAGTATTCGCAGCGGCAGCGAGCCGGGAGAGCTGCCGCGCCCCGTTCCTCCCCGCCCCGCCACGCAACTCGCAAGCCCCCTGCGCGCCTTTCCTCACTTCTCACTCCGGCTCCTCACCCCTCCGCGCCTGTCTCCACCCCTCACCGCGTCTCCCCCCGCACCCTGCGTCGCCCAACCCTGCCCTACGTCTCCATCCACCGTCTCGCGTCTCCCCACCCCCCTCGCGACTCCCAAGCCCGCTGCGTGGCTTTCCACCGCTCATCGCGGCTCCCCACCGCTCCCTGCGTCACGCAATCTTGCCCTGCGCCCACTTCCCAGTCCCGCGTCCCCCACCGCGCCACGCGTGTCCCCAGCCCGCTCTCCGTCTCACTACCCATCCCCGCGTCTCCCTCATCCCTCTTTCTCCTCATTTCACCACCTTGCCCCGCTACTGCTCACCCTACCCCGCGTCTCTTTATCTCACGCCGCGTTTCCTCCGTTTTGCCCCTCACCTCTCCATTCGCGCCGCGTCTTTTCACTCCCACTCCGCGTCCTTACCCTGCCCCACGCCTTCCCTTTCTACCCGGCGTCTTCCAACTCTGCTCCACGTCTCACCACCACCCCGCGTCTCATCGCGCTGGCCTGCAACTCTTCACCCCGCCCCGTGTCTCCCAAGCACACACCGCTTCCCCCGTGTCGCACGTCTCATCTCCATCTCGCGTCTCCTCACTCCGACCCACGTATCCCTGCTCCCGATTCCCGATTCCTCACCTCGCCCCACTTCCACCAACATGCCCCGTTACTCCCGATGACCCCTTCCCCCCCGTACTTCCTCGCATCGCGCCATCACACGGCGTTCTGCACGCCCAATATCACCCCTCACGCCTCGTCGCATTTCTCCACAGCGCGCTGCGCCAGCCTACTACTCGCCCATCCCGTCCTACTCCGTCCTACTCCGTCCCTCCGAGCCCGCCACGTCCCACAACGTGCTGCGCGCGTGCTGCATCACCTCAGACTCTCCGGACTCCTATCGTTGCCCCACAATGCCCCACACTGCGCCGGCTATTCTGGTGCAGCTGCGAACCGCTCCGCACCTCCCCGCAACGCCCACTCCACATCGCCTCGACCCTCCCCTCCCCGCCCGCCCCATTGCGCGCTTCTGCAATGAAGCAGTGGAGGGGAGACTGCGAGAATGCAAAATGGCCCTGCGGGGGAGGACGGATCGACTACGACAGGCACGGGGCGGAAAACACTGGTGGGTAAGGCAGGAGCGGAAGACGCAGTATGGAGAGGGGAAGAGCGGGGGGGGATGCGAAACGGGTCAGCGTTGAGGCGACGTGGGAGAATGGAAACGAGTGGGAGGCGGTAGAAGCAAAAGCATTGGGAAGGCAGCGGGTACACTCGACGGCGAAGGGGAAATGTGAAGGCAGCGGGTCGGCGGTGGAGGTTGAGATGGCGTCATGGGGGGGGAGGAGCAACGCACGTGACCACATAGGCGGTTGTGGGATTGGGAAAGGTGGGGTGGGAAACGCACGAAGCTGGTAGCAGCCAGGTAGAGGCGGCGGCGGCGGGGTACGGCGCGGGTACTTGCTTCTCAGCTGGACAGCGGGTCTGTGGCGAGGCCGTGGCGGGGCCGTGGCGGGGCCGTGGCGGGGCCGTGGCGGGGCCGTGGCGGGGCCGTGGCGGGGCCGTGGCGGGGCCGTGGCGGGGCCGTGGCGGGGCCGTGGCGGGGCCGTGGCGGGGCCGTGGCGGGGCCGTGGCGGGGCCGTGGCGGGGCCGTGGCGGGGCCGTGGCGGGGCCGTGGCGGGGCCGTGGCGGGGCCGTGGCGGGGCCGTGGCGGGGCCGTGGCGGGGCCGTGGCGGGGCCGTGGCGGGGCCGTGGCGGGGCCGTGGCGGGGCCGTGGCGGGGCCGTGGCGGGGCCGTGGCGGGGCCGTGGCGGGGCCGTGGCGGGGCCGTGGCGGGGCCGTGGCGGGGCCGTGGCGGGGCCGTGGCGGGGCCGTGGCGGGGCCGTGGCGGGGCCGTGGCGGGGCCGTGGCGGGGCCGTGGCGGGGCCGTGGCGGGGCCGTGGCGGGGCCGTGGCGGGGAAAAAGGGAGGTTCCGGGAGAAAACGGGGTGGTAAGCTGCGAGAAGGGGAAGCGGAGAGGGGGTGGGGGGAGCGGACGAGAAGTTGAGGGGAAGTGGAGGAGGATCGGCGACGACTGCGGGGAAGGAGCTGCGAATAGGCGGGGAGGTGGCGGGCCGGCGACGAGGAAGACGCAGGGGGCGGCGGACAAGCAGCGGTACTGTGCTGTGGAGCGGTGATGGAGAGGCGGTGGTGGCGATGGTGGGTGGCGATGTCGGGGCGATGACTATGGGAATATCACCGGGTGACTGCAAAGTTCGCGGAACGATTCTAAAAGAACCGATTTAATTGACGATCCCATTCCGGACTTGATTCATGTTCCTTGGGAAACAGGAATGGAAGAAGATTTAGATCGCAGATGTGCATCAACTGGTTCTGTGAAGTAAGCAGTGTCTGCAATGTTTCATATGGAATGGAACTTTCCAAACCTGCTTGCAAGTGATTTCTTAAAGAATTTCCGAAATGAAGGACATCAATGAATTTCCGTATGTGGAAATATAACTCCTTACTTCTCGATTTATCGATATGCAAGAGTCTTATTCCCGATCCATTCTACAAATAATACGGTGAGGAAAGATGGTAAATTTTGTTGAATTTGTAAATCATCAATGTTAAACTCTGAAAGAGTACTATTGCTGACTTACCAATTATTCCTGTTCTGCTTGAGATTTGAGTCAAAGAACATATAAGTTCGCTGATGGGCAATCAGCCATCTACTGGGAACATAATTTCAATATTTTGTTAAAAAATCTTTTGTACTCTCCTAGTTTTATGTTTCCGCTCTTCGGAGTTGTCTGAATATTCATAACCTTCAATTTCATCCCAAGCGCAGGAATTGCAGAATTCACTGTCGAAATGTTTATAAAGTAATGAAATTAAAAACAGCTGAGTTTAGCCCACAGTCAGCGCTGCCACTGTCTACGCACGACTCTGACCGGGAGTTCTTAGGCTCGAGACTCGTCCTTGGTGAACTCCCGCTATTGTAATAGCTAGGTCAAATTTAGTCGTGGGCAGGATGAGAATACTAGCGTACGGCTATTATGATCGGAAATTTTCCGTGGTTTCTCCGATCAGTATCAGGCGAACGCCGGAGAAGTAACCACCAAAACACGAATCAGTGGACAGCGCGATCTTTCCTTCCGCTTCCTTATTCTATCAATTCCCCTCAGTCAGAAGAGAGGTTAGGGCTTGTCCAGGCTGGAGGGGGGTCTCTCGCTGCGAGGGAGGAGAGATTCCGGGAGGAGGGAATCTCTCGCAAGGCGACATGTAGGTTGGGGCCGGATCTCACCCATCAGCGGAGAAAGAACCACTGCCACCTCTCGGGATGAATAATCACCGTACTTATGACCGAGAGTAATGAAGGTACAAGTAGACCCCAAACATCTTTTAAAAACTTAAAAATCGTTATAATACTCTTAATTTTTTGTTTCAATTTTCAGTTTAATTTTCCCATTAACATGTTAGCTAGCATGCGTCTAACATTAGGTAACATGTATGGGACCATAAGGAAAACATGCGGAGGTGAATGACTATATGGGAAAACATGCGGTGAATATGTAGAAAGACATTTGCGGGGCGCATGTAGAGTCAGAATCGTGTTTCTTAAATAGCATTCTGCAAAACGAGACTCTTTTGAAGGTTTTCTCTTGCGATTTTGGAAATTCAGTTATTCTGGGTATGCCTACATCGCACCGTTGCATTGATGGACCGAAAGGAAGGTATTCAAAATGTTTTTAAGATTTAATTGACGCGTCACTAGACCCTTCAGGACTAATATTAAAATATATAATTATACCTTTACAACCTCAAATTGAGAACAAACCATTTCAAATAGGGAATAAACATAATCGAATTGAGACTTAACACATTCATAATAAAACATATCATCTTCTAATTAAGACTAAGAATTTTCAAATTGAAATCAATCTGAAGTTACGTTCTAAATTGCAAATTGGAGTCCAAACAATGTAAATAAATTCACTAAAATGACGAAATTGTGAACATATTCCTCAGAACCAACTTTATTAACATTTTAATAACAACTTACATTACAAAATCAGCTTAATTTATGGCACGAACACATTACTCAAAATCATTTTTTTAACACAATTATAATTTACATAACCATATCTTCTAAATTCAAGGAATCGGGAATGAATCTTAAGCGACATGTCTTTCATAATTATTAGCATTTATTACTTCAATATTTTGATTTATTATATTTTCTAACTGACGATGACGAAACTCAGTTTGCGGTATATTTGCCCTGCCTTCATCAGCTAAAATTTGTGGCAGATCTCATTTAACAGCAGCCTTGAGGCTAGACCAGGCAATTCCGATCGGATTGAACATTAGAGTAAGGCTGTAAGGACTGAGCCTTAGTAAGTGATGGTCGCTGAATTCTTCTTCTATGAATATTTCTTCCACACCACAGTGATAGGGAGCATTATCAATTACTAACACAGCATTCGATTGGTACACGGTTAATGCAGCACGAAAACATTGGCCCACAAATTCTTTGGCTTCCTCCTTTCTAAAAGCGCCTCTTTTAATTTGATGGTGAATCAGTTTCCAAGCACTTATGCAACTTATGACATGCACATTGGCTCCGCGGCTCCCTGCTGTTATGTACCTGCATCGAGTACCTTGGTTGATTCGGAGTTTAGGGTGGCATGGTTCCTTTGGTTCACTGATTCGGTTCACTAGACTCTCTGAACGGAATCCTGGTTTCGCATGTTGTAATATTCATTATGTTATCGCAATAAATATAATTTCTATTTCACAATCACATGCTACTTAAATTTCCATTACAACTCAATTCCAATATTTTATTACTAAAAAAGCATCTTATCTACTTAATACATTTTTATACACTCTGAATCCACAGCATATTTCACTAACACTTTCTATTTAAACTTTTGTTATTGGGGGGGGGGCTATTGCTCCCCAAACCCATTTTAATAATATAAAAAAAACCTGTCTTTTTTCAAACAAATACTATATGTTAAAGAGAGCAGTATTTTATTAAAAAAATTAAAAAACTCACATAATCGCTGAAATTATAGAATTTTAATAGTATTAAAAATATTATGGTAGTAGAATTAGTGTAACGTCTCTGCACTAATTACGTACAACATCCTTATAACACGAAAAACGTCAATCATTCATCAACGTAACACCAAATCTGCTTATATCTGAAAAAATACACTCTCTTTACTTTTTATGAACTGAAGTTTAGTAAATTTATAAGACTCCTCTCAAACGAAGAATCCTTTCGCACAGACATTTTCACGCTATGACCATTCTCGCCTCTGACTCTACAAATCCATTCCATTTGTTCTATCCTTTCTTTCAGTAAATTTGATATCAATCTTGCATACATTACATTCATATCGAGACGCAAGCAAACACACTTTCTGACACCACTGGATAACATTGAAACTTCCCTCATAAATAAAACCTGCAACCTACGCAAATCATAAATAAAACCTGAATTCATACCTTCCATCTTGGTAGACACACAAAACTATTAAAAGACAACTTGAAATGCAAAAAAACAAAACAAAACAAAAAAAAACAAAACAAAAAACAAAAAAAACACGTAAATCCACGCCCACAAATTCTTTAGAAGCTTATACTTCATCGATTTATGAAGTAATTTTGTTGTCATAGTAATAACTAAATGTGTTATTAGAATGTTTAACAATTAAATGTGTTTTTAATTAGCAAATCAAGTCTATATTTATATTTCAGATCAACTATTTTGACCTTTGTTTTTTTGAAAGACTATTTTGAAGTGTAATTTTAGATGTGAATTGAAATTTAAAATGTGTCTTCATGAAGAAAACATGTTTCGTAATAGCAAAATGTATGGCTTCATATGGCCTTGATTCATAGTTATATTGTGTATATATTGATGCTTTGACTTAAGAATATTAAACAATGCCAGCAAAATTATTCTCTAGTGATTGAAGTGAACCGCGCAACTATAATCTTGTGAATCATGAGAAATAGTGAACTCAATCAGTGAACCAAAGCAATCGTGCCACCCTAAACTCCAGATCAACCTGTACCTTTTTTCGATCGTCCTTTCTTCCTTGAAATAAATAATTAAAATTTGTTTCGTCCATGTATAAAATTGGGATGTTGACCTGTTGATAATTTAAAAGTTGCAGCACGTACTCACGACACTTTGTTTTGGCCCCAACACCATTCACTTTTTTTTCAGGTTCTCTACGAATGTCTTTCAGTGTGTACATCAAACCATCCAAATGTTTTCGCTAACATTCTGTTGAAACTATAATTTGATATTTTTGTTCCATTTTTAGTTTTAGTTCTTTTAGTGTAATTCTTCAATTTTCTTCAATATATTTAATCATAAAGGTCCGATGTTTCCCCGTAATTTTCATATTCCTCTTACCACCTCGTGGTTTTGGATATTTATCTTGATTTTTCACCTAGCGATATGCGGTCGATTTTTTTTACACCAAGTATATTAGCCAGACCTTACCAAACACAGTAATTATATTATACACAATACAAATTTGCTGTTTTACACTTTCAGCTTCCCATTTCTTGAAGTACGGCATGTTAATCTCACGTTTTGATCACTCGGAAAACACAACTGGTGATACAATCAATACTAAAATAATAACCGATTCGTCATTGTTTTTTCTCAGTTGGAAATTGTTTAGTCTCAAATTGAAAGTGACTGGTCTCATTATGAATATGCGAATTCTCAAAATGGTGATGTTTGGTATTAATTTGATTGTGTTTCTTTCCAATTTAAAGTTGAAAAGGTGTAGTATATTAGATGTAGTTTATCAGACAGGAACATATTTCTAGAGACTAAGTATCCGTAATGAAACCAAACAAAATTTCATTAAATCCCAAAGGCATGAACTTTCACTGCTGTTTGGTGCAGCAATTCTTTGTATTTACAAACACAACGTTGCAAAAGCGAATTTGCGAGTGAAAAGAAGCCCTGAATTTCCTTGGCGAGCGGAATATGCAGGTCGTAACTCGGGGAGTATACAGCTCCCAGGAACAACCTCTTGGCAACGCGCGAGTTAATCGGATTGACCCTTCGGGACGCGACGCCGCCGAATCTGTCGTGAAGCCTCGTGTTTAGAGCGCGCGCCCGGCGACGAGGCAAGGTCGGGCGCCTCCCAGCCTCTCCTTCCTACCCCCCCTAAACCCCCAACACTCGCTTGCCCCCATCGCCCGCCCGCCTTCTTCCGCCCAACCGTCGCCCGCCCAACCGCCCGCTATCGCCCGCTCGACCACCCACCAGACCGCCAGCCCGTCCCCCATCGATCACCATAGTCCTCCATGTCCTACCAACGCGCGCTATCGCCCACCACCGCTCACCACCGCTCACCACCGCTTGTTTCTTCGTCACTCGCCCCACCGCCTGCCATTTGCCGTTCAACTGTCCGACATCGCTTGCACAACCCCCAACCATCGCTCGCCTAACGGCCGGCCATCGCTCGCTCTCCCGCCCATCAGCCCGCCTTCCTACCAGCCTGTCCTCCATCGCCCGTCATATTTCACCATCGCCCGTCAAAATTCGCCGTCGCCCAATATCCCCACCATCGTCTACCATCGCCCACTATCGCTCATCATCGCCCATCATCGCCTACCATCGCCAACTACTTCCCAACATCACACGCCCAACTGCCCGCCATCGCCCATCCAACCGCCTGTCATCGCCCGCCCAACCCCCAACCATCGCTGGCCTGCTATCGCTCGTCCATGGCCTTTCCAAAAACCCTCCGTCGCCAGCCCATCCCCTAACCATCGCCCCTCCAAGGGCCCACCGTCGTCCGATCGCCCGCCCACAACCCCGCCCGCCCGTCCTCCACCGCCGGCGTCTCCCGCCACCGTACGCCTTCCCGTCCCCCCGCCGGCCGGCCAAAGGGACAGCGAGGCCGCGCCACTTTATCGGGGATTTACGGAATCGGCGCAGGGCGAGGGGACGACGGGGGCGGCGGACGCCGACGCTCCGAGATAGACGGGGATTCACCGGCGCGACCCCGGTCACGTCCGGGGGACGTTGGCAACCCTGCTAATTACGGGCGAGCGCGGGCCCACCCGCCCATGGGCTCCGATACACCGAGCGAGACGCTGCAAAGCCGCCCGCCGGGCACCGCTGGGTCCTTCGGCTCGCGGGGAGACCAGAGAAAACTTGCGATTGCTTTTGGCTGCCCCGACGCCGCGACCTGGAACGCTGGTGACCCAATATTCCGACAGCCCTATGGATTTCTGCAGGGCTGAACGCTTGGCGCTTCACTCTCAAACCATTCCGGTCACGAACGTTGCCAGGGACACAACCAAGAGAAAAGTGTAATAATCTTGAGAAAAGTGCTTGCTATTTGAATGGGAAAATGATTAATGGGTGGGAATGAAAGAATAAGAAATTTAGTTGTATAGAGGATTCATATGACTGAAATAGTTCAACAAGGGTTGTTAATAGAAATATCGCTACTTTTCTGAAATTAAATATTTGAGTGTTCGACATATGATCATACAACAATTGCCATATTAGTTTATTAACATTAATACGACTAGTTAGGGATCAATTTATCATTGTGACCAACATATAGAATTAATTTGTCGAAAAAAAACTGACTTTTTCCCACGTAAACCATTCATTAATTTCGCCAAGCATGTTTTTTTTAGTTCTAGGTGAAATGTGATAGGGGCAATAACATATTGCGACGATGTTATCTTGCGATATTCTTACAACTTTGACCAAATTTTGTCACCGCGAACAGTATTATCTTACAATAATCGATACTCGAACGGAAACCAAAGATTCAAAGATTTTGTTTATTATTTCATTAATTAGCTATTTGTTTCAGTTATGATCCGCTGACGAACAAATTAATTTACACACATTTTTCATGTCTGATTTCTTTCAAGCAACGTCGTTTGTCCAGATAATATAACATCTAAATTTTAGTTTCTAGTAAATGCCATTGAAATAAACATGAACGATATCTCCGAGGATACGTTTAGCATCCGCTCAAGACTTCTTTACTCCCTTATTCACTCCTTCTTAAATTCAGTCTTGGGCCTGTTACGTTTGGAGACCCCTGCCCGCGCCCCGTCCCCCACCCCATCTTTCCAGCTCCTCCCGCGGGCTGCCGAGCGTCCGGACGCGGTTCCCGAGACGTGGCGAGTCGGTCTCCGAAAAAGAGGATTTGTCTTGTATCTCAGCTTTTCAGGACACGAAATAGCATTTACTTCTGTTTCCTTCTTCTCTGAGAAGTCACAATTTTAATTACCTTGTGGTTCTGAGTGGTTATATTTGATGAAAGAGTTTTACATTCTGAGAGTACGTGCAACTGGCCTTCTCTCCTTTTCTCTTCTCAACCGGATTTTTCAGTTCGTGCAAATCACAATACAGCAGTTTTTGTAGTTACTGTATCTCGAAAAAAAATTTATATATGTTCGGCATTCACCATACCCCAGAAATGCCTGAACAGATTGATCAGAATTACAATCTTCACGCATTTTTGTACAAAAATGTGATTCAATTTCTATTTTTTTTAATAAAATTGCATCTTATTAAAATTGTTCATAGCTGAGACCAAATGTTCTTAGAGGAGTATTTCATCACAGTTGAGTAGACAGCTGTTTGATGTAGCAATCTCCCAGCAAATAAATCTCCTTGAAGTTGTGTGATCTTGGGTAACTAAATGGTATGTGGAGAGCAGTAAGTAGAGTGTGAAATAACATCGAAATCTCTGGCGATAACGCTTCTCGGCTCACTTTAGCCGATTATGAGGAGGTCGCAAGGTCAGCAAGGTCAGCAAGGTACCAGAAAGCCACTTGTATTTATCACCGGTGAGTTAGTGGCGCCCGTGAGAATTGAATTCGCAGATCCACTGCTCTGATCAGTGACTTCGGTGTTTTACCTGCTCTCTTCCTGGTAGACGCCTAGTATATAGCCAGCCATAGTCTGCCCACAAATTGTCTTTCCCTTCTCATGATGGTGATGATCAACACATTATCACTTCTACTCCTAATTGGGGCGCCATTGAGGAATACCTCATCACTTACACATACATCGCCTCGTAACATACCTCGAAGTAACCGATGCATGCCAGTGGGGAGGCCGTGCAGGCTCTGCAATTTTGGAAGACTAATACTAGCATTAGAAGGAAGAAAAAAAGGTGAATGTGAAAGAAATTGAACGCTATTGGTTTAACTGCACTTATTTTCGGTAGGGATACGACATCGACAGTAACATTTCAAAGTTCAAAATTAAAACGTCATTGTTAATAATGAATCGTCCAAAAAACAATCGATATTGTCAAACATTGCGGAAGAGGGATTAAATTTGACAGTATCGATGTATTAAATTTAGTTAAGGTGTAACTGACAAAGCAAAATAAAACATAAAATTATGAACAATTATCTGAGCCCAAACGCCTGAACGCGCAGTCATCTCAAGGGGTTTCAGCTCCCTTAGTTCTTCATAGAAGGAAAGGCGAGAAGGGGAGGCCCTACGTACGCTGACCGCCTCTCTGCGCGTGAAATACCAGGAAGGGGATAAGACATATCGGGGCTTCGGAATCAACTCACTGGAGTGGGATAATCTGCTCAAGGTAGGATAAACAACGTACTCTTCGTCGGAACACGTTAACTGAGAGTGATACCATCAGTTATTGCTTTTTGCTTTAACTGTTCCAAATTGTGGCTGTGGAACATTTTCATTCACAAACAAAACACCGGAAACGTAAAAACATTGATGTTGATTAACCATGAAATGTAATAAACAATGTTAAAAGCATCAATGTTTTAATAAAATATTGTTTTGAAAACATCCTCATTGATATTGCGACCGTAATACTTTCTGCCAACAACGCCCAATTAAAATTAATGCAATTGCAGAAAGAATTTTTAATGTTATTGAAATACCATTTTTTATAATTTCACGTTATTATTTAGTCTGAGTTCTGGAAACGCATGCCTGAAAATTTGTCAGAAATATTCTGCCATCGTATGCATTTCTCAAAAATATAAAAAGGTTTGTCTAAGAGCATTAAAGTAAATGAACATCTTCAGATCATTGTTTATTGTTGTTGGTATTCCAAATATGAGAATAAATGGTATAATCATAGTCAACATTTTTGTTACTCAACTAGTGTCTGTGGCTTACTAATAGCAGAGATATACTGATGACGGTGAAGCCATCAATAGCTGCTTCTATTAGTATAATATACAAAAATGTTGGCCATGACCACGTATTATATTCTAATGACTGTCATTGCAGTCAATTTTATTTATACGTCATTTTCTATATTTCATTTTTCACTTACGTCTTTTTTCTTACTTACGAGAAATGTCCACTAACATACAAACTTGACTAAGTAAAATGTTTAAAAACTTGAATTGCGCTTTTGGGTTTAGACCATCATTTATGTAAATTTTTCATAGCTTTATGTGGAGTTTATTTCAATACTCATATTTACCTTGGCAGATCTCTTGCGCTCATAAGCATTTATTTCATAATTTTCGTAATGTGATAAATGTGAAAGTTTGTTTGTATATATGTGTGTATGTATCTCGTTTGTTTGTGCATGTTCCACAAAAACTATTAAACCACTAGAGATTTTGCTCTCGTATTTGTCACGAATATATTTAAACGACTGGGAAACAAAATACCTTAGTTTCGATTCAAAAAACAACGCTGAAATTCGTTTAAAAAATTACATAGTTGCTCTTGAGTACACGAAGGTTAACTTTGATCATTATGAAACTCAATAAAATAAGACGAAGCTCAGAGCTCGACCACTACCCAAAACGTCAGTACAGTTAAGTAGCCAGAAACGGTCTGATTTTGCACTCACGTATACTTGACGCGTTTCTTTAACATATTTATTTGTTCTAGACGGAATACATCGTTTAGTATAATTGCTTTACAGATGTGTTTTTAGACTTAAGATAGTTCAAATATCTAACCTTACTTAATCTATACACTGGACTGGATACTCTAGGGGCGGGGTTATGTTTCATAGTTGGCTAAGATTTTGAGAAAGGCTCAAAGGAAATCTATTTTTTATTCGGGTGTGGGTTGGATTTTTCGGTAGTTTCAAATGAGATGCTGTTGGGATGTCTCTTGGATTTTAGTAGAAATTATGTGATATATGAGCTATTTGGTTTATTATTGTATTTATGTTTAGTTCGGAAAGGAGTTGCTTATTTTTTACTTATGAAACAGGGGGCATTCGTGATTCATCTGAAATTTTTTTTAAATTACTTGTACTTTATTGACATTTGTAGGGGCTGCGTTTGTCCATATTGGACATGCATAGAGCATTAGTGGCCTTATTACATCTTTGTAAATTGTTGTAGACGTGGTGTATGACAGGGATTTGTGTTTGTTGATTAGTTGAATTTACTTCTTGCTTGTTTAATTTTGAAAATTATATGCATTTTCCGGGTTAATTTTGTGACCAGGTGAAGTTCTAAATATTTTATGGGTTGTGATGGTCGGGTCCAGGTAATAGGGGGTACTTAAGGTGAACTCAGTAGGATCGCAAATCGGATGGCTGACGCGCGCGGACTAGGGCGGAAGCAGGGCGCACGATCACGATCCCTAGCACGGAATTTCGACTCCCGCATAACATGGTGGAAACCATTACAACGGCGTGCTCTCCTGCTGCCCCTTCTTTCAGGAACTAAATTACGAACCGCTGCCAACGACACTTAAAACGTGCGTGGCAGCTGCGTGAGGTGCAAGCAGGCCCATAAAGTTACAAACGATAGCGGAGATGTTCGCGCTTTCTACAGAGGTTTTCTATATGTACATATATATATATATATATATATATATATATATATATATATATATAATACGCAAAGTGTCTACTAAATGTTCTATTATTCATTATACATATATATTGTGGCGTTATGGGATTGTGCGACCCCATGACACCACCGTTTCGTCTGCATGAACACCCACAGGCAGCGAGAAGAGCAGGCGAAAACCAGAGTATCTAAACGCGCAGCCTGGTATCCGTTGCTTGTACTAATCAAAGACGAACTAGCAAGCAACGTTTTTCCTGGTGAAGGGTTGAAGGAGGAGAAATACCCCCGCCACGGAGAATTTCCCCAGGCTTCGAACCATAAATACCCGAGATCGCAAGCGGAAGCTCTCTTTTCTTGCCAGCACGCGTCGAGTAAGCAGCTCTCTTCTGGTTGTCGCCGTTCGTCGAGTAAGCAGCATTTCATCACCGCTCGTCAACTTAGATAGCATTTGCCGCCGCGACGACTGCTAGGTAGGAGTTTTCGGCGTCGCAAAGACGTGCTAGTTAGTCGTCCGCGCATAGTGAAAAATTAGTAAAGTGTTCTTCTATTAACCAATACGGGAAGTAAAAAGTTACCCGTTGTGAGAAAAGCTCTGAAAGTTCTTGATTAACGGAGTAAAAGTAGGAACGAGCGAGGCACTTGCACTAGCATTCAGGGAAGTGCAAGGGACATTTTTCCACAACGTGGGCGTAATCAAAGGCGCCGGTAGCAGCCGAGGGAGAAGAGGCCGATTAGGGAGGACGGAAGAAGACGCGAGTCGACCGGAGAAGAAGACGCCGTCTAGGAAGACAGACGAGGACGCAAGAGGACAGCGCAGACGACGCAGAGGCTGGAATCGAGCAACGTGGTGCAGAAGCCAACACGCGACATCAAGGTTGGAAAGTGGACAGTTTTCGAGGTAACATTAGAACTGCGAAAAGTAGGTCAAGTTCACGTCGGCAGGGAAAAGACTAGTACAAGAAAGTGTTAGGAAATTGAGGACACGGGTGGTAATAATTTGCAGCATTGTAGTGGGAGATCTTTGATACGCTATTGCCTGCCTTAAAACATTCTATTTGGAACAGTTATTATTCTGCTATTAGCAGTTACAATTAAATTATAAATTGAGAGTAATGCACTTGCCGCATGTTGTTCTTTACATGTGATATTTGTTTTTCTGAAGCACAAAATTGTAAATAGAAATTTTGGTTCATGTGCAAATGTAATTAGGATAGCCTAAATTTAGAGATAATTAATTTTCAAAGGGAATTCCCAGTGCAGGTTAGAGTAATTGTATCAGAGAATTAAGTTATGAAGAAAATTAAGTGTTCATTCATTTAATGGGCTGTAAAGGTTTCTATTTGTGTTTTTTTGATTATTTTTGTAAAGTGTGATTCTATTCTTGATTTTTTTTCTTTGTCATTAACTTATGCCACAGAGTTTTTATAAATTAAGTAATAAATTTATAAAAAAATAAATAAAGTAAAATAAATTAAGTAAAATTAAATTATACGCTCGTTTATGTGCAATTTGTGTGATTTTTATTGTGTCAAGGGTTCAAACCTTTCTCGTACCCTGAAGATCCTGCTCCCGAGATTTTAAGCTCGCTTCACGAGCATAATATCTTATCAACCTGCTTACAGTTCATGCGGCTGTGTTGTGAAGGTACCAGTTGTGTGATAGGTGGGGCTGTTAGAATATATATATATATATATATATATATATATATATATATATATATATTGAAACACAGAATGTGTTCCCTTACACTAATTAAAAACATTAGTGTAAGTAATCAATATATATTTTGGACTGCGCGGTGCGTGCGCCGGGCGCTGCGAGCAGCGAGGGGAGCTAGCGACGGTTGCTACCGCCGCCGGTGCCACCGCGGGGAGGCCAGCGTGAGAACGTCGGCGACAAGCGGGGCAGCGAGCACGTGCGGGCAGTCGTTAGAAGAATCGCGAGGAGAACAGACGTTAGCGGAGCGGCGAAGAGTTCGGACGTGTGGCGAAAATCTCGCCGGTATTGCATGGACAAAGAGAACATGCGGTGTAGTTAATGAACTATTAGCGACTGGAATATAGTAGACATGTGAATGAGATATTGAAAGTATCAGTAGAATAAAAGATTCGCGTTGATAGAACAATCGATCGCGTTTGTAGTAATTAGTGTAGTGGAAACTTTACCGAAATTGTGTGGTACGGAACTGGGACCAGCACGCGTGATCGGCGCGGGTTGAGCAATTGAATCCATCGACGGAAGGTGATTCGAGAGAGGTGCAACGCCGTGGTATCAAGATCCGAGTTGGGGAGGAGTTGCAAGGCTACCAGCCCGGGACGACCGCCACGCCACCAGCCGCCGACGGCCCGCCGTTGCTGCCGAGGTCGGCAACCCTGTCGATACGAGTTGTTCTACGAGCATCGAAGGTATCTAGTCGGGGCCCCGAAGGTATGATAAATGCATATTACCTCTAATCTTGGTACCAAGGCAGAGTGTACAGATGTTATCAGATCATGTAATTAACAAATTTGATTTGCAAATAAATCTTGTTCATGATTGTATTTCCACTTTTGATTAACTTCCCCAATATTATACCAACTTATCCAGGGACCCATTCACGGAAAAGATACCCTCCTTTAGTGTTATATATTGCAGTGAAATACCCGGCATCACCAGGTATGTCACAGCTGGCGCCCGAACAGATGGAAAACGTGTAGTTAAGAAATGTGGCCTTAGGAAAGTTGGTAAAATATTGGAAGGTACTGGGCATGTATTTGATGCATAGCAATGCAGATTAAAGATAATAGGCAGGCAATGTACAGGTTATTATTATAGGGAACAAAAAGTAACAGTACATGTATTAGCAAAGCATGCATAAGTCATGTAAGCATAAGGTATATTTGATAATTATAGAAATTTTGTTGTGAAATAAATTGTGGGCAGATATAGGAAATTATTTGAGAGTAACCAGTATAAAGTTACTACTGCAGATACTGAGTTTATGAAAGCCACACATGTACATATTGTAAATGATATAAGGTAATAGAATTTCAAATTTTGTAAAACATGTTAATAATGCTTGAATTGGTTGGTAGTTTGTAATAACATGGAAATCAAAGAATTTGGAAGCAGTAACAATTCTGGTGGAAATATCAGGGTATTTAATATTACTATATAAATTGTGCACATTACCTGCTGGGAATTTACATTCAGCAGTGCATTGTCCATTGGTAAGGGTAAAGTTTGTGGAATTCAATGGAAAGGATATTAGGTTGGGGAATGTATAGCAGCATTGTGAATGTATATTTTTAATATTTATATGGTACTATTGAGGAAAATTTAGGGAGAAGATATGACATGTAATTGTGAGTGATTATTGTGTACATAATATAGCAATAATTGTGTTGAGAAGTAATCCCAAATTAATAGTGGATTTATAAAAATTTGAGAGTATTGTTGTAACAATGTTAATAAGTTTGTCAGCGGCATATATGTAGTCAAGTGGTAATAATATTACTGATTGTAGAGAATATGTTTATTGTGTTTTGGTGGTGAGTGAGGGTGTGTTCATCATTAATCTGCATGTGAAATATTAGTGCATTACAACAGTTACGTGTAGTACATAGTGCTGGGGCGGACATAGTAAATTCACAGGATAACTGGTGTATCGTTGTTAGGTGAGGCAAAAGGAAAATTTGCGCGAGTATTTTAGTGAAGTGAGAATCGAACGGATAGCTTAAAGCAACAGAATGGAGGCGCGAAATGTAGTGCTGGACCGGGAGGAGAAGGTGGATGAAGCAAGGGAGATAGATGTAGAAATCGATAATAGCACGCCATCGGAAAGCAGGGATAGTGGTATTGAAAGTCGGTTGGATGATACGTCAGGGGACAGCTTCAATAAAGATGTACAAGTTACATCAACGCCGATGAACCAAGCGGTAGGAAATCTAAATCGGGGGGGTGGAGAAGATAATAATTCAGGTATTATGCAGATGATGATGAAGATGCTCGAACAACTGAATGGGAAAATGGATGAACAGAGCAGGAAAACAGAAGAGCAGATTAAGGAGTCGGCAGAGGATCAGAAGAAGTCGGCCGAAGAACGGGATAGGAAGATATTGGAAGAACTGAATAGGAAATCAGAGGAGCAGAAAATATTCACAGAGGAGCAGATTAGGAAGTTGGCAGAAGAACAGAGTAGGAAATTAGACGAACAGAAATTATTCACAGAGGAACAGATTAAGAAGCTGGCAGAAGAACAGAATAGGAAATTAGATGCAATAGGGGGGCGAATAGGACGCGCTGAAGAACAAATTGAGTTAACGAAGAATGAGATGACCAAAATCGCGGAGCGGGTGGAAAGTCATGAGCAATGGACTGCCGAAGAATTAGGGAAACAGAAAAAGGAGTTAGAATCTCAAGTAATTAGTATGGGGGGAGAATTAGAGAATAAATTATACCAGCAATTAGATGCTAAAACCGCCAAGCAGGACGAGAAAATTGAAAGGATGCAGTTGGTAGTCAAGGAAGAAATGCAGGAGAATAAGCGGGAATGCGAAGAGAAGGTTGTGTCACTACGAACAGAGATCGAACAAATAAAAGAATGCAAGGCATCCCCAATTGCAGCAAGCGGGACGGTACCATTCACCCCTCCAAGATCACTAAAATTTTCAGGAGACGGTAAAGAAAATCCGTGCATATTCATGAAGGCGGCAGAACGACATTTAGCTGTCATTAATACTTCGGAAAGGTGTAAGATACAATTGTTATATTTAATGCTGGAAGGGAACGCAAGGATATGGGCCGATACATTCGATGAGTTTCCTGAATCAGTAAAAGCATTTAAAGATCGGTTCTTTGAGCGGTACTGGAATGAGGAGATTCAAATTAATTTTAAGATCAGCTTGATGAATAACCACTATAACCAGTCAATGGGAAGCTTGCGGGAATACGCAACAAGGCGTATCATGGAATACAAAACGTTATCCCCACCGATGAGCGATCATGAAATTATATGTGTACTAACGAGACAATTTCCAGTTACGGTGCAGAATCTATTACGTAGTGTGCAGCACACTAACTTGGAGAGATTTCAGAATGTGTTAGGAGGGTACGACCTAACTTTTGCTGGCGCACCAAAGAACAGGAATGAGGGGAACATTAATATGATAAGAACAGAACGGAATCAGGGGCAAGGGAGTGACAGGAGCACTAATTACCAGGGAAATCAACGCGGAAGAGGGGGAGATGGATGGAGACCAGAGCCGAGGAACCAGAGACCGGCCTGGAGCGGACCCAACCCAAACCGCACGGAGTCAAGAGGCGGGGGCGGAAGCGCATCTGACCAACCAGCACAGCCTAGCACAAGTAGAGAACAAGAGCACTATTTAAACCAGTAAAGTCCGTGGTGAAAGGTGGCCCCATTACGGACGCGGAAATTGTGAAAGTTAACGTGGTCTCCATAAATACTATACAGCCAGTAACCCACGATGCCCAACCGTGGCAGAGAAGTAAGAGCTCAGCGATCAGAATCAGGAAATGTCCCACGATTACGATGGAATGTGAGGGAGTAGTTAAAGAAGCGTTAGTAGACACAGGGTGCACGACTACAGTAGTGTCGGAGGAAATGTACGAGGAATTAAAAGCAAAAGGAAAAGAAATAATGTGTTTGCCTATGAATAGGGCGCATGTGATTGGAGCCACTCAGAAGAAGTCAAGCCCCATCACAAAACAAATAATGTTTCGAGCCATGATTGGCGACCAGGTATACGAGATAGTGGCCCTAGTAGTCAAAAAGTTATTACACCCGATAATCATAGGGACGGATTTTCTGGTCGATCACAGAGCAATTATTGATCTAGAACGGCAAGTGGTGGAGTTGGGGAGCCAGGCGATAGGATTCGACTTGGGGATGGACGAAGGATACGAAGCATGTATGGGTGTAGTGGCCGAAGAATCACTAGAAGAACAGCTGAGGCAGCAGACGGAGAAGATAGAGATATTAAATACGCGTCACAAGGAGCAACTGTTGCAGCTGTTGATGGAAAATAAAGAAGTATTCCAGAAGAATCGCGCCCCAATAAAGGGATTCACATTTCGAATCCACCTTACAGATACAACACCATTTCGACAGCGTAACTATCCGATACCAGCAGCGCTGAAGCAAGATGTTTCTGAATTATTACAATCAATGATAAATGATGGAATCATAAGAAAGGCACAGACATCCTACACTAACCCCATCGTGATCGTTAAAAAGAAAGATGGAGGAATACGATTATGCCTAGATGCACGAAGACTAAATGCAGTAACACAACCATACAGGGATGCTCCGTTATCGGTGGAAGAACCAACTAAAACATCAGAACAGATATACCAAGCATTAGTGAAGTCAGGGAAGGAAAGGAAATCGAAATTAAAGAAGAAGATTTACAAGTTCAGTGAAGGGCAACTAGTGTTACTACGAGTTCCCAAGGTATCAAACCCAAATTTGAAGCTGTATGCAAAATTTTTCCCATTATATGAGGGACCATATGTGATAGATAAAATTACGGATAAAAATGTGGCTAAGTTAATAAATGACAAACAAGAAGTGGTCGGACATTACAATTTCCATAACCTAAGACCCTGTCCCATAGGTATGGAAAATAGTGAAGTGTAAATAAGTGTAATCTTAGTGTTAATCTAAACAATCAAGTGTTAATTCGATTTTAGGGTATAAGTGTATATAGGATTCTTGTAATATACAACATAGTGCAACCATCGGCAGAGACGATGATGCTAAGGTGAATTTTTCCGAGACGGGAAAAATCCAAAAAAAGAGAGGAGGGGGTGATGAAACACAGAATGTGTTCCCTTACACTAATTAAAAACATTAGTGTAAGTAATCAATATATATTTTGGACTGCGCGGTGCGTGCGCCGGGCGCTGCGAGCAGCGAGGGGAGCTAGCGACGGTTGCTACCGCCGCCGGTGCCACCGCGGGGAGGCCAGCGTGAGAACGTCGGCGACAAGCGGGGCAGCGAGCACGTGCGGGCAGTCGTTAGAAGAATCGCGAGGAGAACAGACGTTAGCGGAGCGGCGAAGAGTTCGGACGTGTGGCGAAAATCTCGCCGGTATTGCATGGACAAAGAGAACATGCGGTGTAGTTAATGAACTATTAGCGACTGGAATATAGTAGACATGTGAATGAGATATTGAAAGTATCAGTAGAATAAAAGATTCGCGTTGATAGAACAATCGATCGCGTTTGTAGTAATTAGTGTAGTGGAAACTTTACCGAAATTGTGTGGTACGGAACTGGGACCAGCACGCGTGATCGGCGCGGGTTGAGCAATTGAATCCATCGACGGAAGGTGATTCGAGAGAGGTGCAACGCCGTGGTATCAAGATCCGAGTTGGGGAGGAGTTGCAAGGCTACCAGCCCGGGACGACCGCCACGCCACCAGCCGCCGACGGCCCGCCGTTGCTGCCGAGGTCGGCAACCCTGTCGATACGAGTTGTTCTACGAGCATCGAAGGTATCTAGTCGGGGCCCCGAAGGTATGATAAATGCATATTACCTCTAATCTTGGTACCAAGGCAGAGTGTACAGATGTTATCAGATCATGTAATTAACAAATTTGATTTGCAAATAAATCTTGTTCATGATTGTATTTCCACTTTTGATTAACTTCCCCAATATTATACCAACTTATCCAGGGACCCATTCACGGAAAAGATACCCTCCTTTAGTGATTTAGTAGACACTTTGCGTGTTTCTCACATCACATTTGTATGTGCGGAAGTTGGCGAGCCTAACCAGAAGCTGCACCCGGCGACACTAGCGCCTCCTATCGTAGCACCCTCCAGCTTTGGCCACGGTTTTGATGGAGAGTTGCAAGACACTGATCCCTAGCGGAGAGGGAGAGAAAGCAACTCGCGCGATTCGTAAACTGAGTTCGCAAACCTCTAGCTCCCGTGGTCAGCGCCCGTGGAAATCTGCACGATTTTTATTGGACACAAAAATGATGACGCGAGGTGGCTAACACACAAGGGTGCAAGTAGGAGGGGTGGGAAGGTATCGTCGAAAATTGGCTTCAAACAGTTGGTTGTTGTATTAATCTACCTATTCAGTTCGGCGATTCCGATAGGTGGACATTTCAAGGTTAATTCAACTCGATAAACTAAAATTCTTCTGGCTGTATTTTGTTTTATACAGTGTTCGTGCCATGGTATTTTCTACGCGAACGTTTATCAAGAGCATTAGTGAGAATGCGGCGCGATCACGTTTAATATGTGCACGCTTCTAAGAAATTCGCAAGTATTCAAGTATGAGGAGAAGACCAAATTCAGCGTTTCTATTCCGAAGTCGTCGGCTGAATAAGCACATTCTTATTAAAACTGTGTAATGAACGTAATACTAGTAACACGGCATCGAACGTTAATATATACTTTTCATGTAATTAAGCATAACATACTTAACATGTAAAAATTCATTCATATCTGCATGCAAATAAGCGAGTGACTGAACTGAATGATCGATTTCGAATGAGTTCTCTGCCGAGCACTGCTCTCCCCATCTCGAACTGCTGATCTGATGTGGTCGGCGAATATTCGCTCCCTTCAATGAGTTCTAAAGACCGACACGCGATAGATAGGGCGAATTCCGAATGTTAGACCCTTAGCGAATCGCAAGCACACCGTCCAAACTACTCGGGATTCGCGAGCGGTTGCTCCGGATTCACCGAATGCCGCATGTGTGGAGCCGCCTTTAGATGAATGTATCTGCCTCACTACGTTTAGGAAGTAAGTTTCAGCGCATCTCTTTCTTTTCTATGTGCTGCTTGAGCGAGTAAAAATTTTGTCCAATCAAAACCATATATGAACCGTCAATGTTTAAATAGATTACTCTAGCTTGTTGTAAACAAAATTGACGCATTTAGCGTCAATTCTACCGGTAGAACACACAATTTTGAATTGTGTTCAATGTTGAGAAAAAATTAAAATGGTGTTTGAAATCTGACTCTGATTAGCCCATTTTAAAATTTCTTTGATGGTATTGTGTATCGGCGATACAACACAGCGAAATAACACAGATTACAAGGATTATCAATATTAAATAAACATGATAATTGAAGGGGAATATTACTTCTGAATTACATTATTTTCTGTTAAGATAAACCAATTCCTTCCATGAAAATATTGATGTTTTGCGGTTTGTTTCAAAAGTGGACATACAATACATACAAAAAGTGGACACAAATCCTATGCCTTTGTTTCTAAACCGGGCACCAGGATATTTTAATATGGATTTTCTGGGAAATTGGTAATAATTTTATGTGAAGATGTGTTTTTGTTAGTTCCTTATAATTTTTATTAACAAACAGGCTGCATTCAATTATTTGAATTTTTATATGAAAAAGGGTACACTGTAAATTTTTCTTCATTATTTTTGTCCATGTTTGATACTAGGTCGCTCAGTGAATTTATTATATGTAATAGGAAAATTAATTGATGAAGAATAGTACTAGAAATGATATTGGAAAAAGTATTTATGTGAAATATGATTCCCGGTGAGTGTTTTTGTGAAAACAATATTGCACATATCCTACAAAACTTCATAATTTTCACATATTCACATCAAGAATGTCATATCGTGTATACCAATTTAGAGTTGTGCAATTACATCGTATACAACTTTAATTATTCTTAACTACCGTAAACACTACGAATTTAATGTATTTTATATTATGAATTTAGTTATTTAATATATTTTCTATTAACAGTTAGTATTTTCATTAATAGTTTAGTTGATCACAATTAGATTGAATTATTTTCTTTGCATCTCGATTATTTTCATTTTTCTTTTACCACAGAACGTTCATGCTTCGCCCAGGCGATTGTTGACTTCACAGAATTTTATTGTTTTCTAAATCACATTTCTGTTGTTGAAGTCAGGGGCAGGTGTTGTATGGTTACAGTACTAATGTGAGAACTTCATAATTTGTTAGTTTTTAGAAAACATGACACTAAATGATAAGTAAGGCTTCAATGATCAAACAGGAAAGGACAATGCATCAGTGCTTCACCAATGCGTAGGTATTACTCGCGCGACTTTTCGATGACCTTGCTTCCCCCTCTCTGGCACAATAAACAGCTGAAGGCAAATGCTCGCAGCGAGCACTGATAACAACATTCCAAACACACCTTCATTGGCGCGAAATAGAATCTATTTTCTGTCGAAAACGAGAACTTCTGTCTGTAATTTTCTAAAAAAGATGTACAGAAATGACCAAAGCAGGTGAAGATCCATCACAGGAGATGCTTCGAACTCCTGAATAGGTTAGAGCGCGAATTATTGAGAAAGTTGCGATGGCATGACTGATTCTCCAGAGATTAGCATTGCTTCATAAAATATAGTGACCGATTTCGCAACTATATTAGTTCCCACTCTACCCTCATTTCTTTAATTCATTGTTCAAGAAATGTTGAGCGAGTAATACTTTAGCTCATCATTACAATGAATATTCAGATAAAATAGGAAGAGAGCATTTAATGTTTAAACGAACTCGCAAAATGGCATTAAAATTATTTCACTTAAACTTTAGTGAGTGAAACTGCAGTTAATGTGGGCATTTTATTATTCCTTTTAATAGGCGTATTTCGTGGGTTCGTTTGTCAGTGAGAATGGGACGCCTGATACGCCAGCTAACTAATATGATACTGATAAGTACATTCTCGGGCAATCACGACTTTCTTTAGCTTAATAAATTATATACTATTTTAAAATGAAAATGACAACAAATCGGGCAACAATAAAAATATAAAATATGTGTTAGGCATTTCTAAAAACTAGCAGGAATCTTTAACGAGATGCATCACCGAACGTTGGAGGCTCAGCAGAGCTTAGTGAGTGAACCTTAACTATCATTTCATTGTCACAACTGTCGCTACCGCTATTGTCGCTTTCGGAAACAACGAATCTCTCGATTCTCACACAAGTTGTTACACGTTTCACCTTTCGAATTATTAACATTTTAAACAGGTTTTCACTTCGAAAAATAAGAGCAAACGACAAAAATTGTCATCTACTAAAACTACGTTATAATATAGGTTGAAACACCTCAAAATACATTAATGCTATTCCTCTTCTTAAACTTAGGAAAACGTATTCCGTTAAAAGCCATAGAAGGAGATACAAGAGTCATATGTTAGAGAAGCGAATATATATTTTACTTTTTTAGTATTAATTAGTCACTGAGGTGAAAGTAGTCGCAGGGGAAACATGAAAAAGGGCTATTGAGATTGAATACTTGAAGAGCTTCAATGCAAAATATTTATAAATGATGAGCCGGAAAAGTTATTTTCGAGGGTGAAATTGGGATTGTGCCCCTTGGTGGCGCCGCTGCAATCTGGGGTCTCCCCTTGTGACGCGACGTGAATTGGGTGGCGCGGAGCGGAGCGGGGCGCATTGCAGTGGGCCTATGAGAATGCAATGGCGGTGAAAAACAGCTATTTCAAAATATTTTCCTTCCAACGCCGTACTCGTCGCCGCCCACACCGTTCCCATCACCATTTTCACCACCGTCCGGCCACCGTTCCCACTACTTTTCCGCCACCGTCCTCGCCACCGTCCTCGCCACCGTCCTCGCAACCGTCCTCGCCACCGTCCTCACCACCGTCCTCGCCACTTACCTCGCCACCATCCTCGTACCGTCCTCGTCACCATCCTCGCTGCCGTTCCCGCCACCGTTCTCTTCACCGTTCCCGCCCCCAATCCCCGACCCTATCCCAAACCCGACCCAGTTCCCGCCACCGTTCCGCCCCTGTCACCGCATCCACCACCTTCCCCGCTACCGCTACCCGCCCAACATCGCTGCCCTCGCCTCTCCATCCCCAATACCCGTCCTCGGACGTCGTCTTCAGCCTCCCCGTTGCTATGCCCGTTGCTCACCCGTACCACCGCATGCCTCACCGCCATTCTCGCCACTACGCCATCCTCACCACAATCCTCGATTTCATTCCCACTGTCGTCCCCACGCCATCCCTGCGGCCTTGCCCTCAGTCGCCTCGCCGCCATCCTCGCTGCCGTTCCCATTGCCATCATTGCCAAGCCTTCCCGGCCACGTCCTGCCTATGGTGGTTCTCCATCTCCCGCCCCCTCCCGTCGTCACCCCGTTGCTCAAGTCTCATGCTAAAACGTCTTAGTAGGCGCGAATCTGTCGCTTAAGTTACATAATTACAATTACCTGCCCAACAAATAATGTTAGTGCAATTCGACACAAAAATGATACAAGGAAAGAATATCACTTTTGTTATTCACCAGTTCGTTAGTTCGTTGTTTCAAGAATCAAGTTACAAACAGTTCGTGTTTTTCTCTTGTATTCAATGATTATAGGAGTTGTCCTTGCCAACAATATTATTTCAATGGCTTTCGATGGCTTGGCCTTCATCACCATGTTCCTGCTGTATGGAAGCCACAAAACTACGTAGTCCCTGTTACTGGAATAAATAATATTGTTGGCAATGAAAACTATAATTGTTTCATTTTAAATGGCAACGACCACTCACCCCAAAACCAATATCTTGTTTTATTTTGTGCGTTGTGCCTAAATTCATTGTTTTGGTAGATCAGGCAAAATAGAAAAAAGTTCATTACTCACGAACCACATCTGTTAAGCAAGGGAATTGAAGTGAGTCATCACACCAAGTATTAATAAATATTCAAAGCCTAGCAATGCTTACTCTCTGAAGACATATTTACAAGGAATTTTATTAAAGGGAATATAATACGGAAAAATTAAATAAAATCATTCTCCTTCATCATCTTCACATCACATCAACTTCAAAAATTAAAAATTGTATAGTTAATGAAGTTCCATCGAGGCCTTGTTTACAGAGTTGACATAGTCCAAGTAAATGTCAGTGATGCTTTGAATATTCTCTTTGGGATTGTATTAAAGCTCTCGTAGCATTACCTATGACCATAAGTATATTATCCCATTGAATGAACGGAGTGTTGCTGTTAAGTGCATATTTAAATCCAGTAGAAAGAAGGTTTTTGACCAGCGAGACCGGGGAACTCTTGCACTGTGCGGGTGGCGCTGAGGGCGGGTCTCGCCGCGAGCGGGGGCGGGGGCGCGGCAGCGGCCTAGGCAACCCCGCTCACGTCCAGGGGACGTTGGCAAGCCTGCTAATTACACCGAGTCGGGACGCGCGCTGCGCCGTCCGTCCCCGAAGAGGCGAGGGTGGAGCGGGGCGGGGCGGGGCGGGGCGGGGAGGGGCGGGGCGGGGCGGGCGGGGATGGGCGGGGCGGGGCTGGCGTGGCACGGACGGAGGATCGCGAAAGAAGATGGGGTAGAGGGGTGAAGCGGTGGCGAGGTAAAGACGAACCCGTGGCGTAGGCGAGGGTTGCGTGGAGAACGGGGGCGGGGGGGGGGCGTGTCACGGACGGAGGATCGTGAAGGAAGATGGGGGTGGAGGGTTGAGCGGTGGAGGGGGTAGGAAGCGCCCGTGGCGGGGCGGGTGGAGCGTGGGCGTGGGCGTGGGTTGCGGTGAAGCGGTGGCATGGAGAGCGGGGGGCGGGGCCAGGGTTCATGAGGCAGTGGGCCGGAGGCGTGTCACGGACGGAGGATCGCGGAGGAAGAGGTAGGTGGAGAGTAGGGCGATGGCGGGGGTAGGACGCGCCCGTGGCGGGGACGGGCGGGGCGTGGGCAAGAGCGAGGGCGTGGGCTACGGCGAAGCGGGGGTGAGGGTGGGGGGTGGGGGGCAGTGGGACGGGGGCCGGGGGCGTGTCACGGACGGAGGGTCGCGGAGGACGACGGAGGTAGAAGGCGGTTTGCGAAGTTCTGACACCTCACCGCACCGCAGAGGGAGAGGAACCGCTAGGTATCCAAAGCTGGGCCCTTCCCGGCGCTTGCGAGGCCGCTGCAGGTATCTCAGACACCGAAAAGAAATCTAGATTTCGCTGAAAAGAAATGTTTCTGAAGCAATTTTTTCATCGCATATTGGCCAGAAGCGGAACTGACAAAACGGGATGTTTATTTACTGATCCTATGAGATGGAATTTCGAGGTACCAGCACGGAGACTAGTATACTGTAACACTCAACAAGACCGATGCTGGGACTCCTTGTTTGAGTTCAAATGTAATGATAATGGATCCCACTCTATTAATAATCATAAATATTTTAAGGATGAGAAAATTATTTTCATACATATTTCCTTTCTATGGTAATAATACACAGCTATGCTATTGTAACGTATTAGCCAGCGTGCCTCGTAGCATCTATTTGGGGACGCTTGGTAGAGGATTAGCCTCGCCACAGGAAGGAGAGAAGGGTTTTTCTGTAAAGCAAGAACGCGGAAACGGGAGACACAAGGCTTTGGGGTCTTCCGGTCTTTAGAAACCTTTAATTGTTATAACAGCGATGGGGGTGGCGTGACGTAGTAGGTCACGTGAGCCTCGTCTATATAACGGAGTGCTCAGAGCCAGTGGGTGGGTTCTGGAGACAGTGGAAGTACCTCGTGCATGTGCACAAAACTTGGCGCCACGACGGTGCATATGCGAGCCAGGCTCGCGAGGCAAGTCACGAGTTAACGAAGCCTGCGGAGGACTTTGTGTCCTTGGGTGACTGCGGTCACGGGGGAGCGATGCTGTGTGCGTGCTCCGAGGTGAGGAGTGGTTGTGTGCCACGATTCACCGATTCACCTAGAATTTCCATTCAGGCAGCTGCGGCGTCCGACTTTGCTATTCAGCTGATGTTGGAAATCGCCCACCATTGGAATGTGAACCTACGATCTCGCTGTGTATGAAACTTGTGCTCAGCTATGTACTCACAATTTAAGTAACTCAATTGACTGTTTGAATGTTCCTACGGAAGAAAAATGTAGTTCTAAATACCCCTACCAATTTCCAGTGTTTTATTTTTGTAAATTCACCTCTTTTCTTTGCAAGTAAAAAATGGATTTGTTTGCCTGTTTGCGAATATCTGCCACCTCGACCACGCACCACGTTATTCTCCGAAACCCAATTATAATATTTATCCCGGGGAGATTAACGTGTCTTTAGTCGCTATTAGGAACAGCCTTTTGTATGTATCCATTGCCCAGCCTTGAATTATGAATAATGAGGTGATAGGATGATAATGAGGGATTAAAGGACAATCACAAATACGTTCATGCCTACGCATGATTCGAACCTGCAGCCTCCTCAGCGTAGATTACGCAACCGCCTGCGCCACTAGGACCGGGTAAAAAAGTAATTTATTAAATTGACTTTTATCACTTACTTAAGGCAATGCGAGTCTTTTGACCATAGACCAAGGAGACCACAAGTGTGTCAATGTCTAGTGTAAAGGTTAGATTTAGATTTATTCAGTCAAAAAATAATAAAAAAACAGTGAAAACTATATGTGATGTAGGGGGGGAATTATCTGCGCACGTTTTCTTGAGTTCCAGAATCTCATCCCGTCATTTTAACTATAAATAGTTGAAAGACGAGCAAAAGTTCAACACAAATTAAAATAAATTTTAAAAATGAATTTTAAAGATAAATTTTAAATATCGCCAGATTAGCGATATTTGAAAAATAGTCATTTTCGTTTCGGAGTTATAGAAAACTTATTTGCATCGGTACACGAATAACAAGTGTCATTTTTCTGCATTGCTAACAAAATAGCAACTCGCCCTTATCTCTACTCTTACTCTTACAAGCAAAAGGAGAATTCAACAAAACATGCGCATAGTAAAGCTACATTTACGTCCAGAAGCAAAACACGGGTCCATCTCAGCATTTGCTCAAAAGATCTTGGAAATTGGACAAAAACCTAATCGAGATTAGGGTCATTGACCCGGAAGCTGCAATACATTATTTGTTACAAACATATTAAGTCTTATAAAAAATTATACAAACAAATGTAAACTAATTCAATATATAACACTGTTTTGTTAAAATAAACATTATTTTTCTTTTTGATTATAAGGTTAATATGTGATAATAATATTAATAAGGTTAATATGTGTCCCCATGAGGGACCTAGTAGGTACCCGCCCTGTATAGTCGAAATCGGCATTCTCTGAACCAGGAAAAATCCCTTGGAAAGGGAAAAGAGGTTTACCACATACTCACCTAATATTGATGTAACACAAAAAAGTGACGAATGTTAAAATCGTCAGTTTTTGGTTAAAAGGAGAATGAATGTTTCGATAATAGTATTGTTATAAGTATACAATTTCATTAAGATAATTCAAAAGATAGCGTAAAATATCTAGGGTAAAATATATTGTTATTGATAGTGAAATAATGTTTTATTGTCAGATTAAAACGGTTGATCTCTAAATGAAAATTTTGAGATTGTGTCCCTTTTCTTGTGCACCTACGGTATGTGAAACTAATATTATCAACATAGGACAGCTTTTCCGTCCGTACTTTATAAAAGTCCATCTTAACGTTGAATGCAAACCTCTTGATATATTTTAATACACTACTCTAAAGATACCGTTAAATTCAAATTTAAAAAAAGGATTCAAATATCAAGATACCGAAACCAGTATATTATATTCTTATATAAAATTGCACTGTTTGCCGACTACTTTAATTGCATCGAAACAGATACTCGTCTTTGTGATTAAATACTTTCAATAAAGTCGAAGTATGTTCAAAAAATCAGTACATGTATATTCAAAAACATATTATTAGAATTTAACTAATGCTTATTGTGTTACTTTGTGTTACTTGTAACTTCAGGTTTGTTGACAAATCGTTACAACTTAAAATTGAATAAATAATTATTTGCTTTATATACTAATTATTACCTTAAAGACTCAGAAAATAACAAGCATATTTCGTGTGTATATTTTGCTATTGATATATTATTACTGGCGCTTGTACGACAATGGATGCTAGTGGATTGTTGGATCATTTGATATCAGTAAAGTGTATGACAATAACATATTCTAGTTCGAACTGGATTTTATTTCATATCCAAAATTTACATTGTGTACATCACGTCGCATTTCATTTCTAATCTCAGTTCATCTCTTCTTATTTCATTTCGGTTTCTTGTTATTCTAGAACAGCAGCTATATTTCCTGTTACAATTACCATGCATAATAATTGACTTTGTAGTAGAAATTCATGCTATTTCAAAAGGTAAAAACATGTTCAATGACTTTTAGAGCATATCACAAAATTTATAAAATTGAGTGCCTCTTAAAGTTTAAATAAGTGGATACATTGTAAGTTAATATAACATACAAATTGTTTAAATTTACATAAAATTGTTAAATACAATAAATAGGACAGTTACGGGCTTTAAGGACAAACATTTTCAGTAATACACATTTCCAAAAACTTGTATTAGCGACAGATTTCTAATATGTAAGTGTTTCACAATGGTAGCATGCATACATTTATACACATAAAAAATGTGAACAGTGTGAGTTGTTTAACGTTTCCAAAGATTAAAGTTCACCAAAGCAAATCAACTACAATATATTATATGTTATTTTTATTTTCAAGGTCCAAATACGTTTCTACCATATATCAGTCATTTTTCTGGCGTCCAGAAGAAACTGAGTATTGTTAACAAAAATGAAGAAAAATATTTTAGAGAAATAATAAAATTAAACTAATTATTTTTAATATCTAAATTACGTTTTTTGATAAATGAATTGTGTTTTAAACAGTTTTTTCCCATAATACTGCTTGTTCTTGTGTTCATGTTCTAGTCGTGAATACGCACCCTGCAAAACTGCACCCCTGTCAAAAAGTACTTCTACCTTGGAAATAAAATAGTCTGGCAATGTCGAAGTTTAAACGTTTTAGAGATGGTCATGAAAATGTTTTTTTACTGTTCAACACAATCTGGAAGAATCATATTTCAATGTTGTGAATATTCTTCCATAGCACGAACGTGCACAGGAAACTGCCTGGTCGATTGTCGTTACCGATGTTCGGGTGTTCTCTTGTCATTCCTCCATTCTCCCTTACCCGACGTGATGCTTTATCGCCGTGCAATCTGAAAAACAAGAGTGATAATGAATGAACTGTATCTTCCCCACAATTTGCTAGTTTCAAAACATCGGTTGAAAAGAAAATATTGATACAAGACTACCGAGTAATTAACAAACCTCACAAGAGCACGCCTAAGCACCCCTGGAATCCCTGCAACAGTCAAAACGAATTTGGTAATAGTAGTTTATGAAACTAGTTTATAATGTTAAGATTTATTTGCCTGAGTACATTTTTTGACTATGATCGCCGTTAGAAGCCATTTTTCAAATTCGTACACTGAAAAAAAAGTATACCACATTCATGATCCTGTAACAAGTTTCCTTGTTACAGTATCACTGATCTGGTGTACTCCAACGGTTCATTTTTTTCGTGTATGTGAGCAATAAAGCAACATTATAAACTAGTTGCATACGCTATTTTTTGTACAACAGCATTATAAATTTACAAGAGAAGCAACGTTAATTTTAGGAAACAACTTTATTGTTACATTGCGGGTAAACAGTAGTCGACTTATTCGTTTAGTGCTACCTCACCACGATTTCCTCGCTGCGATTGGCTGAGTGTATGATGACGCAATCATTCGTTCCATAAACGGTCAATACAATATAATTTTGTGCCCTAAGATGTGTTTTTATGAACGATTTCTTGTAGCTAGAAATGTCGCTTGTAATGCTGGAATACAAAATAATAATAATAACTATAATAAAAATAATAATAATAACAATAATAATAATAATAATAATAATAATAATAATAACAATAATAATAACAATAATAATATTTTTGTTTCAGAGCCCATGCATGGAACTTAATCTTTGTTTTCACTGTTTATTAGTTGTAAAATGTTACTTTGCGATACTATTAAGCACTTTTCCCTACGCATACTGCAAAGAATGGTCATATTAAACAACGGAGAATTACAGTCGAAAGAAAACACTGGCGCGTCATGAATCAACATAGCTAACACTTTGCATATTGAGAATGATCCCAAGACAATGTATTTGTAAGATGCGATGAATTCATACTAAAAAAAATAGTATGCGCAACTCGTACGAAAGTGTATTTGGCTTACTCATTTCAAAATGCAAACATTTCATTCGTATGCTAAAGACTCAGTTTAAGTACTAGTTACGTCAATAAATGTTTAGAGTAAAGCGTCACCATGCCATTTGCATCAATCAAAAGTTAATTATTTCCTTCCAACATTGGTAGTGATGGGCAAAATAACAAAGTATATTTATTTATTTACGTCACAAACAGTTAACAACTGTGTGTGACGTGCTATGGGGAGAAGTTAATTTGAAGTTACATTTATGTCCAGAAGCAAAACAAGGGGCCATCTCAGCATTTACTCGAGGATCAGGGAAACTGGACGAAAACCTGATCGAGATGGGGGTCATTGCCCCAGAAGCTTAAGTACAATACGTGTTACAGGTTCTTTACAATTATAAAATCCAAATGATATATAATACATTAAATGTCATTTTAAACATTAATATTACTTTCCTTTTGGATGCTCGGTATAGTCTCTAATTGTATAGAAACAGTTGTGCAGCAGAAAAGATTTTACTTGGGACTTAAACTTTTGTATCGAATTTAATCGTTTTATGTCGTTTATTCGTCGTTAACGTTCATAAGGTCTCACTATATATAAAGAGTGTACGCCTCACACACGAATGAACGTTGAATGTCCTCTTACTACGATCTTTTTTCAAACGTTCAGTTCCAAATATTTGCTTAAATTATTCGGTAGTTTTTTAATTCATGAAAACAATTTTATTTACGAAGTTAATAATTACTTGGAAAAAATCAATTTTGTTTTTATGACTTATAAAGTGTGTGTTTGTGTATTTACACTGCTAGTAGAATAATAGAGAATTATATTTTATGCATGTTTACAATACGTAGTACCCTAGAATTTAGCTTCAATTTGATAAACATATTTATGTATAATTATGAAAACTCATTACTTTTATATGAATACACGGAAGTGGCAGAGGAAATAGATAAATGCTTTTCATTAACATTAAGAAACCTTAAGGTTGAAGCTAGATCGCGACTACTGGAGGGTTAATATTAAGAAATGCTAATTCTTCGCCATAAATATTTCATTTGCAGTTATTCTCATTAAAAGTTTAAAATCGTTATCACAACACTTGCAGTTTTTCGGAGGCTGATTCAATGACTGAAGAAAATGACGGAAATAAAGATGTTTTAGCGACGTTTGACGAACTGTATGGCACACAACTGAGGTCCTTCAAAGTTTTTTTTGAAAGTCAAGAAGATTATGAATTTGTAAGTCTGTAAAATAAAATCATCATCAAACTTATAAGTACACTTTCATAAAACTTATATTAGATCCATATAATTTTGCAACATTTTTATGAATCATTAAGCTCACAAATATTTTTATAAATCAATTTGAAAGAAGCTATTGTATGTTCATTCTAGATTCTTGACCAAAGGAGCTAAGTTCATCTTTAATTTGATGATCTACGCACATTACAATGTCTTAAATTTGAAGACAAAGAGGTTATTAAATTTTGAACATCAAATATCACTATCTCAGCTGACTGATATACCATGAAGGATTTTAAATTTAATTTACGATGTTGACAATTTTTTTCTATTCTCTTGTTCAATATATATGGCACCATTTTTATTTTCATTTTCACAGACGAACTGACTTTGCAGGAAAAGCTACATTTCTGTCATGACAATGTCTTCCAGCGTGATACCTGATTGAAGCACACCGTAGGTTTAGAATCAGTTACGTCGTTGAAATTTTGTTTTATTACGACAGGTATTCTGTTTCGTTTATTTTAACAACGACATGTGTTGTATTCTCAAGAGTCCATGTAGCGCTAGAAATTTGCAATTTGGAAGTGTTCTGTGTCGCTGATGCGGCTTCTTCAATGCATGGAAAAAGTCGTCCCATTTTCAAGATCTTAAACGGTCTGGATTGTCTTGCTTCTTGAATGGAAGCACCGACATAGTTTAGAATACGAATGCCAAATATGAAGGTACAAATTATTTGAACACATTTAAACTTACTTGGGTAGGTTAAAGTGTTTTCTAGGATCACAATATCACTTCTAGTTTGATGCGATTTAACATTCACGCTCTTTTTATGTATTAAAAGATTTTACAGCCTACGTGTCCCGATTCAAATGAAGTAATCGCTCCCTACATATTCCACTCAAACTCAATAATAGAAGAAAATATGCTCTTAACGATTCGTCAAACCACATTAGCTCAATGACTAAACGAAGGCACATAGCTCTTGGAGAAAAGCATTTTTGCTTTGACACACCCCAACAGTCATCTCTAAGTAGATGTTAGAACTACTTGGGTGATGTTTGAAACATAGCTCTTTTAATTGTTTATTGGCGCAGATTTCTATAATACTTAGATGATAAAACCTTAGTTTTGAAAATTATGGTACTTCCAATTTAGCTTTGCAAGCCCTCAATTGCAAACTTGTGTTTGTTGGTTAGACAAACATGGGCAAACTAATTAAATGTAACTTTAGAACTATAAATAGTTACTAAAATTGTTCGAATACGCTTATTTGGAACAGATAATTTAATGACAAAAATAGAGCAGATTACCAATGTATGCAGATATGTATATATTATCGAGGTTTAAGAACAAGAGTTTGTCACTCTTAAAAAGGCTTTGACACCTGAAGTGATTACTTGTAAATATATGTCACCCTTGCATGGTTTCCTCACATTTCCCTGAATTTTTCACACGCGATGCTCAACAAAGGATTACATGCACTCGCTGCTACGTACTCACTCCTCCTCAGACCAGAAGTATCGCCTGCCCGCCCTCCATCGCCAGAGGACGTAGGGGTCCTTCGGCGGGCCGAGGTATTTCCCGAACGTGTACAGCATAATAATGAGGAAGCACACCGCGTAGGTGAACACCAGAGCTACGACGAATACATGCACTCGCTGCTACGTACTCACTCCTCCTCAGACCAGAAGTATCGCCTGCCCGCCCTCCATCGCCAGAGGACGTAGGGGTCCTTCGGCGGGCCGAGGTATTTCCCGAACGTGTACAGCATAATAATGAGGAAGCACACCGCGTAGGTGAACACCAGAGCTACGACGAATACATGCACTCGCTGCTACGTACTCACTCCTCCTCAGACCAGAAGTATCGCCTGCCCGCCCTCCATCGCCAGAGGACGTAGGGGTCCTTCGGCGGGCCGAGGTATTTCCCGAACGTGTACAGCATAATAATGAGGAAGCACACCGCGTAGGTGAACACCAGAGCTACGACGAATACATGCACTCGCTGCTACGTACTCACTCCTCCTCAGACCAGAAGTATCGCCTGCCCGCCCTCCATCGCCAGAGGACGTAGGGGTCCTTCGGCGGGCCGAGGTATTTCCCGAACGTGTACAGCATAATAATGAGGAAGCACACCGCGTAGGTGAACACCAGAGCTACGACGAATACATGCACTCGCTGCTACGTACTCACTCCTCCTCAGACCAGAAGTATCGCCTGCCCGCCCTCCATCGCCAGAGGACGTAGGGGTCCTTCGGCGGGCCGAGGTATTTCCCGAACGTGTACAGCATAATAATGAGGAAGCACACCGCGTAGGTGAACACCAGAGCTACGACGAATACATGCACTCGCTGCTACGTACTCACTCCTCCTCAGACCAGAAGTATCGCCTGCCCGCCCTCCATCGCCAGAGGACGTAGGGGTCATTCGGCGGGCCGAGGTGTTTCCCGAACGTGTACAGCATAATAATGAGGAAGCACACCGCGTAGGTGAACACCAGAGCTACGACGAATACATGCACTCGCTGCTACGTACTCACTCCTCCTCAGACCAGAAGTATCGCCTGCCCGTCCTCCATCGCCAGAGGACGTAGGGGTCCTTCGGCGGGCCGAGGTATTTC
The DNA here is from genome assembly GCA_038098605.1 of Gryllus longicercus. Taxonomy (NCBI): domain Eukaryota; kingdom Metazoa; phylum Arthropoda; class Insecta; order Orthoptera; family Gryllidae; genus Gryllus; species Gryllus longicercus. The sequence goes on from JAZDUA010000378.1 coordinate 1,100,930, forward strand.
CCGAACGTGTACAGCATAATAATGAGGAAGCACACCGCGTAGGTGAACACCAGAGCTACGACGAATACATGCACTCGCTGCTACGTACTCACTCCTCCTCAGACCAGAAGTATCGCCTGCCCGCCCTCCATCGCCAGAGGACGTAGGGATCCGGCGGGCCGAGATATTTCCCGAACGTGTACAGCATAATAATGAGGAAGCACACCGCGTAGGTGAACACCAGAGCTACGACGAATACATGCACTCGCTGCTACGTACTCACTCCTCCTCAGACCAGAAGTATCGCCTGCCCGCCCTCCATCGCCAGAGGACGTAGGGGTCATTCGGCGGGCCGAGGTGTTTCCCGAACGTGTACAGCATAATAATGAGGAAGCACACCGCGTAGGTGAACACCAGAGCTACGACGAATACATGCACTCGCTGCTACGTACTCACTCCTCCTCAGACCAGAAGTATCGCCTGCCCGTCCTCCATCGCCAGAGGACGTAGGGGTCCTTCGGCGGGCCGAGGTATTTCCCGAACGTGTACAGCATAATAATGAGGAAGCACACCGCGTAGGTGAACACCAGAGCTACGACGAATACATGCACTCGCTGCTACGTACTCACTCCTCCTCAGACCAGAAGTATCGCCTGCCCGCCCTCCATCGCCAGAGGACGTAGGGATCCGGCGGGCCGAGATATTTCCCGAACGTGTACAGCATAATAATGAGGAAGCACACCGCGTAGGTGAACACCAGAGCTACGACAAATACATGCACTCGCTGCTACGTACTCACTCCTCCTCAGACCAGAAGTATCGCCTGCCCGCCCTCCATCGCCAGAGGACGTAGGGATCCTTCGGCGAGCCGAGGTATTTCCCGAACGTGTACAGCATAATAATGAGGAAGCACACCGCGTAGGTGAACACCAGAGCTACGACGTGCATTCTCATCGGGGCTGCCGCCGGCTCAAGGAGCCCTGGGGAACGCCTGGGCATCGCCGGACTGTCGACGGCTCTTGCAGCCGCGTTCGCACTGCGTGCGTTCGTGATCGCGCGGCGCAACACCGTACGTGCCTGTTCTCAAGGTTGCCGTGTGTTTGGAAGGCGCGTCGTGAAGTTTATTTCTCCGGCGCTTTCCTATTGTTTAACTCGATTTGCTTATCACTTTTTTTCTTTTTGAACGGATATGAAATACAACGCTCATGGTCTGTGTGCTCGAAGAAAAAAGAATTGTTGAATCAAGTAATTGAATAGCATGATCTGTAACTTTATTCTACTATTGTATTATATAGTAAAAACTATTGTTCTTGGTGAAAGTGATGTACTTTCTCCAGCTATATTCAAAAGTATTATTTTTTATACATCTTTCTTGGTGTTTTGAATCGAATGTAATGGTACACTATGTAATTCAAAAGTATATCAGTTAGCGGCGAAGAAATTTCATACCTTCCGACAGATGTGGTGTTTAGTAATTTCCCCTTGATATCCATTCTATTACATTTTAAGAAGAAAGATGCAAAACATTAAATTACAGAACTTTTTTTGTAAATATTTGCATCGTTTTAATGTCACTATGTGTACATATAATTACTTTAACCTGTTGAAAATGCAGTTTAGTTAAAATTATAACTACGGTATACAATTGAATAACAAACACTGAACACGATCTAAGTCTTTTGGAAATTATCAAAAATCCTCGAATGTTCGAACTTTTATTTTCAGCGTATCTTGAGTGAGAACCAATGTAGTGTGCTTTAGAGGACTACATGAAAGACAACCCTGCATACCCTATTGTTAATAAAATGTTGCATACTGACAGCGTTTTATACCTATAACTTTTCTTCAAGAAAATATTGAGTTTATTCATTACTTGTCAGCAGTTTGAAATTATGCTTCCGACAAGAATTTCTGCAGCCACAGGATAATGATGTTCTTTTGTACCAGAGTAAGCATGTAGATTTATTTTTGTCGTAGGCTTTATTTCTGTTGTAGTTATATTTCGTTCCGTAATAGTCGTTTTCTCACTGCACATACAGAAATACGATCTACGGTGTAGCTAAGGTAATGAAAATGAGCATTCCTTCTCACCAGCCCTATGATCCATCATGTTTTGTCGTCATAACATTGATTCACAATTCATGCGGCAAATAATTTCCTGATTACCATCAGAAATGCATACGGATTATGCTTCTCGCAATTTCGTTTGCAGATATGTGACCTTGTGAACCTCTGAACGGTCACGAAGGATGGAAATGAATATACTGGAAACGTTCAAGGAAACTAGATAATATTTTTGCCAATATTAAGAGAAGCTAATCACAAAACTTTTGTACATTAGATCCAGCTTGTATTTTGCCTACAAATTTTCATTATATTATTTTTAAACAAATAAGACAATTTATATAGATACAACTGAACATATAAGTAACAGATCGGAAGACAGAGTCATTATACGTGAAGTAACTGTAATAGGATTTCTAAACAAATGAAAATGAAAATGAAAAACACATTATTATTTACATAAATATAATTTCGTACCTCTGTCGACCCTTCTGAAAAGGGCAAGGAAATTATTCTTAATGTAAATGGCAAAATAATTTATTAAAAGAAGCAAAAGATAATTATTTGTAGGAAATAATTTTTAAAACGATGCATGTTATTGCAGGTTGACGTTGTCAGCCAAAGAAAAAACCCATAACAGAATCATTCTTAAGTATTAAAACCTGAAATTTGGTTTATCTCAGGGGTAAATATTCTGGACGTGGGTATCGAGACCTCTTTGTAGACTGTACAATAACAAGCGTAACCATTCATATGTCATTGAAGTGATATATTAGCGAGTTATTTGGATATCACCATCACCATCATCATCATCATCATCACAAAAATATACACTTAAACCGACGGAACAATAATATACTTGAACCAAAAAAGAAAAAAATGAACTCTTTTTCACTAGAAAACTTGCAAACCAAACAACACTAAATGTAAAAATAATTCATCAGTAGGAATAAAACTTTCCCATTTAAATGCCTTATTTAAAGCAGGAATGTAATTATCTTCAAACCAATGAATTGAATTTAAATATGTGGAAAAATATGTGTTAGAGTCTCTTACTTTCACCATATTAATGCAAATAACACACCTCTAACTACCCCAAAATGAACATGAACACTGCAATTAGACAAGCTAAACTGAAAACACAAACTTCACAAGCCTTTAAACCTATTTAAAAATATACATAAACAAATTAACACAAACTCTTTCTGACACTCTGATACAATCTATAACTATAGAGTTCCAACATATTTAAAGTATCATCCAAAGCCCGCAAGATACTGAATTAATTACTCATTACATTATCTTATCAAAAAGGTCTACATCTCTTTTCATACATACATTATGGTACCACTTAATATTAATGTGTTATGATACAAGAAGGGAAACAAATAGTGACAAATAAGAAACCTTCACTCGCAAGCATGTTGAAACCAGTTGTAATATTTGGCCCCTTCGCGCGAACACCTGTAGTCTAGCAAACTAGATCCACTAAAGGAGTCTTGTTAAAAGCATATTGGAGCTCTTGTTGAGTCCTTTTTATCCCCTTCAAACAACACCAGCAGTTCTTAACATGTGCATAATCCTCTCTTAACTCCAAAACAGAGCGTTCACTGAGCAACAAAGGAAATCCTTTCCGACACGTTGTTACGTCTCTCGTGCACACAGACGACTCTCACTACCCGCTTGTTTAGGGATTCGTATCATGACGATAAAAGTAGCCTAGTTCTCTCGTTCCACAGAACATGCCTAGAAACCAAACATTCTACGTCGAAACCAAAAATCGATAGGCGGACCGCTAGCGTTGTTCCTGCAGTGACACTCGTGTAAACGGACGAGGCGCGTTGTTCGGTTACAGTATGGACTATCATTCCAGGAACAAATAAAAGAGCAACATTGTGGCGTAGAACATTGCGACACAAGAACTAATATTTAATATTTGATATTAGAAAAGAGCTGTAAGCAATTGTGCAAGTACTTAAAGGGGAGATTTGTCGATGATTTGGCGTATCATTCGTCAGGTATTACTGAACATAAAAACTACTCACTTTTGAATTGGACACTTTTGAATTGGCATGTAGACAATCTCGCGGACCAATCTTGAACTTCGTATCCTAGACTCCTACCATATAGTTTATATTCATGGCTGTGGTGCATCTCACTCACTACCTAAACATCAATTTTATTGTGGTCATATCTAACCTTACCCCCAGCCCCTGTGGCGTGGCGTCGCTTCCATGTGGTACTCCTCTTCGGGCTCAAAAGGGGGCTCTAGGAATTCCTGGGGTCCCACACGTTCCTCAGGAGGTTCCAGAGGCTCTAAGAGCCCGAAGATTTTGAACCACCACACGATGACGAGAAGCAGTACGAAAAACGTAATCTCCGATTCCGTCTCCAACTCCATCATCCAAAACTCGTCGATGCACTGACACTTGCTTACACTTGTGACCGTGAAACAAGAAATGGCAGGGGAAACCAGAGCCACTCCCTGGAATTCTATAGATGATTGTTCCCGGCCGGTTTAGAAATAAGATAAGAACAATTCACATAGAACAAACCTGAGAGAATGCGGTTTGAGTCATGCTGTGACTCATTTGCTGTGATTCCGTACGATAACGACGTTAAGATGTTTTAGAATTCGGAGGTTTCATGCTCACTACATTTATTTCATTTTCTGTTTTAATTAATACTCGTCTGTGCATCGTTTTTGAAGGCGTAGTTGCGTGTTGTTATTCCATTCATTAGAAAATAAATTTTCTATCCTTTTTTACGAGATGGAAAACCATGGAAGTGAGAGTTTCAAATTTTCCATGATACACTTTTTATGATAAACTTATTTAGTGAAGAAAAGAAAGAAAGAAAAAAGAAAGAAAGAAAAAGAAAGAAAGGTTTTCTGACATTTTCAAGTATCTGTTTCTCCGTTATATATTATGAAATATTATGAAATATATACTACAATTTAAGTTCATCCAGTAACACAAACTCTTACAATAATTGATAACCAGATCGTAAACTGCTAAGGTCATTAGTCCCGAAAGTGTAGTGATGATTTTTGCCCGGGAAGTGGCGGTGATCTAGCCCTACTAGGAGGCGAGATGCGGCGCCGACCTACCGTCGGCTACCAGGGTGTTGCACAACCAGGTATCCTCCAACAGCGGGACACCGCACCACCTCGGACAAACTCTAAGTTCCTGACCGGTCTCTCAACATGACTATTAGTGTAATGCATGTAAGTGTAAGTATGTAAGGGGTAAGATAGGACAAGGAATAGGAGGTAAAGATCGCGCGAATTCCGTAACCCGTTTGGTACGGCACTGCTCCGGCATTCGCTTGATGATGATGGGAGAAACTACGAAAAACTACCAATTAAAGCAGCCAGCCGCTAGACTTCTCCTCCAGACAGCAACAGAACTCGATCTAGCTAGTTAGCGTAGAAAATCCTTGAACCGTCGGTACTGGAACCCCAGGACCTCCCGGTCAGAGGCACTGCAATGACCTCAACTGATGACGTGAACCACGTCTCGCGGTGCAAGTGACCACTAATATGTTGCTAGGACATAGGAAGTAATATTTTAATATTACATAGTCTTTTCGATAAATTGCGTGCTGTTCTGTAGCACCACTACGTTGACTTTTCGTTGGCTCCGAAGCCCATTTTCGGTAGTAGCTCGACATCAGCGTACTCACAGCGCAGCTGAAGTCTCTTTGGATATTGAGGGGAACAGGTCTCGGGAATCAAGAATTGCGTTGCGTTAAGGGCGAGATCGAATGGATTGTCAGCGAACCGTTATTTAAGGAACTGCTTCGCCATGCGCCTGCAATAGGTAGACGACTACGAAACTTTAGCTCCTGAGGTGTAGCGTTTAGCGTATCGGACTGTTACACCCAAGTTTGCGGGTTCAAACCCGATCGAAGCCTTGAATTTTAAATCGAGAAAAAAATATTTGTTCGACTCCCTTCTGAGGAGAAGTAAATTCGGCTGTCACATGATGTAGATTTACTGAAAGTAAAAGGAATTTTTGAGATAAATTCTAATCGCATGTTTCCTCTTCCGAGTGATTCTTTCGCTCCTATATGGTGAAAGAAGCTTTGCGAAATTTGCGCTGTCGGGCGAAAGAGCTGGCCAGAGCCTTACCACATAAAAAAAGTCTTAATTGAAATTCAGGAAAATGACCGATGAGAGCAGTCGGAGTCAAGTACAACGCTCTTCCAGGAAGCAGGATCGTCCTATCTGGCACGTTAACTGATATCGAAAATTCTCCATTTGCAATGGATCCTAGGAGCTCACAATACACAAAGTGTCAACCCATCCAAACGCACCTGGGCACTTTACCTTGTTTAGAAGTTGGTGTCTCGCATACGCTGCGGCAGCCGGCGGCGCATCGAGCGTTGGATGACGTACCAATCCAAGCACACCAGTCCCGCGAAAACGAAGAACATTAACGCGAAGGACACCACGTGCACCATGGTGATGGACCACCGTCTGCGCAGAGCGGGCAGCACGTCCAGGAGAAACAGGTCGATGGCTGTCAGGACGGGCGTCACGAAAGTCTGCCGCCGATTCCTCTCCCCCGGGTTCCAGGTGATCACCTCCACCACGATGTACATGTGCACCATCATAATGCCCCTGCAAAGAAATACACGAGACGATTGGTGGGAAAAATTTGTATCATTCTGGGCCGCATAAAGCGGTAAAAGGAAGGAACACTTCTTTAGCAGAGTATTTGAAAACAGCTGAATGTGAGACTGGAAGCTTTTCAAAACAAAACATATCCGTCTGGAAGCTATATGAGAGGCATGTGACAGTCAGTATCCCCCTCCACTAATTATGTAAGATCAATCGTATGGAAATAAGGAAAAAGGGTTATGAACGATTTGTGACATCGATGCAGGGGGACTATCGGCCCAACTACTGTGCGCGGTGTCATCTTGCTGGGAAGAGTGCTAGCAACAGACATTACGTTGGTAGTATGAGCTGCAGCTTGTAACAAAACAAAACGAAAATTGCGTACTCTCCATGATCATAACAGGTGCTGGAAGTGTTTTCCCCTTCACTTACATCGTAGTGATTTGCTTGCTCCCAACATAAATGCAATTTTTAAAAGGAGTTCCTGTTTCGACTCCCTGTTTCGACTCGGTGCGGAGAAACTTTACTGGCGCACTGTATTTACGGAGCCAATCGTAAAGGCAGAAAATCAGCGACCTCAGGACACTGAAACCACTACTACTGCTACAATCCTTCAGTATTTTTCGTTTCATGCTTTTGGAATGATGGACCTATTTTCCACAGAAATATGGTTTTTACTTTCTCGTATACATACGTATACACGAAGTAATATACGTAGTATGGAGAAAATTATGTAATGCTGCGGGAAACCGATTTCGAGATTTTAAAGGAAATACGTTTTTTGGTCCCCTGATACCAAAAGGGTTGTTTTTCCAAAACGTCCATCTGTCTGTGCGTTATATGTCAACAACACTAGCGCCTAAACTATGCGCCCGATATTTTCCAAACTTAACAAACTTCTGTCGATCTGACCTGAATCAGATCAATCAAAGCGCTGCGATTTTGAAAAACATTCATTAATTTTTTAGGGTACTTCGAATGAAGCCTCTGGAAAAATTTTAAAATGTTTTAAAAAAGGGTTCAAATTTTTTCTTTAAATTTCTTGTATTAATGGATTGAAATACATCTATAAAGGTGGTAAAAGTCTGATTTTCACCGATTTCTCTAAATATTCGAAAATTGCAAAAGTTTGAATTATTTCAGTGTCTTTTTTCAACTACAAAATGTAAGATAGATTTTCCATTCAAGTAAGATTTTTTCTCTATAATTAGATCTTTCACTGTCATGTACACTTTTTTGAAACATTGAATAATTTTTTCACAATATTACGTGCAATATGTGCAATTTTAAAAATAACAAAAACAATGGTAATAACAAACAAAATAACAATAACAAACTAAAAAGTGGCTCCAATTTTTTTCTTTAAACTTTTCGTAAGGATAGTGCAAAACGTACTATATGAGATGATATACTTGCCATATTGCTCTATTCCTTTGTTTTTTTCAAAAATTACAAAAATGTAAGCTAGACAAAATAACAATAACAAACTAAAAAATGGCTCCAAATTTTTTCTTTAAACTTTTCGTAAGGATAGTGCAAAATGTACTATATGAGATGATATATTTGCCATATTGCTCTATTCCTTTGTTTTTTCAAAAATTACAAAAATATGCTAGACTCCTTATCAAAATCTCAATTTTATTCTCTTATCTCTTTGTTAACTTCAGTTCCTGTGTCTTTGAGTTGTCACAAAGTAGTTTGTATTCCCGGGTACGACCTCTCACGCGTTGCAAAACAGAAGCATTCAACATTCCTTCCATCGCAGACTCACTCTCGAGAGGTCAACAATAATTTTCTAAAATTACTTCCTATGTGTCTTGTCACCTGGATCAATCCCATTTTTGCATAGATCTCCAATATAAATAATGTTTTATGAATTCTTAGAACAATTGATTAAAATTCATTTCGTAATACTGTTTGCGTATGAAAGTACTAAATATTTTTAACATACGAGAAATGAAACAATCGTATTCTTAAGTAATTTGTATAGAAATGGTCAGTTTTTTCTTTGTTTAAGGTCGCCTCAACATCTAGAAGGTCATTTGCTACTACTATTGCTTTTAACGATATGGTAACTTTGAAGATGACATGATATGGTAATGATCGGGTGTGAAAGAACGAACACAAATAAAACAATGTCCGAGGCGGGACTCGAAACCGCGATTCTTAGGGCAGAGATTGCTACAGCACTACTGCCTTAACAATCTCGGCCATCCGGACCGGCAAAAATGGTCAGTTTATTTTGGTCAATATCTTCCTCTAATTGCCTGTAATATAAATGTAATATAAGTTACAAGGTAAACATAGCTGTACTGCCACCATATGCAGCTGCAGCACAGCAACACTTTTAAAAAGTTTATCATCAGGTTCAGCAACGGCTAGATGTAGAAAAAAATCAGAAGAGTGGAGTTGGAAAAGTACGAAAAATAAAGCCTTGCATATAAGACTACAAATGTTTAGTACCAGCTGCTCCACCAATTTTGTAGAGGTTTGCTTGCTACAAATGCCCCAAAATAACAAAAGAAAGTCAATGCAAGAAGTCAGGGATTAATGATATAATTTGTATTAACTACAAAACGTTTTGCGACAATATGACAATCGTTTCTAAAAATGATCTAAAAGGCGAGTTAAGAACTGTAACTAGATAACAACCTGAAGCCATTGAACCAATGGAAGAGGACCTGGATATTCTTAAAGATATTAGATAATTACAGTAATTAGAAACACAATATACAAGTGTTATAGTAATAAAACCGAATAATGCTATTTGTATGTAGCAGATGTCTAAAACCATGGTCATCGAAACCTACCATCCTGCAGTTCATTGTCTTCCAAAATATTAATTTTCTTTTTCACATTATTTATTCCTTACTTTTCTTTTTCCAATGAAAATATAAACTGATTCACAAGGCGCCATATTTAGTATTTGTACGCAAATTTATTGGATGTAAGTTACATATAAGAGTTAATTAGTGAGGGAGATCAAATGGAGTACCATTTTCACAGTAACATTGAGGCACACTAACGATACCATTGATTCCAGAAAAAAACTTCGCACACATAAAATGCAGATAATTTTATAATCATTTCACTTTATAACAGGTTAATATATACGAAAAATAAGAACTTTAAAAATTATACTGAGATAACTGGAATATTCCCGTTTTAATGTATTTTACTTATAACATCAAATTTGCTCATTTGGCTAAACCGTTTATTGAAGGATAAAATATTAAGTACATTAAATGTAGGTAATTTTATCTTCTTTCACTTCATATAGAACCATTATTAAGAAAAAATGGATGGATATGGAGTTATTTTGAAGAAATTTAAGAAAGCATGGTTTGTACACATTTTTTGCTTGAAAATTATTTCGGTGCAAAATTCGGTACAATAATAACACAAATATAATATGATATTCTAAATGCATGCTGAACGGCTTATTGAAGAAATAAATTTTTACTAACAGAATGGCATTTTCTCAAAACTGGTCCAATTATTTTCTTTAAACTTTTTGTGCGGATTTTGCTAAGTGCACTGAATAACATGACATAAATATCAAATGTGATGATTTATTCTTTAATTTTTTGAAAAATTAAAGAATTGTTTTGAAATATCTCTCATGTCTTTAACATTATTGTGCGTTATTGCATAATACCGACATTAATACAAACATTTTTATGAATTATTGCATTTCTGAGCACACGTTTATTCAAACGATTTTTAACGAAGTTTCTGGAAAACTCGCAAGTTCTGCAATTCTGCTCGTTTTCTCTATAAACGGGCCCAAAATTGCCCATTTTCAGAATCGCTCAAGCGACATTTTTTCATGAACAGCTCTAAATTTTTACTTTCTCGTATACGTATATACGTAGTAATATACGTAGTATAAGGAAAGTTATGTAATACTGCGGAAAATCGATTTCGAGATTTCAGCAGAAATGCAAGTTTTGGACTTCCCTGATACCGAAAAAGTGTTTTTTCAAAACGTCCGTCCGTCCGTTGTATGTGAACAACACTAGCGCCTAAACCATAAGAAGAGTTTTTTTTCCAAATTCAAGAAATACCTGTCCATTTGGCGTGAGTCAAAGCTCTGCGATTTTGAAAATCATTCATTAGTTTTTGTTTTTTTTACATTGAGCCCCTGGGACATTTTAAACATTTTCGCAATAATGGATCTAAATATTTTGTTTAAATTCCTTATAAGAATAAAGTAAAATGGACTTTTGAATGTGCATAGGTCTGATTTTCACGATTAACTCTGAATTTTTGAAAATTTTAAAAGTTTATTTTTGGGGCCTTCCTACAACAACAAGATTAAAGATAGAGATATTTTCTTCAAATAAAATTTGTCGTCCATAATTTGTTCATTCATTAAGAGCATTTACATTTTTTCAAAATTTTAGTCGTTTGCACATAATATTGCGTGCAGTTTTAAAATATTACAAAAACATGATTTTCTCAAAAACCGCTCCAAAATGTTTCTTCAAACTTTAGGTAGGGATTGTGCTAAATTCTCTCTATAAAATTACATAAACGTCATATTATTTCGTTTTTTCAAAAATTCGAAAAATATAATTTTTAACTTGTTCTTACGTTGTTAATATTTACATTAGCAGCAATTTGCTCACATTATTATATTTATGAGCACATGCGCTTTAAATGTCACATAAAGCTTTTCAATAACTCAACGGTTTTCTTCCTAAACTAGCTCAAAATTTCGCAATTTCAGAAACGCTCAAACGTCTTTTGCACAAAAACGGCTTCAATTTCTTTCTTCCAACTTTTCGAACACTGCTAATTTCACTCTTCAATAAAGTTCATTTCGCTGTATTTCTTTGTTTTTGTTTTAAAATACTCCAAAATATTTTTTAAATGTCTTTCGCGTCGTTAATATGCACACTTCCAGCAATTTGTAAGAACTATTGTATTTGTGAGTTAATGTGTTTTAAAGTGCTTCTAATGAAGTTTTTCGAAAACTCAAAACTTTTCTGTGAAAAAGTACTTTAAATTTCGAATAAACTGTAGGGCTTAAGCGGCATTGTCTTAAAAACGGCTACACATTTTTCAAAGACAATTGTCCTTTAGGACGCGTTGTTTTTAATATTCTTAAAATAATATTTCCGTTATACTATTAGTAAACCGAAAAATTACGAAAATTTCAAACAAATGTATTTTGGGCGATAGATGCCAGCAGGCAAGAGTAAGTGGCAAGTTAGAATAGCTAGCCGAGACCAAAGGAAATAAAAAAATAATACGGGAAGTCTGTGCCATTCTGTAGCACCACTAGTTCAATGTAAATTTGCATGTTAGGCCAAATTTTATCCTTCTATAATATTCTTAAAGACCTTTCAATTTTAGTATTAAAGGAACAAAAAATTAAGAATTGATGGCAGGTAGATATTAGCTGGGAAAAGAGTGGAGAAATATGGGGAAACTATTCTAGACTCAAGAGATTAGAAAATTAACTAGTAGTACGAGAAAGTCTGGGCCATTCTCAAGCATCACTAGTTTACATAAAAAATGTCTTTCTTTATGCTGATGTTTTCCTTGTCAGAGAAATCTGTTTTGAGCAGTTAGATAAGGGAAAAAGGGTTGTAACAGCAATTTTAATCAAATAATTCTTTACCAAGTACACAAATTGATTGTCTTGAAAGTGGAGAGTAGTACATAATCTATAATTTGTTCCCTCTACAATCTTCCCTTCTCGTGCTGAATAACCATCTCCTTTTGCATATAAAAATTTCTGAGGCTTTGAAATAACATGTGTTTAACGAAGGTAATAATATAATTCTATTGTAGTCTTGAGTACCTTTGCATCTTACCTTTCGAGGTTTTTTGGAAATGTAATAATAACTTTTATTTATTATTGCAGTGTTTAATTGCAAAAAAAGTCCGCCCCCTTTGACACACACAACTAAATAGTATGTATAAAGTGGAATCGGTTAAGAATTCAATTGGTACAAATCAAATGTGTCCTGATACACGTCAAATAAGTGGTTAAAACTTTGGATCTATGTAATGTTACGAGTTATTTAATGGATTAGCTTCGAAATTATAGGAATATAAGACCACGAGGTTAAGAAGCAACATGGGATTATGTTTAAAGTTTAAATCATCTCTTAATAAATTCGATTTCACCAACAAATACGTTATATTTAGTAGCCGTTATCTGCAGTTTTTCTACTGGAATCACTAGTTTTAGGCGTGCGAAACCCTAACTAACCAAAAAAGTGGCTGAACTATTCAGCTCTGATACGTATACTGCGTATAACTAAGTAATTATAATTTATATCAGTCTAAAGTATTTTAAAGAATCATGAATATTCCATACGATATCCAGAATAAGAAATTATTTAACTTGATCTCAGAATAGTTAAAAACTTCCACTGAACGAAGCGTTTAAGTGTCTCGATTGTCACCCTTACGATTTTTCTTGACCATGTATTTCTCCATTTAAATTCTTATACTTGTGTATATCGGAATATTAATCCCAATTGATAAAAATTACTGGATATAATTATTACAATATCCTAATTAAAACAGAAAGCAAACGAGTAGTGGTACTTTAAATCACGTAGATTTGCAATAAGCGCAAAATGCCAGCAAAATTATTAACCGCATCTCTGTCAATCTCTTCAATAAGTACAACAGGAAAACATCAAGACTCGACATTTAAAACAGTTTACATCCATACAAATAGGGTTGGTGATTTATTTCAATACATATTGTAAGAGGCTCTTCGGAAATTGTTTTGAAATCACACTGTATTAATTTTATTAATTTTATGGCGTAAAAGTTATCAATAGGTATGATACCAATCATAAAAATAAACAATTCTACTTAACATAATGAGATCATATAACATTTGCATTCATCAACGTCAAGCATCATATTAATAACTGTTTCACTGCTGCATCAGTAATAATACGCCCAGCACACATTTCCCTAATGATATCCAGAATACTAGACGAAACTCTCAGTGGGACAAAGAGTACACTTCCAGAATGCGTTGACTATGTACTCTTTTTTAGCGAATGCCCAAGATAGACACACTGGACTCGCGACGGAGAATATTTCCGAGCATATGCTGATAAATCTCCAGAGAGTAAAGAGATGACACTAGAGTATTCAGGGTATCGCTTCAGGCCCACTCTCTGACGCAGTGGTCGCAATGCTGTAGAAGCATTTGTTTCTGAAATAAAGAATTTGGGTGAGATTCATAGAGATCTATGGTACGTTTGGTTTACTGGGTGGTATTTTTAATGTTTTGTTTTTTGTAAAATTCTCAAACCATCATTACAGCTTTAATAAAAGTACTGCGATAAACGAATGTTATATAATATTAAAAAATAATTAAAAATAGTATGGTATATTTTCTTGATTTGTTGTTTTTTACAAATTGTCGATCTGACGTCTTATAAAGATCGTCTACAGTCACTGTCATGATCGCTTTTTTCAGTGAAGCGAACTCACTTCTTCGCGTAGAACATGTTATCTGTAATGAAACAAAAAGATGCGAATCAGAGAAAAAAGAAGAATAGAAAAGTGACGGGGAAGGAGAAGAGAAAGGAAAGAAGGAAGAGATGTAGCAGACAAGAAGAACGAGGAAAAGGATAGACAAAATGGGAATGATAATGACAAGAAGAAGTGGAAATAAAGGAAAAAAGGGGAATGACCAAAGGAAAAATAGAATGAAGGATAAATAGAGGAATGAAAAAGGAAGAAAGTTTACTAGAATACTAGGAACGAGGAGACAGATGAGGACAAGAAGCAAAAGAAGAGTAAGAAAAATATACAAAAGGGAGGAAAGACAAGAAAGAAAGCCGAGAGGAAGGAATGGAGCGGAAGGAGAGAAAACAGGAGAAGGGAGAAAAATGAAGGAAGAAAAGAGGGAAGGAGATGAAAAAAGATGGGAAAGGGAAAGTGAAAAAGCAAAGAGGACGTAGGAGACGAAGGAAATGGAGGTTGAGGAGACGAAGATGAAGAAAGAGACGAAAGAAAAAAGGCGAAGGTGAATAAGAGAGGAGGAAAGGGAGAAATGGATATTAATCGGAAGAAGACGCCCCCCGAAGCACAAGTACGCGTTTATTTACTGCTTGGGAAGGGAGGGGTTGAGGGGCGGGGTACTCACATCTGCTGCAAGCGACGGCAGCGGCGGACGATCCTGCGGCGCACCATGTCCCGATACTCACGGTTGTCATCGTCGCGGTTGCGGAACGACAGGTGCCACAGCCAGCGGAGCAACAGGCACACGAGGGACACAACCACGGCCACGAGCAAGACTCCCTCGGCCAGGCCCACAGCGGTCGACCGCATCGCACTTACCAAGCGACCCCCGGAGCGACAGCGCACGGAACCGCTCGGTACGACGACTCGCGACGGAATGGCCCTTCTTCCCAACAAGTGGAAGCCGAAAAACAAATATCCCTCCTCCCCGATTACGGCGTAGCCATTCGCTAGTAATGACTAATCATTCAGACAGAGGCTCTAGGCGTGGCCGTGGCAGGAAACGAAACACAGGCGCTCAAGGCGGGGTAATACGAAATGCGACTCCCGTGGCGTGTGCCGATGACGATCCAAGTGTTCGATTACTCTCCGGTTTCGGGTTGATTGCTGCGTAGATGGCGGAAAATGTTTTTTTTTCTGATCTGAAACACGTTTAGTAATTTGAGATAAAGGAATGCATGTGATGGGCACGTTTCCAGCAGTGACTCATTGCTTCGTCTAAAAAACAATGCAAGTTCTTCTGCCGTATACAAATTGCTTCCTTCGACTAGTAAGACTCATCTCGAGTGTTTACAGGGCTTGATGAGCCAACTTTTTCTTTTCTGCGCTTCAGTGTTTAAAATCCGTGTGCCAAAATGTATTACAGTGATACCTACTAAATCGAACACTCTTTTTGAGGTATCACTTTAATTAACAACCATTTTTTATCGAAATAGTTTTTATATCTTGAATTAGTAGTATATCTTGAAACTGATGATATTACCCCATATTCAGATTGATTGATTGTTTATGATAACGGGAACGGCAACTACCAAGTTTATTAGTACCGTATGTGTAGTGCATGCTTTGCTCGGGAGGTGGCAGTGGTCTTTTCCTCGCTGGATGACGAGGTCCAGCGCTGACCTACCGTCGGCTAGTTGGGTTTTCCCCAACCAGCTATCGCCCACCATCCCAGCCGGGACAAGCTCTAAGCGCCCGGCCGATCTCCCGGCATGTGTGGTAATGTGGTGCACTTTAGTGTAGGAGGTGAGGATAGGACAAGGAAGAGGAAGGAAAGATCGTGCAAGGTCCATGCTTGTTTCTTAAGCTACAGCTCTAGATACAGGTGTTTCTAGAGCACAGTAAGTTTCAAAATGTATTAAGTTATGTTCATGAGGCAAGTTTACATAAAACCCTTAATATCTCAGAACTATATCAGTGTCGGATAGCCCCTTATTATGCTGAACCTTTCAATTTCCCTTCAATTTTTGGGTATTGAATTTTAATTAACGCCACCTACACATGTCTATTTAGGCGTCGTTGGTTTAATTCTCGGCGTACTCACTAAGAGCAGCGCCAAAACACGCAAACACAGGTTTTTTGGAAATTTCTTTGAATCATTTGGCCGGATCCAAAAACTAATTAACAGCCCCTTATCAGGAGACCGAGTCGCGTCAAAACACACCTCGTATGTCTCGATTGGTGCATGATATGTCTGGATTTGTGCATGGGAATTGGTGCATGATATGTCTCGATTGGTGCATGAGAAGTGGTGCATGATATGTCTCGATTGGTGCATGAGAAGTGGTCTAGCCGCGAGTGACGGGATCGCACATCCGCACACTCGGGAGTTAGTAGTGGAAAAAGAGACACATTTTTTGGCGCTAGACTGTGCACAACGGCTCTTTTCAGGAATAATTTATTGATTTCAAGATTATTTGGAGGTGGGGTCTCGAATTGGCCATCTAGGACCACGTGGACATACATCTGCACTTACCGAGACTAACATTTATCCCGTAGCAAGAGGATGAGACTTTTTTGGAGGGGGGAGGTAGAATCAGCATTATGCTGAATCCAATTTTTATCCTACAGGGATGCTAGTTCTGGCAGGACGGAAGATGGAATGATGATGATACTGAAGTATGCATTGACGACACACACATATAGACATACGCAAACACACCCATGCTCGAGACAGTCCCCGATCGTTCCTCCCGAGATCGCCACGGAACTACTGCCTTAGCGATCTCGGCAATCCCGAACGGCTGATGTCTAGATTCATATTAATCTCATGGCTTTTTTTATTCATAATGTCATCTGTTTGTGTAATAGAAGCTTCAGCATTAAGTTTCACGATATTGTGAGTGTATTCTATGTTAATGGAGAATATCGTCCCTCTACCTGATTCGCCAATGGTGTGCACATCCTGACTATAGATTTTACATATGACTTGCGTTGTGTGGTAACTTTTCGAAAATGTTTTAAATAGTATTTTTTTATCAACAATGGATTAAAGAACTTTGTTCTTATCGGACATACAGGAAAATAATGAAAATTGGGTGACTGTCAGGGATTTGTCTGGGTGGAAGAAATTCTTCAAAAACGGGTCGTCTCCCAGCTACTCCCAGGTTCTTGTTATTTGTTCGAGTAAACGAAATTAATGACTTTCTTAGATTAAACTAGAACTGTATTTTTCAGTATTATCACCAATTAATGTATAAATAATTTTCTTTGGTATTTAGTTTGGTAGTTTCTTTGGTATTTGGTAGTTAGTACCGAAAAATTGGTAACAAGGACCAACAATGCCGTCGGAGTGAGAACAACGTTAGCGGCCAAACTGTAAACACGAATTTCACGAAAATTGATATTCTACAATCAACCTGATTGATGTCACTGTCCTTGAATTTGAAAGAGAGAATTTAATTTTGGTGAGTATATGAGTTATATGAAGCTACTGGGACATTTTGAACAAAAAGACACCATTTTTTTAATTAAATTCTGTCGTCGGTGAGCGTAAAGGACACTTAAGAGAATGATACAGGTATAATTTTCATTGAAATATTTGATTTTTTTTTTAATTGTAAAAATTCAAAATTAGTTCCACGTCTTCCTACATCTACAATTATGAACATAGTATGAAGATGTGTTCATCATCTTCATATAAGGTCATGTTCAATTTTTTCGAAAATATGAGTTTTTTGGCGTACTTTTGCGTAAAAAATTGCTTTAACTTTACATAAGAAAGTGTGTGCTGTAGCGTCAATGTAGCGCTACTAGTTTGTTTATATTTTTTGTTATTTTGTGTTATGTGGAAAACAACAGTTATGGAAGACGGTTGTATTTTAAGATGTATTTCATACTCCATCTCAAATGTTTGGTTTTTGTTTAAAATGTATGCCTAACCTAAAAATGTTGAAGAGAGGATGACATAATTTTCGCTTTGCCTGTTGGTCTTTACATGAATAATCGTATTTCTTTGGCAACTTACATTTGAAAGTGTGCAGAACAAGAAGCAACGATTCAAAAATTACTAAGTTGTAATGTAAGTTAAATTCAATGAATATTAAGTTGTGTAATATGTCCATAAATATATTGACCGTCCCTTTTTGGCATGATGAATACGTAATATCTGATTCCTAGTAACCTTTCGAACTTTGCAGCGTGCGCAAAATTGATTTATTACTTGATAAATGTTTCCGAGTGCATCAACTACTGTGATCACTTGCCTCGTAACTGTAATGTAGGTTATATTTCGAGAATTGCTAGTGATTCTTCTTTGATGGAATCTGAGATCAATGGTGACTTTCACGTTGACTTGCGGAACTTTCCTCTCTCGAGGTATCTCCAACATCGCAACACTACCTCAGCAAGAATAAGCTCTAAGATCCTGTCTGGTCAGTCCGATCTACGATCGATATTTGTGGTAGTGCAGTGATTGTGTGTGTATGTGTGTGTAAAGAGAGAGAGAACAGTGGACTAGGATGATGAAAGAAAGATTGCCCACGATCAATGACCCGTTTGTTATGGTACTGCTCTGACCTTCGCCAGGATTGATGGGAGAAACTTCGGAAAGCTACCGATCTAAACAGGCGGCCTCTGCAATTCTCCTCCAAACAGCGGATGAACTAGGCCTATCTCTGTAGTTAGAATCGAAAATTCGCCACAGCTCGATTCGAAACTAGACGGCGAGAGGCATTGCAGTGTAAACAGCTGTTTCCCCTGAGCCATCTCAACCGGTCGAGCAGAGCAGAGCCGAGCGATTCAACTAGTTGTTCTGAGTCATCTCAACGGGTGGGCACAAGGTATTTCACGTAGGATGAGAGCGTAGGCTTCCACGGCCGGAGTCAGTATTTAATTGGTGACGCCGCGTCCATGGAAAAGGTGCCGATGTTTCCGTCACCATTTTGCGACCTTCCTAAGGGCGTAATGCGCATTACGCCCTGAGGAAGGTCACAGAATGGCGACCGAAACGTCGGCACCTTTGCCACGGACGCGGCGTCACCCGGACAGCGAATTACATAGTGTTTCACGTAATCCATCGCAGTTGCGTTCCCTATCCAGCCCATTGGAGTGTTGGGAGGGTCTCGGACCGTACCTTTTTACTTGCGCTGCTCTCCTTGGGGCCGCTCGCGCTCCTCGTCGTCCCTGCGGCGTTGGCGCATGCAGTAGGCGTAGTAGAGGGAGTACACGTAGTGCCAGAACGCGAACACGCCCAGGTTGCAGAGGAAGGTGATGCAGAAGTACAGGATCTCATCGCTGGTCATCGCGGAGCTCTTCACTCTGTCGGCGGCGTCCGGCGAATGGCCGCGCGCGCCCCGCCGCTGACCAACCGCCGAACGATGACGCAGATGGCGAAGCGCTCGCTCGGCTCGGCTCAGCTCGGCCCGGCCGGCTGTTGCCGCTTCAGGGGCTCTGAGCGCCTGCAGGGCCGGAGCTAGACAAATGTTTAGGTCCGGGCCAATGCTAAAACTTAGCCCCCCTCGAAAAAAATAAAAATATGTGAAAATTAAAGATGAGATTGTATTTAGTGATCAAATTGTACCATTTCCACCGTGATATTAGAACGTAAAAAAATGTTGTTTGGTTAGTGTTTAATAAAACTTCTTGTTAAATACATAAAGTAAAAAATGAATAATTAATTTTATAATAAGAATAAATAAATAATTGATTTTAGTAGAATCTATTTTAATGTTAGTCATTTGCTTCATTCCAAAGTCCTACTTTATAAGTAATGACGATAATCACATAAACTACATCAAGTAAACAAATAATTGATCAGTGTATGAAATACCAGACTACTGCATCGCGGCTTACAAAATTGCTAAAACGGTTCGCACAATTTCTTTTCAATTTTTCAATAATTGTTTGCCATTACTTCCATCATCGGGCCACTTGACATCCTGGGCCCCGGGAGATCGCCCGGTCTATGCGTCCCTAGCGCCGGCACTCATCCTAGCCGGCCCTTTCCACGTCGCCACTAGGGCGCCTTCCCACGTCGCCACGGCGCCGCGCTTCCTTCAAGCAGCAGAGCCCTTCCGACGCCGCCACCGCCGCAGCCACGGCCGCACCGCCGCCCGCCGTGGAAGGGGGTGAGGTCTGGAGGGGTAGGTTTCGCCGACCCTCCGGCGACGACGAACAAAGGGACCGGAGCAGGTAAACCGTAGCGACCGGCGGCACAGTGGAAAAGCTCCCATTTAAAGCTGTGTACTGCTAACTGTGGCCCATATGCCCTCCTTTGCTTCGCGTGGCGGGAGTTCGGCGTCGGCTGCCGCAGCAGCCGCCACCCGCTGCACGTGGGAAGGCCTCCATTTAAACCAATGCTCTGCTACGCGCCGCGCTGCTCGGAAGCGCACCGCCGTCGCGACGTGGGAAGGGGGTTGGAGTCCCGACGGTGACGTAAATTTTACACTCGTCAGGTAGCTAGGTCAGCTGTTGCCTAGAGGAAAACTTACGAGACAGCTGCTCAAATCGATTAATACCATGCGGATACCGGGACAGTACCTTAACAAAACGAACTAGAGACCGTGCGCGACTGAATTCTAAATCTTGCTACGGAGGTATGTTTAAAAACATTTAATAAAAGTACTTTTCTGTAAACGTTGGTTGAAAATACACTACGGGTCTTCTTGCAAAAATTATTAACTTTACATCTACTTTTACAGTAATAGTAAGAGATAGGAGATTGAAATTTTGCATTAGAAATAATGTTATGTGTACATTTCAATTTTCTAACTTGAATATTTTGGAAACTGTACAAAAATAAACTCTGGAACTTTTATGAAACACTATTTTTTAACATTGTTCCACATTTTTGGCTTTTTATGCTCCCATCAAATTAAGTTTAGTAGAATATTCAAAACCTACTCTTTATAAGAAGGTAGGTTTGAGAGAACTTCTATTTGACTCTTTCCTGTTGAAAAAGGTCTGAAAATACCCAATGTTTGGGCTTTTTGTCGAGAGATTCAAAATTACATCAAAATCCAAAATGGAGAAATGACCCTTCTCCAACTTAGTCCGCTTTTCTAATGAAATAACCCTTATGATTTTTTTTAGAAAATATCGAAAATTCACTTAAAATTTCAAAAAATTATTCACATTTTAAACAACTTTTTCCCTATCTATTTAAAAATTAAATTCTTTGGATCCTATCTAACATCATCAATGATTAGGGTAGATATATTTTTGGAAATGTGAACTATTTCTCAATATTCCTTTCTGGTTCTGCTTGAGCTATGAGAGAAGGAAGAATATTTTCTTCGCGATATTTTCTTCGAGAATGCTGCTTAGGGTGTTTCTTCAATATTGTCTGAAAACGTTGCGTAAACCCACTGAACAAAACTATTTGCCAATGGCCTTGATATCGGTAGGCGCCTCAAATTCGCTGATGTTAAAGAAATCAAATAAATTTCAATCACGTATTTTATGACAAAAAATTCGGGATTGTATTGAAGTAATTTCAATATTTTTCCTCCCAATACAAAAGAATTGAGAGGAAAAGCAAAAATCTATGCGTTTGTTAACAAACAGATGACTTTATACATATGCAATTAAATCGAACAGAACTTTAAAAAATGTGATGTTCTTCAGGACAGTTTGATTAAGAAATCAATTTTACAGCATCCTGATTATTCGCGGTTAGGGGTTCTGTAGGAAAGAAATGAAATATAGATTTCCTTTTCATAGCTCTCGTAAATTATCTGCGGGGAAACGTATGTTCGAAAGAACGAATATTAACTGATGATAGCGAAATAAATCTAATGAAAAAAACGATTAAGAAGCCCTGCAGTTTTGTTGTCTAGTAAATCTCTTTTTTCTCTAATACAATACCAGGAAAAGAAGAATAACAATATTGATTGAACCAAACATATTTTCAAAGTTCGTTAGTTCTCTTTTCCTCTTTTGTACTTTTGTTGTTTATGTTTTAGTTACTATTTATGTATATTTATGTCATCCGAAATTATCCATATGCAGTTTTACAATCTCTTACAATTTCATGAACGATTGTATATTTCATACGTGAAGTTTTTATTGGCTTTTCACTGACAATTCTACTTGCTTTAATTACCCTTTAATTACCCTTTAACGTAATTATCCGGTTGCTGGTCTTTTGCCGAGTAGATTTGCTCTCGGAAGCTGGCACAAAAACTGCTCGGAGCCCATTGCGAGAATCGAAGCCGGCGCTTTGATTGCCTCCACGTGACGTGGCGGGTGGGCGGGGCAAGGAGGGTGGTTGCGTTGCGAGGGGGGTGGGTTGGAGAGGGTTCAAGCGAAAGGGGGCAGAGCGGGTGGGAGGAGGTTGGCAGAGCTGCATTTGGTACCACAGGGACGGGCCAGCCGGCCTGTTTTCCCCGCACCGCCCCATGCTAATGCCGGATTTAATATTCAATAGAGGCCTTCACCAAATTAAGTTGCTGGGACTTTCTGTAGCCGATACAGCGCGCGGGATAAGAAAGACGGTCGGGGAGAGGGGTGGGGGCAAGGATTGGAAAAGTCGGAGACTAGTTTTTGCGCGAGGCTGTGCTCTCGCTGCTGCTCTGAAAGTTCGCTACCAATGAGAACATTTTAATGGAAAGCGAAAGTTTCCAAAGTAAAGTAAACACGTATCAAAAGTTTGTTGTAATTGCATGCGTATTACATGCTACTACTCTAACTGAATATGTTTTGTAAACCAACAGTTGTGATTTGAAATATTTAAATCTTTTTGTGAATGGGCGGTGGGACAGAGGTTCTATTTTCGAGGCATTTATTTGGTTTTCATTCTTCTGAGAGTAAATTTATGATTGTAAATTTTTCAACAATATCTGCTCGTCCTTACCTCCCTACCCTCGCTGCCCGTACTCATTCAATGCCCGTCCTCACGCATTTCCGGATTCGCTCACTAGCCATCCTTACTCACTGCTCTTCCCTTCTCCTACGTGACTTCCCTGCCTATCCTCTCTGCCCGTGCTCCCTGCGTGACGTAATACCATCATCTTATGTTGCCAACTGCGGAACTGATTTTGATTCTTGTTTCCGAAATTAATTTTGATTCTCTTTTAAATTTATAAAGATATTAAAGATAAATTAGCATATGCAACTGGCGATAATGCTGCTTTACTGCATTGTTACAAATTTGAAAACTCGCTCCCATAGTCTTTTTTCATGACATGTTATTTATAAAGTAGTTTCATTACACACTATGGGTGAAGTGTTATACTGACTACTTCACTCATGTCTGCTTGTGTCGTAAGCAATCAATGCTAAGCAATAATAAGTTGAAATTAATTTAATCCCACATGTCTGTCGCCATGAACTTTGCATTCCGCTTTAACCACTTTGTTTACATTTTTCTTGTTATCGATAGTAATTGTTTTATGTCCATAATAGATTGAGAGCATCGATGTAAAATTCGTAATGCTTTATATCGCAATATTGTGTTGGTAATGTTACAAACTCTGAAATTGAATCTATTTTTAAATATGAAATGCCAAAAACAGCAAATAAAATGTGTGTTGAAGCAGTTTCAAAAATTTTGTAAATAAAGAAAATACTAATTGTCAGTAAAAAACACAAATGACATTACACACATTTTGAAATACTGGAAAATTAATTTGCGAAGATTAGATGGGGATGAGTGCAAAGAATATGCTATCAAAACTACGTGGAACGTGACAGTCAAAATTAGGAAAAGACATTGAGGGCAAACGTATCCATTCGAAATTAACAAATCCCACTGCTCATTCAGCTTTTACTTCTTACGTTTCTAATACTGCCATGGAATCTCAAGATATAGATAGGCAACTTTCTACAACTTTAATAATTGTGTTTTTAATAAATGGGGGAATTTTAATAAACGGGTAATAACCCCAGCCGGGACAAGCTCTAAGCTCCTCACTGAACCCCCGATTTATTGATTGATTCCGGGCGCGTTAACCGTTAAGGTAATTTGTTTTATAAGTGTAGTGTATGCGTTGTCTTCGGGGGTGATTGTGATCTTCCGTCGCTTGATGCAGTCCCGATCTGCACGTCGGCTAGCGGGATTTTCACCAACCAGATATCTCCCACCAGAGGGCCACTATCCCAGCCTAAACAAGTAACTAAGGTTAAGTAAGGGGTTGAGGTTTGGATATGGAAGGGGAGGGTAAGATAGCGCGGGGTCCGCGTCTCTTTTGTTAGGGAACTGCTCCGACATTTGCCGGAGTGTATGTTCCGCGAAACCAGGTGTCAGTGCTGATCGGAGAAACCACGGAAAACTACCGATCAGAGCAGCCGGCCGCCAAAATTATCCCCCAGATAATGGCTGAATCTGACCTAGTAATGTATCTAAAAGTCGTAAATCCTGCCATCATCGCACCCGATACCTAAGACCTTGCGACCAGAGGCACTACAGTGACATCAGCTGACGTCATGTGCCACCTCACCGGGCGGGGAAGTAGTATAGGGGGGAGGGTCATGGATCCTTGGAATTCCTGATACCAATCCGTAGAGGGTGAAAAAGAGAAACTGGGGTTGCACACCGAGACACTAATTACATTGCAGGCCCAAATCATCTATTCATATACAAAGGAGGCTGCTTTCATCGGCCAGGAAAATCCCATAGGATTTAGTAATACTGAGAGGCGATCTGAGTGGCTCTTACTAGGCCCTGCGTGGATGTTGTCTTGATACCACCATGAATCGAAGCAACTGATGGCTGAAAATAACCCATTCGCCACTTGGACATCTGTCAACTTGAGCTTGCTGTCTGTGAAACATAAAGCCAATGAGCAGTATAATAGAATAAGAAATAGAAAGAACATTAATATGCTTAGTTCTACGAACGTCACAATACTGTTCAGAAACCGACCCAATGTCGCTTTTCAATGAAGGGACACCCCAGATATGTGTATCTACGGGACAAAGAACAGGCAATATCTTGAAACCTTCATCTGAGATGGTCAGTGGTTCCATAAAAGGAAGCACAGGAATGGCACCTACTCTAGATCCAAATAAACTCGCCTAACCAACGAAACTTTTCAACAGAACAACGTAATGACATAAAGGAAAAGACGGAGTAAGCTATTCGATCAATCAAATCACACGGAAAACATTAGAAAGTGATGGTTTTAATTAAAGTTCATATCATTTAAATGACATATCCGTCAGTAGTGAAAATTCGCCTGGCTATAAATTACACGACAAACAAAACATCCTTGGATTAGTTAAAGAAAATTTACTATTCTTAAAATGTTCTGCAACTTTTCCATACTTCTCTATAGATCCATGAGAACTCTCACAACAGTTCTACAGTAACGTTTTCTCTTCTTGAATAGCTTTATCTAATTCTGGCATCACATACACAGGTCTGTGACATTGGTCATCGTAGTAGCGTCATTTAATTACCTGCACATTTATGACAATAACTTGTAACTGCTGATTCTTTGACTAACTTTATTACAATTGTATGTAGACAACGTTACACATTTAATAACAAATTTCATCAAGTCTGCTTGGTTGCCGAGTTCAGTCAACGCCCGAGTGTAGTAGCGATATCGGTTTCGGAGGTCACTGGTTCAAGTCCCGCTAGTCCCGCACTGGCAAGGTTGCGTATTTGTGTGTTATGGCATGTTGGATTGTCCCACCAACCATGAATCACCCTGTTGTCTTCTGGCGTATGTGGTCTTTTTTAACGGCGTTTCTTTGTTCCTGGCCCGTTCGGGTGGCGTAGTTACATGCGTCTAAGGCATGTGCACGTTGCACTCCGACAGCATCTGACCTGCCGTCGGTTGGTTGGTTGGCTGTGATTCCGGGCGACAACTGCTGTGGTCATGCGTCCCGTAAGCGTAATGTATATTTTTGCCTCGGGAGGTGGCGGTGATTTTCCCCAGCTGCATTGCTAGATCAGGCGCCGACCTAACGTCGACTAGCGGGGTTTCCCTCAACCAGATATCTCCCACCAGCGGGGCACCGCCCCATCCAGGACAAGTTCTTAGATCCCGACGGGTCTCCAGGCATGTGTGGTAGTGTAGTGGGTGTTAGTGTAAGTGTCTGTGTAAGGGGCGAGGATAGGACAGGGAAGAGGAAGGGGAGATCGCGCGCGGTCGGTGGCCCGTTAGGGTACTCCAGCTCCAGCATTCGTCTGGTGCTGATTGGAGAAACCGCAGAAAATTACCGATGAATTGTCCGACTGAATAGACACTGGCTAGCAAGCAAGCCAGTGTCGAAAATCCTGCCACCGTCGAGACTCGAGCCTAGGACCTCCCGGTCAGAGAGACTGCAGTGACATCAGTTGACGCCCTGAGCCGTCTCTTCCGGTACTTGTGAGAGTAGTACTGTAGTTTCACAGGCAATACGAGTGCCGAATTAGAAAGTACAACCCGAAAATTCAAGCACGAGAGGAACTTCGGTTTCAGAGTGGTGAAACCTTGGTAAGTACCAAGAGGCAGCGCTGGGGTGTCAGCTAGTCTCGTCCAACTACTTAATCAGTGGTTTCTCGATACAGACTCGCAAGTCTCATAGAACTCGGTACTCAACATATTACAATGTATGGACAGGTGCCAACTCCACAATGCTGGTATTCGATCGATCGATTGATTGATCGATCAATTCCGGATACGTCAACAGCTACGCTTATGAGTTTTGTTAATATAGTGAAAGTTGTTTATGCCTAGAGGTATGGGTGCTCTCTCTACCCTGAATGCTGGGTTCCGGCGCCAAACTACACGTCTATTTGCAGGGTATTCCCCCTCCGTCAAAATCGCTGCTGTGGCGCAGGTAATGCTGGACAACAACCACTGTGATTATCTAGAAAGAGTAATCACAAAAGTCGTACACCACCTCCCTCGTCTGCATACATCATCATTTTCTGTTGGTTTATTTGTAATGTAATGTAATGTTCACATTCCAAATATTTGGAAACAGAGTTGTTATTGAAAACATTTGTTTTCTTTTTTACTTCAAATTTCTCGAATGCTGGCAGCAGATCTGAAGCAGTTCTGGGAGGTGGATAAACCATTGAATGGTGCTTATATAATAAAAAATATTTGCTATGAGAACGCCTTTTGTAAAAAAAATATTATCATTGTGCTTGGAAGTGAACTATACAATATAACAACATAATATGTTCTATTCACTATCATTTTGTTTCCTTCATTTTTCTCAAATTGTGTACAAGGAAATGTTTTAGAACTGGATCTGCCAGAAGGATGTCAACGTTATCGAATTTCACCCGAATGGGTAAAACGTGATTTTGTTTCGCTGCACTCTGATACCGGCACGTGAATGACGTAAATTGCTCTGGGGTTTGTATCCGGGACACGAAAGCTTTGAAAACAATGGGACTTGTTCTGTGACTGCATCAGAGAAACTTCGACTTTCCAACAGCGAGTTAGATTTTCAACAAACTTTCGCAAGCCTCCTCGCTTACAGAATGACATTTCTCCGAATATAATGATGGTTGGTGTTACATGAAGCTAATCGATCTTTGTGAATGGAGAAACATTTTTCGAAATACTTTTGCTATTTAACTTTCGAAATAACTCGTTAAAGTTGAAAAGCCTTTGTGGACCTGAAAATAGTTTTCCCTTAACTTATACAACATCGTTGCAATCAGTGGTTATAAATGTTTTGGCGTGTATATCATAAAACCAATAATCAATTGAAGGAGTAACTAAAAATGTCTTAGAATGTACCTAAAGAAAAAAGAAGAAAGGGAATATCAAGGAATTATTACCAACAATTCCTCGATTCCTCGTATATGATGTTAGAAATTTACAGAGACTAGGAATTGGGAGAATTGTGAATACGATATTTGCAGTTGCAAACAGTGCGGCCGTTTTCTGGGTTCGGAAATGTTACACATGTTGATAAAGTATTTTCTTCATAGCCCTAACCATTGTAAATAAGACCGTTAGATATTTGTTTAATAACAATGGGTACAATACATCAAGCCAATTGCTCAAGTGCTTAACATTTTCTTTTCTTATCTACCACTATTGAGATATTATGATATAATTGGATTGTAATATCTATTATTAATGATGTTAATATGTACAACAAATTGCAACAAGAAATTACAAATATCTATTATTGCTTTACGAGCGGTCATTGCCTCTGTTGAACACAACAATATTGGCTTTCTTTGCTTCCACTGTTCTATGAGAAATAATAGGGGTATCCCACTAGATGTTTATTCTTTTGATTGTCAATACCTATTCCGATTGCCTGCCTATTTGTGGAATGGCAGATTTTTTTATTAGGCATTCAATAAGTTTCCGGCCTGTCAGAGATAAAGCTCATCAATGTGGAAACCTTCTGAGCAGTGTGTATTACCAGTGCACGTTTTCTTGAGCCCTCGATTCACTAGATGCGAAAAGAGTGGAAGGTTTAATTATTTTGTCGGCAGGACTATTATATCACATCAGTAGCTCGTTTTGCAATGCAAAATAAGTTTCTATCATGTGGGAGCGAATATTTCTGATAGCATATTTTGTCAAAACGCGAGTTCCTGTTATTTATTTTGAATCCAACTAATGGGAGTGGGGTAAGGGAGTGGGAATAGGTATTCCAGGGCTCAAGAAAGCGTGCGAGTATAATAGTCTAATCTGTAATTGTATAATTCTATTAGTTGGCAGCCGACATATCATTCAGTTTTATGGAGAGAGGTACTTGAGTTGGATGTGGTGGGTGACATCTCATTATCGTTAGCTTCTTCATGACATCGCACCTGCGCTTACTGATCAGCTGGGAAAGAATATTGTGAGGGACTATGACTTCAAGAATACCTTCTGGAAACAAAATTTGCTGGCGAGTGAGAGGTGAAAGAAGCAGTCTTTGACCATTTTGCGAACACAACTTTCATGCATTTTTTCAATGTTAATGTACAGATATGAAAAGTGGATTGTAGTATAGGATGATTCAGTCGAAAGTTGCATATTTTTTCTGTATTGTAATGAGTCAAAATTAGGTGTTACATTTCGTTCATATTTGACGTCAAATAATTTGTATAGACACCGCCTATTGGAATAAAATCACAGGTTGGCAATTTTTGATGCCATGGAAACAGCCGACTTAAGAAGACTGACAGAAATCAACAATCGGAAAGAAAATATACGTTCTGGAGTGAGGATGAAACGTTTAATAGAACACTTCAGTGAGGGGGCGTAATTCA
Source organism: Gryllus longicercus (assembly GCA_038098605.1). Taxonomy (NCBI): domain Eukaryota; kingdom Metazoa; phylum Arthropoda; class Insecta; order Orthoptera; family Gryllidae; genus Gryllus; species Gryllus longicercus. Next base: position 1,130,212 of record JAZDUA010000378.1, read on the forward strand.
GTGAAGAATTCGATGGTCGAAATACAATGTCCTATCGACATACATTTGTTTGAGGAGTGCATTGAGAAACACAATTAAATCGTCTAGAATATTTGGAATGTATTGAATTGTATATATGTAGTTGAACCTACAGGAAGGACTTTTGTTATTTGAAAGCTTAGAAAACAAACACAGGTATTGTTACAGAAAGTTTCCAAACTAATTATTTTATAGTTATTTTCAGTTTAAAAAGAATATTGTGCTTAGATTTTTTTATTACCAATAAATGTTATTCGCGTTATAAGCGTTTTCATTTAATGTTTTCAGTATTCAAATCTATACCATAAAATCATCAGCCTTGAACAAATATAATAATAAATTTTCTTAATGGGAGAAATAAAAATATCAATTTGATATGTTCTTGTATTAATGGAAAAGTAAAAACAATCTCCGTATCAAAATTAGACGTTAGTGAGGCCAAAAAATTATGAAACTTACGACGTACCAGATCCAATTTTCTGGTGAGAGATTGGTGGATTATTTAAGCCGCAGAGTTGTGACGTAAATAATCCATTTGTGTCAACTCAGAACATCTCTGCATATGTATTGAATAGATTCTGTGGACTTCGTTCACAGACAACACTTATCACTGATGTCCATTTCATGATGTATCGCTCACAGTTATCAGTTGTAGCTACCTGATATTAAATGGAGCACAAATCCTTCCGTCTCATAAAAAAGCCCAACGGATCTTAAGCAGTGAGTCGATCTCTTCATATCGATACAGTCAATTCTAAGCGGTCAATTCTCTGCTATGGAGTTATTTTGATTTCCATTGCTGAATTCGGTTCTGATGATTCATAAAAGTTGGACTATGGTCTTCTGGAATAAGCTTCAGAGGTGTATAGTCCTGATTTTGAGCACAGATCGTCTTCATAAATTTATTGTTAATGAAACAATTTAAAAGTTGTTCTTCTTGCTGGTAGCACATAACTTAATAACCCATAGCCCAAAGCCCTGAAAGATGTAGCCTTTTGGTGGTAATTCGAGGGTATGCATGAGATAATATGCTAAGCTTTGCTGAGCTGAAAGATACCCCGTGTCAATTCCTCTAAGTTTGATTCTCGAATTAATACTCGACTTGTAGATCTTTTTAACATGAGGGAGGACATTTTTTCCAGTTGCTTTCTATTTTTTTCATCCACCGTTCTCAAGAGCTACAGAAATGACAGGTACCTACATTCATCTCTGCTGTAGAACTTTTGAATCCCCAAATCCTCCGTCAACTGGGATCAATTCACTGTATTACATATGTGATCTCTCTCCGCGTCAACAAATGCATACTTCTCCAAACTAAGATCCACATAAAGAGTTGCTGAAGCTTTCAACATGTATAAGCATGCCTCGAAGCCTTTCTGGCCCCTTAGTATAGAGCTTAAGGTCATCCATACATATTTGATGAAAAATGATTTTCTTGTAAGGAAATCCATAGCCGGGGACATTCAGCATCATACTCTAAGGGTTCAGTGCTAGGTAAAACCAGACTGGGATTAGGCTAAATCCCTGAAATATTCACAGCTGATCTGTCAATTTCTTTCACATTATATGATGAGTTCGCCGCAGCCAAAAGTGAGGAATGGATTTTGCTAGAATTTGCTAGAATTGGACATGCATTATTATTATTATTATTATTATTATTATTATTATTATTATTATTATTATTATTATTATTATTATTATTATTATTATTATTATTATTATTATTATTATTATTATTATTATTATTATTATTATTATTTCTATTGTTATTATTATTTATATTATTATTGTTGTTATTGTTGTCATCAATTAGCAATTATAAGTATATTTTTGTCTTTCTTGTATTAACGAGCCTCTCCGTCCACTCCGCCCCGCCCCCGCCCCGGGAGGGATCTCACAGGTGACAGGGGCGCTGCAAAAAAGCGGAACGATACGCGCGGCGGGGCGGTGGGGTGGGGGTGGGGGTGAGGCCGTGCTGGGGGCGACCGTAATTGGGTTTGCGCCTTCGCTCCAAAACCAACAGCGCTACTAGACAGCGGCGCCGCGTAAACTCGTTAAGGCGCGGGCGAGTGCAGCGACGACCACTGCGGCGGAGGCGCTGGAGAAGGCGCGGTGGGGTGAGGCGGAGGCGATAGCTGAGTGGGGGCGGAGAAGGTAACGGATATGGAATGGCGGTGAAGAGGGCTGCTTGGGTTCGGAGGCGCTGGAGAAGGCGCGGCTGCGGTGAGGTGGAGGCGATAGCTGAGTGGGGGCGGAGAAGGTAACGGGTATGGAATGGCGGTGAAGAGGGCTGAGTGGGGGCGGAGGCGGTGGAAAAGGCGCGGCTGGGGTGAGGCGGAGGCGATGGGGATGGAATGGAGGCGGAGGTGGTGGAGAAGGCGCGGCTGGGGTGAGGCGGAGGCGATGGGGGTTGGTAACGGGGATGAAATGGATGCGGAGGCGGTGACGAGGCCGGAGTGGGGGCTGAGACGGTGGAGAAGTCGAGACGAGGGAGGGTGGAGGCCCGGTTGCAGTGACGTGGAGACGGTGTCGGGGATTGGAGGATGGCGTGGGCGGTGACGAGGCCAGAGTGATGGCGGAGGCGAGGGAGAAGTCGGGTCTGAGATAGAGGCGGTGGCTCGGATGAGGATGAGGTGCAGATGTTGGAATGAGGCAGAGACGGTAACGGATGGAATGGTGGAGGCAAGGCTGGGGTGAGGGCGGAGTGCTGTAGGAGGCAAGACTTGAATGAGGTGGAGGCGATGGGGTGAGGCGAAGACGGCAATGGCGATGGAATGGATGCGGAGGCAAGGATGAGTTGGGGACTGGGGTTGATGCGGTAGCGCGGCTGGGGTGAGGCGGAGGTGATGATTGAGGCGGAGGCGGTAACGGGAATGGCATGGAGGCGGACGGTGGAGGCGGTGGAGGAGGTGGGACTAAGGTTGACGGCAGAGGCGATGGGGCAGGTGACTGTAAGAGAGACGCGATGGATGCGGAGGCGCTGACGAGGCTGGTATGGGGACGGCTGTGGTGGTGGGGATGGATTTCCGACTTTGGATGGGGGAAAGGCGCGGTGAAGGTGGTGTTGATAGACAGCAGTTGATTTATTGTTTAGTGATTCCGGGCACGTCAGCTACCAAGGTCATTAGTCCCGTAAATGTAATGCATGTTTTTGTTCGAGAGGAGGCGGCGATCTTTCCCCGCTGTATGGAGAGATCCGGCGCCGACCTACCGTCGACTAGCGGGATTTTCCCAAACCTGGTATCTCCCACCAACGGAGCACCGCCCCAGCCGCTCTCGCTCCTGACGAGTCTCCCGGCATATGTGGTAGTGTGGTGGGTGTAAGTGTAAGTGTGTGTAGGACCTGCTAAGGGGTGAGGATAGGACAAGGAAGGGGAGATCGCGCGCGGTCCTCGACCCTTTGTTAGGGTATTGTTCCGGCATTCACCTGGTGTTGATCGGAGAAACCACGATCTGATCGGACAAACTACCTATCAGAGCAGCCGGCCCTTGGAATCCTCCAGACAGCGACTGAATTTGAGCTAGCTAACAAGCTAATGTCGAAAATCCTGTCACCGTTGGAACTCGAACCTAGGATCTCCCAATCAGAGGGGATTTAGTGGCATTAGTTAATGCCTTGAGCTATCTCTCCCGGTACAGCAGTAGAGTTGTGACGGTAGTGAAGTGAAGATGGAGGGAGTGGCAATAAAGGCTGCAGATCTGTGGGTGACGGAAATAGTGGGGCAGAAGCGATGGTAGTGGGGGAGATGGTGGTGGTGGAGAAGACGGCGATGGAGTAGAGAGCGGCAGCTGGAGTTGATGTGCTTTGGCGAGGGCGAGGGCGGGGGCGGGGGCGGGGGCGGGGGGCGAGGTCGGGGGCGGGGGCGGGGGCTGGGCGAACGCTGTTTGTGAGAACGTGGTATGACCTTGAGAGACGAGCGGCAAGTCAAAAGCGGCTGGGAAAAGGACACATTAGAAAGATACAGAAAATACAGTTCGGTAAATGGTGATTGAATGAATAAGCAATGATGCATGAAGAGATTATCCGGTGTAAAGTGGTAGTTGCGAAACCACCTAATAAATTTAATTGGCTGCGAAATCCTGGGTTTGCGTCTAACCGCTGTCAGAATTGCTTAGGAAGTGAAGTGTCTCGGTCTATAGCGGCACTTCATATTTCATAAAGCATCTTTCCAAACAAAAAAATGACGTGATGTTGAAGACTTCCGCGGCCAGATACAAGATAATGATACTGGATCTTCTGGTGAAGCCATTTCGAAGGATGTGAAACCGACGTTTCAATTATCTTATCGTGGCCTTTCTCACGACTGAAATTCCACGTGACGTCACCCGGACACCCAGGATAATTCGCAAAAATTAAGACAAAAGGTAATGTAAAATTACTAATGTAAAATGTGGAAGGAGTAAATATCCACGGAACAATAATAAGTGTGAAAATAGAACATTTGTTATGGCACATTTCTGAAAGGAAATGACGGTTTTACGTCAATTTTACATTCTTTTTCGCGAGATATTAGAGAGAAGGAAAAACGTGTGAATAATACATCTCTCTCCCATTCCGGGAAGCATCTAGAACAGCCAATGCCAGTACGCAGGGTTTTAAGTGTCGGCTACCATTTCGCGGCGTGAAGGTCCTGTGTTTTATTTATTACCTTAATCCCTTAAGTGACGAGCAATGTCTAGTTGGCATTTCGGTGCTAGAATTTTTCCATTCTTTCGACGGGCGCGTGTTTGGGACCAAATTATCTATTGTCCATTGTATACAAACTTGAAGGGCAAGGAAAGTGAGATATTTCAGAGACTGTCTGTGCTGTAGTACTAAGTACTGAGATGACTTTGTAATGGGATAGACATACAATGTAACTGTGGTGATTCTAATGAATTAATAAATGGAAGTTACAGAACAATAAATGAAATATTTTTGTTAAAGCACCAATATGTTATATGCAATTTTCTGTGTGTGGTTTTGGGTATTGTATCAATATGAAATTAAAGTTCATAAAATGCTGTAATTTATTTATTTGTACAGAACTCCTTAGTTCGCTTTGCATCATGGGAAAATCCCGTATCTTATCTTGTACTGTCATTACACATCCATCTCATGTCATTTATATAACATTACGTATCAAGAACTTTTCATAAGAAATTGAAAGATTTTAAAATTATAGCGCTTTTGCAACATATAAGCACATACATATGAGTGAGAGTTGTATTAAATTTTATACCTTTTATTTTGAGTATAACTTTTTCCCTTTTATGTCCATTAAATGACTCAGAAAAAATCTGACGTACCCCAATCAATATGGTTTGCCGACAGTTTGAATTCGTTGTTGGCCGAAAACGGTAAGTTGCTGAAATTCCTCCACTACTTCGACGGTCGCTTTGCCGATCTTCGGTGACTCAGTTCCCTATTTAAAACAAAATGCATTTAATTTATCTTAAATAAAATGTTGTTAGTTTACATTATTATTAAAGGTTTGAATTTACTAAACATAATTATTTTTTTTCATCTCAGATGGTAATGAAACACAGGTTCTGAAAATGATTTAGAATAAATCCTAAAACAAAATTGCTAGAAGTGACGGTCATAAGGTCTGATGAACATGCGGTAACGGCGACGCCTTCAGGGATTGAAATAATTCAGTGCGGTGATCAACAGGGAAACTTCAGAGGATAGTTCGTATCCTCAGAGTACGTCCGTCGGTCTTCCTATTTGTAAACAACACATTTTTCGGTTTTGCTTCACCTTCTTCCCCGAAATTTAAGAAAATTTTGAAGAGTGAAATCTTGTCCTATGTAAAACTTTACGTCGGAAAATTTGGAGCCGTTTATTATCGTTTATGCGTTAATTTAAATACGAAATTCGTAGCTGTTCTTTACAGAAAACACTTGAATTATTGAAAAAACTTCATATTATCTAAAGCACGCCCACACACAATTTGCAATAATGTATACAAATTTGCGGTAAATGTCCGTATTAACGGCGTGAGCGATATTTAAGAACGTTTTTTTTACGTAATGTAAAAAGAAACAAAATACAGTAAAATGACTTTTATATTATCTTTCACATTCATTTAGCATTATCTGGTAAAAAAGATTTGAAGAACAGTTCGGAGCCGATTTGAAAAAAATGCGCAACAAAAAACATTTTTGGAAATGCGGAATTTTCATCTCATTTTCAGAGAAACCTTTTGAGTTTTCGAGAAAATGTATAAGACATTTATTTCAAAATACATTTTGTGACGTACTTCAATTTGTTGTAGTTCGTCGATTTAAATGAATATGTCGAGTGGTGGATATCAGAGCAGAAACATTTTTAACTCAAAATTTCTTACAGTATGGTTAAAATGATGTTAAATACTACTGAAAATGTGTTCAAAACTGTAAGTGCGAAAGTAATTATTAGACATACGCGCCCATTAGATAAAATGTTTCTCGGAAGTTGGTTTTATAACATACTAAGATGCATGACATTCAATAAATTGTGATCTGTGAGCTTTTCGTTAACTGGCTATAAAAGTGACATCTCAAAATCCGATTTGTCTGCATACCCAGTGATTAACCGATCACTACACACTACACGTAAACAACTGACCTTAAGTGCTAGTCAATTTTTTTTGGCGATATTCCGCAGTGAGGCAGCTTCCTCCAGTTCCTTGCCCTGAGTCGCGAGTTGGGTCGGCGGAGCGCTGGCGAGCACAGCAGCGCCTTCCGGAGCCCTCGTCCGTTCCGCGCTCTCTATCGAAGACGTGCCTCTCATCTCCACGCCCGCGCCGTATTTCGGCGGTATCTGGCCCATTTATGTTTCACGCTTGTTCTCCTCCCGCAGCGCGCTGTGCTCCGCGGCGGAGCATCCAGCGGCCAACGACGCCATCCACGTCGCCGCGCCCCGCGCGCCGCCGTTCGTCAGCCACGCCCCAACCCCTCGCCCGATACCTCGCCGTGGGAGCTTGCCCCCGCTCTCCTTCCTCCCTCTCGCCCCCCCCCACCCCTCCTCTCGCTCCGCCTCTCGCCCCGCCCCTTGCTTTACCTCTCGCCCTGCCTCTCGCCCTCCTTGTTGCCCTCCCTCTCGCCCTCCCTCTCGCCCTCCCTCTCGCCCTCCCTCTCGCCCTCCCTCTCGCCCTCACTCTTGCCCTCACTCTCGCCCTCACTCTCGCCCTCCCTCTCGCCCTCCCTTTCGCCGTCCCTCTCGCCCTCCCTCTCGCCCTCCCTTTCGCCGTCCCTCTCGCCCTCCCTCTCGCCCTCCCTCTCGCCCTCCCTCTCGCCCTCCCTCTTGCCCTCACATCGCCCTCACACTCGCCCTCGCTCTTGCCCTCCCTCTCGCCCTCCGTCTCGTCCTCCCTCTCGCCCTCCCTCTCGCCCTCCCTCTCGCCCTCCCTCTCGCCCTCCCTCTCGCCCTCACTCTTGCCCTCACTCTCGCCCTCACTCTCGCCCTCACTCTCGCCCTCACTCTAACACTCACTCTCGCCCTCCCTCTCGCCCTCCCTTTCGCCGTCCCTCTCGCCCTCCCTCTCGCCATCCCTCTCGCTCTCCCTCTTGACCTCACATCGCCCTCACACTCGCCCTCGCTCTTGCCCTCACTCTCGCCCTCGCTCTCGCCCTCACTCTCGCCCTCCCTCTCGCCCTCACTCTCGCCCTCACTCTTGCCCTCACTCTCGCCCTCCCTCTCGCCCTCCCTTTCGCCGTCCCTCTCGCCCTCCCTCTCGCCATCCCTCTCGCTCTCCCTCTTGACCTCACATCGCCCTCGCTCTCGCCCTCACTCTCGCCCTCACTCTCGCCCTCACTCTGGCCTACGCCCGTGTGTTTATTCAATTCTCGTCTCTGCCCCCGCACCCACATTTACCTCAAACCCGCCCCACTCCGCCTTTCGCACTTCTAGCTCGAGTACATTCCGTGCTCCCGAGTCCGCCCCAAGCTTTCCCTCTGACCTGGGATTCGCCTCCCTTATCTGCTGCTTTTATTGCAGCTCCTAGCTCCTTCTTCACTGTTATTCCGGTATTATAGACACAGCTCTCGCCTCAGTTACTGATTTCGTCAAAGACTCTATTTGGGATTGTCTCAGCCTTGCCTTATCAACTTTTTGCTTTTACCTTCCGCCCCAATATTGCCTCCATTTTAGTCTCCTTTAACGGAGACTATGTTTCCGGTTTTGCCCTCCATTCCGAATCCATTTTAAGTAGCCCCTCCTGGTCAACTAATACTTCGTGACCGTTTTCAAATCTTCACTCTTCAACTACATTGTTGCTGGTGTAATTATCGGAAACTTTCAAATCCGTCATTCTTGACATGTAATCCCCTGCCAAATTTCTATTTACCTCCACTGTTTTTTTATAGTAGAATCATTTTCATTGTTTTTCATGTTGAAGAAAACTTTTTTTTTATTTTCCTAGTTGCGTGTGTATTTTATTTTCAGCACGCATATATGGAAACTAGTACTTACCTCCTCTGTTCATTGATTTAAAAGTGTTACATTATGGTACTTGTACAGCAAAGTATATTTTAAGCAGTAAACTACGTAAAGGAATCATGGCCATACAAGACAGTTGAGGACTGCAAAGAAAATAAATCTGTGTAGCGATATAAATCATAATGGCTGCCACCACGTATATTAAGATCGATCTCAAGATTATATACTGGTAAGTTTCCATGAAATTGTGATAAAAAACTACACTACTCGACATCTATTATCGCCTCGTGAAGACTACATACTTTCTCGTCGTTTATATTACTTTCTCGTACAGACAAACTCAAAGTTCTCCAAAATATCGTGCCGGTTACGCCGAGAAGGGCTTTTTCAAAACGGTCTTCCACCTGTCGGTCCGTCACTCTGACTGTCTGTCATTTTGTAACATGTAATCTACTACTCGCGACATTAACAAGCGCCCCATTCGCCCGACACTGGCGGCATCCGGTGGCCCGTGCATCGCCCTCGAGGATTCTTCCTGCAGCTACGGAGTCCTTCGCCCTTCGCCCCGGGCGGCGGGCGCCCGTGGCCCCGCGCCTCGGAGCGGCAAATGGCGTGACAACTGCAGCGGGGCGGGGCGGGGCAGCGTATCGTGTGCGCGCGCTTTGTCGCGCAGTTAGGAGCCGTGTAGCAGAAATATATAGAAAGCGATTTCAGATAAACGTCGCCCGCACGCCGGGTCGGGCCGCGCCGCGCCGCGCCTGCCTTGCGTCCTCGCCGCGCCGCGCCGCGCCGCGCCGCGATTTATTCCCTTCCGATCGACCGGCGCGTGGCCCGCCGCTGCGACGTCTTTGCTTAGCCAGGCGCCTTCGCCTTCGCCTTGGCCGGCGCGTCCTGTCGGCCCCGCTGTCTCCCGCGGATAGTTCCACTTACGTGCCATACACCACTACCACACATGCCGGGAGACACGTCGGGAGCTTTGAGCTTGGACCGACTGGGGCGGTGCCCCGCTGGTGGGAGATGTTGGGGAAGTTGGGGAAAAACCTAGTTGGGGAAAACCCGCTAGCAGCGGATACGCCGGCGCCGTATCTCACCATCTAGCGGGGGAAGATCACCGCTACCGTCCGTGATCAAACATGCACTACACTTAAGGGATTAATGACCTTAGCAGTTCACGTGTCTGGAATCAACCAACCAACCGGCGGTCAGTTCTAAAAGGGGAGTCGGAGTTCCGAATGATTGATGTTTCCAAGTTCGTCAACTGTTTGGGGTCAATGGGTCACTTCCGATTAGTGAAGTAAATGTTTTATTGCACGAGAAATGGCGGTATTCCTCCCCTGCTGGATGGTGAGATCCGGCGCATACCCATACGTCAGCTTGCAAGAAATGTCCCAATCCAGATATCTCCCAACCGCGGGGCACCGCTCCGGCCGGAAGAAACTCTAATCTCCCAGCTAGTCTCCTGACAGGTCTGACGCTGTATTTCATGTACGTGTGTGTGTATGTGTAAGGGGAGATGATAGGCCAAGGAAGAGAAAGGAAAGATCATGCGTGGTCCGTTGTCTGTTTCTTTGATTAGGTACTGCTCCGACATTCGCTTGGTGTCGATCGGAGAAACCACGGAAAACTACCCATCAGCCGTCCGCTAAAATTCACCTCCTAAAAGCGACTGAATTCGACCTAGCTATCTAACTAGTGTCGAAAATGCCGTCAACATCGGTTTTCGTACCCTAGGTTCTCCCGTTCAGACCCACTGTAATGGGAGCTGCAAATATGAGAGATTTGCATTCTATAGTGTCATATATACGTCTTGTTAATAGTTTTGAAAGGATTGGTTCAGTAAAAAAGTGAGATACACTTCGAATATAGATATTTAAGGCTGATTGGGGTCAGGGAGATTGGCTGAGACACGTGTGGCTCATCTGGTTACTTCCCCAAGTCTTTTATATCCATATCATACATCTACCATGAACATTCCCCCTTAAGATGTCTCTTCTATCCTCTGTATGCTAGATGGAAACGGACAGCCACTGGTTAGTTCATCTGGTCAGCAAAAATTGGGAATAAACGCGCAAGAATCATTCCTGGCCTACGCTCCGTAACTCTTATCTTATATCATCATCAACAATGTAATAAAGAGTCACGACTGCGTAGTTAAGTCTTCACTCGTAATACTTGCGTAATTTTAATCGAGAAGTAAGGACAGATCTATTTTGAGTTTCAAATGGATCAGTAAATTTCACATCGTAAAAATACGATGTATTGTTAGTGTAATATTCACGTGCACAAAATACACTACTATTAAATTTTGACAATCTTTCTTGAACGGTTTGTCTCCTAATACTTGCACCTTATGTGGATATTTCTATCACTTCTTTGGCCTCCCTCTTTTATTCTAGCGTCTGCTTTATACAGTCAAATTGTTGGTTTTTTTTCAGTGACTGCTTTATTCATGTGACGGCTTCCGTAGTTTCATTCAGGTGTAAGAGCTGATATGACTCTGGGTGAGAAGAAGATACTGCGACATTTAGCTACAACGTTCACGTATTCAAAATCTATTATTATTACATCCTACCGGATGTCTATTTCTTTGGTTTGTTTTCTGACCCTTCGGACCATTCCCCCTCTCCTGTGCTCACTATTGCCCTACTGATTCCCTATTTTTTCAATCAACTAGTTTAAAACACAGGTCAACGAGGTCTTAACGAGTATTTAAAAAATGAATAAACAAAAAATATCTCAAAACTGGCTGGAACTTAGAGAAGAATTCACGTACTCGAAGTGTTGCGAAAATTTTTATCTGCCTGTTACATTCGGAGACATTTTTCAGTGTGCTTATATTTAAGTGAATTGTGTCAGACAAGATGTTTGCTGTTAAATTTCAGGTAATTTAATTGTTTGTTAAATAACTAGACAATTATGTTTTGGGCAAAAAACGTGAGTTTTTCAATAGTATGAGAAAAACAGAAATATTCCAATGATGAAAGAGTAAACAAAATATATCTCAGGAAAAGATAACGAATTCGAGGTTTTGTAGTGTAATTTAACTCCAATGTAACATTATTTGAAGCAGGAGAAACAGGCGAGTTGTTAAAGAGAAAGTTACAAACGATTTAATTGAATCTATCTGAAATTCTCCATAAATTTGTTTATTAGAAATTAAACGTTCTGCTTTTAATAATTTCCAAAGAAATGTATTTTGTACCATTTGAATTTTATTGAGATGAATGGTAAATTCATTGTAGCATATTGGATAAGCATACTGGCCTTACTATGAAAAACACAGTAACTGCCAAAAAACTGTGTATTAAGATATGCATATCGTTGCCAGCATATCAAGCATATCAAGATATGCATGCCGTTGCATATCAAGCTCTTCCTACTTAGCTTAGAATGTCGTATCTCAAACGATATAGAACTTGAATTCAAAACATAGAATCCACTTCTTATTATGGTTGGGTGCCTAGAGAGAACGCAGTGAACAGAGTGTACTTATTAAAAACGCAGCATATATATTTTACTGTATTTCTTTAAGCATACAATGCATTTTCTCTAAGAAATATGCTAGAATTATGGTTCCTTTAATTTGAAGTACCGTGTTGAATCTGTGTTGTAAGAACATATAAAAGCGCCAGTTTATTTCTCGTCAAAGTACCAATTAGCCCTATCTGAAATTAATAAAGCACCACATTATGCGCCAATTCAAATCTAGGTGCAAGATGTAGCGTGCGAAAAATATTAAACGAAATTATGCTGCCATTTTCGAATGAAACAATGGACAAATCATATCATTGAAAGCCATAAAAATGTGCAATATTAACAAAAGCGCTTAGTGTTAACAAGAACTTTTCAATCCATGAAAACCACTTGGAAAATCGCCATTGTTGCCAACGTTGTTGAAAGTTATAATCTGGGTGATAATTCAATTTGGGTATAGTTTGCGGTTACAATTTCGACAATACTTTATAGTCGTGGTAAACACATTGCAAGATTACTTAATTCAAGTGTATCTATTATTAATGATGGAGTTGCCTCTACTGTAACTACAACGCCTACAACAACCTTTAGCACGAACAGTATTGTTGTTCCCTGGATATAATCGTATCAACCCACGAAAATTGCAGAATACGACGAAAATGTTATTAACTCCATCACCGAATCAACACAGAATCAGTGATATGGTAGACCGAGACCTAGATTTTGAACATTCAGCCTTACGGGCTGAGAATGTAATCATTAGCTGCAAGTGCCTACTGAAAATCGACCTCTAGAAAGGATATATATATGTCTACAATTTACAAAGTGTTGAACTTGGAATGGCCAAGAAAGGACAACTTAGAAAAAGTAGAAAGAAATATGAATATGAAGGAACATGAAATATGAAAAAGTCGAAATATGAAAAAAGAAAGTAGACTTAAAAACTATATATTTTATTTATTAAGGATATAACTATGAAATTTCATGATAAGTTTCATCATCGATGTTTTCAATGCGAGATTTCCAATTTCCAATTAATTCCCAATTAAAAGATTACTTCTCGGTAGGGATTTTGTATATACCAATCAAACGTGATTGCTCAGGCTGACGTGGATGTTTTCAAAGCGATATTTCCAATTTCAATGATATTTTCTCAAAAACAACTTCACGTTTTCCTCGAATATTTTCATATACAAAGAGGTTTTGATTTTTATTACTTTCTGAAATAAAATTTCTGACTCTTTATAATTAAAAGATTACTTCTCGGTAGAGATTTTGTATATACCAATCAAACATGATTGCACAGGCTGACGTGGATGTTTTCAAAGCGATATTTCCAATTTCAATGATATTTTCTCAAAAACAACTTCACGTTTTCCTCGAATATTTTCATATACAAAGAGGTTTTGATTTTTATTACTTTCTGAAATAAAATTTCTGACTCTTTATAATTAAAAGATTACTTCTCGGTAGGGATTTTGTATATACCAATCAAACATGATTGCACAGGCTGACGTGGATGTTTTCAAAGCGATATTTCCAATTTCAATGATATTTTCTCAAAAACAACTTCACGTTTTCCTCGAATATTTTCATATACAAAGAGGTTTTGATTTTTATTACTTTCTGAAATAAAATTTCTGACTCTTTATAATTAAAAGATTACTTCTCGGTAGGGATTTTGTATATACCAATCAAACGTGATTGCACAGGCTGACGTGGATGTTTTCAAAGCTATATTTTCAATTTCAATGATATTTTCTCAAGAACAACTTCACGTTTTCCTCGAATATTTTCATATACAAAGAGGTTTTGATTTTTATTACTTTCTGAAATAAAATTTCTGACTCTTTATAATTAAAAGATTACTTCTCGGTAGGGATTTTACATATACCAATCAAACGTGATTGCACAGGCTTTGAATTTCTGAGAATTCGGCGTTCTCGGCTGTCGCCGTGTCCCAGCCTTTTTCGGTCCAGATATGACGCTCTTTGATGGCTGATCCGTTTTCGTCAGGTCTTCTCCGTCGATTCTCTCCGCAGCCATTTTTGTTGTATTTCCATTCTCTCTGATTTCCGTGCGATTCTCCACGTAACTGCTGTAGCTTCTCAGACACACACACGTTCCAGTTTTCTTTAAATTTGCTGATAAATAAATAACATTAATTAAATAAAACTAAATAAATAACGAACATGAAGTTTATAAATAAAAGTAAGTAAATACTAAATAAAAAATTAATAAACAAATAAAATCAAGTAAATGAATTAAATTACTGGAGGTGAGATTCATGTCATTTCGTCTGTTTCCACCTAACCGTTTTCAAAAGTTAAATAAAATAATACGTAATAAAATGGTAATTTAAAAAAACGCAATTAGAGGAAGACAGGACAGGTGTGACAGGAGTAACTAGTGCTGCTAAAAAAGCAGGTACTTTCTCGGCCGTACGTTCGTGCAAAACTACACGGAAAGTGTTCAAATTTTCCAAAAATTGAACATGACCTTATTTCAGAATCTATCTTTATGGAACAGATTTCATTTACCCATTATCTGCCATGATAACCAATCTGGAATCTGAAACCCGCTTGTGATCGCCAATTGTGTTGTTATGTGATACTTTGTACTTTAACATGCGAATTTTATTTCTTTCGTAGACGTACGAGTATAAATCCTAAACGAAACATACGAGTTTTTTCGTATCTTATATTTAAATAACCTTTGAAAGGGGTCAAATGTCAATTTAGCATTGTACACTCCTGGCCAGTGTGTACATATGATCCACGTCCGTACGGTAAGCGCACAAAATTACTTTGGCAGATAATGCGTTAAAGGAAACATCTCTAACTTCATAATTATAGTTGTCGGAAGACTCCCAAAAAATGTAAATTTTTGTAATTTTAAACGAAGTTTTTAACGAAAGTGAGATCTGCACCATTCTCTTAAACGTCGTTTACACTATCAACAAAAAAATTTAATCAAAAAGGATGGAACGAGTTTTTGAAAAATGTCCCAGGGACTTCATGTAAAGTACCATCCAAAATTAAAATATCGCTTTCAAATTCAAGAGGCCGCAACATCACGCATATCGGGGGGTATCGATTTGAGAGAAAATTGGCTGAACGGTTTAGCTGCTAATGTTGTTAACAGACGGACGGAGGGATAGATAGATGGACATTTTGCCTTCATTCAATTTTTTGGTTTCAAGGACCCACAAAACATGGATTCTGGTTGGACACGTGTTAGAGGATTTTTTTCTAAATTTACCAAGTGGATTTATCCACTATTTTGTTACCATTGCCTTGTAATACGAGTTTTTCTGCTGAAAATTCGCTGTTTTTTAGCGCAGCGTTTTATACCTTTCTGTCTACTGCGTAAGCTGTACCGAGAAAGTAACTAGTGGTGCTAAAAGAGCACATACTTTCTTGTCCTTATTTTCGCGCAAAATTACGCGAAAAGTATTCAAGTATTTGAAAAACTATACATGACCTTACATCAAAGCCTTTCAGGCGCAGTGTGCTTTTTAGCTGCTAGTGTACTGGCCTTTCCTACCTTTACGGAACATATTTCATTAAAGAAAAGAATCTCTATATTTAACATTTTAGTTATAGGAAGACGCCGAACAAAATTTGAACTTTTGCAATATTCGAAAAAGCAGGCATTTCAACGGACATGAAATCTGCGCCATTCTCTTTAACAACCTTCACAATATCCAACAACACAATTTAATAAAAAACGATGGGGCCCTTTTTTTTGAAACTTCGGAAAATATCCCAATTGCTTCATGTTAAGTACCCCCAAAAATTAAAATATACGTTTCAAATTCAAGGGGTCGTGACATCACCCAGATCGATTGAAAAATATCAATTTTGGAGAAATACCGCTGAACGGTGTAAACGCTAGCGTTGTTCACAGACGGACAGACAAACGTTCGGACAGACAGACGCTTTGCAGACATTCTATTTTAAGGTATAAAGGACAAAACATGGATTCTGACCAAACCATGTGTTACAGATTTTTTCTAAATATAGCAACTGGATTTACTGGCTTTTAAACACACTCTCTACCCTGTAGCGAGAAAGTAAAAACGACGAGAGGGAAGTTAAGAAGGAAAGAAAAGGAACTCAGTCACAACTTTACTTTTTCGCTTATAAGAAATATCGTTTTTGATGATCCCAAAAGAAATTAATATATTCTTAATGTGTTATATTTGCATGTAATGTGATTCATAATATATATCTTAAAATTATTATTAATATTGTAACGGTACGAGCTGTCGCGAATTCAACACAGTATTTTATCAATAAAATCGCAGACGAGCACCGCGCCCAGTGGCCGTTGGAAGTCGTTGTTACCTGAATCCCTCGTATTTCTTCTCGCAGAAGCGAGGGTCGTTTATGACGGTGCGCCCCCGCGTCTTTTGAAAGGAGGGAACCTTTGCCGGCAACTGCGTCCCTCCGAGCTCAAGAGGTTGACTCTTCCCCACTCCCACGCGACCGCATGTCAAAGAGACCCGACGTCAATTACACCCACTTGGGGAGACAGATATACGACACAACGATCTTCGGCGCGCGCGTGCGGCTTCGCAATTGGGGTCACACCGACGTTTTTCGCTGGCCGTGAGAGAAAGCTTGCCCGCGGCGGCAACGTCAAATTTTTGGCTGTTAGGAAGGATCCCGCCTCATTGGTCGAAGCTCCGCCCCACCGTGCTCCGCGAAATTCAATCTCGCACAATCGGGAGGATTCTTACTGGAGAAAAGGAGGGTACCGAGCCTTCATGATTCGGGAGAGCAGCTCTCACAAGGATGTGCTTTAAAAATCTTGCAGAGGAAAGTCGGCCCTCAAGAATTCATGTTAGAGATCTCGCGTAGGGAGTTATGGTTCCGAATCAAATGAGATTCCCGCGAAAGGAGACATAGTTTCCGGGGACGGGAAGTATTCTCACTGGCCGTGAACTGCATTAACCAGTTATCGGTGCACAGTAGCACGCTGTCACGTGCCTTAGGCCGGCTTATCCCGCCTATGATAGTCGATCGTCCGCGATTACCTGATCCGGAAGACGGACGATTTCTAACCCGTCATCGCCGACGCGAGTGGGGATCTCTCGTCATCCATGGGTCCGGCCTAAGGGAGAGGAATACGAGGACGGTCACGCTGAAGTGCGGCCATGGTAACCTGCTGCTGGCCGGGGGCCTCCCACCCTTGACGCCGGACAACACCTCCGTCAGCTGGGTGTGCTGTACTGCCATGCCAACAACAACAACAACAATAATAATAATAATAACAACAACAACAAAGGGTAATCATTCGCTTCGCTCCCCCTAGAATGCGGAAGAACAGTTCCTGAGCGAAGCTGGAGAAAAGATGCCATCAGCATTAATATTCATGGCGGCCTATTAATTGAAATAGTTTTTATATCGAGTCAACCAATCAAGTTAATTAAAAAAAAGGTCGCACGTGTTATACTTGTAAAATGTCATGTAACATCATCCATCATTCACATCATTCTAGATATTAAATAATATAATAATTAATAATAATAATAATAATAATAATAATAATAATAATAATAATAATAATAATAATAATAATAATAAATACCGTACAATACATTACAAGACGAAAAGCAGCATTGAAAAGAGCATTGATCGCGTTCACCGCACTTCACTTCACTACACTACACTACACTACACTACACTTTCTTGCTTTGAATTACACTGACCATTACTTCACAGCACTGCACCGCACCGCACTACACAGCACTTACTCATTTAATATCTGTTACTGTTATCTTGTTCTAACTTATTTCTAAAACTTCAGACACTGAGAGGAAAAGCTTTGAAAACTGTTGCAGGTAAACTGTTCCATTCTCTAATTGTTCTGTTACAAAAGGAAAACTTCCCAAGATCTGAATTTTGTTTCCTTGCTCGAATTTTGTGGGCGTGATCGCTTCGGCCGAAATAATTTGGTTTTTCTAGTCTAATCTGGTCTAGTCTAATTTCCTTCCAAGCTGGTTGACCTACGTACGATTTATAAAGAGCGCAAAGCCTCGCCTTTGGTCTTCTCGTTTCTAGAGGTTCCCATGACTTTTTTGTTACGTTACTTCTATAGGAAAACTTATTCGCTTTTCTCTGTATTCTATCTAGATTTTTCCGGTGCGCCTTTCTGTATGGATCCCAACACGCAACTCCGTATTCCATGAGAGGGCGAACCAGCGTAAGATATGCTAATTCTTTGGCGTTTGCAGAACTTTTCTTTAGTATTCGCATTACAAAATGCAAAGACTTCCACGCTTTTCTTACTGTCTGATTTATATGCATCACCCACCCTAATTTACTATCTAGATGGATGCCTAAATACTTGCATGATGAGACTCTTGGGATGATAACCTCACCTAAACGATAGTCTGGTTCCTCATAATTTCGTCCCCGCCCGAACGTTATTGTTTTGCTTTTAGATCCATTAATTCCCATGTCATTTGTTTCAGCCCAATCACGTAAATGCTCTAAATCCTGCTGTAATATTTGTTCGTCAGCGCTATCTTTGATTTTTCGGTATATAACACAATCGTCTGCAAATAAACGCAACTTTGATTGTATGTTCACATGGAGATCGTTCACGTACGCTAAGAAGAGTAATGGCCCTAACACACTTCCCTGTGGAACCCCTGAAGTAACATTTCCCGTAGTCGAAAACTGATTGCCAATTCGAACTTTTTGTTTCCTGTCCCTAAGAAATTCGCTTATCCACCTCACAACTCTAGCATCAACTCCTGAGGTTAATACTTTCCTAATAAGTAAATTATGCGGTACCACGTCGAATGCTTTCGCGAAGTCGATTACTACTGCATCCACCCTCCCACCCGCGTAGTGTATAGTGTATAGTGTATAGTAATATGTAGTGAAATATGTAATATGTAGTAAACTTGTATTTTCTATAGCCATATTGCTTATGGTAATATAAAATAATTGCCATTTCATAGTTAATAGTCTGGAGTACGTAGCGAGAAATTTACGTTTTTGGGTGAAGACCAATTTTGTAAATGTCGACATTTCAAAGATTGTATATTCACTTCGAGTTTCTTTCTTAGACATCTAGTAGACCTACGTCTGCGCCGCTTCGATCGTACCGTTTTTTAAAAGTTGTATTTGTTTTCAATTATTTTCAATTCTAATACTTCATTTCTGGTGCACGAACTGTGAATTACCAGCACAGTTCGAACCCTCATTAGAATCCCATTCGGAATGTAGAACAAGTCGCGTCTTCCGTCTGCCTGCTCCTGACTTGCAGCTACGAGCGGCCGTAAAAGAAGTTAGAAAAGTCCCGAAGCCCATGATCCGCCTTCACGAGCCTCGTCCGTAGTAGTGCTGCCGTGTGTTGCGACGCCCCCAGCGCCTCGTCCGTTGCGCAGTCGGGAGAGTCGCCAAGCAGGGAAGTTGCAGGCCAGGCGCGCCCTCCCCCGGCGCCGTGGCGTGCCGCGCCGGCTGCGTTGCAGGCGCTTCATGAGCGGCGCGTCGCGTCACCCTGCGGTCGCGCCGGAGCACGCCCTCGCCGCCCTGCCTCCTCACCCGCCGCTTGCCCGTCGCAGGCACACACTGCGCCCGAACGGAGCAGAAACAGCACGCGGCAAAAAAAACGGGCAAAAATCGCGTTTATCATGACTCATTAATTGATTGATTTATATACGTAAGCTTCCGCGGCTCGAATCCATGAATTCTTGGCTATCCGGGAGACGCCGCGTCGTTGGCTGGGGCACTCCAGCCAACGACGCGGCGTCTCCCGGATAGCCGAGAATTCATTGATTGATTTATGTTTCCGGGTGCGTCGACTACTAAGGTCATTAGTCGCTGTAGTGCGTGTTTTATCGTGGCGGTGATCTTTCCGCGCTGGATGGCGAGATCGGGCGACAAACTACATCTCGGCTCACGGGGTTTTCTCTAACCAGGTATCTCCCACCAGCGTGGCACCATCCCAGTCGTGACAAGTTCTAAGCTCGCGACTGGTCTCTCAACATGTGTGGTAGTGTAGTGCATATAAGTGTAGGTGTGTGTAAGTAAGGGATGAAGATATGACGAGGAAGAAGAAGCAAAGATTGCGCGCGGCCCATGGCTCGTTTATTAGGGTATTGGTCCTGCATTCGCCTGGTTGTGATCGGATAAACCGCGGAAAACAATCGATCTGAGCAGCTGGCCGCTAGAATTGTCCTCCAGACAGCGGCTGAATTCGATATAGCTACATAGCTAGTAACAAAAATCCACAACTACCGGGATTCCTAAACTAGGGCCTCCCAGTCAGTGAGATGTAGAGGTAGTAAAAATACTGTAGGACTTAGTTTTAAGTAAAATCGTGTTTTGAATAGCATGTTTTCTGAAATCAATCGGTTTATTTTATATTGATCTCTAAAATCTAAATTTAAATAATCGTAAAGTATATTAATTAATTGATATAGTTTTATCTAATTATAATCAGACGCTAATAACAGTTATTATATTTATCATATCAGTTTGAAGGCCAGCATTCATTTAACTGTAAGACAAATGGATTCTTAGATCGATCAAGCAAAATAAAGTTTTCCTGCCCTACACACCTTAAGCAACTTTCCACACTCCGAAGACAATCACTTCCGAATTGAGAATTCTCGAAGTTCGCTGGCTCTGATCGGATCGATTCAGTAGTTTCCTGTGGTCAGTTGCAGGAAGAACCCTGATCAATGACCACAGTTTCTTTCGTTTCCATCTAGTACTCATATCCATACTGATAGTAGAGCGATGGGTTACTACATGTGTCACTTGGTGGAACAACCGAAGAAATAAATCATTAAATGCCAAGACAACTCTCATTGAGTCGTTGAGTTACACTCAAGTCGTCAGATTATTGCGATAATAATTTTCTACCCCAAGTAAATAATAGTCATATTATATCACCACTTCATAGACTTTTTGAAGTAGTGTTATGTCAATATATTACATTTCTGTGCTTCACTATTCTGCAAGTCACGAGATGGAACTAGTGTTGCCAAAATAGTAAAGAATCTTGGAACGGATCTTCGGTTTTCAAAGGGCGATATAAAGCTCTACGTCTCCCCTGTTAATTCGGCTTTACATTTGACTCATTATCTTGGAAATTATTTACCTTGGTCCTGTACAATTTGCAGTAGAGTTTAATGAAAATATGTCAGCAGATATACATCTTTTTAATACGTTTTGTACCTTATAGCATAAAGTAGCTTGAAGTAAAAGTCAAAATTTTTGCCTTGTTTTTCTGTACTTTCATGCAGAAAAACTTAACTATGAAACTTACAGTGTTCATTTTGCTACAGTGTATACATTATTAGTTAATTGACTTCCAGAAAATAATTGAAATATATCATTCATGTATTTGCAGAGATGAGACAAATGTGTTCAAAATATCCTTTTGAGAAATAATCATCGAAGTTACATAACCACTCACCTCAACATGGTAATTAGTGAAAAAACACGTTTACCGCGTAAATAATCATGGAAAATAAAGTTTTGCAATCAAAATTAATCAAAGCATTTTGTGAAAACTTGTGGTTTAGTGAGAACTTGGTGGCAGAATACGCTAACGTAACATTACATAACTAAACAACTTTACAAAATTTACAAACTTTACAAATTAACGTGAACATTTCACCGTGCAATCTTTCATAGCACTCCACTTCACCACTCATCACTTCACCGCACTGCCAATCACCGAGCTGTAATGTCTTTCTTACACCCTCGTTTCACTCATTGCAACTGCAATGACGGCAATCAACGCAACTGCACTTCACATAATTAATAATAATAATAATACATAATTACTTACACTGAATAATTTTAAATATATTTAGAACACACATATCAACATTCAGGAATCTAATTTATTTTTAAATTTTCTCAGGCTTTGAGGAAAAAGATCGAAGATTGTGACAGTCCCAACGTCCGATCCCAACGTTCGTTTTCTGAATTCTTGTCTGAAGTTTGTGAATGTGATCCGCTCTGCCGAAATATGAAGGTTTCTCTAATCGTCTTTGAATTTCTTTCCACGCTCGAAGGCCTGTGTACGCTTTATACATTGCATAGAGACGTGACTTTAATCTTCTCCTTTCGAGTGACTCCCATACCCCTTTATTCTTGGTACCCCTGAAAGTAAATGATGATGCTCTATCCTGGACCTTTTCTAGATTCCTTTGCTGCAAGATTCTGTCTGGGTCCCAACATACCGAACCATATTCTAATATGGGTTGTACTAATGACATATATCCTAGTTCTTTGGCTCTTACTGTTCTCTTTTTTAGAATCCGCATAAAAAATGTAAAGATTCCCAGGCTTTCCCTACAACGAAATTGACTTGGTTTTCCCAGCTCAATTTACTGTCTAGCTGTATTCCTAGGTATTTGCAAGACGTGACTAGAGGTATAACATTCTTGTTCAGTTTGTAAGCAGATTAATTGAAACTTCGACCCCTACCCAACGTGATGGACTTGCTCTTTGAACTGTTTATTTCCATGTCGTTTGTTTCCGTCCAGATGTGTAAGATGTATAGATGAAGGAACAAAATAACCAAAATATGTTAAGAGTATATTTCACAACGATGTATATCTCATTTTTTTTAAAAAAATGTTCAAAATTCAAATTTTTGCTTTATGTCTCCCTGGGAAAGATAACTGGAAACGTATTTAGGCAGATTCCACGTACTTCAGGCTATTTAATTTATAAATAACGTTGGATAGTGAACATATTCTTGAAATGTACTCTGGACGTGACACACCAAACAGCGAAAAGTTTGTCGTAACGTGATCACAAGCCACGCCCCGCGAGTGGCTTTTGTCTCTCACTTTCTCCGCCAGATGTGGGCCTCATTCGACCGAGAGGCCTCAGTCAATCGAGTATCCAAGATATCTGGTGAGAAGAACGTGATATATCGTTAGAAGGAAAATATTTTTTTTCGGAGAGAATTAATTTTTCCGAGCACCTGCCTCGGTTCTTTTATGTGCCACAAGCATGACATGCTTCTGTGGTTTTTCCGTTCGTTCGAAAAATCCACGCACCTCAGTCGGGATCGAATCCGTACAGGGGCCAGTATGATGACCACTCTCCCACTGAGATGTGTTTATTGACATACTAGCGCCACAGAGAAGACGAGATGATAAATGAAGTAGCCTTCCACATCCAGAGTCATGTCAATGATATTGGTTGTCCGGGTGACGCCGCGTCGAAAGCTGTGCTGCCGATCTTTCGACCATCTTATCGTGCTCTTTCTCAGGACTGGTCTGCCTTGCGAAAGCCGCAGACCAGCCCTGAGGAAGGCCACGATAAGATGGTTCAAACGTCGGCAACACAGTCTTCGACGCGGCGTCACCCGGACAGCCTAGATCATTCACGATGTGATAAATGGATGGATTCGGACCACTGTGCGTGGTTCGCTGGATGAAGCCCCGGAGGAAAACTTGCAGAGACTCCTTGCAAGTTACGGAGTTTACATCACGGCTTCGCGCGCCGCCACCTCCCTCCCGCCCCCCTCGCCTCGCCCCGCCCCCACCCGCGCAAGCAACGTGTGCCGCGCGCGCCGCGCACCGTTTGCTGCTCTCTGCTGACGCATCCGTTATGAACTCCGGTACACTCCATAAAACCTTATTGTGCCTCCAACAGCAGTTGTTTCCTAGCGTTTTTCGGGTTGTGATGTCCGTTAAATCTGAGAAAGTTGAGGCGAACGTAAATACAACGAAGTCTTCGCTCCATTCCGCTGCTTTAGGTTTCTATCTGAAGGACTGAGGTTCGAATCCCGCGGACCGTAGAGTTTGGAAATCCCTAGCATAGCTCACACCACAGGAATAAGATCCCTATCGTAAATTCAAGGGATGTAAAATAAACTTACTATGGGCCTGATCCTAAGATCCTGTGACTAAAAGTAGCAACTCTCAATTTTCCAGACAGTATTTTATAGCTTTTGTAAATAAATTATTTATAATTTTAACGAATTATATATATTCTTTATTAATTTATTTATTTGATGTTTCAACCCTAGTAAGAGTCTTTTCCGGAACATCTAAAAATAAAAAAAAAATACATTAAAGTAATAAAAATTAAATTAATAAATTGTAAAACATCATAATGTAATAAACTAGAAGTTATTGAAACCATAATAATAAAAATAAGTTGTGACATACCCAGGGTCCAGTTTTTTTAAAAAGACCTAGTAAACATTAGGTAGAATTTTACGAAAAAATGTCAATATTATAAAAAACTGGTACTTGTTATGTATGTGAAGTCGCAAACATGTGGCCAACTATACACACTATGACACTAGTTGTTTCTAAAATTAGTCATTAGAGGTACATTAGAGTTTACATTGTGTATGTATAAACATATTCACGTATCAAAGAGGGAAGTGATCACCATGCTCTGGCCAAAAATTACACATATGAGAAGTTATTGATCAACATGGTTATAAGTAACCGTTTTTAACTAAAAAACTAATGTGACAGAAGAATGTCTAATTACAAAAGGGGAAGATATGTGTCTGTAGAAATATGTAACTTCACTTTAGAGTTAAGAACGTTTCCATGAAATTGAGTTTATATTCTGTGGACCACCTAGGGAAACGTGCTGCAGATCACCTTTTATCTTGCAACGCATATTCATTCTCTTAAATATAATTTTTGCTCTTAAGTGACTGGTGAGATTAAAACTTGCATCAACTGTTCTAGACTGATACAGGAGATTTGGATTACAAGATTGTAATTTCCTTACTGCAATACTGGCTGAAAAATTACAAAAGTCATTTTTGGACAAGTCACATTCGGTCAGAAATGAAATGTTAACTGTATTAATGTGTAAGTCATTACAGGCAATACCTAAATATAAAGCGTAAAGCGATGGTGTGCACATGATCTTTTAAAACAGTAGTACATGTACAGTGGTTCGATGCTTTGATGCAAGACAGTAAAGAACCCTTTGAATGTGTAGTAGAGACAATGTACTAATAAGTTACTGCAATAAGTTTTAATGTCTAATCAAACTAGTAATAAGTCTTTTACTACAATAACAGACGGCTTTAGTGAACCACCTAATTCATCCCTGACGCATGTACACATTTTAGAGAAAGTAGTATCTTTCTCAAGTTAATTAACGATTAAAAATGTTTCAAACAATCTGTAAAAGAATTGTTGAAATAAATTGAGAAAAAGAAGCTGAGAAGAAGAAATAAGTGTTGCTGTTTGACAAAATAATTTTAGAAAGTGAAGAAAAGAAAATGGGTCAAAAGAGGAACCTAAAAATATCCATCAGGGAACTTAAAATCTCCAATAACGGTGCCAGAGCAGTACTCTAACAAATGGGCCACGGACCGCGCGCGATCTTTCCTACCTCTTCCTTGTATCCTCTCCTCTTAAACACTAACAGGTACTACACAAGCATACATGCCGGGCGACCGGTCTGGAGCTTAGAACTTGTCCCAGCTGGGGCGGTGCCCCACTGGTGGGTGATACCTGGTTGGGGAAATCCCCGCCAGCTGACGGTAGATCTCGCAATACAGCGAGGAAAAGATCACCACCACCTCTCGAGCAAAGCCTACACTACACTTATGGTACTAATGACCCTTGTAGTTGACGTGCCCGAAATTACTTAAGCAATCAATCAAAAATCCAGTAATGGTGCAAAACGTGATATGGAAAAAGTGATAAATTTCAGCATTCAGTTAGAAATTGTATTAATATTCATTTATTTAATTGTATATATATAATATGAATTAATGTTGCTTTCTAGATCAAACAATAGGGAAATATTATTCATTTCTTCGAAATAAACTTAAGTTTATGTGAGCTGAAAGGGCCTGCACACTTTTGTCCATGACTGCACGTATCTCCTATTTCCAGCAGCGGAATACTTTTTCACTGTTAATTTTTCTACGCATCCAACACTAAGCTTTTTACCGAAGCCAAATTCCCACTACTTGCATCGTCGCGTGGAACAGCTCACCCGGGCCGCTTGCGCCGCGGCCTCTCGTCCCGACCCGCGGTCGCCGCCGCCGCCGCCGCCGGCGCTCGCGGTGATGACTTAATTTCGTAATTGGAGCTCGCGCGGACACCCGCTTTAATTGCGGCGCGGACGGCGCGGGGAGGGCGAGGGAACGCGGCGGCGCGAGGGCCAAGTGCGATCCACCCTTTTTAACCTCGCGGCTTCACAGCGACAAAAATGTGTCCTCCCTGACGCGTGGCGCGCCCGGTGACGCGCGGATCCGCGAAACGCTACGCGCCACATCCCCCGCCCGCCAACCGCCGCGCCGGTCAGTGGCTGGCGCGCCTCTCCTGCCTCCTCCCGCGCGCTCCTCTCTCTTCTATTTGTTTCCTCCAACACCGCTCGTGTACATCTCTCTTCTGTCCCTGCCTCCGCTTTTCACGCCTTTGCTATCCCTTTCTGGGCTTCCCCGTTGCTGCTGTTCGCTCTGTACGTTGTCCAGCGGTCTCCGGTGCTGTTGCCCCTCTCCCTGCTGTGCCCAACTGTGCTTTCCAATCTCTGTTGCTCCAATCTCTGCTGCCCCAACATCTGCTGTCACAATATCGAATGTCCCAATATCGAATGTCCCAACATCTGTCCTAATCAACGCCGCCCCAACCTCGCCCGCCCCAACCTTAGCCGCCGCAACCTTAGCCGCCCCAAGCTCGGCCACCCCAACCTCGGCCGCCGCAACCTTAGCCGCCCCAACCTTAGCCGCCGCAACCTTAGCCGCCCCAACCTCGGCCACCCCAACCTCGGCCGCCGCAACCTCGGCCACCCCAACCTCGGCCGCCTCTACCTTAGGCGCCTCAACCTCGGCCACATCAACCTCGACCGCCTCTACCGCGGCCGCCTCAACCTTTTGCTGCCCCAACCTCTTCTGCCTGAATCTATGCTTCTTTAACCTTTGCAACCTCCTTCCTACCCTCATTTCTGCAGACCTCGACACTCTTGGCCCCAACGCTGTTGTTCTCGATCCGGAAGTTGTCTTTACTCATCTCTGTTTTCCCTGCTGTCCCCGCCTCTCCGTACTCTGGCTGCCGTCCGCTACCAGTCGTTTGCTTGCGGCGTCGGAGTAAAACTCATCCTCTCCTCTGTGAGCCATCTCTCTAAGCCACGGCTGGCTTCACGTCGAACGTGCGAGGTGAGTGTGTAATTTGACTTACGCTCGTCGTGCGCGTCCCCTGTGCATGGCCATTTAGAAATTTTGTTGAGTGAACGATACTTACGATTGAGAGCGTAGGCTTCCGCGGCCGGAGTCAGTATTTACATGGATGACCGCGTGACGCCGCGTTCATGGCCAAGGTGTCGACGTTTCGGTCGCCATTCTGCGACCTTCCTCAGGGCGTAATGTCGCACCTTTGCCATGGACGCGGCGTCTCCCGGACAGCCAATTAAATACAAATTATCATATTTTCAAGTTTTATAATCCTTTCTCTTGTGCATCACACACTATGGAAAGATGAACGTTTTTGGCAGTTTATAAGAAACCAGTTTGCATTACGCCGTCACCCGGACAACCAAGTAAATACTGATACGATTACTTAGTATTTTTGTACCCTGATTGTGTTGTTTGAATAGCATGTGAATGTTACCGATGTTTTAGTTCGTGTTCAGTTCCTATTGTGACCAAAATTATTCTCTTTTCATCCAATAGAATTGTCATCTTTTCTCATATTTGCTTGTTAATTTTTAGAATGTATAATAATTAATATGAAGTTAAAAACTATGAGTAATAAAATTGTTCGATTTTGTTAAAATTAAATACATTTTAAAATAATGTCAGGAAGGTTGCGAAGAGAAAATTATTTTTTCGCATTTTAATTAATATTATAAAATGCAAAATATCTGCCACGTGGTCTCGACTATGTTTAATAAATAAAAATTCCATTTAATGGATTAGTTCCATGAACGTATCGCACTTTTTTAACATTATGAAATTATCCAGAATTATTAAAACGTATGGGTGATTAAAATGATAGCTAGGCGTTTGCAGTATTGAATATCAAAGAATATTTTTGTCAAAATAAAAAACTGAGGGCACATAACTTTTCATATATTTACTGAAATCATTAAAGCAACACAAATACTCGTTTGAAGAAGAGAAGAAATCTAGGAAAGAGAATAAACGATCGTAATAAAATCTTCTTAGTTATCGGAATCCTTCGCAGTAAAATAAATGCGTGAAGACGCGTGCTGGTGTACTACTTCACTTCGCAAAAGCAGTCTGAGATAGCCATTTCTTTTCACTGAGCGGTGTTAAACTTTTCACTCACCCGTTGATTTGGAAAATTGTGTATTACATTTTTTAAATTATCATATGCAAGTCATTACTACAATTAATTTAGTTAAAACTGCCTGAGCTTAGCTCAGAACCAACATTGCCGCTGCCTCTGCAGCGACTCTGACCGAGAAGTCCTAGGGTTCTACTTCGGACGACAACGGGATTTCAACTGTAGCTAGAGTCAGGTCGAATTGAGCCACTGACTGGAGAATTCTAGCAGCCGGCTGCCGTGGTAGATAGATTTTCGTGGCTTCTCTGATCATACCAGGAGAAAACCGGAGCAGTTCCTTAACAAACGGGTCACGGTCAACGCGCGATCTGTCCTTCTTCCTTGAATTACCCCTTCCTTTTCATACGCACACGTATCCTTACATGCACTACACTACAGCAGAGGTCAGGAGGTTAGAGCTTGTCCCGGTTGGGGCGATGCTTCACCTGGAAGGGGAAATCATTCACCGCGAAGTGCATATCGGCGCCTGTTCTCACTGTCAGCGGAGGAGGACATCTCCCGGAATTAAAAACCAATCGCTACGCGCACGAGACTAATGACCCAAGCAGTTTATGCGCCTTGAAACATCAATCAATCAATCAATCAATCAACTTAGTTTCGAACCTCCACATTCTGTACACATAACTAATCGACATGCAAGCCATACGAATTAAATTAACAAGGTATTGGTGACTTTTTTGTCTTTTACGAATTTTGAATTGTAATAAATTTATATCATATTTGTAATCCGATAGGTAGTTTTTCGTGGTTTCTCCGATCACACGAAGGAAAAGCCGGAGTTGTACCTTTAAAAACGGGCTACCTACAACAGCGCGCAATTTACTCATCCCATTGTTTTCCCTCTGCATAAATAGTCCCACGCTTGTAAATTATTTCAAATATTTTGCAAGATTCTTTAAATCTTAGAAAGCGGGCGCGCGCCTTGTCTACGAATGAAATATTTGCGTAGCTCTCCGTCAAGGAAGTGTCGGTACCGCTCATATTCGACTGTACTCTGTAGTAAAGGCGGAGCGTGCTCTGTGTACAAGCATATAAGATTTCTAAGAAAAGTGCATTAAAATTCGATTGCTCAATGCATGTTACAAACTTCTGCATGGTTGCGTAATTGAAACTGCACGAGCCCGAAAATGGTATCATTTGGCAATGGCAATTTGCTGGTTGTTTCGATGTGTTTTGCTTGTGATGTGCACAGTAAATTGCAACAAAGGAAATAGTAAAATATAATTTAGACATCGGAAGCTACTCATTAGTAACGAATAATCATATAGTCATGTTTCCGAAACACTTGAACCTTTCGAAAATGATACCATTTTCGGGCTCGTGATGTTTCAATTGCGCAACCTTGCAGAAGTTTGTAACATGCATTGAGCGATCGAATTTTAATGCACTTTTCGTAGAAATCTTATGTGCTTGTACACATTTAACAGTTACCCCCTTCATTGAAAGTGGAATAAATAATGCGTTAAAGAACTTTAATAGAATATTGGCTTTAGAAAAACATATGAATTGAGAAAAAATATACCCAAAAGTAGTTATATACCGTGAAAAAGTCTTAGTAAAGTAGATCACTACTAATACAGATGGGAAACCCATATTAACCGACACCTGTTCTCGTAATAACTCGTGTTTCCAAAAAAAGCATAGAATTAAAATGAAGAGAAAACCATGTGAAAGAAGAAGCATATACAAAATATTTTATTACTAAGTACTTGACCCATTCCCAAAAAATATTCGAGTTGATCTTCAGGGAATGCAGTGTCCGCAAGACTGCAGATCGCTTATCATCTTTTGACATAGAGGACCCTAGCTAAAACCAAAAATAAATTGCATCATTCGAGAGAAGAGGTCATGTTTGCCTCCAGGACGTGAATTTGAGCGATAAACGCTGTCGAGAGATCCAGGGACGCCTCAGCATATGTCATCCGTCGTATCATTTTGTCCGCCGTTGGGGGGCGCAGAGTTGCCTGAAAACAGGCTAGCCCGGCGGTGGGAATGTTACAAATTCTGACGGCAGTTCAGGGAGAGTAAGGGTCAAATTGATCCGCTAATTATTAAATGATATTAAAAACACTAATTAATTACAAAAATATTTTATAATGTAGTAAAAGATGCTATTAAATCATCGATCTAATATAAAGCGCAAAATACACTAAGTATATCTCAAATTTGTAAATCTCTTAGTAATAGTGATCAAATAATAAAATTGAAAGTGAAAGAAGGAAAAAAAGAAGAGAAAATTTAACTATCACTTTAATATCTACAAAATAAATCTACATGTCTTAAACAAATATAATGGAAGCATTTTTATAACAATGGATTATTATATAAGGTTTATAATTTGTTTATGAAAGCATTTTTAACAATTCTTTTTTTCAATCAGTTTGTTTTTTATCCTTTCCGAGAAAGTGTTTTGTTAACTACAAAAATTTTAAATAATTTGCATTTCTAAACCCTAAAACATCGATTATGTGACAATTTAGCTGCAAGCAAATAAAAATATTACTTACAAAAGGCTCAGGTTTAATTTCCTGATTCTCTAGTTCATCTTCAATTTATTATTTATAATCTGATCTGTGCAACCTTTTGAGTTCAAATACTGGTTCTCCAAATTATTATTACTTCATAAACAATCATTATTTTCTAAAATCGCGTTAATTAATTCTATACCATTCGAATCAATCGCAGAAAAGTAAAAGCCGGACATGTGGTGAAAAAGTCACGTAAACGTGAGCGGTGGGTCTGATCGAGCCGTCAACAACCCACAACATTTGAGCGGGAATAACTCGTCATGTTCTGGTGATAAATTCAAACATACAGTCGTCAACTGTACAAGAAGATTCAATTTGAAGGTAGGCTGGTGGATCAATTATTATCTAATGTTTTTCACTTAATAGATTGATCCACACGTTGTGTCAGATAAACGCAACATTCCCACTGCCGCACTAGAATCGGATTTCGTACTATATACCAAACTTTCTTCTCTTTATCGCCTCCAATTTCTATATTTTTCCCTTCTTCTTCTCTTGGTTTTCCTATCTTCATCTCTTCTGCTCATCTCATCTATTTTTTAATGGGTTGGGTCATGTTGTGGGAACCCGACGAGGAATTCTCGGTAGTAGAATTCTCCGAAATGGAAACATAACTGGTTACATGTCGCTGTTGATGAAAATAACTGTTGAATTCGGAGAAGATATCAACCTCTGTTGCCAGACCCAGAAAACCAATAGTTTTGTTCGTAAACCTGAAATGTTTTATTGTTTTGCAACGGTACAGAGGAAAGATCATTTGTATCATTTTTTTTACCAGCCTGGGCGTTTCGGTTTTCCAAAACGTAATATAGGTGGCGGTTCCGATACAAGTCGTTTTATATATGTTTGTTTGTTTTGTTGTCTCAATTATTTTGTATCTTATGTAACACCTCCGCGCATGGGAAAAATGCGCGGTTAGCGGCCCGGTTGTAGCTCAGTCGGTCCTTGTCCCTTTACTCGTTTAAAATTTAGGTGATGGAAGGAATTGTTAATTAGATTCTCATGCACATTCGAAATAAACAATTTGATTACTGGTGAAAGACTACGTTTATTCCTGGACAAAGCTGTACCAGGGAAGTTACATTAATAAAATAAAAGTTACTGGAAAGATTGAATAAAAAGAAAAAATAAAGATTAAAATTAACAGGAAAGCTTACAACCAGAGAGGAGTACAAAATTATTTTATAACTAGAATTACAATAATAAATGACCATTCGATGTGCCTTGGCGCGGCACCGCGTTGACAAAAATTTAAAGAGGTGAATAGCCCCCAGTTACATTGCCTGAGAGCTTCCGTGTCAAAAGTTCAATGTGCCCGGGCGGGCCCGGCGAAGCTTGTGGGCGGCCGGGACGACCTTCTTTGGAATGCAGGATGGCTTGCATCCTCTCGGGCGGGGCGTCTGGCAGCGTCTGGCGGCGTCTGGTGACGTCAGCAGGGGGGACCGTCTGGCGGCGTCTTCGGCGGAGCTTGTAGGTAGCCGGGGATATCGCCCACGATCGCAGGTGCGGAGCACACAACAATGTCTCCCTCCGATCTCATGAGGATGTTCTCAGGCACAAATTCAAAAAGTTGTGAAATCGGACGGAATAATCCTCATGCACTACTATTAATTTCTTTAAAGTCGGATTCGTTTCCGATCCATCTAATTCTATTCCTAAATCCCTGGCGATTCGGATCATTCCCTCCTTTCGAAATCTCAGTAAATGCGCCATTGCTTTCAACAGTGCCTTACGCGTTGCAAAAGAACACACTTACCCTTAGCTTCCACTGCTTGCACGTGGCTGCTTCCTGCTGCTTATGCGTGCACGTTCGGCGCTGACGGATGTCGTGATGAGATGGACGGATTGGCTGCAACTCGTCCTTCCTTCCTTCCCGTCCTTCTGCTTGAAGTTTCGCCCCGCCGGTGTACTCGCACGTTTTCGTTCGCGTTTTACTTTTTTCGCGCACTATGAATATTTTTACGTCGAAACTGTTCCCTGGCTGAGCCTTGCTGGCTCGCCCACTATTTAATCTTTCTCCGGCGGATACCTGCGGCCAAATTTACTTTCACTTCCGCGTGCACGATCTGCTGTTCTGGATGACTGTCCCGCTGGTACAAAGCGCCCTACCTGCTGGGTGTTTTGTTCGTTTCTATAGCTGTTGCTACAATACCGACCGAACCTTGAACGTGAACTGCAGAATTCTATCCCTTCTACGCTCACTAATTACCCATGGACGGATGAAGCCCCTTACTGGCGTAATTATTCTACCTGCCGTTCCTGGCGTGCTTCCGTGTGATGCTGCCTACCACAGACAAACACCGCACATACACAACTTCGTGGTCGTTTACTAACCATAAACTGCGTGCTTGAACCGCTACATACACTACACTTGCGTGGTAGTTCGTTAACCGCTGCCACCATTCTACGTGCGTGGTAGTTCGTTTACCGCTGCCACCATTCTACACCTACGTGGTAGTTCGTGATCCGCTGCATACACTACACGTGCGTGGTAGTTCCTAAACCGCTGCTTACACTACACGTGCGTGGTAGTTCGTTTACCGCTGCCACCATTCTACGTGCGTGGTAGTTCGTTTACCGCTGCCACAATTCTACGTGCGTGGTAGTTCGTTTACCGCTGCCACCATTCTATCCCTCCTACGTCTGTGGCGTCTTTGCCGGGGCAAATAATTACAGACGTGAACGGCTTGTAAATATTTAGTATTTATTAGAATAAAGATACTCCGACACCAAAACACTATATACAATATTTACAATTAATGTTAACCGTTACAAGAAGGAACTTTCCCTGGTTACCACCACCGCTGGCCCGATAATTAATTACCATCCCCGGTGTGATGCACCAGTACCTTACGCGAGCATACATGCGAGTATGCCGCACCTGCCGTCACGACGTAGCACGCCGGCTTCGATTCCCCGCCTCGGTAGCCTATGCATTACAATGCAACGCCGCGCACAACCCTCACGACGCCCTACCGACGCGCTCACACCTGAAGAATCAGAAGAATAGAAGGCTGCTTTCAAGTCGAATTCTGCTTATATACCCTGTGGCAGGTTGACGGAAGCGCGTCACCCGCAGTGCCCGCCAGCGCTCCTCCGCCGACTTTGGGGTTCTCAAACCTGCATTCACGACACGGCATTCCTTTGTGCAGCCCCGCGTCACTTCCGCCAGCGCTATCCACATGGCTACTATAGTACGTTTGTACTGGCGACAGATATGACGCCACATACTAAGGTCATTAGTCGGTGTGGTGCGTGTTTTATCGTGCGAGGTGGCGGTGATCTTTCCGCGCTGGATGTCGAGATCGGGCGACAAACTACATCTCGGCTCACGGGGTTTTCTCTAACCAGGTATCTCCCACCAGCGTGGCACCATCCCAGTGGTGTCAAGTTCTAAGCTCGCGACTGGTCTCTCAACATGTGTGGTAGTGTAGTGCATATAAGTGTAGGTGTGTGTAAGTAAGGGATGAAGATATGACGAGGAAGAAGAAGCAAAGATTGCGCGCGGTCCATTTCTCGTTTATTAGGGTATTGGTCCTGCATTCGCCTGGTTGTGATCGGATAAACCGCGGAAAACAATCGATCTGAGCAGCTGGCCGCTAGAATTGTCCTCCAGACAGCGGCTGAATTCGATATAGCTACATAGCTAGTAACAAAAATTCACAACACCGGGATTCCTAAACTAGGGCCTCCCAGTCAGTGAGATGTAGAGGTAGTAAAAATACTGTAGGACTTAGTTTTAAGTAAAATCGTGTTTTGAATAGCATGTTTTCTGAAATCAATCGGTTTATTTTATATTGATCTCTAAAATCTAAATTTAAATAATCGTAAAGTATATTAATTAATTGATATAGTTTTATCTAATTATAATCAGACGCTAATAACAGTTATTATATTTATCATATCAGTTTGAAGGCCAGCATTCATTTAACTGTAAGACAAATGGATTCTTAGATCTATCATGCAAAATAAAGTTTCCTGCCCTACACACCTTAAGCAACTTTCCACACTCCGAAGACAATCACTTCCGAATTGAGAATTCTCGAAGTTCGCTGGCTCTGATCGGATCGATTCAGTAGTTTCCTGTGGTCAGTTGCAGGAAGAACCCTGATCAATGACCACAGTTTCTTTCGTTTCCATCTAGTACTCATATCCATACTGATAGTAGAGCGATGGGTTACTACATGTGTCACTTGGTGGAACAACCGAAGAAATAAATCATTAAATGCCAAGACAACTCTCATTGAGTCGTTGAGTTACACTCAAGTCGTCAGATTATTGCGATAATAATTTTCTACCCCAAGTAAATAATAGTCATATTATATCACCACTTCATAGACTTTTTGAAGTAGTGTTATGTCAATATATTACATTTCTGTGCTTCACTATTCTGCAAGTCACGACATGGAACTAGTGTTGCCAAAATAGTAAAGAATCTTGGAACGGATATTCGTTTTTCAAAGGGCGATATAAAGCTCTACGTCTCCCCTGTTAATTCGGCTTTACATTTGACTCATTATCTTGGAAATTATTTACCTTGGTCCTGTACAATTTGCAGAAGAGTTTAATGAAAATATGTCAGCAGATATACATCTTTTTAATACGTTTTGTACCTTATAGCATAAAGTAGCTTGAAGTAAAAGTCAAAATTTTTGCCTTGTTTTTCTGTACTTTCATGCAGAAAAACTTAACTATGAAACTTACAGTGTTCATTTTGCTACAGTGTATACATTATTAGTTAATTGACTTCCAGAAAATAATTGAAATATATCATTCATGTATTTGCAGAGATGAGACAAATGTGTTCAAAATATCCTTTTGAGAAATAATCACCGAAGTTACATAACCACTCACCTCAACATGGTAATTAGTGAATAAACACGTTTACCGCGTAAATAATCATGGAAAATAAAGTTTTGCAATCAAAATTAATCAAAGCATTTTGTGAAAACTTGTGGTTTAGTGAGAACTTGGTGGTAGAATACGCTAACGTAACATTACATAACTAAACAACTTTACAAAATTTACAAACTTTACAAATTAACGTGAACATTTCACCGTGCAATCTTTCATAGCACTCCACTTCACCACTCATCACTTCACCGCACTGCCAATCACCGAGCTGTAATGTCTTTCTTACACCCTCGTTTCACTCATTGCAACTGCAATGACGGCAATCAACGCAACTGCACTTCACATAATTAATAATAATAATACATAATTACTTACACTGAATAATTTTAAATATATTTAGAACACACATATCAACATTCAGGAATCTAATTTATTTTTAAATTTTCTCAGGCTTTGAGGAAAAAGATCGAAGATTGTGACAGTCCCAACGTCCGATCCCAACGTTCGTTTTCTGAATTCTTGTCTG
Source organism: Gryllus longicercus (assembly GCA_038098605.1). NCBI lineage: Eukaryota > Metazoa > Arthropoda > Insecta > Orthoptera > Gryllidae > Gryllus > Gryllus longicercus. The sequence goes on from JAZDUA010000378.1 coordinate 1,166,304, forward strand.
AAGTTTGTGAATGTGATCCGCTCTGCCGAAATATGAAGGTTTCTCTAATCGTTTGAATTTCTTGAATTTCTTTCCACGCTCGAAGGCCTGTGTACGCTTTATACATTGCATAGAGACGTGACTTTAATCTTCTCCTTTCGAGTGACTCCCATACCCCTCTATTCTTGGTACCCCTGAAAGTAAATGATGATGCTGTATCCTGGACCTTTTCTAGATTCCTTTGCTGCAAGATTCTGTCTGGGTCCCAACATACCGAACCATATTCTAATATGGGTTGTACTAATGACATATATCCTAGTTCTTTGGCTCTCACTGTTCTCTTTTTTAGAATCCGCATAAAAAATGTAAAGATTCCCAGGCTTTCCCTACAACGAAATTGACTTGGTTTTCCCAGCTCAATTTACTGTCTAGCTGTATTCCTAGGTATTTGCAAGACGTGACTAGAGGTATAACATTCTTGTTCAGTTTGTAAGCAGATTAATTGTAACTTCGACCCCTACCCAACGTGATGGACTTGCTCTTTGAACTGTTTATTTCCATGTCGTTTGTTTCCGTCCAGATGTGTAAGATGTATAGATGAAGGAACAAAATAACCAAAATATGTTAAGAGTATATTTCACAACGATGTATATCTCATTTTTTTTAAAAAAATGTTCAAAATTCAAATTTTTGCTTTATGTCTCCTGGGAAAGATAACTGGAAACGTATTTAGGCAGATTCCACGTACTTCAGGCTATTTAACTTATAAATAACGTTGGATAGTGAACATATTCTTGAAATGTACTCTGGACGTGACACACCAAACAGCGAAAAGTTTGTCGTAACGTGATCACAAGCCACGCCCCGCGAGTGGCTTTTGTCTCTCACTTTCTCCGCCAGATGTGGGCCTCATTCGACCGAGAGGCCTCAGTCAATCGAGTATCCAAGATATCTGGTGAGAAGAACGTGATATATCGTTAGAAGGAAAATATTTTTTTTCGGAGAGAATTAATTTTTCCGAGCACCTGCCTCGGTTCTTTTATGTGCCACAAGCATGACATGCTTCTGTGGTTTTTCCGTTCGTTCGAAAAATCCACGCACCTCAGTCGGGATCGAATCCGTACAGGGGCCAGTATGATGACCACTCTCCCACTGAGATGTGTCCATTGACATACTAGCGCCACAGAGAAGACGAGATGATAAATGAAGTAGCCTTCCACATCCAGAGTCATGTGAATGATATTGGTTGCCCGGGTGACGCCGCGTCGAAAGTTGTGCTGCCGACCTTTCGACCATCTTATCGTGCTCTTTCTCAGGACTGGTCTGCCTTGCAAAGCCGCAGACCAGCCCTGAGGAAGGCCACGATAAGATGGTTCAAACGTCGGCAACACAGTCTTCGACGCGGCGTCACCCGGACAGCCAAGATCATTCACGATGTGATAAATGGATGGATTCGGACCACTGTGCGTGGTTCGCTGGATGAAGCCCCGGAGGAAAACTTGCAGAGACTCCTTGCAAGTTACGGAGTTTACATCACGGCTTCGCGCGCCGCCACCTCTCTCCCGCCCCCTCGCCTCGCCCCGCCCCCACCCGCGCAAGCAACGCGCGCCGCGCGCGCCGCGCACCGTTTGCTGCTCTCTGCTGACGCCTCCGTTATGAACTCCGGTACACTCCATAAAACCTTATTGTGCCTCCAACAGCAGTTGTTTCCTAGCGTTTTTCGGGTTGTGATGTCCGTTAAATCTGAGAAAGTTGAGGCGAACGTAAATACAACGAAGTCTTCGCTCCATTCCGCTGCTTTAGGTTTCTATCTGAAGGACTGAGGTTCGAATCCCGCGGACCGTAGAGTTTGGAAATCCCTAGCATAGCTCACACCACAGGAATAAGATCCCTATCGTAAATTCAAGGGATGTAAAATAAACTTACTATGGGCCTGATCCTAAGATCCTGTGACTAAAAGTAGCAACTCTCAATTTTCCAGACAGTATTTTATAGCTTTTGTAAATAAATTATTTATAATTTTAACGAATTATATATATTCTTTAATAATTTATTTATTTGATGTTTCAACCCTAGTAAGAGTCTTTTCCGGATCATCTAAAAAAAAAAAAATACATTAAAGTAATAAAAATTAAATCAATAAATTGTAAAACATCATAATGTAATAAACTAGAAGTTATTGAAACCATAATAATAAAAATAAGTTGTGACACACCCAGGGTCCAGTTTTTTTAAAAAGACCTAGTAAACATTAGGCAGAATTTTACGAAAAAATGTCAATATTATAAAAAACTGGTACTTGTCATGTATGTGAAGTCGCAAACATGTGGCCAACTATACACACTATGACACTAGTTGTTTCTAAAATTAGTCATTAGAGGTACATTAGAGTTTACATTGTGTATGTATAAACATATTCACGTATCAAATAGGGAAGTGATCACCATGCTCTGGCCAAAAATTACACATATGAGAAGTTATTGATCAACATGGTTATAAGTAACCGTTTTTAACTAAAAAACTAATGTGACAGAAGAATGTCTAATTACAAAAGGGGAAGATATGTGTCTGTAGAAATATGTAACTTCACTTTAGAGTTAAGAACGTTTCCATGAAATTGAGTTTATATTCTGTGGACCACCTAGGGAAACGTGCTGCAGATCACCTTTTATCTTGCAACGCATATTCATTCTCTTAAATATAATGTTTGCTCTTAAGTGACTGGTGAGATTAAAACTTGCATCAACTGTTCTAGACTGATACAGGAGATTTGGATTACAAGATTGTAATTTCCTTACTGCAATACTGGCTGAAAAATTACAAAAGTCATTTTTGGACAAGTCACATTCGGTCAGAAATGAAATGTTAACTGTATTAATGTGGAAGTCATTCCAGGCAATACCTAAATATAAAGCGTAAAGCGATGGTGTGCACATGATCTTTTAAAACAGTAGTACATGTACAGTGGTTCGATGCTTTGATGCAAGACAGTAAAGAACCCTTTGAATGTGTAGTAGAGACAATGTACTAATAAGTTACTGCAATAAGTTTTAATGTCTAATCAAACTAGTAATAAGTCTTTTACTACAATAACAGACGGCTTTAGTGAACCACCTAATTCATCCCTGACGCATGTACACATTTTAGAGAAAGTAGTATCTTTCTCAAGTTAATTAACGATTAAAAATGTTTCAAACAATCTGTAAAAGAATTGTTGAAATAAATTGAGAAAAAGAAGCTGAGAAGAAGAAATAAGTGTTGCTGTTTGACAAAATAATTTTAGAAAGTGAAGAAAAGAAAATGGGTCAAAAGAGGAACCTAAAAATATCCATCAGGGAACTTAAAATCTCCAATAACGGTGCCAGAGCAGTACTCTAACAAATGGGCCACGGACCGCGCGCGATCTTTCCTACCTCTTCCTTGTATCCTCTCCTCTTAAACACTAACAGGTACTACACAAGCATACATGCCGGGCGACCGGTCTGGAGCTTAGAACTTGTCCCAGCTGGGGCGGTGCCCCACTGGTGGGTGATACCTGGTTGGGGAAATCCCCGCCAGCTGACGGTAGATCTCGCAATACAGCGAGGAAAAGATCACCACCACCTCTCGAGCAAAGCCTACACTACACTTATGGTACTAATGACCCTTGTAGTTGACGTGCCCGAAATTACTTAAGCAATCAATCAAAAATCCAGTAATGGTGCAAAACGTGATATGGAAAAAGTGATAAATTTCAGCATTCAGTTAGAAATTGTATTAATATTCATTTATTTAATTGTATATATATAATATGAATTAATGTTGCTTTCTAGATCAAACAATAGGGAAATATTATTCATTTCTTCGAAATAAACTTAAGTTTATGTGAGCTGAAAGGGCCGCACACTTTTGTCCATGACTGCACGTATCTCCCATTTCCAGCAGCGGAATACTTTTTCACTGTTCATTTTTCTACGCATCCAACACTAAGCTTTTTACCGCAGCCAAATTCCCACTACTTGCATCGTCGCGTGGAACAGCTCACCCGGGCCGCTTGCGCCGCGGCCTCTCGTCCCGACCCGCGGTCGCCGCCGCCGCCGCCGGCGCTCGCGGTGATGACTTAATTTCGTAATTGGAGCTCGCGCGGACACCCGCTTTAATTGCGGCGCGGACGGCGCGGGGAGGGCGAGGGAACGCGGCGGCGCGAGAGCAGAGTGCGATCCTCCCTTTTTAACCTCGCGGCTTCACAGCGACAAAAATGTGTCCTCCCTGACGCGTGGCGCGCCCGGTGACGCGCGGATCCGCGAAACGCTACGCGCCACATCCCCCGCACGCCAACCGCCGCGCCGGTCAGTGGCTGGCGCGTCTCTCCTGCCTCCTCCCGCGCGCTCCTCTCTCTTCTATTTGTTTCCTCCAATCCCGCTTGTGCACATTTCTCTTCTGTCCCGGCCTCTGCTATCCCTTCCTGGGCTTCCCCGTTGCTGCTGTTCGCTCTGTACGTTGTCCAGTGGTCTCCGGTGCTGTTGCCCCTCTCCCTGCTGTGCCCAACTGTGCTTTCCAACCTCTGTTGCTCCAATCTCTGCTGCCCCAACATCTGCTGTCACAATATTGAATGTCCCAACATCTGTCCTAATCAAGGCCGCCCCAACCTCGGCCGCCCCAACCTTGCCCGCCCCAACCTTAGCCGCCGCAACCTTAGCCGCCCCAACCTCGGCCACCCCAACCTCGGCCGCCGCAACCTTAGCCACCCCAACCTCGGCCACCCCAACCTCGGCCACCTCAACCTCGGCCACCTCAACCTCGGCCACCTCAACCTCGACCGCCTCTACCGCGGCCGCCTCAACCTTTTGCTGCCCCAACCTCTTCTGCCTGAATCTATGCTTCTTTAACCTTTGCAACCTCCTTCCTACCCTCATTTCTGCAGACCTCGACACTCTTGGCCCCAACGCTGTTGTTCTCGATCCGGAAGTTGTCTTTACTCATCTCTGTTTTCCCTGCTGTCCCCGCCTCTCCGTGCTCTGTCTGCCGTCCGCCACCAGTCGTTTGCTTGCGGCGTCGGAGTAAAACTCATCCTCTCCTCTGTGAGCCATCTCTCTAAGCCACGGCTGGCTTCACGTCGAACGTGCGAGGTGAGTGTGTAATTTGACTTACGCTCGTCGTGCGCGTCCCCTGTGCATGGCCATTTAGAAATTTTGTTGAGTGAACGATACTTACGATTGAGAGCGTAGGCTTCCGCGGCCGGAGTCAGTATTTACATGGATGACCGCGTGACGCCGCGTTCATGGCGAAGGTGTCGACGTTTCGGTCGCCATTCTGCGACCTTCCTCAGGGCGTAATGTCGCACCTTTGCCATGGACGCGGCGTCTCCGGGACAGTCAATTAAATACAAATTATCATATTTTCAAGATTTATAATCCTTTCTCTTGTGCATCACACACTATGGAAAGATGAACGTTTTTGGCAGTTTATAAGAAACCAGTTTGCATTACGCCGTCACCCGGACAACCAAGTAAATACTGATATTTACGATTACTTAGTATTTTTGTACCCTGATTGTGTTGTTTGAATAGCATGTGAATGTTACCGATGTTTTAGTTCGTGTTCAGTTCCTATTGTGACCAAAATTATTCTCTTTTCATCCAATAGAATTGTCATCTTTTCTCATATTTGCTTGTTAATTTTTAGAATGTATAATAATTAATATGAAGTTAAAAACTATGAGTAATAAAATTGTTCGATTTTGTTAAAATTAAATACATTTTAAAATAATGTCAGGAAGGTTGCGAAGAGAAAATTATTTTTTCACATTTTAATTAATATTATAAAATGCAAAATATCTGCCACGTGGTCTCGACTATGTTTAATAAATAAAAATTCCATTTAATGGATTAGTTCCATGAACGTATCGCACTTTTTTAACATTATGAAATTATCCAGAATTATTAAAACGTATGGGTGATTAAAATGATAGCTAGGCGTTTGCAGTATTGAATATCGAAGAATTTTTTTGTCAAAATAAAAAACTGAGGGCACATAACTTTTCATATATTTACTGAAATCATTAAAGCAACACAAATACTCGTTTGAAGAAGAGAAGAAATCTAGGAAAGAGAATAAACGATCGTAATAAAATCTTCTTAGTTATCGGAATCCTTCGCAGTAAAATAAATGCGTGAAGACGCGTGCTGGTGTACTACTTCACTTCGCAAAAGCAGTCTGAGATAGCCATTTCTTTTCACTGAGCGGTGTTAAACTTTTCACTCACCCGTTGATTTGGAAAATTGTGTATTACATTTTTTAAATTATCATATGCAAGTCATTACTACAATTAATTTAGTTAAAACTGCCTGAGCTTATCTCAGAGCCAACATTGCCGCTGCCTCTGCAGCGACTCTGACCGAGAAGTCCTAGGGTTCTACTTCGGACGACAACGGGATTTCAACTGTAGCTAGAGTCAGGTCGAATTGAGCCACTGACTGGAGAATCCTAGCAGCCGGCTGCCGTGGTAGATAGTTTTTCGTGGCTTCTTTCATCATATCAGGAGAAAACCGGAGCAGTACCTTAACAAACGGGCCACGGTCAACGCGCGATCTGTCCTTCTTCCTTGAATTACCCCTTCCTTTTCATACGCACACGTATCCTTACATGCACTACACTACAGCAGAGGTCAGGAGGTTAGAGCTTGTCCCGGTTGGGGCGATGCTTCACCTGGAAGGGGAAATCCTTCGCCGCGAAGTGCATATCGGCGCCTGTTCTCACTGTCAGCGGAGGAGGACATCTCCCGGAATTAAAAATCAATCGCTACGCCCACGAGACTAATGACCCAAGCAGTTTATGCGCCTTGTAACATCAATCAATCAATCAATCAATCAATCAACTTAGTTTCGAACCTCCACATTCTGTACACATAACTAATCGACATGCAAGCCATACGAATTAAATTAACAAGGTATTGGTGACTTTTTTGTCTTTTACGAATTTTGAATTGTAATAAATTTATATCATATTTGTAATCCGATAGGTAGCTTTTCGTGGTTTCTCCGATTACACGAAGGAAAAGCCGGAGTTGTACCTTTAAAAACGGGCTACCTACAACAGCTCGCAATTTACTCATCCCATTGTTTTCCCTCTGCATAAATAGTCCCACGCTTGTAAATTATTTCAAATATTTTGCAAGATTTTTTAAATCTTAGAGAGCGGGCGCGCGCCTTGTCTGCGAATGAAATATTGGCGTAGCTCTCCGTCAAGGAAGTGTCGGTACCGCTCATATTCGACTGTACTCTGTAGTAAAGGCGGAGCGTGCTCTGTGTACAAGCATATAAGATTTCTACGAAAAGTGCATTAAAATTCGATTGCTCAATGCATGTTACAAACTTCTGCATGGTTGCGTAATTGAAACTGCACGAGCCCGAAAATGGTATCATTTGGCAATGGCAATTTGCTGGTTGTTTCGATGTGTTTTGCTTGTGATGTGCACAGTAAATTGCAACAAAGGAAATAGTAAAATATAATTTAGACATCGGAAGCTACTCATTAGTAACGAATAATCATATAGTCATGTTTCCGAAACACTTGAACCTTTCGAAAATGATACAATTTTCGGGCTTGTGAAGTTTCAATTGCGCAACCTTGCAGAAGTTTGTAACATGCATTGAGCGATCGAATTTTAATGTACTTTTCGTAGAAATCTTATGTGCTTGTACACATTTAACAGTTACCCCTTTAATTGAAAGTGGAATAAATAATGCGTTAAAGAACTTTAATAGAATATTGGCTTTAGAAAAACATATGAATTGAGAAAAAATATACCCAAAAGTAGTTATATACCGTGAAAAAGTCTTAGTAAAGTAGATCACTACTAATACAGATGGGAAACCCATATTAACCGACACCTGTTCTCGTAATAACTCGTGTTTCCAATAAAAGCATAGAATTAAAATGAAGAGAAAACCATGTGAAAGAAGAAGCATATACAAAATATTTTATTACTAAGTACTTGACCCATTCCCAAAAAATATTCGAGTTTATCTTCAGGGAATGCAGTGTCCGCAAGACTGCAGATCGCTTATCATCTTTTGACATAGAGGACCCTAGCTAAAACCAAAAATAAATTGCATCATTCGAGAGAAGAGGTCATGTTTGCCTCCAGGCCGTGAATTTGAGCGATAAACGCTGTCGAGAGATCCAGGGACGCCTCAGCATATGTCATCCGTCGTATCATTTTGTCCGCCGTTGGGGGGCGCAGAGTTGCCTGAAAACAGGCTAGCCCGGCGGTGGGAATGTTACAAATTCTGACGGCAGTTCAGGGAGAGTAAGGGTCAAATTGATCCGCTAATTATTAAATGATATTAAAAACACTAATTAATTACAAAAATATTTTATAATGTAGTAAAAGATGCTATTAAATCATCGATCTAATATAAAGCGCAAAATACACTAAGTATATCTCAAATTTGTAAATCTCTTAGTAATAGTGATCAAATAATAAAATTGAAAGTGAAAGAAGGAAAAAAAGAAGAGAAAATTTAACTATCACTTTAATATCTACAAAATAAATCTACATGTCTTAAACAAATATAATGGAAGCATTTTTATAACAATGGATTATTATATAAGGTTTATAATTTGTTTATGAAAGCATTTTTAACAATTCTTTTTTTCAATCAGTTTGTTTTTTATCCTTTCCGAGAAAGTGTTTTGTTAACTACAAAAATTTTAAATAATTTGCATTTCTAAACCCTAAAACATCGATTATGTGACAATTTAGCTGCAAGCAAATAAAAATATTACTTACAAAAGGCTCAGGTTTAATTTCCTGATTCTCTAGTTCATCTTCAATTTATTATTTATAATCTGATCTGTGCAACCTTTTGAGTTCAAATACTGGTTCTCCAAATTATTATTACTTCATAAACAATCATTATTTTCTAAAATCGCGTTAATTAATTCTATACCATTCGAATCAATCGCAGAAAAGTAAAAGCCGGACATGTGGTGAAAAAGTCACGTAAACGTGAGCGGTGGGTCTGATCGAGCCGTCAACAACCCACAACATTTGAGCGGGAATAACTCGTCATGTTCTGGTGATAAATTCAAACATACAGTCGTCAACTGTACAAGAAGATTCAATTTGAAGGTAGGCTGGTGGATCAATTATTATCTAATGTTTTTCACTTAATAGATTGATCCACACGTTGTGTCAGATAAACGCAACATTCCCACTGCCGCACTAGAATCGGATTTCGTACTATATACCAAACTTTCTTCTCTTTATCGCCTCCAATTTCTATATTTTTCCCTTCTTCTTCTCTTGGTTTTCCTATCTTCATCTCTTCTGCTCATCTCATCTATTTTTTAATGGGTTGGGTCATGTTGTGCGAACCCGACGAGGAATTCTCGGCAGTAGAATTCTCCGAAAAGGAAACATAACTGGTTACATGTCGCTGTTGATGAAAATAACTGTTGGATTCGGAGAAGATATCAACCTCTGTAGCCAGACCCAGAAAACCAATAGTTTTGTTCGTAAACCTGAAATGTTTTATTGTTTTGCAACGGTACAGAGGAAAGATCATTTGTATCATTTTTTTTACCAGCCTGGGCGTTTCGGTTTCCCAAAACGTAATATAGGTGGCGGTTCCGATACAAGTCGTTTTATGTATGTTTGTTTGTTTTGTTGTCTCAATTATTTTGTATCTTATGTAACACCTCCGCGCATGGGAAAAATGCGCGGTTAGCGGCCCGGTTGTAGCTCAGTCGGTCCTTGTCACTTTACTCGTTTAAAATTTAGGTGATGGAAGGAATTGTTAATTAGATTCTCATGCACATTCGAAATAAACAATTTGATTACTGGTGAAAGACTACGTTTATTCCTGGACAAAGCTGTACCAGGGAAGTTACATTAATAAAATAAAAGTTACTGGAAAGATTGAATAAAAAGAAAAAATAAAGATTAAAATTAACAGGAAAGCTTACAACCAGAGAGGAGTACAAAATTATTTTATAACTAGAATTACAATAATAAATGACCATTCGATGTGCCTTGGCGCGGCACCGCGTTGACAAAAATTTAAAGAGGTTAATAGCCCCCAGTTACATTGCCTGAGAGCTTCCGTGTCAAAAGTTCAATGTGCCCGGGCGGGCCCGGCGAAGCTTGTGGGCGGCCGGGACGACCTTCTTTGGAATGCAGGATGGCTTGCACCCTCTCGGGCGGGGCGTCTGGCAGCGTCTGGCGGCGTCTGGTGACGTCAGCAGGGGGGACCGTCTGGCGGCGTCTTCGGCGGAGCTTGTAGGTAGCCGGGGATATCGCCCACGATCGCAGGTGCGGAGCACACAACAATGTCTCCCTCCGATCTCATGAGGATGTTCTCAGGCACAAATTCAAAAAGTTGTGAAATCCTTCAGAGGCGCACTCGCCTCTCCCCGCGACTGGCTCCCACCCCAGAGAAGTCTCTCAGCCCACTGTTCTCGGCCCACTGAAATTTTGTTTCTCAACCAAGTATGAAGTTAACTTTTATCCCCACCCTTTCTCCTGATATGCTCTTGCTCCCTACAACGATCGCGTCGCTATTGGCTAAAGGTCATGGCGTTGTACACTATATTCGGCCAATAAGCTCTGGTGGAGTAAAGGAATTTTCCACTCTCTGTTTCTGTCGGAATACAGTGTCCCTTTGTTCCGTCTCGAAAATAGGCCACGTCTGTGAAGGGGCCTCCCGGCTACAGAATTATTGTTTTGGGCTTCCCCGATCACGATGACAGGCGTTTCAAAGATATTCCAGATGTGGCTGCGTCTGGGCGGTTTTCAATTAACCCTTTGGCCGGCCGTTGGGTGGGGTGTCATAAACATCCGAAATGGGCCAGGGGATCGTGGCTGTTACTAGAAGGGGGGCTGCGCGCGTGACGCCGTATGTTTTTTCCTCAGTAAAAATTCCTTAGGTCTACTTTACTTAAGTTAATTTACCTTAATAATTCTGTACCGCTACACTTACGCTATTGTATTATTTTGTTATTGTGTAACTGTATTACTGGTATTTATTGTGTATTACTGTATTATTTGTATTTGTATGTGTTACTGTATTATTTGTATCTGTAATAGAAGAATCCTATAAACAAGTTACCAATATAATTGAATTGAATAGAATTGATAATTGCAAATAATTGCATGCAATATTGCTCGAAAAGTCTAAAGTGTCAAAACAGGTACAGGATCTTAATAAATAACCAATTATGGACAACAAATTAAATTGCAGGAAAAATCTCTATCTTTAATTTTGAAATTGTGACTGTGAAAAAAATTCAAAATTTTGCAATTATAGGAAATTCAGAGTTAACTGTGAAAATCGGACCTATGCTACCTTTATAAGCGTATTTTACTCTATTCTTACATGAAATTTAAAGAACAAATTTGGGGCCGTTTATGAGAAAATTTTGAAAATGCCCCATATTCTTCATGTAAAGTACCCCAAAGTTTTAAAGAAGGCTTTTCAGAATCGCAGCGCCTCGAGTGTAGCCAGATCGACCGCGGAATAGACATTTTGGGGGGGAAATCGTACGTATGGTAACGTATTGTTTAGGTGCTAGTGTTGTTCACAGACTGACAATCAAATGGGCAGACGGACAGACAGACGGCAATCATTTGCAAAGAAAATATGTGCTGTTGTAGTTTATATTCTTGATATGTAAAGAACTTTTGTAAAGAACTTGTGTTTATACATTATGTAATTTCAGTAATTGTAAAGACTTTTTTTAAATATTTAATTTATTGCTGGGTTATAAAACAATTTCATTTGCTATTCTTGAGAAGTGTGCGTGCTACTTCTTGGAACAGCATTTTGTGTGGTTTGGATGAGCAGCATTTTTGCTACTCTCCGCCACCATTTACACACTAATATTGCTTCTGTTATTGCAACCGCTCAATCTACGGGTTGTAGTTTGGTGTCGTATTGTAGACGAGCACATGACTCGGTTGTGGATTTCTTAAGTGCGAAAATGGCGCAGACGCCAAGAAATGATCGAATTTAAAATAGTCTCACGTCGATCACAGAGAACCATTTCGGCGATGCGTTTGCCGATCTGAGTGGAATTCAGGAGCTTTGAGCAATTTCAATGTTAGTCCGAATGACTCCCACTTGGTGTATTGTACATTCAATATTTGTTTGTACATGGTAGCTTTGATTACATTGTAGCACGTGCAACATAGTAGTTTCGGTTAAGCTATTTCTGTATAATGAAGAGCATACACACTGCGCAGCATGCAGGCGTTTCACGCAGTGTACTGAGGCTGCGACCTTAATACAGGTCACTCTTCTTGTCATTGGAAGACCTCCTGAAAACGCTTAATCGATCATTAATTTAATATTAGTTATAATAAATTGCTAGATATGTTTTCTCCAAACAGGTATCTGCCACCATCGGGACACTGCCCCAGCCGCGACAAGCTCTAAGCTCCCAAAGTGTCTCCCGATACGTCTGATAGTGTAGTGGATGTAATTGTGTGAGTAAGAAAGCGATGTGAATAGGACAAGGAAGCGAAAGGAAAGATCGCGCGCGGTTAGTGGCCCGTTTGTTAGGGCACTGCTCCGGCATTCGCCTGGTGTGTGTGTGCGAAACCATGGAGCAGCCGGCCTCTAGAATTGTCCTCCGGATGAAAATCCTACCACCGTCAGGACTCGAACCTCGGGACCTCCCGGTCCGAGACAGTGCAGTGATATCAATTGATAGTCTGCGCTACATCGATGGGGGGCGGGGCCACGCCCAGGGGTGGGGGCGGGGCGCGTGCACCCAGTTCGATCGCAGGCGGCGCGTGGCGGTACTGGCGGCGCGTCGCCGGGAAACTCATTAAGAGCATTACCGCGAATGGGAGAAATGTTAACAAAACAAGCCAATTTGGCTGTGTGTGAAGAGGCTCCTGGCGCTTAGCCGCGCCCGCGCCCAACAACCGCCCGTAATTAGCAAACGCGCGCGCCCTCGCGCCGATTTTCTGTCCCTCCCCGCCCTGCCCTGCCCCCTCCCCTCAACCCCCTCCCCCGCACATCCATTGCCCGACGACCCCATCCCGTTTCCTCTCCCAGTCACGGCCCGTCCCCATACGCCCCCTGCCCGCCAATCTATTCTCACACCTGCCTGCCAAGCCCCCTTTCCAGGACACCCCCTGTTCGCCAAGCCCGTTCCCACAAAACTCCCCTCACCAGCCACGCCACTCTCACACAACACCCCCTGGCTGCAACGCCTCTTCCCACATTACCCCTCAGCCGCCACGCTCCCTTCCTCTCAACCCCCTTCCCTCCACACTCCTTGCCCGCCACGACCCCCTCCCACTTCTCTCTCCCAGCCACCGCGCGCCCCTTCGCATACTCCCATTGCTCGCCACGCTCTTCCCACTCCTGCCCACCACACCCCTTCCCACAAAACTCCCCTTCACACGGCATGCCCACTTCCTACAACTATCCTGCCCGATACGATTTTGCCACAACTACATATTACAGCTGCGATCTCCTCTTTCCACAACTCTTTCTTCCAGCCACGCCCCATCCCACAGCTCCCATTGCCCGCCTCACCCGTTACCCTACTCTCTTGGACACCGTGCCCTCTTCCCACAACTCATTCTGCTCCTCCACGCCCCCTTCTCGATCCTCCTTCTTACACCCCCTGCCCGCCACGTCCATCCGTGCCTCACTTCTCCATCTCGTGAAAGCCCCTCACCACAGCACCACACCCACCCTCGCCATTGGCCACCTCCCGGCATGCTTCTGCCCACCACAAGCCTTCTCCTCTACACGATATCTCATCATCTCATCATCATTCCCGTTTCACCCGTGAACTCGTTCCGCTAACACCCTCGCCTCTTCCTCCACCCTCGCTCCGTGCCTGCCCTGCCTTTCCTCGGCTCTCGCTCTGCCTCGCCCCGACCATCTCACCTGCCGGGTGCTTCCGGGCCGCATCCAAGCCGGGCGATCGGCCGGAGCAGCCGCCTCAGCTGTCAAGTGCGCGCTTCCCCTTGCGTTGTTTCTGCTAGCCCCTTTGTGCTGCCCTTCCCTGCGCCTGACGTTCTGTCACCCCGGTGCTTGACGTTCCAGGAACTTGGTGTTCAATAGTCCAACACGGTTACGTGAATGCGTTCTAGTGACGAGTCTGCGGTATATTCTGCAACATTTTAATAATATTTTAGAGCTTCATTTCTCCTGGGATTTAATAATATTGTTAGTAATATGTCTGTTTCCTACACACATGCATTGAGGCAGTAAAAAAAGGAGGTTATTGACAAAATGGATATGTTCGTTTCAACGTTGAAATGTTTGTTTCGACATTGTAATTCTGTCGTTTAATATATCTCTTCCAAAATGTAATCACTTAACTTATTCCATGCATTAAAAATCAGGAACTAGATAATGTAGATCGTTAAATAAAATGAGCAACAGTTTAATTCTTTTTAATGTTATTGTAATACAAAATGTATTTCATCGTGTCTTTATTATTCAAACTTTCATCACATGTCCCACTATTAGTGAGTATTTCCATTGTCTCAAATCCAGATTGCAAGCTTACAAAATATCAAATCCCAGTTATTTTATTTATTATTTTATGGTGTACGTGATTTCATTAATAAAAACAAAAGTAACTTGTTGGTAATGCTGGTTATTTAAATAAATACTGGTGCAGTTTTCTGGCGGTTGGTGAAGCAAGAGAGTAGTTTAGATTCTAATTTTCTTGAAATCGTTTTTTCAATATCTTTGGTTCTTCCAGTTTGTCAATGGTTTTGTGTGACAACATTATTTTTCTGCTCGATAATAAGTATATATTTTCTCAATAACATTAGAAGAGAAAGACATTGAATATAGTATTGAAAAAATTCAAAATACACATTTTACAGTACGAATCTCATTAGCACTTATAGGATAGTTCTTGTATTCGAAATCATAAGGTAGGTATTACGACCGTTCTGTATTATTATGAATTAACTATTTTCTAACACTAAGGTTAAAATGTGGATCACCTGAATTAATTAATTTAAAACTTCTTCATCCTTGTTTTTCCGAAGTTAAAAATAAACTTAGTGGTAAGAAAAAAGTTCAAGTTGTATTACTATAATAATGAATGAAATTGTTTTTGTTCACATTTAACATTGTGGAGTGATAGGTAGAGAAGCCATTAATATATAAACATCGCACATTTTTAGACTCTTGAGCATTCGAGTAAAGAACATGATTCTTATTAACATTGAGGCAAGTTGGAATGTGACAATCCACTGCTCAATGCGTCTGCCAGCCGAACGTGCACAGGTGTTTAAAAAGTCAACAGCTCCTCGCCAAAGACAAACGCGGGAGATGGCGTTGGGATTAGCTCCTCCGCTCCGGGGAGCTCTTACACATCTCAAGCGCCACGCCCCCACCCCAAAGCCGGCCACACGCCAGCTCGTCACGACCATCCATCCCTTGGCTCCATGTGCTCGCCTTGCATTGTCCCCCATCAGCCCTCCCTGGCCACGCGAAATCCCTCTGTTCCGTCAGTGCTCTCTAACAGCTCTCACAGCGCCCCCTCACTTCCAATGCCCCTACCGGCAGAGTTGGCTCAGAGCATCAACTGATGTCACTGCAGGACCTCTGACCGGGAGGACCTAGTCGGTTCGAGTCCCGACGGTGACCGGATTTTAATTTGGAGGAGAATTGAAGTGGCTCTTTATCCGTAGGCAGTTCCTTGGTTTCTCCTATCAACACTCACCGGCGAATGCCGGAGTAGTACCCTGACGAACGGGACACGGACCACGCGCAATCTACCCTCCCCTTTCTTATTCTATCCTCAAAACTTACTTATACACACACTCACATGCGCTACACTACCGCACACGTCGGAAGACCAACTTAGAGCTTATCCCGGCTTGGACGGTGCCCCGCTGGTGGGAGATACCCGGTTGGGAAAAATTCCCGCATCCAGGACGTGTCTCATCCATCGGGGTAGGTTCACCACCACCTTCAGAAGAAAAAAACATGGACTAGACTTACGGGACTAATGACTTTAGAAGTTGACCCGCCCGGAATCACCAACCAATCAATCAATCAACTTCCCATATCTGCGCTTACTCACCGCCTTTTCCGCGCTGTCACCGACTTCTCCGCGCTCTTTCCCAGTTCTCTTATACATAAGGAATATACATTTTGTGTTGAATTTCATATAGAATGACAGATACAGTTTTTCCGAAAAACAAATTGTGTCTTCGAGAAAATTGGGTTTTTCAAGCCGGCTGCCGCTCCTCTGGAGACACTGCTGCTTCTCCTACGGCGCTAGGCGTTACGTCGTTTCGCCATGCTATTGGTGAAACGGTTGAGTGTCTCTGTGATGAAAGTACAGCGTGCAGTATGTGGTAAGAGAAGCCTCAGTATTTGCGGTGGCGCGACAGCTGGTATACATTTCGTACTCGGAAATTAATTTGAAACCCAGTTTTCAAAACTCGTGGAATTCAACAAAGAATCTGGGTTATTTTTTTAACGGGAGCTTCTGCACAACCAATACATACCTGTCTAGGAATAAATATTTTAAAAGTTTTGGGCATGTAGACGGGGGGAAATGATTCCTTTTTGCCAATTAACATGTGGTGGAATGTTACATGTATTTGGTGGTCATTAGTAAGAAACACATATACTGATATTTTGCTGGTTACAGGCTTTCTATCTCAATCAAGGAAAATTCATTTACCTGCCGTACACCTGTGCATGTTGCTTGACAATCAGTGTCAAATGCACTTGAATATTTTCATTATAAGTAGGGAGCAAATTTCTATGATTTTGGATATTTTTTTCCGTTCCTTCAGGATATAGACAAATGAAATTTCTTGTAATTTTGTTAGAATTAGATGCGATAAATATGTTAGTGCATATTTGTGCATACTTGGCCGATTTTTCCTGTTGCTGCATATTCGTGTAATTATAACAGCATATTTTGCATATATCGTTACAATGGGAACTTAAATTGAGTATTGGACTTCTATTTCTAAAAGTCTCATCTTTTCAATGAATCTATTTGTAAGCATTCATTGATTAGTACAGCTTGACACAGTTTGCATTTTTCTTTCCTATAAATGCTAAAATACTTGTGCAAATGTAGGCTATTTCCTGATATGGTATTTTTTTAAGCAGGCAGAAGAAGTGCAACGAGACATTAATTGTTCTTCACTAAGACGAATATTTACTTCAATTATTTCTCCCGAGAAGTAAGTTAGATCATATTATGTTTGCAAAAAAAATTATTTACATTCCAAAAATGCTTCCCCTGAATTTTATCAGGAAAGATTTTTACAGGATATACAATATTGTTAATTTTAATTGTATATGAATGTGCATATTTAAAAAGTTTTATGTCATAAATGCATATTTTTAAAAGCATATTCCAAGATTTTTAGGGAATAAAAATCCGCTCCCTAATTATAAGAAATGTTTCAATACGTCCCAGTATCAAAAATTGATCGACCTTTCTACGTGCCATACATGCTCGTTGTAACACTTATTCTGACAACCAGACATCCCGTTTAATAAACATATTCACAGGGCATATTTAACTCTCGTTAGCTCCCTCGCCACACTATCCCTACTTTATTATCTACCATTATCACAGACCTCTGCGTTCTCTCACGGTTTTCTCTATGCTTTCTTACCACTTTCTCTAAGATCTTTCGCCACCCTCCTCTGCGGCCTTTCACCGCCTTCTCTACGTTTTCTGACCGCACTCTCGACGTTTTATCACTACCTCTCTATGCTTTCTCACCGCTTTTCTGAGCTCTCTCACCACCCTCTCTGCGCCTTCTTATTTCTCTGCATAGTGTGTCGTGGTGAGAGAAGATAAAGAGAGTTATAATTCTCACATATCCGCTTGCGATCTTTTGCAGTTTCCTTAACTCTCTCTTTGGACTTCATAGATCTGTCTACTCTCTAATAGCTCTTTTATATGTCTCATGCCTTCTCTTTGCTCTCATAGTATCTCTACGCTTAATCTCCGCTCCTCGGCATCATCAAAGACACTAAGCATTGCTCTTACTTACTTTTCACTCATATTCACAACGTTCACAACGACCAATTGTCCCATTGTCCTATAGTTCTATCATCCTATCGTCCCATCGTGCTATTAATCACGTTGATCCATCGTTCATTTCGCTACTTACACATTCCCGGCGTCCCAAAGCTTTTCAACATTAGGTTCGACGAATTAAGCTGCTCTCAGGAGGAGAATTCTAGCAAGCCGCTGCACTGATCAGTAGTTTACCAATCCGGTCGGTAAAATCTCCCGCAAGTTGACGTGTAGATAGGCACCGGATCTCATCATCCAGCGGGAAAGAACCTGTTACCTTTCACCTGTTACTCTGTTACCTTTCAGGATTAAACCTGCCTTACACTAACGGAACTAATGACCATAGCAGTTGACGAGCCCGAAAACATGAATGAATGAATGAATGAATGAATGAATGAATGAATGAGTGAATCAATCTGAGGCCCGCTCCCTGCGTCTCCCTCGCACCGCATCCCCTTTCAGTGCCCCTCGCCTCTTAATTCGCTATCGGCCTTCTCTTCCTTCATCCATTTGCTTTCGCCTCGCCAACATTGCCATGCTCCCCCCCCCCCACGTGACTTCCCCGCAATCTCCAGCATCTCTAGTGACGCTGGTGCTCTCGGCCCCCTCCCTGTCCCTGCTTCTCCACTTTGCCGCGGCGCCGCGCTGTCTGCCCTTGCGCGGTGTTGCCTTCGACGCGAGAGCACCCTAAACAATATTAGGAAGTTGCTGATCCGATGGGGGAGCCCTGATCTCAAATTGCCGACCAGGGATTATATCGGAAGGCGAACTGCCGCTTTCGGAGAGCCCGATTCTCAGTGGGCCCGCTTCACTGACTTTCGGGATAAATTCGGATAGAACTTTGCTGCCATTTTTATATAGTAAAACTGTAAATGTTGTTTAATTATTTTCTTCTCTACAGTTGCATAGAAATGTCATTTCTATACCCGAAGAAGACCGATGGAGTGAAGTCAATGGCAAAATGGCAGACCCTAGAACAAACTATAATATAATTTCTTAATAATTATAGATAATTACTTAAACTTATAGAACATATTTATCAGTAATAATTACTTAATAATTACAGGTATAAAATAAATAGCACACATTGCCACGTTCTTTTTTTTAAAGAACCAGTTAAACATCCATATGTTCATCCGAATGCACAACAGTTCTCTACATCTATTGATATGAAAGTCACATTGCAACGTTAATAGACAGGTCTGTCTGTAAAACAATTCTGCAGTTTTCACGAATCTATTACGCGTGTCATCGGTGTCAAATTATATAGGAAATATCCATAAGCGTTGAGAGACAAAACTTTCACTTGGAAGTTGACAAAGTTTCTTAAAACAAGATTTAAATGATGAAACAGAAACTCTTTTGATAAACAAAGATAGTTGAAGGAAACAACGCTCGGGTTCATGGTTACTCCGCCACCCCCACTCCAAACTATTAATGTGCAACTGTTAAGTATGAGAAGTTTGTATCACAATTCCTCCAAAGATTGTGTGTTTCCTGATACATCTTTAAAATTATTATTATTATTATTATTATTATTATTATTATTATTATTATTATTATTATTATTATTGTTGTTGTTGTTGTTGTTGTTGTTATTATTATTATTATTGTTATTGTTATTATTGTTATTATTAGTATTATTATATTGTTATTATTATTATTCATGCCAAAAACAGAACGAGACCTCTTCATTTCTTTCCATTTCTTCATCATTTTCCGAGTGTGCGCTAAACTGTATTAGTCAAACAGCAAGCTATAGTCAGTGCAAGCAGAGATGAATTTTACACCAAACGCTTAAAGGCTACCTATAATATTCAAGTTTATACTTGTTCTCATTATGTAATATAGAATAGTACACATGCAATTACTGAGGGCAACTACATTGGGCGCTTCAAACCTCGCACAGACAACCTTTGAAGTTTTTAGGCCTAAAATCCATTACAAAACATTTTCATTAGCTGATGATATAGCATCCAAATAGCGTTTCTCTTATATGGCGGTTCATGTAAAATGATAACTATTAAAAATTAGTTTTCAGAACAATATTTGACAGGTCGTTAAGCATCATTAAAAATTCTATTTGTTAATTTAATGAGGAAGGTAAAAGATGATTTTACATTAATTTTTGAGCTATCTCAAATAGCATGCAAATAATTGTAT
Source organism: Gryllus longicercus (assembly GCA_038098605.1). Lineage (NCBI taxonomy): Eukaryota > Metazoa > Arthropoda > Insecta > Orthoptera > Gryllidae > Gryllus > Gryllus longicercus. The sequence goes on from JAZDUA010000378.1 coordinate 1,186,476, forward strand.
GAGTTTTTGGGGGATGGGTTTATAAATAATTGGTCGAAATTTATAATTTGCTGTTTATTGCGTGGCTATTTTAATGAATGTTCAAATGAACTTTGAGGAAACAATCATCCCCATATTTCTGTAAGTAATATTCTTTCTTTCATATTACAAATATCCTTTATTGAATACGTATTGCTCCACTGTTTTTTGGAATACATAAAATATAACGAATTTTTAGCAACGTTTTTTGAATTTTGTGACTTCGAAGACATTTCACTTTCGATAAAACGTGCGTTGTTAAATATCCATAAGCAAATGCATGATATACGTACTTTTAAGGTAATTTTCGGAATCGTGTCCACACAAATTAATTATTGATAATTTCTTGACCATCACAATTTAGATCAGGAGTGCTGTTAAGTATGGAACAGAGAAGCAATAATCCTTTTGCACATCACATTATTCATTCGAGAGGAGAAATATTCGTATATTTTACATTGCTATTGGAATCGTCTTACTCTTGAGAACATTGACTTAAAAGCAGAATCAGTCATTTTGTTATGTATAGGCCCTATGAGGGAGTTGGGTGCGCGCGCTGCAGGGCAGTGGGCAGGCCAGTTCCCCAGAAAGCCCTGACTGGAACGTCGACCCACCGCGCGAGTCTATGCACCACGACTCGGAGTATACTCGGAAAAACCCGCTGCCACGACGGCAGGTAGGCGAATTTGGACCGCTGCGCTGTGAAGATCTGGAAGTGACGTATTGTGATTGTGCTTGCTTGTAGTGAACCGGGTCGTAGCCTCAGAATTTCTTTTGGTGTATCTATGACGTTTCTTCGGTCATTTGATACTGTGGTTATTGTATTTTGACTTGGAACTGGATAGTGTTACACATTTTGTTTACGAAGATACGAAAAGTTTGACGCAATAATATGTTATTGTCACTTGGTGTCTGTCTTATTTTGAATGCTTCACATTTATAATATAAGTTCTTCATCCTCATTCAATAGTAAGTTTTACACGAACTATGATTTTTGGTTGAAACTATTAAAAACAGTACATCATTTGCGGTCACAAGGTAAATCCAAGTGTTTAAAGTGATTCTGTTCAAAGAGTGGCCAGATTCTTTGAAATAGAACACGTCGAGGAATACATCTGCTTAGTCGTTCATTTCGTTCTATGTATAGAAACTTAATGTGTGAGATATATTAGTAGAAAAATATTTAAAATTTATTTTCAGATTCAACAATAGAAGTCCGTATTGGAAAGATATATGGTCCGTATAAAATGAATATCTATCACCACCAATTTCCAGTGAGCCCTGAAATTAGAACAAAACTACGCAGACTACGACCTAATGAGAAGTCTCAATGGTTTCGTTAGATATCCTGAAAGTCTTGGACAACATACAAAAACAATGAAACCGTTTCGATTTTGACATAAAAATGAAAGTATTTGACTGTGATATTCCACCTATTCTCGTACAGCGCGTACTGATTGAATTGTCAGAGCATCACTACTTACTCCACCGATGACTTCATTCTAGAGCAAGGCTTCTGGAAAAGGCCGCTCGCCCTTAAATACTTGTTACTTATGCGTTGCGCCATGGAATATAAACTTTTTTATCATCTTGATATCTAAGAAACTGCTGTAATGTATAACTGCACCGTATTCCATATACCGTAAAAATACCGTATTCTTGATCAATATTTTGTTAAAATACTTAATTTATTGCAGCGCTAAAAGGAATTATTTGTTCTTAAGCAGTATGAGTCTTACTTTTTCAAAATCAATTTTATGAGTTTGTTCTGCTGCATATTTGTTACTGTAAGCAACTAGCCTACATGACTCAATTTGAATATACGCCTAAATTGATGGGAAATTATGCAACGTTAGTAGCCAGCTCACACTTACCTGGCCATGTAGATGTTTTCAATCGTTGTATTAGAGACCCAGGTACTTGAAAAACAAAACACAAAAACTGTAAGAGTTCCGATTTTGACTACAAATTCACATATTTTAATATGTTAATCCGCAATTTCTCTCAGTTAAATTTACGATTATTTTGTAACATTTAGAGTGTCATTCCTTAAGACAGCTGACGTTATGCGATGAGAAAGAAAGAAGTACTTTCCACTTAAGCATTTTTCAGGTGTGCTGTTTTAGAACAACCTATTTTTGCCGCTCCAAGACCCCATTTTTCACACATTCTTCAGCAGAATTTAGCTGCTGCAGGCAACTAGTAGAAGCAAAAATCGCCAAAAAAATTTTTTTGTACAGTTTGTTGTAGTATTGATACCTATAATTTTACGCCAAAAACCCCCAAAATATGCAGTAAAAATAAAGATAACTATGAAACATCGCAGTTACAAGTAGAAACATTCCAAGAGCTTTCAAAGTCATAATTTATCCCCAGAGTGATCGATAATATTCTCGCGGGCCAAAGCACTTAGTTACTGAAGCAAGCGCCCACTGTGCGAGCTCCAGAGCGAACGTTTCGGCAGGCGACAGCGCAATTAGGCTCCTCTGGCGCCCCTGCCCTTGCTTCCCCCGCTACGAACACCCACTCCCATCGCCGTCGGGACACCACCTTCCATTACGTACCCGCCTTCTTCTTCGTCTTCGTCCCGACCTTCGCCCACGTCTTAGTCCTGCCTTTGACCCGCCTTCGTCCCCGCTTTTATCCACCCCTTCGTCGCCACCTCCGTCCCTGCCTCCGTCCCCTCCTCCCTCCCCGCCTCCGTCCCCGCCTCCGCCCCCGCCTCCGCCCCCGTCTCCGTCCCCGTCTCCGTCCCCGTCTCCGTCCCCGTCTCCGTCCCCGTCTCCGTCCCCGTCTCCGTCCCCGTCTCCGTCCCCGTCTCCGTCCCCGTCTCCGTCCCCGTCTCCGTCTCCGTCCCCGTCCCCGTCTCCGTCTCCGTCCCCGTCTCCGTCCCCGTCCCCGTCTCCGTTCCCGTCTCCGTCTCCGTCCCCGTCTCCGTCCCCGTCTCCGTCCCCGTCTCCGTCCCCGCCTACGTCCCCGCCTACGTCCCCGCATACGTCCCCGCCTACGTCCCCGCCTACGTCCCCGCCTACGTCCCCGCCTACATCCCCGCCTTCGTCCTCGCTTTCGTCCTCGCCTTCGTTCTCCCTTCGAGCTCGCCTTCGTCCTCGCCTTCGCCGTGGCGTTTGTAAGTCTCAGAGATATAATTTTGAATGCCTTAGCTTAGAATATCTGAGTAACAATTAGAAAACGTGCTTTTCTTATAAGTAATATTATTTTAGAATATTTTATTACGTTTATACGCTCTGTTATACACGTATGATGAGACATGATCGTTCGCCTGCCTGTAGTAAGAAATACAAAATCAAATACTTTGATCTCCTCTGCTTTTTAACTGCACTCAATGTCATTTTTGACACGCTGTAACCTCCCGAACACTGGGCAGGAGTCCGTACTAAAGCCTTAATTTCTCATTAATCATTTGAGTTTTTAGGTAATTTTTATTACATATTTTTTTCTTTCTGTCTACAAGTAACATTTTAATTAATTTTTCAGGCTCATACGAAATACACGTACTTGAAAACTAATACATTTATTACTGTTTATTGATTCGAAAGTTTTCCTTTGCGGTTCGGGTAAGGCAAAATAGAATTTGTCGTACTGCAAAGACGTCATGATGATTAAACAATTTGGTTCAGTAATATAACAAAAACAGTGGACGACATGAATCAACATGGCTACTTTTTTTATCGAAAGTGATGCGAAGAGTATACATTTGTAAGTTTTCAGGAATTCGCACTAAAATAATGTACGCAAGTCGTACAGAAGTGCTTTTGTACTCATTTCAAACAAAATTTTAGTAGCTGGCATCATGGACGTCATATTATGACGTCACGATTAATTGATTTTTGTGTAAGAAATAGTGGTTGGGGGTGCGGTTTACAGCCACCTACCCTGATTCGCTTTCTGCGATTTACTGTGATGTGATGATGCAAATATTATTGCCATAAAAGGCTAATACTTCATAGTATGTGCCATTTAATGCCATTTTATGAATGATTTCTAGCATCGAGTAAAGTCGCTTATAATGCTGGCGAACAAAAAAATGAATTTTTGATAACAATAAGCGCTGCCCTTGGGCTGGGTAAACAGTGCTGCTGGGCCTGCTCTCAGGCTACATGCAAGTTCATCTCCCGATGGCGCGTGGTGACTTGATTCGCCTCTACCGCTTGCAACATTGTTGCTTATGCCAATCAGAGGCTACGGATGAGGAGGCGGTTGGTGACAAGCGTCTTTGAAGTCCACCGCGCCATTTGCAATTCCGATCGTCCCATGTGTCCCGCCGTGCGAATATGTTGTGGCTGCGCTCGGATGCGAGGCATCTAGAATGACGTGGAGCGAGATGGTTACATCTCTGAGACGGCGACAATAGGCGCATGTTTATTTTTTGTACTCGTATTATCTTAAAAAAGGAATCCATTTTCTTTTACTATTTCTGATTATTTTACATGATCACTTAATTGTCTTTAGCTACACGTCGTAGTCTGGGAGAAGTATTTCTAATCGTTTGAAATTTGAGGACTAGATTTCAGTAGTAAAATCTTTTCGGAGGTTCTTCGAGACAAAACGTTTATACCATGGTTTCTTTAAAATGCGAAAGTGTATTATATATAACTCTGATAGAATATAAGCTTTCAAGTTGTATTTATTCACAAGTAAGGTCTGTTAATGTTGTTCTAAAACGGTTTAAGTTCGGTGCAAGTGGCGAGGAGAGAAATCAGTTTCGTATTGGGAATTTCTTGACTTACATTTTTTGAAGTCTTAAATTCATCTCTTTTTAATAACGTTGTTTTAAAATCCTTGACAAAAGGCGATTTGATTTCAGTTTCATCGTCTATAATGTGCACATTTTTGACAGTAAAATATTTTCGAAGAGATCTGTGTCTCGGAACTTGTATGTGATATCTTCCACAATTATTGGAAAGAACGAACTCATTAAAACCTGTGTCATTTATTGAAATCTTTTTTTAGTCGTTTGGTGAGACTTAAACGACTAAACATTTTAGCTTCCGTTTTCCTTCTTGAACATTTTTGACAGTTTTTTATCTTTTCATATTTGTTAGAGATGACTTGAGGTATTCTTTATTTTTAAATTTTTGATCAGAGACAAATTTCGTAATCAAATTTGTTACTTAAAGAATATAATTGCGCCAAATTTTATAATCAATATTTTTAAAATCACATTTTGCCACTAATAATTTAAATTGGAGAGAATAATAATAATACGACTTCCAGATGTTTTTCCATTTGCAATTCCACTCAGACGATATTCGATACATTTTATCGATCTGGTAAAGTGAACTCATCTTCCTATCAAAGTACCTTCAGGAGTAATAGTCAATTGAAATGTTTGTAAGTCTTTTATGGCTACTGCTTCATTCCTAACGTTTTGCATTTCTGCACCAGATTTTTTGGATTTGTGGATTTCTTGACATGCCCTGTCAATAGTGCGATCCAAATGCCCGGATGCGTCAGCTGCGTCGAGACCTCTTGGCATGAACCCTAGGATTTTGTATCGATGGTTTCTTATAAACTGCCAAAAACGTTCATCTTTCCCTAGTGTGTAATACACAATAGAAAGGATTATAAATCCTGAAAATAAGATAACTTGTCAGGGAGACGCCGCGTCCATGGCAAAGGTGCCGACGTTTTGATCGCCATTGTGCGACATTACGCCCTGAGGAAGGTCATGTTGTGACCGAAACGTCAGCACCTTTGCCGTGGTCGCGGCGTCACCCAGACGGCGAATTAAATACTGACTCCGGCCGCGGAAGCCTACGCTCTCACATGATAATTTGTAACTAATTTCTATGGTCAAAATTACTGGGTGCTACAACAATGTATAGAAGCGTATGATAATCGCTAAAATAAATACACAGAATTTTTGCTGTCATTTTCAAAGATTTTTAAAGTCATAAGTGGTTTTAAAGGCGAAGAATAATGTTTATATTTTAGCTATATCCCAATAATCCGAAAATCTGAAAATAATTCACAACACTCGGTGTTTTGAGAGGATGTGTTGAGATTTTTTCGTGCCTGTTTCAATGTTTTAGTACACAGTAAATTTTCTTTTATATTTTCAAAAATATTTTTGCATTGGAATTTGATACCGAGAAAGTATCTAAAATGTTTTAGTAGTTGTTTTCCTTTTCTCAGATACTTTAATCAGAAGATATAATTAAGTTGACAAACAAAAATAAAAAAAAAGTTTTTGACTTTGGGGAAGGGGTAGGTGGAATGGGATCTAATAATCCTTTTAAAGTTTAATTTTTATGTTAGTTATAGTTAAACAACTCATACGAGTATGTCATTTAGTTTAGGAAACAATTTTTTTACCATCTTACTCTTTTTATCATCCTTTTCCCACCCGCCCTTAATTTCACTTACATGCATTACTCTACCACACTTATCGGGAGACCAGTCTAGAGCTTAAAGCTTGTCCCAGTTGGAGCGGTGCCGTGCCCCTCTGGTGGAAGATACCTGGTCGGGGAAAACCCTACAACCTGTCATATTGTGGCGTCATATCTGTCGCCAGTACAAACGTACTATAGCAGCCATGTGGACAGCGCTGGCGGAAGTGACGCGGGGCGGCACTAGGAATGCCGTGTCGTGAAGGCAGGTTTGGGAACCCCAAAGCCGGCGGAGGAGCGCTGGCGGGCACTGCGGGTGACGCGCTTCCGTCAACCTGCCACAGGGTATATAAGCAGAATTCGACTTGAAAGCAGCCTTCTATTCTTATGATTCTTCAGAGGTGAGCGCGTCGGTAGGGCGTCGTGAGGGTTGTGCGCGGCGTTGCATGGTAATGCATAGGCTACCGAGGCGGGGAATCGAAGCCGGCGTGCTACGTCGTGACAGCAGGTGCGGCATACTCGCATGTATGCTCGCGTAAGGTACTGGTGCATCACACCGGGGATGGTAATTAATTATCGGGCCAGCGGTGGTGGTAACCAGGGAAAGTTCCTTCTTGTAACGGTTAACTTCAATTGTAAATATTGTATATAGTGTTTTGGTGTCGGAGTATCTTTCTTCTAATAAATACTAAATATTTACAAGCCGTTCACGTCTGTAATTATTTGCCCCGGCAAAGACGCCACAATATAGATCGGCGCACGATCTCGCCATCTAGCGGGAGAAGATCACAGCTTCTTCCCGCGATAAAAACGTTCACTAAACTTACGGGACTGTGGAGAATTCCTAATCAATCAAATTGGAAAGGGAAAATTTAATTTAAGATATTAACCCACAAAATCCCTAGTTAAATTTCGAATTAAAGCCGACTTAAAATGTTGAGCGGTTTCTCTGTTTCTCCTGTGCACGCAGGACCTTTCTTAGAGCTATCTGGTAGCATGCACTGTACTTCCAACTTTTATTGCTATATTATTCCTATGTTGTAAATGATACCAGTAGAGCGCTTCGAAGTGCCAACCCTTGATAATACTTCCAGGGATGCTCGGTCATATATTAAATTCAACAGAAAACGAACGATTCTCTTGTTTCCACTAAAGATTTTGACTACTAATGAGAAATCGTCGAGAAAGAGCGTTTAAAACACAACTTTAATTTTCAGAAAGGAATTTTGTTCCTTTCATTTTCTGTACTTACTGTATATTTATAAGTAAAAACGATCAAAATAACCACTTTAATCAGTGTCGGTAGATTCTGAGACGTCAGTACTGAGAAACGTCTTGATATTCACAAAACACATTCTGTCAAGTGGGCACCTATAGTAAAAACTGCCTTTGCTCAAAGAAAGGTACATTTCATTCCCCCACACAACAATTGCCCGCGCAAGTTTTAATGAAACGAATAAAGTTTCGGCCCTCTTGCTCTGTTTGCGTACCGCACCGCACCGCACCGCCACCGCCGCCGTTGCTGCCACCACCACTTGAGAACCAACCGCAGTCATTTTAATTAATCGCTGTGAAATAACGAAAGCCGCTCCTGAGCCGGCTTGGAAATATATTCCAATTCGTTTCTCATAAGGCTTCATTCCTCTCTCGTAACCGCTCGTCGGGAAACAGGATTGGGGCGGGAGGTCGGAGGGTTTTCCGCTGCGGTGGCGACGGAGGGTGAGGGATTCGCAGGGGGCGGCGGTTCGAGACCCGGCGAGGAAAAGAGGAATGCGCTCCAGCGTGCGATAGCGGCAGAAGGGATCACACCAACACACAGATTCACACAACAAATCGAAATATTCTTCGGCTTTTCAAGAAAGTCAAGTTATAACGCTTTTTATAAGGTATTATGCGAGTTGTTTATTTCGGTTTTGAATATTTTGATTGATTGATGCCGGGCACGTCAGCTGCTAAGGTCATTAGCCCCGTAAGTGAAATGCTTGACGTTTTTGGGGAGATGACGGTAATATTGATCCCAGATGGATGATGAGATCCGGCGCCGATCTGCCGTCGGCGAGGGTGATTTTCCCAATCAGGTATCTCCCACCAGCGGGGCTCCGCCTCAGCTGGGACAAGCTCTAAGCTCCCGGCCGGTCTCCCGGCACGTGTGGCAGTGTAGTGCATGTATGTGTGTGTAAGTAAGGGGTGAGTATAGGGCAAGGAAGGGGAAGGAAAGATCGCGCGCGGTTCGTGGCCTCTTGGCCGGGGTACTACTCCGGCATTCTCCAGAAATTAGTTGGAGAAAACTACCGATCAGAGAAGCCGAACGCTAGAATTTTCCTCCAGACAGCCATTAAATTTGACTTAGCTATCTAGTTAGGGCCGAAAGTCCCGCCACTGTCGCGATTCGAACCCAGGAGCTCCGGTCAGAGGCACTGCAGTGACATCAGTTGATGTCCTGAGCCAATTCTCCCGGTCGGCGATGGTTGATAATGAATTTAACTGGTGGTGACGTGCAGTTAATTAAAGTCAAAAACAAATGCCGGTATTATCGTGTGTGACCTGTTTCAAAGCAATAACATTAATACAAAATAATTCGTTGCGATACATGTTTACTCAGACTTCTAGAAGTTCTTTATAATTAGTGTATTACGTTCTGTGCGCTGAGATTGGTATTTTTAACTCGCTTTGTTTCCTTAATTGCGGTTCTTTCTTATTCCCTCTCTCGGTGTTGTTAATCTGCAACATTATCAACCAAACATCAGCAAGCGGCCGCGAAAGCCTCGCTCGCTACAGGGTGTGGGTTGGAATCGCGTGCTGAATAGGAAAGTTAGGGATGTAAGAAAACAACTGACAACACGAATTCCATACAATCTTTGGTCTCGTTAATTTGGTTATAATTCCAAACACTTGGGAGGTAAAGCTGACACTTTTCTTTTCTTGATCGCAAAACAATTTCGTTAGGATGCAGTTGAGACAATGTCTGGGATCTCGTAGTCTGTTTGTGATTGTTTCCGAACACGTTAATTGCTGCGGTCATTTGACGGTCATTAGGATAGTGAATGCATTGTCCCAGGAGGTAGCGGTGCTCCTCCCCCATCCGGCGCTAACCCACACGTAGGCTTGCGGATGATTTTCCCTTCAAAGTGCCTCCCCCAGAGGGCCACCGCCACAGCCGAGACGAACTCTAAATTCCCGACTGGTTTCCCGAAATGAGATGTAGTGAAGTGCATGTAAGCGTTAGTGTGTGTGTAAGGTGAGAGGATAGAACAAGGAAGAGGAAGGAACGGTCGCACGCGATCCGTGGCACTTTTGTAACAGTACCTGAGTCAACACATTATACAACTATCAATGAAAATACGAAATCAACCAGCTACACCTCAGCCCAATGAGGAAACTAACTGATGACGAACTTACATATGATGACTGAAAAGTGTTTTAATGTACAGAACTCTTTTCAATATCGTTTAAAAATGTATTCTTTATATAACTCGAAATCACAATGCAGAATTTATTTATAATTAATTGTATTAAATATTATAAATAAAATGTACTTTTAACATAGTTAGCTAAAGAATAACTCAAAAATGAAACATCCACAACAAAATATTTTTCACACCTATCTTTTTTAATCCTTCCAAATGGTAAAATGTTTAAATGCGTTTTTCTGAAAGTTGAGTTCGCCTTTCATATCCACACTTTAATTTTTTTATTATAGGTTTAATGTACGCGTAGCGTTCGTACTTGTTTCAGTGAATGGCGGATACATGCTTGGTATTCAGTATCAATGTATGCCAGCATTCAAGCATGCCAGCATTCAAGCATGCCAGCATTCAACACGTGAGAATTGGATATCGTAATAATTCTGCAATTAGTTAATAATTGCGTTAATCCGAGGATAAAAGTGTACGAGTATGATATATCTATTTCGAGCTACAACAAAGACTTCGTTAACGATAATAGATCTCCAAACGTATGGTATTTAATCCATGCGAATAAAATATTCGGGGACCAGTTGAATGATGTGGTGTAGTTCAATTATCATTTGTATTCTAACAAATAGTAAAATGTCATTATAAATTAATTGTTTTATATGGTCTAATTTGATATTAAATTAAATAATATTATCTAACATTTTCACTCGTGTGTGAAGTTTGTTTAACTTTAAAGGCATGCACACTATATTATACGATTTTCCTTCCTCAATCCATAACTAATCACTAACATGAGTTAAAATAATATATTTTCCCCTCTAGAACGACACACAGTTACATAACAAATGCAAACAGTACGAACGGGGAGTTTTGTAAATGCTATGTGAACTCTCGTGATAAGGTGTCACCTCATGATTGTGACGTATCGATCCGCCTTTCGTCAACATCTAGCCTGATGATTAGCTGAGCAAATGGCAGTTGCAGCGACAGGTCTTTATCAGCCTCACGCAAGGCGATTCAGACGCTTTTCCAGCAGCCACGGTCAGCCGCGGCCAGACCCCACTCAGTTCGGGTATCCAGTTCGGGGTGCGAGTTCGGGGTGCGAGTTCGGGGTGCGAGTTCGGGGTGCGAGTTCGGGGTGCGAGTTCGGGGTGCAGGTTCGGGGTGCGAGTTCGGGGTGCGAGTTCGGGGTGCGAGTTCGGGGTGCGAGTTCGGGGTGCGAGTTCGGGGTGCGAGTTCGGGGTGCGAGTTCGGGGTGCGAGTTCGGGGTGCGAGTTCGGGGTGCGAGTTCGGGGTGCGAGTTCGGGGTGCGAGTTCGGGGTGCGAGTTCGGGGTGCGAGTTCGGGGTGCGAGTTCGGGGTGCGAGTTCGGGGTGCGAGTTCGGGGTGCGAGTTCGGGGTGCGAGTTCGGGGTGCGAGTTCGGGGTGCGAGTTCGGACAGCGAGTTCGGGAGTGAGTCATATACAAGACTCCGTATCGTGTCCCCTCACTCCCACTTTCTCGTACTGTGTTCTGTTTTCACTGCAACTTCTGTTTCTTTTGCGACTTTAGTTTTTTTTCTTTCAGTTGTTCTTTTCAGAACGTTTGTGTTTGCAGTTTTCACCTCTTTTTCCTTTTCTCTTTACCTATATACCGTGCAACATCAGTTTCGAAATCTTTCCATCTTGTACAAAATCAAATGCATATTATTCATTCGTACATTTATGTGTTGTCTTTTCTCTTATTATAATTTTTTAAACAGTAACTTTTCCATAAAAACATTTCTCTTATTTACCGTTGTAATTAATGAATTTAAAGTTCAAAAATCGATTCATTTCTCCCCGCGCCCATTTTCTATCCATCTTGTCAGTTTGTCCAAATAAGAAATCTACTAAGCCCATCCTCAATGTTAGATTTTTGTGAATGGATAATTTATACATATTTTATATTTATTAAATATTTTATACAAATTTATAATATATATATAATATTGTGGCGTTATGGGATTATACAACCCCATAACACCACCGTTTCGTCTGCATGAACACCCACAGGCAGCGAGGAGAGCAGGCGTAAATCAGAGTACCTAAACGCGCAGCCTGGTATCCGTTGTCCGTACTAATCAAAGACGAACTAGCAAGCAACGTTTTTCCTGGTGAAGGGTTGAAAGAGGAGAAATGCCCCCGCCACGGAGAATTTCCCCAGGCATCTTACAATAAATAGGCTGACGCGCAAGCGGAAGCTCTCTTTTCTTGCCACCACGCGTCGAGTAAGCAGCTTTTTTCTTGCCAACACGCGTCGAGTAAGCAGCTCTTTTCTTGCCACCACGCGTCGAGTAAGCAGTTCTATTCTGATTGTCGCCGTTCGTCGGGTAAGCAGCATTTTCATCACCGCTCGTCAACGGCAGCTCAGATATTGTTTGCCGCCGCAACGACTGCTAGATAGGAGTTTTCGGCGTCGAACAGACGTGCTAGTTAGTCGTCCGCGAGATTTGAACATTTAGGAAAGTGTTTCCTCAATTAGCATCACGGGAAGTAAAGTTAACCGTTGTGCGAAAAACATTGAAAGTTATTATTTAACAAAGTAAAAGTAGCAACGAGCGAGGAACTTGCACTAGTATTCACGGAAGTGCAAGAGACATTTTTCCACAACGAGGGCGTAGTCAGAGGCGCCGGTAGCAGCCGAGGGAGAAGAAGAGGCCGATTAGGAAAAGCGAAAGGAGAAGAAGAAGCCGAGGGAGAAGAAGAGGTCGACCAAAAGAACGGAAGAGGGCGCAAGAAGACAGCGTACGACGCAGACGCTGGAATCCAGCAACCTCGGTGCAGAAGCCAGCGTGTGACCTTCCAGGCAGGAAACGGCAGTTTTCGAGGTAACACTCAAATCCATCGAAAAGTAGGTCAAGTTCGCGTCGGCAGGGAAAAAGACTAGTATAGGAAAGTGCAGGAAATCGAGGACACGGGTGATAACGAATTGTAGCATTGCAGGAGGAGATTTTTGATGCATTATTGCCTGCCTTAAACATTCGATTTGGAGCATTTATTATTCTGCCGTTAGCAGTTACAGTTAAATTATAATTGAGAGTAATGCACTTGCCCACATTTTGTTCTTTGCATGTAATATTTTTTTTTAAAAAAGGGCAAGAGATTGTAAACTGAATTTGGTTTCATGTGCAAATGTAACTAGGATAGCTTAAATTTAGACATAATTAATTTTCAAAGGGAATTCCCAGTGTAGGTTAGAGAAATTGTTTCAGAGAATTAGTTTTGAAGAAAATTAAGTGTTCATTCATTTAATGGGCTGTAAAGGTTTCTATTTGTGTTTTTGATTATTTTTGTAAAGTGTGATTCTATTCTTGATTTTCTTCTTTGTCATTAACTTATGCCACAGAGTTTTGGGTACATTATACGCTCGTTTATGTGCAATTTGTGTGATTTTTATTGTGTCAAGGGTTCAAACCTTTCTCGTACCCTAAAGATCCTGCTCCCGAGATTTTAAGCTCGCTTCACGAGCATAATATCTTATCAACGCCCTCCACGGTTCATGCTGTAGTAGTGAAGATACCAGTTGTGTGAAAGGTGGGTGTGTTAGAATATATAAAATATACAATATATATATATATATATATATATATATATATATATATTGTGGCGTCACCGATTAATTAAATATAATTTTATTATGGCGTCGCCAATAACAAATGATTTCCTGCAGCTGGGAATAGCTCGCGCCGCGGCACAGAAATAAGTGGGTCAACGGGACGCGGCTACCGCCGCGGAGGGTTCTTTCGTCATGCCGCCCACCCCCCGACCGCGCATCGGGCCAGCCCCGAACGCACCCAGCCCCCCCCTGTCTTCAGAGGCGGAATGTTTATTACCCCCTCATAAAAATACTTGCTGCCCCCTCGCCGGCCCTCTCCTGGAACAAAGCGCCACCCTCGCGTCCCCCCTTCAGCCGCGCGACCGAGGAATTCAAGCCCGATGGAGTTGGGCCGGGTGTCAATTAGGCGAAGAAGACACATTTACGACACGTCGTGAGCGAAACCTTTCTTGGCCATCAAACTGATCCCTCCACCGGACAATGCTAACTCGTCACATTCGTTCTGGCACGCGCCCGGGCGCCAGAAGCCCCGCGGGAGCTGTTTCTCTCTAAACACAGTAGGGTGTCGATTAGCCCCTGCCGGCCGTCGAGAACCCGTGAAATGCGCTTTTTTCGCGCGCACGTGTCCACACAGCTGCGATCAGCTCCCGGAGTAACTAACAAAAGGGAAGCAAGAGAGAGAGCGAAGACAGCGACAAACTGAGAACATCGACGGAAAAATACGGGAAAGTTGCCGCATGATTGGCTAATCAAAATTCTGCGACGCAGCCACCCTTAGCCAATGGGAAGCTTCACCATGGGGGAAGGGATAACCCAGAGCTAGGAACATTTTGGGGAAGGGGAAAGGAAATTCTCTTATAAACGCGATGCAGAGTAGGAATAAGGAACTTCTAGGGAACTTCTGAGATTTTTCTGACACGAGACTTGTCAAATTTATTCGAGACACTAACTTGTTAAAATTTCTTCGACAACACTTGTTAAAATTTCTTCAGTCTCACTTTGTAAAATTTCTTCGGAGGAACAGTTCTAAAAATTTCCTCGAAACGAGACTTGTCGCGGAGAGAACTCGGGCAGCGACCTGGGATCCCGCGCCGTTTTCGCTCCGGCCCGCCAGCCTTGCCGCCTCTCGTCCTGGGCTGAGTGACAGCTCTTTTCGCAACGTCGGCGCCCGTGGCCACTCGCCTCCTCTGAGCCTGCTCGAGCGGACAATCTGGAATCGCCGCTACCTGAGCGAGAGTAGACGCGCCGCAGAAGATCAGCAACCCGGAGCCGCCGCCACCTCTGTCTGAGGCTGCCTCCTCGATCCACCCACGAAGACCAGCAGCCATTGGTGAAACTATGAGACGATGCCGTCTCACTGAACTATTGTAACGGCGAAAAACTGCAAGTGGCCGCGCTCAGGCCCATCAGAGTAACCACTTATAATTCATTCACAGAGTAGTTTTAGTAGTAAAAGAACTTGCGTCGCCCATTGCGACATTGTAAATTCCCCTGGCAGCTTTTGGTGCCAGGAATAAACAGTTGTTTGTCACAAATGACTCAATTGCTCATTCTTGACCTCCCAACTCTTCCACTCAGTTATATTTCAGGAGCTGAACCTGGCGCCCTCCCCCGCTGGTAGTACATTCGGCTGGTCCCTAGTCGGGCTAGTTTAGGCGATTTGATCGCTTTTATTACAATATATATATAAAATATATATAATACCTAGACAAGAATTTATAATTCACGTATATGAACACAAAATTCATGTAAATGAACACATAATTCATATACATGAACACATTATTCATGTACATGAATACATTAATCATGTACGTGAATACATATACGCGTACATGAATATATTATTCATTTACAAAAATATAATATTCATGAACAAAAATAAATTATTTATATACAAAAATACATTATTCATGTACAAGAATACATATTACATGTTCAAGAAATTGTGTGTTGTCGAATCATCAATCGTGAATCCACGTTCCTTGTTTGACACCTGAGAATGTTTCTGTGCAAACTTAGTTGTTTCTCCCGCTCCAAGCCAGCAGCACTATCACAATCTCTGATGTGGTTCTTACCTTGCAGAGAATATCTGATCTTTAACGTGCCGCACTTCATGTCGTGGATTTTGGTGTCCCAAAACTCCGCTATCTTCCATCAGGTTTTAACCTGCTCATTGGAGTTTATGTTACTATGCTTACCACTGAGTCACTATCAGTCAATAATGATTTCATCTGTAAATTATTCAAATCATAACAATGTTTTACAAAAATGTAATATGAATATACTACACATAAATAGATACGTAGAGATGTCTTATTTTAAGCGTTCTTTGGTTAACCATAGAGTTAAATAAGTTTTTTTATGAAGTGAGAGTACGTCTGTGGCCGTATAGTTAAAAAAAGTTTTGATCAAAACGTGCACATCTGTAAAATAACATTGAAATTGATTCATACAAGATCATAGCAACATAATTATTAACCCTTTCCAGCCCAAATTATAGGTAATTAACAAAAAAAATAATTTCCACATTTATCACTTCCAAATATCTTCAACAACACACAAAAATTAGTTTCTTTAATAATTTTTGCCACATAGTTATTTATTTTTGCCACACTTTTTAGTGGATCCATATGGACCCAGTGGGAAGATCGGGTAGAACACGCTTTTTATATAAGAATTATTATTTCAAGAAATGAGAAAATAACAATTTAAAATGCATTGTGATGTTAATTTATTGAACAAAAAACTATTTTGAATACAAATATACCAAGTTGAAATTGAAAAAATTACATGATATTCATTTTTGGTGATACTGTATAAAACAGTTTTTTCTTTCCATGTAAACATATTTTTTTATTATTATTATTTATATTATTATTTTATTATATTATTATTTATTTATTATATTACATATTATTATTATTTTCTTCATCATCTGAAAATCCACGCAATTCTTGCCAAAAGGAGACATCACCATTCATTATAAGTCCCGAATTATATTCACTTAGTAATTTGCACATCTGAACCACAAGGAATGTAATTAATTTCCCAAATTTGGGCCCATATGGAACCCAAAACTAATAACGTCACAGAGTAATACATTTGAACATTACATAACTGATAAATTTATATTATTATCTTTATTACATGTATATTTATAATATATTTTTTTAAGACTACAATAAACAATATCTTACCTCAATATTGTATTATTTTCACATGAACCACATCTGATGCAATGGAATTTAGTTGTTTATAACGCTGTAGAATGTTATGTTTCAACAATCAAGACTATTTTGCCATTTGTTGACTCTATACACACACTACAAAGTTATGTTGCTACGTTGAAACAGTGGGCGATACCGAATAAAAAAAAATACTATTATTCATGCAACTTTTGTTGAACGATGGATTGAATTAATGTGGGTAGAGTCGGGGTATTAGTTACGTAATCAGCTAGTATATTTAACGAAGCAATGCCAATCTCTGGAGAATGTCACGCCTTCGCAACTTTCTCAATAATTTGCGTTCTAAGTTTCTCAGGAGTTTGAGGTATCTCCTGTGATGAATCTTCACCTACTTCGGTTATTTCTTTACATTTTTTTGAGAAAATTATGGACAGAAGTTCTAATCGTCAACTGAATTTTTTTTCTATTTCGCGCCAGTGAAGAAGTGGTTGGAATGTTGTCGTCATTGCGTGTTTTTCTCTTCAAGTGTTTATTGTGTCAGAGAGGAGGAAGCAAGGTCATCGTTCAAGAAAAGTTGCGCGAGTAATAACAGGTCCAATTGTCCCCATTGGGCTGGAAAGGGTTAAGCTCTGATATTTTATGTGCAGCAGAAATTTTTGTTGTGCGTACGACTTCACACTACTCGTGTGATCTTCATTGTGTACGAGTGAAGATTTGACGCTCTAATGTTGGCCCTTTCCTCGTGTTGTTCCATTCTCGGAGGAAACAATATTTTCCCCGAAACCGGTTCTGGGAACCGTCCGTAGCCTTCGGTGTGTCAGCGTCTCCTCCTTTGTGTATTTTCGGGGCAGCGCAGGTCGAGACGATATTTACTCTCTGCTCCAGCAACGCGCCCCTGAAAGGCTGCCTCTAGAGGGTCTGCTGCGTTTCCATTAACCGCCAGAGCCACCGCGTCGAGCGGCGCCGCGCATCGCATCGCAGTACTCCACAGATCCCTGTGAACAGTAGGCCGGCCTAGAACCCTCCCCAGCAGTCGAAAAACACACCGCAGAACCTTACATGTAAACAGCAGTAAGACACGCATTTTGTGTAGTATTTATTGCACGCACAACACATGGGTAATTACGACAACTTCAATAAAAATGTTTAATACACTCTAAATTTGTAGTAGTTGCTTGTATCTACTTATAATTAACTTACAATAATCTTAAAATACAATTTACATTACTGCTAGGGTGGTAGAGGTACATATCTTTCTATAATATCTCTACTTTGGTTCGAGATCTAAGAATTTAATTTGGAACCTATGGAAAGAAAATTCTTGATGCGGCTTCTGTGCATTAGATTTTGGCAGTACTAGCGGGGTTAGGTTGGGTATATTTGGGAAAGAAGCGGGTAGATACAAAGATGATGTGATTGGTTATCAGTTCTAGCTGGAATTCTTTTTGAAATTGAGCGTTAGACATGTACCATGGGGCATTCGTGATGGTGTAGAGGAATTGATTTGGTCCTTTTTTGTGTGGAGGATCACTTGGTCCTTTTGTATATTAGATTTGGCTGCGCTGATACAACATGCATTTAACAGTAGTGGTTTTAGTTGGTGTAATTTTATTTTTGCTTGTATAACTTTATTGTCGACCTATATGGTTTTTCCAATTGAGCCGGGTGTCTAAGAAAAGGCCTACATATTTTATGGGTTTATCATGGGGATGTCATTGTACAGGTTCTTGATTCATCTGTAAGGGAGACGTAAGGTTTCAAGAAAAATAGTTTTGCTACTGGTTTTGACGGATTTATTTTAATTTTATTTTTGTTCGCCCAACTGCCAATTTAGTGAAGACAAGCGTAGAAGATTGATTTTTATTGACTTTATTGTTGGACCTGATGAATATATGGCGGTGTCGTCTGCAAATTCGGCGGTTTTTTATTTGACTATGTTGCGGTAGGTCGGCTAACAAGTTATAAAGAGCGGGAGATAACGGGGAGCCCCGGGGGAGCCTGCTTTGACCGCTTTGGATTTGAGGGATGGTAATCAACTGTAACGGCAAAAGTTCTGTTGTCAAGGAAGATGGAAATGATTTGTATAAGATATTGTGGAGTGCTTTTGAAATTTCTTTTATTTTATAGTTTAGAGTTTGGTGCCTTGTTCTATCGAAGGTCTGAGGAATGTCGAGAAAAATTGCTATTGTATGATAGTGTTTTTTTAATGCCGTATGGATGTTCCCAGTGATTCTGAGTAGTTGGTGATGAGTGGACACTTTTTCTGTGAATACCATTTGTTCCATGAGTGTGTCCTTTGTGTTGTGAGATGTGTTTTGAATCGTTTTAATATCAATTTTTTCTAATAATTTAGATAGCGTGGGAAGCCGACTGATTAATCGGTAACTGTTGGTTAGAGATGCATTCTGGTTTGGTTTTTGTACTGGAAGAATGATTGCATGTTTCCATACTTGCGGAAAGTAACCAGGTCTGAGGCATGAGCTGAAGATATTGGTCAAATATGCAATGGCTGTTTGGGAAACGCTTTTCAATATTAAATTGTTAATTTTACCATGCCTAGGAACTTTCTTGACAAGTAGTGATTTGATGATCTTATTTCTTTCTTTAGGTGATATGTAGTGTATTGTATGATGCGGGCCATAAGTCAGTTTGTTTACTGTTTTGTTGATTGTGAGTTGACTAGGTTTAGTATTATTCAAGATGAATGTGGATGAAAAGTAATTAGCAAGTGCTTCGGCTTTCTGAGTAGGTTTGTACATTTTATCTGTGGGGGTTTCTAACGGGGGGATGGTATTCTTATTTCTTCATTTTTGTTTGTGAATTGTCAAATGAATTTTTTTGTTTGTGTTTAGTGACTAGATTAGTGTTTGGAAATGTTGATTCTTGAAGTATTTGATTGATTTGCGTACAATATTTATTAGTATGTTAAGTTCTAGTTTTAGTTGATGTTCTTAGTTGTGACCATAGTCTGCCGGTTTTGTTTTGGATTTGTGTTAAATTTACTAATTCTGGGGGAAATTTATATTGTTTATCTTTGATATTTTTTGGTTTTAATTCGGTCTCTTTAATTGTGGTGTATATTATGGTGGTTAGTTTGTTGGATGATTGCTCTATTTCTAGTGGATTGAAGTGAATTTTAAATTTAGGTATTGTTAAGCTAGTTAACATTTGGAATTTTTCCAGTCAACTTTTAATGTATTTGGATTTGGTACTCGGGCGTGCGGTGGGGGTATCTGTTGTGTGCTTATTAAGACCGGAATGTGATCCGAGTCTATTTGGAATAATGTAGTAGTGTGTAGTTTAATTACAGTGTTAGTAATTTCGAATTCGAAAATATCAGGATTTCTACAGCAATAATGTGGGTAAAGGGTGGGGCCTGGAGGTGAAATTAATTTGAGATTAGTGCGATTTAGCATGTGAGCTAAAATTTTCCCATTAGCGTTGGTGTTCAAGCAACCAAGTTGATATTTTTTTATCCATTTAGGCTTCCTAAAAGTAGGGGGTTATTTAATTGAAATACGTTAGTAATGTTTTCGAAGGCTAGTTTATGATTTGGAGGATTGTATGTTGCAATTATAGTCCATCTTTTATTTTTCATTTCTAATTTAATGGCAACAGTTTATATATTACCAGTACAAGGGAGAATTATTGGGTAATGTTGTATATTTTTATTGATGGCTATTAGCGCTCCTCCTTCTTTGTTTAGGTTTCTGTCGACTCTGTAAATTGAGTAGATTCGGATATAAAGTTCATTTTTTTCTTTTAAGTGAGTTTCTGTGAGGCAATTTATATTTACACTGTGTGAATTTAAAATGTGTATTAGTTCTGTTTTTTTATTTGTTAAGCAGTTAGCATTCTAATTGGCGAGAGTAAATCATTTAAGGTGTTATGTTGCCATTATTTCTCTTAATGTAGGCGGAAAATGAATTTTGAATTGAGTTGATTATGGTGGGTATAAGGGCTTTTATGGCACTGATTAAATAGGAAGTAATTGCATTAATTATTGTATTTATAATGGGATAGTTGTGGTGTGATTCTTGGGAAAGATTCGTTGAATTTGAATTGTTGATTCGATTGGGCGGGCCTGGAATGTCGTGCTACTAATAAGAGTGATTATATCTGGTGATTTATATCAGCGAAAGAAAGCGTTGTTTTAGGTCTTGATATATTTCTTGGTCAGTAATGCATTGGTTGATGTTCTTGACACTACATATATATTTTTATTTAATGGGTATTTGAAGGAATGAAACCTTCGAGAAGTGTTAATTAGATACTTGATTAAATTTCGAAAATCCGTGGGTGAGTTTGCATTTATTTTTATTTTACGGTTTTTTTACCTGCAATGAAGTTTGAGGTAACTTTAGATTTAAGTTCTTTGATAAATGCATTAATATTGGTTATTTCTGCCACTATGACTGATGGTATTTTACTGGGGTTACACTTTGGTTACTAGGAAAGTCGTTGATATGAGCTAATCTATTTTCGGTTGTTTGCTTATCAAGTTTACTTAAAGGTCCGAACCGGTTTTTCACCGGCACATTAATTAATAGAGATGTAAATTTTGAGTTTGGATCACTGTATCTATCGTGATTGCTACTGAATTTTTGGAGTTCATGCTCTATATCTTTGTCTATATCTTTGTTACTGACCATGTTCCGGAGTCTTAGGATTCTTTCTGGTAAATAATTGTAAACGTTGTCATTGCCAACAATAGTATTTAATATAAGAGCAGCTTTCGATGGCTTAGCCATCATCATCAGTTGTCTGATACAAGAAGAAATAAAAAAAAAACATTAGAACGTGAATACAACAAGATTATGATAAAGGTTACAAATAATTTACAATTTTTTTGGAAATAAATTTAACATTCTAGAAACTGGAAGAAAGAAAAAAGTGGGGGGTTAAGTCATTAATACTAAAGAAAAGCGAATGAAATAGAAATATTACACGTAAAATTTTTTAAAACAGAAAACATAGAAAACTCAACTTACATTTCTATGTTTTCTGTTAAAAAAAAATTACGTGTCATATTTCTATTTCATTCGCTGGTCCGTGGCTATTTGTTATGGTACTGCTCCGGCTATCGAAAAAATCCGTTTGATCGAAAAAAAACAAGGAAAACTACCGACAGATACCGGATGCTAAAATTCTCCTCCAGACATGGATTGAGTACGACTTAGCTATCTGCCTATTTTCGAATATTCTGCCATTGACAAGACACGAACTTAGGACTTCCTGGTAAGACACACTTCAGTAACATCAGTTGATGCCCTGAGCCACCTCCCCCGGTCAAATGAATTGTGTATTTTAATTGAGCCGTTTAGATGTGATATTTTATTATTGCTTAAGGATACCCAGAAAACATACGCAATTAAGAAAGAACACACGAGTTGCCTTTAGAATTGCCTAAGGATGCATTAATATTGTTTATTTCTGACAGAAACGGTAAATGCAACTCGCTGTAAACTCCAACAAAATCAAATCAAGTAAAATTTGTAGAGAAATGGATAATGTCAATTTCTACAATTTTATGCGGAATTCCTACGATTTTGTTGACTGGTAATATAGCTATTATTTTTCCAAATTTGTAAATTTCTTTAAAACCTTCAGGATGTAGTTGACTCACTTCTTTGGCACATTTTCATGGTGGTAGGATAGCTCGGGTCTTCATCCTCCACAATTTACATAAATCAATATTGTATCTATGCAACACATTATTCGCAAACATTTTTACGCCAATATACTCTTAGAGGTTATTCGTGTCTCTTCGCTTACATAGCAGAGATGCCAGCGAGTATTCCACCTTAACGCCAGAGATGATGTATTTTAAGAAGATAAAATTCTGTCTTTGAACGAAATTAGATAAAAAAAATAATGCGAACAGCAGAAACTTTACATGAATTCACTTAGACCTGTAAATGCAGCCTGTGACATTTGAGGATGGTTACATACTGTCGAAAAGGTTGTTGCGGGCATGAAAGAAAACTGAACAAAAAGTAAATCAAGACAAGCATTATCGACCTGGAGATGATTCATTTTTTGTTGACTAATGACAATAAGTTTTATAGAAAATCCATGAGAAATAGGTATTACAATACCGTTTTAGGATCCCTTCCAAATATAATGTTGTAATCAATAAAATAATTATTTTTATTTTGTATTCTGTTTAACACAGAAGTTTTGCTTCTTCGTCTTTTTCGCAGTAGAGGAACAGATATTGCCCAAAGACTTGACGCTCATAAACTGTTCACCAACGCCTTTCGAAAGCCATGGTGAGCCCTTTACAATTTATGTTATGAGGATCTGCAATTCAACTCGTTCTCTAGCGTCTTACAATTTCATTTAAAGAAATTGCAGAGGAAACTCGAAATTTGTCGCATCCTCGCGCGCCTTTGACTTTCGCCATCTTGTTTTCGCTACTCTGCTCCTTTGCATCATAATTTTCTTGCTTTGTTTTACACGTCGGCGGCAAGTCAATTGCGGTCGAGGGTGGAGAGACACGGAATTGGCAGGTGAGAGTAAGTGACAGGAGCGAGCTGTTTGAATCTGTTTATCAAGATGCTAAACCCCGAGGCCTTAAATCACGATCAATTCGCAACTTACAAGGAAGCACGAGAACAACAATTTCCGTTTTCTTGATCGTTTCTAATGATCAATATTTGAGTTGGATTGTTAAAGGTTTCACATTTTGAAGTTCTTTGTTTCGTTCCTTAAAAAATGTTGCCAACATAAAAAGAACCTCTAAATAATATTTTAATTGCTTATAATATTTTGTTTTAGTTTATTTGAAAGAGTACAATGCACATCATTACCATTTTCATTGTTCAATCAGTTGTCTCCAGTACATACAGGAATTGGCTCTCTGTCTCTGCGTCTCTGTCTGTTTCTCCCTCTGCCTCTTTCTCTCTGTCCGGCTCTGTCTGTCTGTCTCCTGTCTGTCTCTTTCTCTCTCTCACTCTCTCTCTTTCTCTTTCTCTCTCTGTCTCTCTCTCTTTCTCTCTCTGTCTCTCTCTCTCTCTCTCTCACACACACACACACACACACACACACGAAAACGCGAGTATTGCTACTATCAGTGGACATATGTGCGTAGATCAGGCCAGCACAACGCCTGCTCCCGCCGGCGTTCTGCACTTACGGGCTAGCCGAGCCGTCTACACGCGAGTTGGGCGAAAGAGCAAGTGACGGGTGAAGCCAGATTTCGGAGGAGGGGAGAAGGCGGATCGGAGTCGACGTGGCGCGTAGATTGAACGCCTGAGCGACTAATGCAATGATCCATGCCCACTTATTTAAATGGGCATTTTACTGTATTTCTAGCTACAGGGGACACATCGCACCTCCAATAGAAAAGTGACACAAGTGCGAATTTCTGATTTCTCGAAATTGCAATTTTACTTTTCGTTGTTCTGTAATACTCGTTGTAGATTGTACCAAATATTCACCTTCTAGCGGACAGTAATTGAACTAATTCAAAATCAGCTTCAGAATAGTAGCTGTACATCTTGGTAACCTCTTATCAGCTTTTAGCTGAAAAATGACGATTTCGCACTTGTCACTTCTCTATTGGAGGTGCGACATATCATTGTTTATGATTATGATATTCTATACACTATGTGTCGACATATTTTCTTATTTTATTTTATGCTCATTGTAACTCATAAACAATATTTTAAAGCAGTGACCGCATTTAAAAATATATTATGTAATTTTAACTAACAAAATGTACAATTTAATAATTAATTTTTCACCAAGATTGTTATAATTTTCTAGTGATAGAATAACGGAGAAAATTGAGGGCAGTCTCTCACATCGAGATTGATATAAAAATGAAACACAGGCAATTCCAAAAACGGTAATGTTTTGCAGCAATTTGTGGCCATTTTCCCTCATTTTGTAGTTAAATAAGTGGTACCAACGAGCAAACCTCTTTAATGGGCAAATATGAAATTATTTTAATTCTTGTTAAATATAACGTAAAGGGCTTCATCTTTTTATACGATGTCGGAAATGATTATGAATAAATAGTGTTCGTTGATTTGAAATAAGAAATATATAATGCACAATGTATGTATAAATTAGAGCAGAAAGGAAAAAAAATTATGAATTAATTTTTTAGCTTAAAAACACCGTCTTATTCAGTTAAACATAGTTTAACAAATAATGAAAAAAATAATTTATTACTGTCATCACCAAACAAAAAAGATTTAATTTTACAATTTTGTATTTAACAGCATGCTAAATTTGCCATTACATCGTAGCAAAGCGAAGTAAATTTTCTTCCCTACAAGCAATTATAATACTTAAGGTATTCAAATCAAATATGTATGTCTAATTCGTTTTAGATTCATTCTGTACATTGTCATAAATCGACAACAAACATATCCAAAATAAAGGTGATACTTGATCTGTGTGTAACTGTCCGTCAATTCTAGCAATTGCTATTTCAATTTAATCACTGCTGTTCGAACTGACCATTACAAAGATTTATATCACATTAAGAAACTGTAAACCAAAACCAACTTACGTGAAAAAGAGTTTCTTTGTTATGTTTACAACTTTACACTACGCGTATGATCTTCATTTCGTGTATTGATCAAGATTTGACACACTAATGTTGGCCCTTCAAACTATCCTTAGGAATAATGGAGTAAAGTAAGGCTGATCATACTACTGTGACGTCATGGATACTCACAGCGAACACAGACACAGAGCTTTCATAAAACAAATATATTTATGTACAAAGAAAACACAACAAATATTTACAATTAATTTCCTTCTTACACTCTAGCTCTGATAGACCTACTATCCCCTGATCGCGGGAGCGATCCAAACCCGATTGACGATCGGTTTCGATTGTGGCATTCGCCACTCCTACTTCTGAAGCGCGCACAAAGCCTAGCTTCCGTGATCGGATGTCACACTGGGAAACAAAGTCCGTACTGACGTACCAACGCATGGTTTGCCTCGATCGCAGGAGCGATCTTATCCGATTGAGAATCGGCGCGAACGTGGCACTCAACCACTCCTCACCTCGGAGCACGCACACAGCATCGCTCCCACGTGACCGCAGTCACCCAAGGACACAAAGTCCTCCGCAGGCTTCGTCAACTCGTGACTTGCCTCGCGAGCCCGGCTCGCATATGCACCGTCGTGGCGCCAAGTTTTGTGCACATGCACGAGGTTCTCCCACTGTCTCCAGAACCCACCCTCGAGCAGTACATTTGTACAGTTTTGTGAACGCACGAAGAAGTGCAATGCGCGTTCACGCCACCGCGGTGGGACCATTCCTACCCTTACGGGCATCTATGGCCTATCCTGTAACATAAAGAGAAAACAAAAGGTCAAAAAATGACTAGCCTACCGGCGCGCGCATTGCGTGTTTTGTAATACTATGTCTATGTTTCAGTCCCACTTCTCTGTTTCAGTCCCACTTCTCTGTTTCAGATTGCTCTTACTCCAGAAAGTGCTTCGGTCGCCTATACTTCGCCGTTTGATCGGGTTGGTATGAGGCGATCACGGAAATGAGATCGTTTTCCGAGTCAGCTTTTCTAAAAAAAATTTTTAACTATAGTTTTTATATGATTTTTTAGCAGTGGCATTGATGCTTCGCGATGTAAAGTTTCTATACGAGTATATCTAGGGCGCAGAGGGCGGCCCTGAGACACTCGTTGTGAACTACTTGCAGTTTGTTTAATAGATAATTTGCTGCGATTGCCCAACTCGGGCATGCGTAGTCTATTTGCGGCCTAATTATTGCTTTATA
The DNA here is from genome assembly GCA_038098605.1 of Gryllus longicercus. NCBI lineage: Eukaryota > Metazoa > Arthropoda > Insecta > Orthoptera > Gryllidae > Gryllus > Gryllus longicercus. The sequence goes on from JAZDUA010000378.1 coordinate 1,212,789, forward strand.
AAGCGCGACGCAGTTTGCCGTTGACAGTTTGCTCCGCTTGTGAAACAAGCTTCGCAATCTGCCTCGGGTCTGCCGCGCTTTCTGTCACACATTTTCTATGTGCAGATTGAATGTCAAAGAGCTGTCTGAAGTAACTCCTAAATATTTGACATTTTTTGTCCAATTAATCGCGTCTCCGCATAGCGCGAGTTGTCTTGGCCGCGTGAATCTCTGTGAAGAGTACAGCTGCACTCTTACTCACATTGACTTTGACCTGCCACAGTTTCAGCCACTCCTGGATCTGTAACAAATGTTGATCCAAGTACTTCTGGAGAAGCTCGATACTTTTTGACGTGGCTATTACAGCCGTATCGTCTGCATACAAGGCGAGCTCTGTTTGAGGGACCCACCCACAGGCTCTGTACGCTCCGTTATATAGTCGAGGCCCACGTGACCTACTACGTCACGCCACCCCCACCGCTGTTATAATGCTAACAATTAAAAAGGGTTTGGGTCTCCGTTTCTTAAGACCGGAAGACCCCAAAGCCTTGTGTCTCCCGTTTCCGCGTTCTTGCTTTACGGAAAAACCCTTCTCTCCTTCCTGTGGCGAGGAGTTTTCTCTTACTAATCCTCTACCAAGCGTCCCCAAATAGATGCCACGAGGCACGCTGGCTAATACGTTACAGTACCAACACATTTTAAAAGAAAGTTATGTAATCGTTCACCGGAAAACGGCGAATTTTCTCCACAACAACTCTTATTTTAATATATATTTGGACGACATATGTAGAGTATAAGTGGATAGAGGTGTGCAATTATAAGTTTCTTTTTACATTAATTCTATTTTAAACGTGAATGACAGAGTGATAATACTAGAAGAGTCCATTTTTATCTTAAAGAAAATCTTTGAAAAAATGGACTTAGAATGGACACTCAAAATGAAAAGTCCCGGCATTTCGAGGCAAACATCTTGTAAGATCAACAATAATAATAGGAAACTAGAGTCTAGAAAAAGCTAGTAACTTGAAGTACTCGGGCTGTGATGTATCATTTAATGACGCGGAAGAGACACGTGGAGTGTAAAATTCCGAAATGTGTCTGGAACGAGACATAAATATCTGAGAAACCGAACCCGAACGCAGTCACGACAATTGCAGTCCCCACACGTATGTATGCCAGTGAAATAAGGGTGAACATGAAGATCAAAAATAAAATACAACGCCAAAACTTATTACCTGCGAAGCAGACTAGGATGCTCCCTTCCTGACAAGAAATGTAATTCTGAAATAAGAGACATTTTAATAATCAAAGAATTATACGAAACATTCTCGGAAATAGTATAAAATGGTACAATCATGTATCAAGAATGCCAATTAGCAGACTTCCATTCTTATCTGGCCACCCTGGAACTAAAGTGGTCTAAATTACGAATCACAATGTAGCTTAGACTACATAAGAATTTACTATTAATTAAAACCATCTGCCAACACTAATGTGACACTTTTATTATGTGTCACCTACAACGGCAAATGACACACAGACCAGTTTAGAATGTATAGATGCTCGCCTGTTTAGATCAAATTAACCATCACCAGGATTTTAGTCCAAATGTTTCATAGACCCCTTTAGTTCCAGGCCAGCCATCTATGAACTTTATAATAGAACGAAAAAGGGGCATTAATAGACCGAGAAGAAAATGGGCGCTGGAACAGGTCACATGACCTAAATAGGGTTGAGAGGAAGAAAAGGAAGAAGAAGAAGAAGAAGAAGAAGAAGAAGAAGAAGAAGAAGAAGAAGAAGAAGGAGGAGGAGGAGGAGGAGGAGGAGGAGGAGGAGAAGGGAATGTCATTCCAGTAACACCAAATTCTGCGGGTTTAGGGTTATGATTGGACGGCTATTAATTTTTATTTTGATATTGGAGGTGTCTAACCCGCGAATTTCTTTTATAACATCTGCATTATTTGCTATTTGTTCTAATGGAACATTCGGCAAAGACAATTGTAAAGTTTCCTTCGCAAGAATTGGCGAGTGAAATTCTATCTTCCCAACCTTCCAGACGAACTTGGAATTTCTTCGATCCGGGGGGGGTGGGGTGGCGTTGACCAATGGCTAATGGTTGGGGCATTAGTGCCTATGTGATTGGCGCAATATGATGCCAGAATTAGTCAAACGCTTGCGTAATATATAGAAACGAAGCGGAACAATACATTTATTATTTATTTTTTAGAGCTTCGTTGATGGTACTGATTATTCTATCAGTTCAATTATTGAATGCTGTTTTTTAAAACCAAACTGATGGTCTGCGATTGCGTCATTTGCTTTAAGTATATGATATACGAGGAATAGTAACCGGGAAAATATACGTGCTATTTTAACAAATCCTGTAAGTAAAATATCAATAATATTTCAATTTAATCCAGACTTTGCTGAAATGTTCTTCAAATGTGTACTGTACACATTTTGTATAATTATTCTGATTTTTAAGAAAAATAGACGTATTTAAGAAAAATAAGGTATTTCAAAGCTGAAACACCTTGGATCCTTGTTATCATTGTGCGTATATATTCAGTGCAGATAATCGTATTGTTGTCACTGTATATATTGATAACATCAATTTGGATCACATGATTGAGGACACAGGAAATGTCGGAAAATGAAAGCATTATCGTTTGGTGAAAATAATTTTGAATTCACACCTAACGTTTAGTTCGATAGTAAATAACTTGCAAAATAGTTTAATATTACGTAACTGGTGCAAATAGGATGAAAACGTTTGGAGTTACGTTGTAGTTTCCCTTCTTAACTACGTAATTTATGTTCTTGCATTGATCCGACTCCGTGTGGTATTCTTCCTGTTTAGAACATTGAGCGAGTCGATTATCTGCCGCTGCCCTGCTTCTATATTCCCAGAGGTTGGTTTTCCGCGCGTGTGTGTCTGTGGGTGTGCGAGATGAGCGTGTGTTTCCGCACAGTAACTCGCCAGGCCACCGCGTGGGTCGCTGCGTCAGGCGGCGCTGCGGCAGCAGGACGCGATGTGGGCAGCGATGGAGAGCGACAAAAACCCTCTCACCACCCTCCTCCCCTCTCGTCATCCCGCCTCCGCCGATCTTGTCACTGCCCACGCCAGCACAACCCCGCCGCTCTGGCTTTCCACGCCGCCCCCGCCGTCTCCGCTCTTCACTGACGACCCCGCTCCCGGCCCCCGCTCCCGGCCCCGCTCGCGGCCCCGCTCCCGGCCCCGCTCCCGGCCCCGCTCCCGGCCCCCGCTCCCGGCCCCGCTCCCGGCCCCGCTCCCGGCGTCCGCCTCCGCTCTCACCGTCGTCCTCACCCTCGCCCTCGTCCTCGCTCCCGTCCTCGCCCTCGCCCTCGCCCTCCTCGCCCTCACCCTCCTCGCCCTCACCCTCCTCGCCTTCAACCTCGCCCTCGCCCTCGCCCTCGCTCTCGCCCTCACCCTCGCCCTCGCCATCACCCTCGCTCTCGCCTTCGCCCTCGCCCTCGCCCCTCGCCTTCGCCCTCGCCCTCGCCCTCGCACTCGCACTCGCCCTCGCCTTCGCCCTCGCCCTCGCCCTCGCCCTCGCCCTCGCCCTCGCCCTCGCCCTTGCCCTCGCCCTCGCCCTCGCCCTCGCCCTTGCCCTTGCCCTTGCCCTCGTCGCGTCCGCCTCCGCCACATCCAAGGCCCCGCCTCCGCCGTCGCCACCGCGACAGCTCCTCGATTCCACCCTCACCCCTCATCGTCCCGTTCCACCCCGCCTTGGCCATCGCCACCGCCACGGCCACCGCCTCGGCCCCTGCCACCGTTCCCGCTGCCGCCATCACCATTTCCGCGGACCCCTCCACCGCCTCCGGCTGGCGCCGCCTCGCGTGATAGCCGCGTGGCGTTTTGCTGCTCCATTGATTAAGGGCAGGCCAGGGTTTGCGGCGACGCCAATCTCGGCAGTGTTGCGCGGGCGGGGGGGGGGGGCGGTTGATTCACACACATCTTCGGACTTATGTAATTACTTTTGTTTCGGTTGATATTGTTCATTTGTAAGTTCTTTTAAAACAAGAAGAATGATTTCAAAGTATTGAATGTCACTGATGATTTGACAATGATCAAATGATTTCCGAATGATTTCAAAGTACTGACTGGACAACCAAGTATCTTTTTATTTTTAACACTAAAAGTATCGGATATTTAAAGTTTCTATATAGGTAGTCACCTACCATCAGACTCCCGGGTGATTTGTGTAGAATAAATTTAAAAAAATTTACTCTCGGAAATGTTTGATAATATTGTTGTCTCTTCTAATATAATTGTCGAAAATGTTGATACTTTTATTTCTTATTTCATTTGGTAGTTAACGATAAGTCATGAGAATACATGCTCTTCTTCTTAATGTTGAAAAAGGAATCGACAGTTGGAAGACATGTAGCCATCAAAATGATTGCTCCGGTCCTTCAACAAAATCCCATTTCATTTCTTACACGCCCTTGTAGATGTTAAATTAATGAATCTAATCATTGTTTCTTTTTCCCTATTTAAATATGTACAAGTTAATTTAATGTTACAAAATATGCTTTGTGTGTTTATCCCGTGTTTCATGCATTCACATCCTAGTGTACATTTGTATGTCAGCAGTTTATTCTTGGCCGTGTGTGTGATCATTTTCATTAAATTTGGATTGTTTGTATTTCTTTATCATTTTTGTGGATAGTAACAGTGCTTTCTGGTAATCTCTTTATTGAAATAAATCGTTTTTTAAATCAATTATTGAATTCTCTAAGGAACTAACAGTACTTGAATATCCCACCACCGGCCGTAAACGGGAATATGCTCGATACACTTGTGATTATAGGTATTAAGACACATCCAGAAGTGATATAAATCAATACCTCGTGGTATTCTCTCCACATTCAATATAATTTTTTTCTAAGACAAAAAAGACACGTTTACGTACAAACGTAACATGTACGACGCAAATATACTCCACGCACTTAATTACAAACATGCGAATTAATGTACTGTTATATTTAATTGATTCAAGCCCCTGTACAAAATAATGATATAAACAGCATACTTCAGTAAAATAATGAATGTATATATAAGAAAATGTCCAAGTGAACAAAATCTTCTGTTCATCTTCAATGGCGCTCGTAGGTTGTAACTGTGCGGTAAAATTAGGGCGTGACGAGGAGGAGACTTGTGATTAATTCAGAACTCGCACAATTCGATAACAACCGTTTTATTTGTACCAGCCAAAATAAAGAATCGTGTCAACCAACTTTGCCACTTTTCCGTTAATCCGGGAGATATACCAAAGACAAGCCTGGTTGCCGTGTACGCAGTAGATGTTCAAGATGTTCCTTGGTACACCGGAGAAATATCACTTTCCAACGCACAGTTTGCCAACAGTATACTTCAGCTTTTCACTTGCAAGCTCGGCTCTATCACTATCCCTTGCACGCACACTGCTTCTTCTTTCTGGGATGCCTCTTCTTTCCATCCACTAAGCGGGGGTTCGCTGGCCAGGGCGTTGTCGGCGGTTGCGGAAGCGTTAAGGCAATACCTACGGTTCTGGCACCGGGAGAGGGCGCAGTTCTCTTGTAATTTAGCGCAAAATGTACGCAATTAAATATTTTCAACATTTGTTGCTCAAAAATTTGCTCAAAATATTTTCTTGAAATTTTTTTTCACGGATAGAAAAATGCTTACTTAAGAAAATGGTGCGGGTCTGGATTTCGTTGTATTCTCTGAATTTTCGAAAATTGCTAATTTATAAATAATGCTAGAAAGTATGTGCTGTTTAGCACCACTATTTTTAAAAGAAAGCTCCCGACTAGATAATATTGAACCCTCTTTTAACTCGCCAAAAATGTCTTCATCGCGGATCTATATATTCCCAAAAGAAAGATTGAATTTCCAAGCTCAAAAACTGGGAGAGATGGCTCAGGGCGTCAACTGATGTCACTGCAGTGCCTGTGACCGGAAGGTTGTAGGTTCGAGTTACGACGGTGGCAGTATTTTCGACACTATCTTGTCAGCTTGGTCGAATTCAGTCACTCTCTGGAGGAGAATTCTGGTGGCCGGCTACCCTGGTCGGTAGTTTTACCGTCCTCTTCCTTGTCCTATCCCCACTCTTTACTTTACACGCACTATCCCACGTGTTGGGACTCGGTCGGGATTTAAGAGCTAGTCCCGACTGGGGCTGTGCTCCGCTGGTGAGAGATACTTGATTGGCGAAAACCCCGCTACCTGACGGCAGATCGGCGCTGGATCTCGCCATCCAGAGCGGGAAGATTAATACCACCTCCAGAGGAAAACAAAGACTTACGGGACCAGTGGCCGGAGCCGTTGCAGCGCCCGGAATCACTAATAATCAATCAATCAATCAACGTCTCTGGAGCTTGTTCAGCCTTGAGAATCGTCTCAAGCCTGCCTTTAGGGCGTTTTCTATTAGGCCGTCTGCGTAAGAACATTCCTGCCCCGCACTCTACTTCTTCGCGGAAGGCATTTAAACAGGCATTTGAGACAAGACAGAAACTAAGGAACAGCGGATGATGTGGGTTCATGGGCGTGTTGGTGCTGTTCCGTAGTCAGGGAGAAGGTAGTATCGGCGATGGAAAAAGCCAGTATATCGCCAAGATATCGGAGGTGGAGAAGGCGACAGCTTCAAAGGGAGGGCAGCTGTGGCAGCAGCACTGATGTGAGCGGTTTTGTGCGGTTAATAAACGGCAGCCGTTGCCAGGCGCGTGATAGCTACGACAACGACTGCAGGGGGCAGAGGGGGACGCTGTGGTTAGGGGGCGAAGAGGCGATGGCCACTGCTGGTGACGGTGCCTGCAACAGCGGTCCTACTGAAATTGAAAACGGAAGGGCAATGGAGACGGAGGAGGTGACGGCGACAGTCTGACAGAGGCAGTGGGAAAGTTACAGAGAAACAAGGAGAAAAGGACATAGAAAGAGTCAGCAGAAAACTACAATAGGAAGGTGTAAGTGGAAAGTACGGAAATGGAGGGAAGGTCGAGAAGAAAGAGAAAAAGATGGCGATAAGTAGAAAAAAGAGGAAAGTGGGGATTAGAAGTAGGAACAAAAGGTAGGTATGTAAAAAGGAAACAACAGAGTAAGAAGGTACGTGTGGAAGAATAGAAGGTATAGAAAATCGGTCCAAGTGGCTGAATAATAAAAATGAATAGGAGTTAGGAAAACTAGAACGGGGTCAATAATAAAGAGGAAGAAGGAATATAATACAGGAATAAAATAAGAATTAGGCGGAATAGAATAAGGCGGAAGAGAATGGGAGAGCGTAAGAGGAGGATAGAACGGAGGGGAAGGGGGAGAACGGTAGATAAGAGAAGACGCGACAGAAGGTTAGAACGGAAGAGAAGGTTAGGATGAGAGACGGGTAGGTCGGGGGAGAAGCGTTGAATGGGAGAGAAGCGTGGAACGGAGGGAAAGGATAGAACGCAAGGGAAGGGTAGGACGGAAGAGGAGGGTAGGACGGGGGGAGGGTAGAACGGGAGAGGAAGGTAAGGCGCACAAGACGGGCAAGAAGGACGAGAAAGCAAGCACGACGGGAAAAGTGAGGACGATTTCAAAGGGAGGTGGAAGAGACGAAGAAGGACTGTGCTGCGGTGACGTGAGTGAGAGAGTGAGAGGCGTCGGGGCGCCCTGGGCCCGGCGTTGCTCGCTGCAGCGCTCGTTCGCTTGATGAAAGGCTCCGCCGGCCAATAATGAGGACACATGTCACGAGGCAGCGGAAATGGGCTCGTCCCGCAGCGCACTGCATGCCCGTGGAAGCGGGCGAGCGGGATGGGAAGGGGCGACATGAAGCGGGTCACGGTGTGGCGGGGCGGCGTGTGCCAACGCGGCGGAATGAGGTAGGAGGAAAAGGCGAACGATGGGAGGGGGGGGGGGCTGGGTGGAGCTCGGTGAAACTTAAGAAAAAGAGAGGTGCGAGAGACTGCAGTGGGTGCTGTTGTGGGTAGAGCGGGATGGCGAGGCCGAATGGCGGAGGGGGAAGAGACGGGGAGAAGTGGCAGTGCAGAGGGTGGAAGCATGGGGCGGAGCAAGGGGGCGTAGCGGGGGGGGGGCGGAGCAGGTCTGTGATGCTGTGTGGCAGTGCGGGGTTGTTGTGCAGGGTAGCGCTAGGGTGTGGCGCTATGGGGAAGTGGTGCGTGTGGCGGTGCAGCGTAGTAGTGAGGGGGCGGTGCGGGTGGCGATGCGTGGAGGCGGCGCGGGGTGGCTGGAGTGTGGAGTAGGGGGCGGAGCAGGGGGCGGAGCAGGGGGCGGAGCAGGGAGCGGAGCAGGGGGCGGAGGAGGGGGCGGAGCAGGGGGGCGGAGCAGGGGGGCGGAGCAGGGGGGCGGAGCAAGGGGCGGAGCAGGAGACGAAGCAGGGGGTGGAGCAGGGGGGCAGTGCAAGTAGCGAAGAGAGGGGGAGGAGTGGGAAGTCAAAGCGAGCTGGCGGTGCTTGGTGGCGGTGCGGGAGGGCGGAGCGGGGATGGAGCAGGGGGCGGAGCAGGGGGCGGAGCAGGGGGCGGAGCAGGGGGCGGAGCAGGGGGCGGAGCAGGGGGCGGAGCAGGGGGCGGAGCAGGGGGCGGAGCAGGAGACGAAGCAGGGGGTGGAGCAGGGGGGCAGTGCAAGTAGCGAAGAGAGGGGGAGGAGTGGGAAGTCAAAGCGAGCTGGCGGTGCTTGGTGGCGGTGCGGGAGGGCGGAGCAGGGGGCGGAGCAGGGGGCGGAGCAGGGGGCGGAGCAGGGGGCGGAGCAGGGGGGCAGTGCAAGTAGCGAAGAGAGGGGGAGGAGTGGGAAGTCAAAGCGAGCTGGCGGTGCTTGGTGGCGGTGCGGGAGGGCGGAGCGGGGATGGAGCAGGGGGCGGAGCAGGGGGCGGAGCAGGGGGCGGAGCAGGGAGCGGAGCAGGGGGCGGAGGAGGGGGCGGAGCAGGGAGCGGAGCAGGGGGCGGAGCAGGAGACGAAGCAGGGGGTGGAGCAGGGGGGCAGTGCAAGTAGCGAAGAGAGGGGGAGGAGTGGGAAGTCAAAGCGAGCTGGCGGTGCTTGGTGGCGGTGCGGGTGGGCGGAGCGGGGATGGAGCAGGGGGCGGAGCAGGGGGCGGAGCAGGGGGCGGAGCAGGGAGCGGAGCAGGGGGCGGAGGAGGGGGCGGAGCAGGGGGCGGAGCAGGGGGCGGAGCAGGAGACGAAGCAGGGGGTGGAGCAGGGGGGCAGTGCAAGTAGCGAAGAGAGGGGGAGGAGTGGGAAGTCAAAGCGAGCTGGCGGTGCTTGGTGGCGGTGCGGGAGGGCGGAGCGGGGATGGAGCAGGGGGCGGAGCAGGGGGCGGAGCAGGGGGCGGAGCAGGGGGCGGAGCAGGGGGCGGAGCAGGGGGCGGAGCAGGAGACGAAGCAGGGGGTGGAGCAGGGGGGCAGTGCAAGTAGCGAAGAGAGGGGGAGGAGTGGGAAGTCAAAGCGAGCTGGCGGTGCTTGGTGGCGGTGCGGGAGGGCGGAGCAGGGGGCGGAGCAGGGGGCGGAGCAGGGGGCGGAGCAGGGGGCGGAGCAGGGGGGCAGTGCAAGTAGCGAAGAGAGGGGGAGGAGTGGGAAGTCAAAGCGAGCTGGCGGTGCTTGGTGGCGGTGCGGGAGGGCGGAGCGGGGATGGAGCAGGGGGCGGAGCAGGGGGCGGAGCAGGGGGCGGAGCAGGGAGCGGAGCAGGGGGCGGAGGAGGGGGCGGAGCAGGGAGCGGAGCAGGGGGCGGAGCAGGAGACGAAGCAGGGGGTGGAGCAGGGGGGCAGTGCAAGTAGCGAAGAGAGGGGGAGGAGTGGGAAGTCAAAGCGAGCTGGCGGTGCTTGGTGGCGGTGCGGGAGGGCGGAGCGGGGATGGAGCAGGGGGCGGAGCAGGGAGCGGAGCAGGGGGCGGAGGAGGGGGCGGAGCAGGGGGCGGAGCAGGGGGCGGAGCAGGAGACGAAGCAGGGGGTGGAGCAAGGGGGCAGTGCAAGTAGCGAAGAGAGGGGGAGGAGTGGGAAGTCAAAGCGAGCTGGCGGTGCTTGGTGGCGGTGCGGGAGGGCGGAGCGGGGATGGAGCAGGGGGCGGAGGAGGGGGCGGAGCAGGGGGCGGAGCAGGGGGCGGAGCAGGGGGCGGAGCAGGAGACGAAGCAGGGGGTGGAGCAGGGGGGCAGTGCAAGTAGCGAAGAGAGGGGGAGGAGTGGGAAGTCAAAGCGAGCTGGCGGTGCTTGGTGGCGGTGCGGGAGGGCGGAGCGGGGATGGAGCAGGGGGCGGAGCAGGGGGCGGAGCAGGGGGCGGAGGAGGGGGCGGAGCAGGGGGGCGGAGCAGGGGGGCGGAGCAGGGGGCGGAGCAGGAGACGAAGCAGGGGGTGGAGCAGGGGGGCAGTGCAAGTAGCGAAGAGAGGGGGAGGAGTGGGAAGTCAAAGCGAGCTGGCGGTGCTTGGTGGCGGTGCGGGAGGGCGGAGCGGGGATGGAGCAGGGGGCGGAGCAGGGGGCGGAGCAGGGGGTGGAGCAGGGAGCGGAGCAGGGGGCGGAGGAGGGGGCGGAGCAGGGGGCGGAGCAGGGGGCGGAGCAGGAGACGAAGCAGGGGGTGGAGCAGGGGGGCAGTGCAAGTAGCGAAGAGAGGGGGAGGAGTGGGAAGTCAAAGCGAGCTGGCGGTGCTTGGTGGCGGTGCGGGAGGGCGGAGCGGGGATGGAGCAGGGGGCGGAGCAGGGGGCGGAGCAGGGGGCGGAGCAGGGGGCGGAGCAGGGAGCGGAGCAGGGGGCGGAGCAGGAGACGAAGCAGGGGGTGGAGCAGGGGGGCAGTGCAAGTAGCGAAGAGAGGGGGAGGAGTGGGAAATCAAAGCGAGCTGGCGGTGCTTGGTGGCGGTGCGGGAGGGCGGAGCGGGGATGGAGCAGGCGGCGGAGCAGGGGGCGGAGCAGGGGGCGGAGCAGGGAGCGGAGCAGGGGGCGGAGCAGGGGGCGGAGCAGGGGGTGGAGCAGGGGGCGGAGCAGGGGGCGGAGCAGGGGGCGGAGCAGGGAGCGGAGCAGGGGGCGGAGGAGGGGGCGGAGCAGGGGGCGGAGCAGGGGGCGGAGCAGGAGACGAAGCAGGGGGTGGAGCAGGGGGGCAGTGCAAGTAGCGAAGAGAGGGGGAGGAGTGGGAAGTCAAAGCGAGCTGGCGGTGCTTGGTGGCGGTGCGGGAGGGCGGAGCGGGGATGGAGCAGGGGGCGGAGCAGGGGGCGGAGCAGGGGGCGGAGCAGGGGGCGGAGCAGGGAGCGGAGCAGGGGGCGGAGCAGGAGACGAAGCAGGGGGTGGAGCAGGGGGGCAGTGCAAGTAGCGAAGAGAGGGGGAGGAGTGGGAAATCAAAGCGAGCTGGCGGTGCTTGGTGGCGGTGCGGGAGGGCGGAGCGGGGATGGAGCAGGCGGCGGAGCAGGGGGCGGAGCAGGGGGCGGAGCAGGGAGCGGAGCAGGGGGCGGAGGAGGGGGCGGAGCAGTGGGCGGAGCAGGGGGCGGAGCAGGGGGCGGAGCAGGGGGCGGAGCAGGGGGGCAGTGCAAGTAGCGAAGAGAGGGGGAGGAGTGGGAAGTCAAAGCGAGCTGGCGGTGCTTGGTGGCGGTGCGGGAGGGCGGAGCGGGGATGGAGCAGGGGGCGGAGCAGGGGGCGGAGCAGGGGGCGGAGCAGGGGGGCGGAGCAGGGGGGCGGAGCAGGGGGCGGAGCAGGAGACGAAGCAGGGGGTGGAGCAGGGGGGCAGTGCAAGTAGCGAAGAGAGGGGGAGGAGTGGGAAGTCAAAGCGAGCTGGCGGTGCTTGGTGGCGGTGCGGGAGGGCGGAGCGGGGATGGAGCAGGGGGCGGAGCAGGGGGCGGAGCAGGGGGTGGAGCAGGGAGCGGAGCAGGGGGCGGAGGAGGTGGCGGAGCAGGGGGCGGAGCAGGGGGCGGAGCAGGAGACGAAGCAGGGGGTGGAGCAGGGGGGCAGTGCAAGTAGCGAAGAGAGGGGGAGGAGTGGGAAGTCAAAGCGAGCTGGCGGTGCTTGGTGGCGGTGCGGGAGGGCGGAGCGGGGATGGAGCAGGGGGCGGAGGAGGGGGCGGAGCAGGGGGCGGAGCAGGGGGCGGAGCAGGAGACGAAGCAGGGGGTGGAGCAGGGGGGCAGTGCAAGTAGCGAAGAGAGGGGGAGGAGTGGGAAGTCAAAGCGAGCTGGCGGTGCTTGGTGGCGGTGCGGGAGGGCGGAGCGGGGATGGAGCAGGGGGCGGAGCAGGGGGCGGAGCAGGGGGGCGGAGCAGGGGGGCGGAGCAGGGGGGCGGAGCAGGGGGCGGAGCAAGGGGCGGAGCAGGAGACGAAGCAGGGGGTGGAGCAGGGGGGCAGTGCAAGTAGCGAAGAGAGGGGGAGGAGTGGGAAGTCAAAGCGAGCTGGCGGTGCTTGGTGGCGGTGCGGGAGGGCGGAGCGGGGATGGAGCAGGGGGCGGAGCAGGGGGCGGAGCAGGGGGCGGAGCAGGGGGGCAGTGCAAGTAGCGAAGAGAGGGGGAGGAGTGGGAAGTCAAAGCGAGCTGGCGGTGCTTGGTGGCGGTGCGGGAGGGCGGAGCGGGGATGGAGCAGGGGGCGGAGCAGGGGGCGGAGCAGGGGGGCGGAGCAGGGGGGCGGAGCAGGGAGGCGGAGCAGGGGGCGGAGCAAGGGGCGGAGCAGGAGACGAAGCAGGGGGTGGAGCAGGGGGGCAGTGCAAGTAGCGAAGAGAGGGGGAGGAGTGGGAAGTCAAAGCGAGCTGGCGGTGCTTGGTGGCGGTGCGGGAGGGCGGAGCGGGGATGGAGCAGGGGGCGGAGGAGGGGGCGGAGCAGGGGGCGGAGCAGGGGGCGGAGCAGGAGACGAAGCAGGGGGTGGAGCAGGGGGGCAGTGCAAGTAGCGAAGAGAGGGGGAGGAGTGGGAAGTCAAAGCGAGCTGGCGGTGCTTGGTGGCGGTGCGGGAGGGCGGAGCGGGGATGGAGCAGGGGGCGGAGCAGGGGGCGGAGCAGGGGGGCGGAGCAGGGGGGCGGAGCAGGGGGCGGAGCAAGGGGCGGAGCAGGAGACGAAGCAGGGGGTGGAGCAGGGGGGCAGTGCAAGTAGCGAAGAGAGGGGGAGGAGTGGGAAGTCAAAGCGAGCTGGCGGTGCTTGGTGGCGGTGCGGGAGGGCGGAGCGGGGATGGAGCAGGGGGCGGAGCAGGGGGCGGAGCAGGGGGCGGAGCAGGGGGGCAGTGCAAGTAGCGAAGAGAGGGGGAGGAGTGGGAAGTCAAAGCGAGCTGGCGGTGCTTGGTGGCGGTGCGGGAGGGCGGAGCGGGGATGGAGCAGGGGGCGGAGCAGGGGGCGGAGCAGGGGGCGGAGCAGGGAGCGGAGCAGGGGGCGGAGGAGGGGGCGGAGCAGGGAGCGGAGCAGGGGGCGGAGCAGGAGACGAAGCAGGGGGTGGAGCAGGGGGGCAGTGCAAGTAGCGAAGAGAGGGGGAGGAGTGGGAAATCAAAGCGAGCTGGCGGTGCTTGGTGGCGGTGCGGGAGGGCGGAGCGGGGATGGAGCAGGGGGCGGAGCAGGGAGCGGAGCAGGGGGCGGAGGAGGGGGCGGAGCAGGGGGCGGAGCAGGGGGCGGAGCAGGAGACGAAGCAGGGGGTGGAGCAAGGGGGCAGTGCAAGTAGCGAAGAGAGGGGGAGGAGTGGGAAGTCAAAGCGAGCTGGCGGTGCTTGGTGGCGGTGCGGGAGGGCGGAGCGGGGATGGAGCAGGGGGCGGAGGAGGGGGCGGAGCAGGGGGCGGAGCAGGGGGCGGAGCAGGGGGCGGAGCAGGGGGCGGAGCAGGAGACGAAGCAGGGGGTGGAGCAGGGGGGCAGTGCAAGTAGCGAAGAGAGGGGGAGGAGTGGGAAGTCAAAGCGAGCTGGCGGTGCTTGGTGGCGGTGCGGGAGGGCGGAGCGGGGATGGAGCAGGGGGCGGAGCAGGGGGCGGAGCAGGGGGCGGAGGAGGGGGCGGAGCAGGGGGGCGGAGCAGGGGGGCGGAGCAGGGGGCGGAGCAGGAGACGAAGCAGGGGGTGGAGCAGGGGGGCAGTGCAAGTAGCGAAGAGAGGGGGAGGAGTGGGAAGTCAAAGCGAGCTGGCGGTGCTTGGTGGCGGTGCGGGAGGGCGGAGCGGGGATGGAGCAGGGGGCGGAGCAGGGGGCGGAGCAGGGGGTGGAGCAGGGAGCGGAGCAGGGGGCGGAGGAGGGGGCGGAGCAGGGGGCGGAGCAGGGGGCGGAGCAGGAGACGAAGCAGGGGGTGGAGCAGGGGGGCAGTGCAAGTAGCGAAGAGAGGGGGAGGAGTGGGAAGTCAAAGCGAGCTGGCGGTGCTTGGTGGCGGTGCGGGAGGGCGGAGCGGGGATGGAGCAGGGGGCGGAGCAGGGGACGGAGCAGGGGGCGGAGCAGGGGGCGGAGCAGGGGGTGGAGCAGGGGGCGGAGCAGGGGGCGGAGCAGGGGGCGGAGCAGGGAGCGGAGCAGGGGGCGGAGGAGGGGGCGGAGCAGGGGGCGGAGCAGGGGGCGGAGCAGGAGACGAAGCAGGGGGTGGAGCAGGGGGGCAGTGCAAGTAGCGAAGAGAGGGGGAGGAGTGGGAAGTCAAAGCGAGCTGGCGGTGCTTGGTGGCGGTGCGGGAGGGCGGAGCGGGGATGGAGCAGGGGGCGGAGCAGGGGGCGGAGCAGGGGGCGGAGCAGGGGGCGGAGCAGGGGGCGGAGCAGGGAGCGGAGCAGGGGGCGGAGCAGGAGACGAAGCAGGGGGTGGAGCAGGGGGGCAGTGCAAGTAGCGAAGAGAGGGGGAGGAGTGGGAAATCAAAGCGAGCTGGCGGTGCTTGGTGGCGGTGCGGGAGGGCGGAGCGGGGATGGAGCAGGGGGCGGAGCAGGGGGCGGAGCAGGGGGCGGAGCAGGGAGCGGAGCAGGGGGCGGAGGAGGGGGCGGAGCAGGGGGCGGAGCAGGGGGCGGAGCAGGGGGCGGAGCAGGGGGCGGAGCAGGGGGGCAGTGCAAGTAGCGAAGAGAGGGGGAGGAGTGGGAAGTCAAAGCGAGCTGGCGGTGCTTGGTGGCGGTGCGGGAGGGCGGAGCGGGGATGGAGCAGGGGGCGGAGCAGGGGGCGGAGCAGGGGGCGGAGCAGGGGGCGGAGCAGGGGGCGGAGCAGGGAGCGGAGCAGGGGGCGGAGGAGGGGGCGGAGCAGGGGGGCAGTGCAAGTAGCGAAGAGAGGGGGAGGAGTGGGAAGTCAAAGCGAGCTGGCGGTGCTTGGTGGCGGTGCGGGAGGGCGGAGCGGGGATGGAGCAGGGGGCGGAGCAGGGGGCGGAGCAGGGGGCGGAGCAGGGGGCGGAGCAGGGAGCGGAGCAGGGGGCGGAGGAGGGGGCGGAGCAGGGGGCGGAGCAGGGGGCGGAGCAGGAGACGAAGCAGGGGGTGGAGCAGGGGGGCAGTGCAAGTAGCGAAGAGAGGGGGAGGAGTGGGAAGTCAAAGCGAGCTGGCGGTGCTTGGTGCCGGTGCGGGAGGGCGGAGCGGGGATGGAGCAGGGGGCGGAGGAGGGGGCGGAGCAGGGGGCGGAGCAGGGGGCGGAGCAGGGGGCGGAGCAGGAGACGAAGCAGGGGGTGGAGCAGGGGGGCAGTGCAAGTAGCGAAGAGAGGGGGAGGAGTGGGAAGTCAAAGCGAGCTGGCGGTGCTTGGTGGCGGTGCGGGAGGGCGGAGCGGGGATGGAGCAGGGGGCGGAGGAGGGGGCGGAGCAGGGGGCGGAGCAGGGGGCGGAGCAGGAGACGAAGCAGGGGGTGGAGCAGGGGGGCAGTGCAAGTAGCGAAGAGAGGGGGAGGAGTGGGAAGTCAAAGCGAGCTGGCGGTGCTTGGTGGCGGTGCGGGAGGGCGGAGCGGGGATGGAGCAGGGGGCGGAGCAGGGGGCGGAGCAGGGGGGCGGAGCAGGGGGGCGGAGCAGGGGGGCGGAGCAGGGGGCGGAGCAAGGGGCGGAGCAGGAGACGAAGCAGGGGGTGGAGCAGGGGGGCAGTGCAAGTAGCGAAGAGAGGGGGAGGAGTGGGAAGTCAAAGCGAGCTGGCGGTGCTTGGTGGCGGTGCGGGAGGGCGGAGCGGGGATGGAGCAGGGGGCGGAGCAGGGGGCGGAGCAGGGGGCGGAGCAGGGGGGCAGTGCAAGTAGCGAAGAGAGGGGGAGGAGTGGGAAGTCAAAGCGAGCTGGCGGTGCTTGGTGGCGGTGCGGGAGGGCGGAGCGGGGATGGAGCAGGGGGCGGAGCAGGGGGCGGAGCAGGGGGGCGGAGCAGGGGGGCGGAGCAGGGGGGCGGAGCAGGGGGCGGAGCAAGGGGCGGAGCAGGAGACGAAGCAGGGGGTGGAGCAGGGGGGCAGTGCAAGTAGCGAAGAGAGGGGGAGGAGTGGGAAGTCAAAGCGAGCTGGCGGTGCTTGGTGGCGGTGCGGGAGGGCGGAGCGGGGATGGAGCAGGGGGCGGAGGAGGGGGCGGAGCAGGGGGCGGAGCAGGGGGCGGAGCAGGAGACGAAGCAGGGGGTGGAGCAGGGGGGCAGTGCAAGTAGCGAAGAGAGGGGGAGGAGTGGGAAGTCAAAGCGAGCTGGCGGTGCTTGGTGGCGGTGCGGGAGGGCGGAGCGGGGATGGAGCAGGGGGCGGAGCAGGGGGCGGAGCAGGGGGGCGGAGCAGGGGGGCGGAGCAGGGGGCGGAGCAAGGGGCGGAGCAGGAGACGAAGCAGGGGGTGGAGCAGGGGGGCAGTGCAAGTAGCGAAGAGAGGGGGAGGAGTGGGAAGTCAAAGCGAGCTGGCGGTGCTTGGTGGCGGTGCGGGAGGGCGGAGCGGGGATGGAGCAGGGGGCGGAGCAGGGGGCGGAGCAGGGGGCGGAGCAGGGGGGCAGTGCAAGTAGCGAAGAGAGGGGGAGGAGTGGGATGTCAAAGCGAGCTGGCGGTGCTTGGTGGCGGTGCGGGAGGGCGGAGCGGGGGGTAGCGGGGGAAGCGGAGCGTGGGGGCGGAGCGCGGGGGGCGGAGCGGGCTGGCGAGGCGGGGTGGCGGAGCAGGGGGCCGTGCAGGGGAGCGGAGCGAGAAGGCGACGAGGTTGACGGGGGCGGAGCAAGGAGATGGGGAGGGGCGGAGCGGGGTTGCGAGACAAGTGAAGCGGTCGACCCGCAAGCGACAAAAACAGCGCCGGCTGCATGTTCGGGGCTCGAAGCGTGGAATGCGCCAGTGAGTGGCGACTGCTTGGGGCGGAGGGCGTGGAAAAAGCGGTTGCCCGGGCCAGGCGTCGCACGCTCTTCTTATTGCCTTGTACACTGGCGTGTTTTACACACATGGAAGCAGCGTAATAAATTACGTTCTATGAGAGCTGGATCAGATTGATATAGACGTTGCTTTATTTCAAGAACCATTCACCCGAAAAAGGAAGTTACACGTAAACGCCCCACATTGTTTACGAGATTTAAGAGATATTTATTAACGTATAAACGCTAATTCAATGTCATTTTTGCCTTACTATTTTTATCGCTTCCAGAAAACCTCATCGTCATACATCAGCGTTAGGGGAAGGAGTATCATGAGCCGTTTAATTAAAAATCTATAATTTTAAAGTAATAAAATGGGTTAAAAACTTGTATTTTTATTAATATAATTCTCCAAGTGTTATTTCTCTTGATATATTGAATGTAACGGCAATTCAAAATGTATAATCGAATCATTTGGCTGACTTTAGACGCAATTATTTCACATTTTTCATTTACGGATACGCGAAATGTGCTCGGAGTAAATGACACTTACGTTCATGAAAATGGTGTTTAAGGAGTTTATAGTTTTAATACTTTTTAGGTTTTATTCCTTAATCTGTCTCCGCAATACTTCTGTCGTCGCGGCATCGAAGAAGGAAAGCGAAGGATAGCCTGAAACGTTTGAAATTTCGGTGTTTGTTTCCCGTAGTTTCAATGAGCGTGGTTGAAAATCGAGTTTAATTACGTGCCAATAGGCTCTTTCAATTTCGTGCGTTTGCGAGAAATGCGATTTTTAAGAGAAAATACAGGTTTACAATTTCATCCCCACGATGTTATGCACGAAATATTAGCGAGTATAATCATGAGATGAATTTTTGGCTGAGTTTTAAGAATTTGTGAAAATGTTCAATTCGCAAGGAACAAAAGAAAGCCCTTTAGTGGTATTTGAGAAGAACTTTAATGCTTCCTCGATAACTCTATTTTATTTCAGTTCCTGCATATTCGGTTTTCTAACAAACTCTTCCCCAACACATTATTTCGGCGATCAATGTGTGAGAATTATGCGTGACACGGGTTCGTCGTCTTTTTTTATGATGATTGCGGACGCAAAGACCTGAGCCTCGTCACTAACTTGGACACATCTGAGTAGCCAAATGCGCCCTCGAAGCATTACAAGTGATAAAATGTAATTTCGTTTGTGGGTTCGCGTTGACATATCCCATGCTTTCTCTGGGAGTCTCTTCCTTCATGAAGGAACTATAAGTAATAAGTGACCCACCTTTATCATTTTCCACCTTTATTTCACTGTAGAGAATAGTGTAGATCTTACTTTAGAGTTTGAAGTACTGATCTGTGAATATCTTCTCTTTATCACCCCTACTCTGCCACAACTTCTCAGACGTCGTGTAAAATCACCCCCGTAAACAACTACAAGTCGCAGGATCACAGTTTTACCTGCCTTTCAATAACCCTACTGTTCACCAGTGGTGCTCCCTCTAATCTGTCTCCTCACCTAACGAGGTAATTCAAGTAATTAATTCAATGTCTTATAATGCGAGAAATACAGTGTAATTGTTAAAATGGTATACATGCTATATTGTTTCCCAGGGCACCAATCCATTCCCATGTGTTCCGTATTTACTACGAATGCGCTAAATTGCATCATATAATGTTAGCAAGCATTATATAAAGCCGCACCTTGTGATTCTAGAGCTCCTATTCTTTGCATCCTGTAGTTTTGTTGTCAGTTCCGAAGGAGATTCGATAGGTCTCGTCTATGTCTGATTTTGTTTCAGTACGGGACATTTCCCTCTCGTTCTCTCATTTTGCAACAAAGTTTCAAATCATCGGCTCGATTCAGCGTTCTTTTCGATAAGTTAAACGTTGTTTGTCGGATAAATTACTCTGTGGGTTTATACCGTGCAATTTCAATCAACCCTACTAAATTTTGTCAATGTAAGAAGAGGGATGAAATGTTTATTTTCCTTTTTGAGTCCGTTATTCACGTTTGTATTCAGTTTCCGAAGAAACAATTGCAAGTGTTTCAGTAGTATTTCTTCTGGTAGATGTCTCGGAGATAGTGAGGTAAATAGTTGGTTTTTCACAATTTCGGGTTCCTTACATTCCGGGTTTCCTGTATTCTTATCACGATCCCCTTACCTCAAAAAATAAGAGACCATGAATTTCCTGTGTAGCAAAATACATCCCATAATATTAATTTGATTAATCGTAAGAGAAATATGGGTATAAATGCAGGTGTTTCTCATGTGAAATAATATAGCGAAAAAGTCTTAATTTTGCGCGGAATATTCCAGTAATATATTTAAAATTACAATTTTTCTTTCAACCCCCTCCTCTTCTTTGCATTCCCTTCTTAACACATTTGCGGCTTACTTTCTAAAAAGGCCCTGCTTTGGATACAGTACATTGTAAATGAATCGTACAGTGTAAATGTTACAAATTTTAGAGTCTGTAGACGGTAAAATGTAATTAACTTTTGTCAATACAAATATAGTGGTAAATTTCATATAATGAAGTTACACATGTGACAATTGCCCCTAAATGACATGTGACAATTGCCCCTAAATGTCAGGCAACTTCAAATGCTTGATGTTCTGCCGGTGTATCCAATCTCTGATTGCGTTAGGGCGTGACCATTCAAACAATAATGAAGAGATCCATCAAAGAACATCAGTCACATCATTAACATCGTTATATGGAATTTCCCACCATATGTTAATTGGAAAAGTATGATCATCTTCAATCCCTCTATATGCCTTAAATGTTTGTAAGATTTATCCTAAGACAACTAGATTGTTCAGGGGTTAGTTCACAAAATCGTTCGCTCTTATGTCAACTCCATGGTTCTATACCTTGTCTTTTACCGTACATCTTTTATATAAACATTTGTTCTTTCTCGCGTAATACGTATGTAGTACAAAGTTAGATAACGCTGCAGCGGTATACGTCGAAGTTTCGACAGCAAAATGTATGAAAAAGACGACAGCAAAATGATGTTCCCCAATACCGAAAGAATGGATAATTCTTCTTCCTACATATAGTAAATTACTTCCTAGAATTCGTTGAGTCGTCCGTCCATCCACATTTGTGAGTCCGTAATACCGAAAATGTGGTTTACGGCAAAATTGGGGCATGGTCTATTTCCGTCCGTCTGTTCGTTTCGCTGTCTGTATGTGAACAATGCTAGCGGCTCAACTGTAAGCATAATTTTCACCAAAATTAATACTCCACAATCGATCTGATAAATGCAACAACCTCTTGAATTTGAAGCGTATATTTTAATTTTGGGAGGAACTTAATATAAAGCCTCAAGAACATTTTCAAGTTTTTCTCGAAAATGGCTCTAAATTTTAGGATTTGACTTTCTATCGGATAGAGCAAAATATGTTTAAAATAGTGGTTTTATTTTTGTTGAATTATATCGAGACTTCATTATTGAAGATGTAGATTGTTCTTGTCAATGAAATCTATTAGTGAAAATTATTTCTTTAAATGAGGTCGCGTATATTTTATCAAAATATAAGTAGTTTTTACGTAATCTTACATGAAGTAAATGCAATTTTAAAAACAAAATTTCGTTAATATTAATTTTACAGGTGCTTTCATACAATATTATATTTGTGAGTAGTAGTCCTTCAAATGCAATCGCATCATATGTTTCTTGAAAACTGAAAACTTTTCTGTGAAAAGAGCTCAAAATTATATATTTTCAGACGCACTCGAATGTCATTATCTTTTTAAAAATATTAACAATTATCCATGAATATTTGCGTATTGAACCATGTTTTAATCTTATTCAATATACTCAAAATCAAATTTCAATTCTACTATTAGGGGACCAACAAAATGAGAAATGTGAATAAATGTCTTTTAGTCACCTATAGGTAGCAGCTGGAAGAGAGTGAGTCAATAGCGAATAGCTAGCCTGGAATAAAGCGATTAGAAAACTATCTAATGCAAGGAAGTCTCTGCCAATATGTAGCACTACAATTTTCTAAATAAAACGAAACAGCATCTTTCAATCAAATCACGCACTCCATATATTATTTTTTAGCTTTCGGAATCAGTGAATAAGACAGAGAGCTTATGACACAACGCAGTGTTCGGGTGTTTTTATAAAGCGTTAAGAAAGCGCATATTTGAAATGAAAAACAAGGCAGGAAATTAAAGCAAACAAAAATGTTTGTAGAGTGCAGATTAGAGCGGGCCCTGACTAAGATTTTTTAATAAACGGGCAGTTTCTGCAGAACGCACGTTTGTTGTTTTGAGGTTGTAACCATCCATTCATTATCCAGAGTTGCACCGAAAAACTCCCTCAGGACGAAGGGCCACGATCACCTGGTGGCGCGAATTATGTTTCCAGTGCCAGAAGTGTTTTATTACAATAAGTCGTACAGCAGTTGTATACTTGTTGAAATATGAATTAACGTTGACTCTGACATCGAGGAGGGTGAGTAGCGTCTGAAGGAACAATGCTAGTGAGAGCTACTTGGCTCCTGTTTATATACAATGTACATGTTATTCACTAGAATATCACAATTTTCAATCACAGATTACTCCTCGTATCATTTCTCGTATGCGTTGGTTACCGTTAGGCAAGGGGATGTAGCTCGCGTGCAGCCAGCGCAAGGGGGCGTGTGACGGGCGCTTCGCCCGCGAGTGGCAGTTGGACGGGAGGGCGCCGGAGAAGGAAGAGGAGGCGGACGGGCAGCTGTCGCTCTCGCGCGCCCTCTCGCCCTGACCTCACGCACCTCTCACGCCTCACACCCGCCGCCACCCCCACCCCCGGCCCACCCAACTCGAACCCATCTTGCACGCTCTTGCGCTTCGTTCCTGCAGCCTACACGTCGCGTTTAGGTCACGATCCGCCATCTTCCGCGACTTCCTACCGATTGGGACAGCTCACTGGCAACGTTGGTACCTCTGGAGCATCGTTCATCGGGAGAGATGGCACAGGGTATCAACTGATATATCACTGCAGTCACTCTGACCTCGGAGGTCGTAAGTTCGAGTCCCGACGGTGGCGGTATTTTCCCAGCTTGGGAGCTAAGTCAAATTCAGTCGCTGTCTGGAGGAGTATTCTAGTGGCCGGCTGCTCTGATCGGTAGTTGTTCGTGATTTTCGATCAATTCCAGGTGAATGCCGGAGAAGTATCCAAACAAACGGGCCACGGACCGCGCGCTATCCTTCCTTCCTTCCTCTTCCTTCCCCAGTCCACACCCCATATTACCACTTCACTACCATACATGCCGGGAGACCTGTCGGGAGCTGAGAGCTTGTCCCGGCTGGGGCGGTGCCCCGCTGGTGGGAGTAACTGGGTGGTTAAATTTCGCTAGCTGACGTTATGTCGGCCCCGGATCTTGATAACCAGCAGGGGAGGATCACCGCCACACCCTGTGACAAAAAACATGCATTACACGTGCGGGACGAATGACTAGCAGTTGACGCGCTCGGAATCACTCTCAACCAATCCATCACATCGAAAATCGTTTCGCATGAAAGTGCAAAGGGTAGTGATTCTGACAAATATTGCTGCGAGAGTTACCACATTTCGAATTTTGTATACAAATTTTAAAAATTTTAACGGTTTTGTGAAAAAATTGGTAAAATCTCGCTTGGTGAGGGAGAAATTAATACGCCAATTCATCTTATTGTGGACTTGATCGCCACTTCAGACGCTTACTTCACCATTATTTTTCAAGGAATTAAGGTCATTTTTTGATAATATCTACAAACATATTTTTGGAAATCATCATGAGTTGCTCCTGCGCAAAAGTTTGAACAATGTTCTTCTCATAACATGTGGGCGTTTTGATCAGTGAGATACGGAGATCAACTGTAAAAATAACTAAAAACCTCTCCCGTTGAGACGAGTTTTAATAAAATCGGATTAGGAAGTATAATCGTAACGCAAATTCGCAGAGAAAAACATTTTTATAACCTAGTATATGATTATACTTCACTGTTAAAGAGATCCAGCATTTTAAAGAGAATATTCCATAAAGCAATCACTTTCGATAATCTTTATCAGCATATTGATTGAATAAAATCAATGAATTATAAGTATTATAAAATTATAATTAGATTAATTGACAAAAAATGTTTCTTCTTATACAATCATATTTTTGAAAACCAATTTGTTACTTATTTGCTGATGCTCTAAATTATCCACATTGCAATTTGTAGTAATTATTGCCATAATAATTAAAAGTCGCCTATTAAGGACCAAATTCAGTAGTTGACTATCTTCAACTTCCTGGGTTACCTTCAAAACATATAGTTGATTGTTACATATTTGTATTCGCAGCCAGTGTTTTCCTATTTTTTGTCGTATTTAGACTATTTTTCGTATAGTATTTGCTCTTTCACTTGAAAAAACTCTCCCATATGAAATGAAGCAGAATTGTAATTTAAAACGTGCTGCTTATTTAAAAAGTAGTATTAAAACACTTTAAAGTTAAACTTACATTCTTCTCGTAATTAAATCTATAAAATAACAAATTAATACCCAAGATCATCCGTTCTCTGAAATAAATTTTACGTTTCCACCTAGTTTTCTTCAGTTTTTTAATGGCCACATTTCTTGGAAAATTTTAGTTTCTCGTGGATGTTCTTAATGAATCATAACTCCACTCGTCGTGTTGATGTAATCAGTACATATAAACAATACAATATCGCATAAAGGAACCTAATGTCCATGGAGAAGGCCAGGCGCCAATTATTGTGGGATATAGGGCGTAAGAAGGCAGGGTATTGGTAAATACAGCTGACCTCTCAGTGCAATACAAGGAAAAAGTAGTAGAGAGCAGATAAGCTTCTCCGTCTTTTCCTTTTTCAACATAAGAAATTCCTTCTTCTTTAAAAAAAGTTATTTACTTAAGAAGTACAGAAAGTGAGGCTGTGTCATCCTAATGAAATGCTGTCGGACGTGGCGACGACAGGAGCCGAGTCTTTCATTTTGAAATTAGCACGCCAAAGCACTTTCGTATGACTTGTGTACAATTATTTTTTACTATTTCATGGAAAGTATATATTCTTGTGACCATTCTCAAAACACAAGGCTGCAACCGTATTCATTCATGTTGCTTCAGTGTTTTGTACACTTTTCAGTACCCAGTTGTGTTATATGGCCTTGACTTGCCGTACGCTTGCAGCGAACACGAAGTTTTCTAATAAATAATCAGTGAGGGTGCATGAGTGATGGAAAAATATTTTTTACGGAAACAGTTCTTTACATTAACAATTTACATCCAAAGTATTAATTATTGATTGAAAAAACATTTTCTAAATTCTTTTTTAAATGCGAGTATTTTGAGTTTAATATGCATTTGTTCTCCGTTTAAAATCTACTTAATTATCTGCATTATAAGTGCATTGGCAATTTAAATTTTCTAACTATACGTATTTACGAAAATTTTACAAGCTCAAATGTTGAATTATTATTCTATGAAACTTCCTTTGATTCCTCAACCGCTGGATATCACTCAAGGTCATTGTACGGCTCCACTCCTAGACGCAGCGCGCGTCCTCTTCGAATAGCATCCACAGCAACCGTTGCTGCGCTCGCCCGCCTTCACCCCTGCCCCGCCCCGCACCCAGCCCATTGCTCCGCGCCCTGCCCCCTGCGACCTCCGCCCTCGGATATGCGGGGCCTCGGGTCGGGCGCCACCCCCGCTTCCGCTCGCAGGTTGGCGGGACCGCCTCCACCCCCACCCCGGCGCCCACGCTGCCACGCGCGCGGCGGAAGCTAAAAAATTACCCTTGGGGGATTAACGAGCCCCGCCTCTGCCCGCCGCCGGCCGTCAGTTGTTCCTGCCTCGTTCCCCTCGTCGCCGCCGCCGTCGCCGCTGCGCTCCTGCGGCCCGCCCCCGCCGCTGCTGCGACCGCCTCCCTCGCCGACTCACTACGCGGCTGCCATGGCCCCTCCGTCAGCCGTGGTCCCCCCACACCCGGGCCCATCCTGTCATGCTACCACTCTGGCATCCGCTCTCTCTGCCCCTCACTGTCTCTGGCTCTCTTACGTCTCTCCCTGACTCTCTCACAGACTCATTGCCCTCCGCACTCTCCATTGTCTCCCCGACTGCCTCTATCACTGGCTCTGTGTCTCTCTCACTGTCTCTCCGTGTCTCTGTCACGAACTCACTATTTCTCTTCCTCTGTCACTCTATCTGTCCCATCTCTGCCTCTTTGCATCGATATCTATTCCCATCTGTCCCTCCAGGAACCCCTTTTCACCGCTTTCCCATTCTCTCGTATTGGCCTGTTAAACGCAATGTCATGTGCCAGAGGTTGCATCCAAGGCATGTCGACCGTTTACGCTCCTGTTCCACGCTCTTATTGCTATTACATTTTCCTAGGCGCTACCGCGTTTTTACTCTTTTTCTGTCTTAATCCCACCTTCATCTTTTCCTCTCACTACATGTCTACCTTATCATCAACTAAATTGTCTGCCATTATTTTTCGGCTCACCGATTCACCAACACACGTCAATTTCCCGCTATCTCACAGGCATGCCTGCTCGCTCCTCGCCGTCACCGTCACCGTCACGGTCACCATCGCCCTCGCCCTCGCCCTCGCCCTCGCCTTTCGCCCTCGCCATTGCCATCGACCCTCACCATTTTCTCTCGCTATCACCACTCGTCATCACATCTCGCCATCGTCCCTCACCAACAGCCTTCGCCCTCTCTCCTCTCCATCGTTCCTCACCATCGCCCCTTGTCATCACTCTCGCCCCTTGACCTCGGCCCTGGACATCGCCCCTCGACATCGCTCCTCACCATCCCGCTTCGCCATCGCCCCTCCCCATCTACCTCACCGTCGTCCCTCTTCATGGCCATCGCCGCTTGCGAGCGCCGCCACCCGCAATTGCCCATTGTCTGCTTCCCCTCTCCGTGCGGTGCTCGGCCCCCTCCCCCGCGTATTTTAGCCCCTCCCGCTCCGATGGCACGAACTGCACCAGCCCCTTCGGCGAGGCGATTCCTTGAACACGTGTTTCTATTGACCGGCACGCACTGCATTCAGTTATAACACAATGCAAATTCTGTTCAGGCCATTCAGAACTATCAGCATACAATACAATGGTTAGCAATATCTTTCTCCAACTAAAGCCACATTTTTGTGTTTTTTTTCCCTCACAAAATACTCCCTTCTATTTATTCTGTGATTACGTAACTTTTAGTTCCATTCCCCTATCTCATTTAAACAAAATGGCAGTGTCTGCATTTTCTAACTTGTCTATCGGCTCATCATCACATCTTACCTATTGAAGGATATCATAGTTGAACTACACATTCTTTTAATTTAAGCCCTCATTTATTTCTAACGTAATGCATCAATATGCAAATGTTCATCTCATTTAATTTCTCCGAATCATTTTACATCTATTTTACTTTCTCCTATTAACCACACACCAGTATGGCCCCTCTCTCTTATCTGAAGCCACCATAACCGTATTGTTAAATTTCTCCTTCTTACTCCAACGTCCACCTTCCTTACACACTCTTTTCTACCACACAATAAAAGAAAGACCTCCTATCTGTCACGATGTTCTATCCAGATTTTACTGACTTTGTTCTCATTTTTTCGTTCATTTTTTCTAAATTTGTTTGATGTTTATCGTTGTACCTCGTTTTCTGAATAATTATTTCAGTTCCACAGAAAACAAATATCTAATTAAAATCACTCGTCCTAACAATTTATTTACATTTGTACTTTTAAATGATGCCATTATTAGTGCATTAGACTCCAACTCGCAACTTGTGATGCCTTTACCAGCTTCATAACAACCCTTTCCGGGGATAATTTATGTTGATACCTCAATGTACGGTATCACCGTAATGAACAGATTTAATCACGTTACTTACGTTACTTTGGTACCTGTCGTTTTTATATTGTTGAAGATACTGCAATACAAATTTCACGAAGAGACCCAGGAGAAGGTCTAATAGCTACATGTGTGGGTTATGTTTTTATCATTTGTATTTTACGAGATATTGCAGTAACTTTGTTTTTTTTTTTCAAATGTAACTATACTTATTTTTAAATCTGTCCTGGCGGACGTAAAATATGCTAGGTACATGTACTTCGGAATGTTGATCGCAGTGTTTGAAAATACGAAGCCAATTCCAAGAAATGACAAAGTTTATTTACGAACTCTGCTTTTCAAATTCCATATTTTAATTTTTTTAAAGTATAAAATGGACGGAAATAAAATTGTTTGTGTTACTTCAACTCGGTAAGATCTTTTTAATAACATAATGTATGTTCTTAAAGATATCTTAAAATTCCTTTTATAACGCATGATATTAAAGGGATATTGGAAACCAAACATTAGCCAAATAAGTTGTGACACTAGAAAAACAATCTACCAAATATTTCAATTCTCACATATGACAAAAAATAAGAAAATACGGAAGGATGGAAAGCAGAGTAGAGAATAAATTTACAATTGTTTTATGAAGACTTGAAAATATTTGCATTTTCAAATGCTATGATCAGCCGAAATACTTCTCCAAGCGCGGGTTGGTAGGCAGAGCACTGCGTGTCCTTGTTTACCGGACCGCTAAGTTGGGCATTATATTCAAAATTTCCGTTAAACATGAGTCGCAAAAATAAAAATTACTCAAAAAATGCTTATCTAACATTTTATAACATGTATATCA
This sequence comes from Gryllus longicercus, assembly GCA_038098605.1. Classification (NCBI taxonomy): domain Eukaryota; kingdom Metazoa; phylum Arthropoda; class Insecta; order Orthoptera; family Gryllidae; genus Gryllus; species Gryllus longicercus. Next base: position 1,240,552 of record JAZDUA010000378.1, read on the forward strand.
TTGGATTCGTGTTTTTACTCTCATCATGGTAGACTCCAGGCATAGTGGAAAAAAAATTGCCGCAATATCTCGTAATATAAAGTGATATAAAAGAAATTATTGCTGTATGCATCCATTACGTCCATTCCCTTGTGTACTTCTGTGAAATACTGCATTGCAATATCGTCAACAGTTCAAAAATGGCATGAGGTGGTTACATGACTCAGGCTGTAAAGGAAATAAATTTAGTTAATTCTGCATGTATTCGTAATTCTATACGATGACTAGTTTTGAATAATGAAAGTTAAATAAGTACAAAAATGATCTCAAATTGTTCAGGAGATGCAATTCTTTTCTGAAATTTGTCACTTTTCTTTATCACTCTTCTAAATATTCGAGAAACAAAAGGTTTGTTTTTGTTTTCAACAAAATAGTAACACTGAGGAATAGATTGATACAGATATCTTTCATTCTCACTGAAAGAGATGACAAAAATTTTTAACTGACTGCACACCTAGAGTTTTCGAGATCGCATGCCAGTAATCTGTTTGCGTAAATATAGAAATCAGAAACGCACACTATGAACTTTAATTTCAATGAAGTGCGCCTGCTCTAGTAGTTGTTTAAGTAGGGGGTTTTAAGGAGCTGCGACGAAAAGCCCGAGGGCCTTTGGCTCGAGATAAATAGAACCATTCAACGCCACGAACGGTACCAACTTGATTCGGTTTGTCTTTCTATATTTTCCTTCCGTAATTCCCTCCCATAAGTCCCTCCGTAAGAGAACATGTAGCATCATTCAACTGCTTTTTTTTTTATTTCCCTCGTAACTACAATCCTCTCGATCCAAATAAGTTATTCAGTGCATATCAAGCAGCGTATCGATGGCAATAACATGCAAAACGTTTTTTCTTAAATAAAGATGTTTCCGAGCGCATGAAGAAGGATTAGTTGAGAGTAAGGAATATGTTTGTGCCACCAGGCTGAGGCTAATCATGTATATCCCGTCCTCTGCACTTAATCGCACCGCAGTCGCGCACTTCCTGCGCCCCCTTGGACAAATGTTGGTTTTGCTTGATCCCCTTTGGGCGGAGGGCTGCAGCGACGGGAGGTCGCCGTCGCCCCCAGGCTCCAGGTAGCGGCGTCTCGCCCGGCTGCGCCGCACAGGGCGGGCAAAGGCCGGGGGATGAGCCACCCTGACGGCACGCATGGAAGCGACGGCGGGTGGGGTGCGTGGGTCGAGATGGAGGCTAGTTAGAGGGTGGTGATGGAGGCGGCGGTGAGCCTGGATGACGATACGGTAGTGGAGAATGGGGCGGTGCGGGAGTTGCAGCGAAGCAGCCGGCATCGGTAGCCGACCTGCTTAACCAAGCTCCGTGAAGTCACGGTGGCTAAGCAGCTCGAGACACCGACTGCCCCTGGATGGGTGACCATTTGAGGACACCCGAATACTAAAGGCATCGAACCCCTGGCCGATAGGGTTAAAAAAGCAAATAATATTGTGGCAAAATGAAGGAAAATTACTGCATGTGGCTTGTGTACATTATAGGAGAATTATTCCACGTTCAATAAAACTTGGGAACATTCTCACTAAAAAAAGCCAAAATTAAAAAAAAATAATAAAGATGTGCTGGAAGGAGCATGGGCACATTCATTGATTGATTACTTATTTTATGTCTCCTAGCGTGTCATCTGCCATGTAGTTCCGTAAGTGTATTGAAAGCAGGTGTTGAGGATTCTGAATCAAGGTGTTAGAGGAAATAATTTACTACATATAGCAACAATATTTATACGCTTTTACGGAACCAGGCGTTCGGCGATAGCGATAGCGTTCGATAGCGAACACGGCTTATGCTCTTAAATGTATCGCTGTCTCTTTGATCCACGTTGATCGAAAATAAGGTGGTAGTGGCGGCAACAGATTTTTTTTAGCCAACGCCCACCCTTGGCATGTTAGCCATTTGGTGACGCGCCGATCAGTATAGACGTGCAGACTTTCCCCTCAGCTTGTAGTGATCCGCACGCCCACAATGGTCAAGCGCGTAGATGGCGAATTACTGTTGCTCATTTAGCGTTACCCAGGGGACACGTGTGGTAGACCACGGTCGCGACCAACTTTGTCCCCGCTGTAAATTATTATTATTATTATTATTATTATTATTATTATTATTATTATTATTATTAGATTAAAAGGTGATAGGATATTGGTGAAAGGTGATCGTGGGCTTTTGGAACCATCTCAGCATTCGCCTTATGACCGAGGGAAACCACGAAAACGCCGGTCAGGATGGCTGGCCCGGGAATCGACCCCGGACCTCCCGATTGCGAAGTCAGCGCGCTACGATGTACGAGGCCGGGTCGCCCGTCAATCAGAATTTACCCGTGGATGCCTAGCTTTAATCACGGCCGCGACCTCCTGGCTTCATTGTTCTGGGAAAACCGGCTCAGGTCACAAGCGTGGCTTGTTCGTGTATCGGGCCCCCGTGGGTCACGCGCCAGGTACTGGGCAGGTGAGGGGCGGAGGCGGCGCGGCGAGGCGGGGCGGGGTGAGGCGGGGCGGGCGCGTGCCCGGCAGCCAGTCGGGGGCGGGCGCGGAGCGCGGCGCGGCTGCCAGATGCCGACACGGCCGGGGGCGGCGGGGGTGGGTCGCTCAGACAAATAAGCCTGCCGCCCACGTGCGCGCCAGGGCTCCTGTGTCGGCTCGGCAGCGCAGCGTAATCAAACGGAGGTATTTTCGGAGAAGGTGCCCCCGGGGCGCGCCCCCGCCCCGTGGGGGCCTCGCGCCCTCGCCCTCACTCCCGCCTCCGCCCCCGCCGGCACCCCTGACCCCGACTTGCTTTTGTTGGCCATCGCCCTCTCCTCCCTCTCTCCCTCGCCCTTTGCCCTCTCATTTTCCTCTCCGCTACATCGAGCTCCGGTTTCCTTTCTTCCTGCTCTTGTCTTTCGACCGCCCTCACCATCAGCTTTTCTCTTACGTTTTCTTTTTTGGTTTTCTTACTTTCATGTTCTCATATTTTGTTCTTATGTCTACCGTAGGAAAGACTGCAATCTTTCCTACATTACTTTTCTGATATCTCGTTATTTATTTTGTATTATCGGTGCGTCACCTTATCCGCACTTCGTTTTGTTTTGCTCCTACTTTTACTTTAACATATACGGAGAATAAACGTATATTCTGGTACATTCCTGATCGTAACGTTTTGTTTTTTTTCCCAAAATGAATATGCCCCAATCGTTTTAGACCGACTCGAGTAATTGTCAATTTGAAGCAATCTTCAATTTTTGGTTTCATTTTCATAGGCATTTCTACTTTGCACAGGCATTTGGGCGGTACTTCACATCATAACATTTTTAAAACTTTTTCCAAAATGGTACAATTTTTTTCTACCGATTTTTTACGGTAAACACGTTTTCTAACTTCTCTAGTAAAAACCGTTGTTTTTGATTTTCACGAAAACCTATAGATTTTCTAAAACGACAAAAATTTACATTTTTGTAGTACTCCTACCTACAATATTGGAGATTGCTTTAAGTACTTTCAAAGATTCCAGGCATGTCATGAATATCTGGGTCTGCAGCCACAATTCAATAACAAAGCTCTGCTTCGTCATACATAGGAATTCCATTAATACGTTTTCTTATATAGCCCACAATAATAAATTTAAGGAGATAATATCTGGTGTGATGCAATGGATCGCAACGGAACTGCCCTACCTAATCACCTGTTAGTAGGTTGCTCACTAAGAAATTACACACAGAGCACGAGTAATGAACGAAGATATTCCTTATATTGATTCGTGCCTATAATTTCAAGGGCACATTATGAAGATATAATTATAGGTACGTGTTGTAAAACCTGCAAGCAGGCGCTAGGTAGGTGAGGCAGTACAAAAACTCCATCTAAAATATCTGCGGCAATACCCGTGCAAAAGTTAACAGACGATATCTCCTAGAAGTTGTGGGTGCGTGGCACTCGTGTTACGTTCGGTCCGGAAATGCTGGTTGTGTCAGTGGAATAGTCCCCATCCGCCACCCTCGCCCTCGCAAGTAATCGCGGCTTCGTCAGTACACAAGAGGTTTCCAAACTCGGGACTTTTCAACGGTTGCTGTAGAACTTACGGGTAGAATTGTGTCCGGCGAGAATGCTCGTCGGGGTTAACGTTCACGCTTAAACTGGAAAGACTGGCGTGTGCTGGCATGTTCTCCAAACAGACATGTGACCACCTCGTGTTTATTCAGCGCATCTCCAGTGTTTACTGAAGGGCGCGCATTCACATGATCCAAAACATTATTTTCCAGTTGTGTGTGAGGGTCCTCAGACCCTATTTCGCATGCTTGAACAAAAATCACGGCCAGTTTCTCTGACCCAGAGAACATTGCGTGACTGTCTATTATTATTATATCTTTATTATGATATATTTTATTATTTTTTAAATTATGTAAAAAAGTTTATGTATTATAGAGTTTATATATTACCGTATTTGAGAGCAGTTAAACGATTTGTAGAGTTACCAAATACTGTTCTCGCTTTCAACCACCAAAAAAAATCCATATTCTGCTGTCAACCCTGATGATACGAAGATCAACTCCGGTATCTGCGTTTCATGGTCATTGATTTATTGACTTATTAGTTTTTACGAGTTCATAAACTGTCACGTCAATTAATCCCGTAAGTGTAGTGCATGATCTTACCCCACTGGATGGTGAAATCCACCGCCGAACTACGCGCCAGCTTACGGGGTTTTCCCCAACCTTTCACCAGCGAAACACCGCCCCAGCCGAGCCAAGCTCTCGACTCTTCTACTGACGTGTGTAGTAGTGTCGGGCATAAACGTATAGGTGTGTAAGGAAGGGGTGAGAATTCAACTAGCAAGAGGAAGGAGAGATCGAACGGTATCCGTGGCCCGTTTGTTAGGGTACTGCTCCGGCATCGCCTGGTATTGACCGTAGAAACCTCGGAAAACTACCGATCAGAGCAGCCGGACGCTAGAATTCTCTTCCAGACAGCGACTGAACCCGACCTAGCTATGGAGCTAGTGACGAACATCCTGCTGCCGTCGGGACTCGAACCTAGGACCTTCCGATTAGATATACTGCAATAACATTGCATGCTATAACATAATAAGATACTACAATAACAAAACGGATGCTCTGATTCACCTCTCCCAGCCCACGGCTCTCGCTCACACCCAAGCTATCACCGTCAGCTCCACTGCTGACACCGCCAGCATCAGCGCTACCACCCAATCTTCACACCCACGCTCACGGCAATAACGGCATCGTGAGCGGCCTTTCACCCCATCCGGCTCCTGCCCCTCCTCGTCCGCCTCCGCCTCCTCCACGTCCGTTAATACCGAGGAAGCCCGTGGGGGGGGGGGGAGGTGATAAACCGGCGACGCCAGACGTCGCGGGCTTCGATCTCGCATCAATAACCTGACTCCGCGTTTCCTCTACCACCCCCCACCCCCACCCCCCGCCCCGCATCGCGCTGGCGGTCGAGGCGTCAACCGCCGAGGCGGACGGCCCTGCTGCCTCACCACCCGGAATAAACTGGGGATTTTCTTACCTCGTCCGTTTTACATATTCTTTTATCCTCCTCGTGGGCTTCTGGGGTTTATCTAGTCACCAGCGGATTGCGCTGTCATATGAAATTAAGTTGGTAAGAAATTTATCGCGAGGAATCGATCAATTGAAAAAGAAGTCGCCACAACATATAAAAATAATAATACATAATAATGTTATACAACAATGTACTAAATAGTAGAACTAAACCGTTAGTTCGAATGGCTGTATATGTTTGAACACTGAAAAACATGTTTTAATAAAATAATAGTCCGTGTAGTCTTGTGGCTGTCTTTGTAATTTCAAAATGCTCTCCTACATCAGATCTTATAAAATAAAAATTGGCATTTGAAAGTTGGCACAAGGTCGGTCATGCAATGTCTGTAAATAATACACGTTAGCTTGGACACAGAAATTTACTCTTTCGCCTTCTTTACAAATACTTAACAGCCACTGAGCCACGTTTACCAAGAAGTAGAGGCAGCTCAATATTGAAATTTGCAAAATATTAAAAATGGAATATCAACTTGAAGATCATGGCAAGTTGAATATTGATGACAGAGATCCCGTTTTCATTATGCCATTTGTTATAAAGAAACTTGAGTTTAAATAAGGCATTCTACGGGAGGTGAGGAGCTTTTCCATAATTTTTTCTTGAAGTAAAGGAGATTTGTAAAAGAAGTTTTTTTTCTCAAAATCGGCTTCAAATGTTTTTTTAAACGTTTTCATCGCCCAGAGAAAGGACGTTTAAAAATAGTTCTGGTGTTATTTACACGAAACTCACTAATTTTCGAAAATTCTGAAAGTTACAAATAATGCTAGAAAGTATTACCACTGTTGTATCACCACTAGTTCCTATCTGGACACCTGCCCCATTCTAAGTTTTGTAACCCATCAACGCAGGGTACAAGCCACCATTAATAAGTATCAACAGCGTATATAATTTGTCCTCAAATAATTCTGAACTTATCGCATCACTCAGAAGCTAAAACAACCTCCGTTTGTCAATGATTCACTGACTTGATTGAAATTATTGATTCGTCATTGATTGAAACGAGGAGTTTGTATGGATGTTTCTTACTTAGTTACTTTCAGTGATGTTACAAAGGCCTCGAAAATATCAGATGAAACATATCTTATTTTCCTATGTTGAACGGTTGTAAAATATGTAACCCTTTAATTTCATCTGTGTGCCATACGTCATTGACCTTAATAACTTTGAATATTATGAAATTTATTAAATGAATATTATCTTTTCTTCAATTCACGACCACACTTAAATTCATTGGAAATGTTAAAGAATAGTTGGTCAAATAGCGGGAGGGAGCTCTAGCGCATTGTTTCCAGTTTAAGTCAATGATCTTCGGACACCAGTTTGCGTCACAATATTAGCGGGAATTTTAAATGGAGCCAGATACAAAAATGGACACCTCATCCCTAGAAAACATTGAAACAGATTTATGAATAATTTATTTTAAATATTGCATTCTGTACACCTTCATCGTGTTATTTTTGATTGGTTACACTTGAAAAATATCACATTGTTCCACTTTCAAAATGCTTCTCAACACTTCTCGATGCAACATGGCAGCCAACTGCTGGTCTGGCTTTTCAAACGAAATGTCCGCACTGTGGTCACGTGATTCGTGACGCAGACTGGTGGTGCGCAGTACGATCAAGAATAGGTGTGCCGGAGGAACTCACCTACGTCTTTCTCACAAAGTCAAATAATAAGTTCTATTAGTTTTCCGTCGTTTCTGAACAGTATTGTTACTTTATCGGGTATCATTAAGAGGACCAATCGTCCTCCTTTAGGGAGGATAGTCCTCCTATTGCAGTTTCTGTCCTTCCTGTGTAGATAGGAAGCTCTCCTCCTTTTCGATACTTTAAAACTAATCTGTTAATCTCTGTATTCAGAGACGCTGCGCAGACCTGTAACCCGTCATGCGACGGTACAGTATTTCAGACTTTTGGAGATGTGAGAAGTCAAGATTGACTGTTTGTACTCTAGCTGTAGCACCTACCGTAAAATTCAAAATAAATAATAGTTCTTACTCCAAAATTTCCAATGTATTGTTAGGAAATGATGCATTGAGAAAAATATTCATTCAATGGAAAAATACTCGTTTAATTGAAAGGGATGCGTGTTGTTTGAATGATTAAAATATTTCATTTATTTACGTTGTACGTTTTTCTTAAATTGTTTTGTCCGCCTTTTCATTGTAAAAAATGGTCGCTTTTCTATTATCCCTTATCATGCAACAATAGGAAGCCCTGGTGAGGGAACAATAATGCTCCAAAACTTTGGAAAACTAAAATAACTTTTTGTTTGACCAACTACTCATCAACATTATCCATGGATAATTTTATTATTTAAAATGTGTGACACATCATGCAGAACAATTTAGGAAGACTTTTTCAAAATACATAGTAGTTCTTGTACGTAGTACAAATACGTAGTACAAAATTGAAAATCAACCACACTTGAAATGTGTCTGTATCGATCTGTGAATATTCATCACTTTCTCAAAAATATACTAATTTTTCATTTCAATATATCTATTGTTACTTTATTTACCGTTTCCTCACGGATTTGAAAGTCCCAAGGGGAGGATGTCATACGTCTTTGTGCATAACACTCAGCATTGCATCCTTCTTAATCGATTTAAGTATAATTCTTCCATTCTTATCTTTGTGTTAATATACGATTCTTACCACAATATCGTATTTGCTCTCTTTATGAAAGCTCTTACGTCACGTCATTATCTTTCTTCCCCCCCTGTCATCCACTCAGTACACAAAACCACACCTTCCTGTCACTGGTGGTTTTGGACCTCGAATGTTGGTTCTAGCACCTCGTTATTCCTGCTTTCCTTTATTCTCCCTTCGCTCCCACACCCTTTGCTACAGCCAGATATCGACAGAAAATTCGATAAAATCTGATTTTACAACAATGGGAGACTCGACAAATCTACTCATGCATGTATTGTACCGCAGTTACGAGATTTGTACGATGGAGGCCATTAGGAAATTAACGATATTCTCAATTGGGAGTTAACACATATTACAGATTTACTGAAACTGAAATCATTAATAGTAATGAGAGCATCATTATAACAACCCCTTATTTACACATTTTTTGTCTTTCAAGCTGGTGTAATATTTGTATTGAATACATTCACATACATTATACAAACATCATAGTTATTTTGATTGATTACATATTTTTGATTTCAACAATGCAATACCCCAACTTTAGATTACTTCAATGCATCTACTTGCTAGAAATAAAGTTACGTACTAATACAAGAAAATTTGCCACTTTTTCGCCTTTTAAACACTTCTGTGAGTTCTTCTTATAAAAAAGATTTTCTTGCGCCTATATGTAGAAAATTACATTCTCAAGAGCGTAGTCTCCACCTTTTGTGAGCTCTTGATACCTAAATGGTTATTTTGTAGGAGGAATAATAACTGTTTCTGTTCGGCTGATTATGATTTTTCTGCCGAATCTAGAAAAAAAATCAGTAGTGGTTTTGCCCATTAAATAATACAATTTTACCTAATAAATTAACATTTTCACTTCAATATTTTTTAAAATTTTAATAATTTATTTTTTATTTCATTTTATTTGTTAATTTTTTCGCATAATTTTACTGTATTTTTCTTGGCTCTCCTCATATTAATTTTCCTACTCCTTGCGCCACTGAATATGGGAAAAGTGTGTTCCCAAAGTTTACGCTGGAAATATAATTAATAAAATTATTATAACTTTGATTGTAGACGATATTTCCTTTTGTCGCAATATCTGTGGTATCTGATCAGACAAAGTACTTTTTCTTTGTTACAATCGCTATTTTATCTGAACATTTGAACATTGTCTCACTTTTAGCACTAATGATAAAAATTGAACTAGTACGATGCTCATATAGTAAAAATAACTACTTTTACAACTGGCTTATTAAAAAAGATATTAAATTGAATAACTGTCGTTCGCTTACAATGGGAGAGCAAATGCAACCCGCAGTACACTCCTCTTCTCTTCTCTTCTCTCTCTCTCTCTCTCTCTCTCTCACACACACACATATCTTGCGTATCTGAGAAACGATACAAATTAGAGCCTTAAAAGCAGTTTTCGAGTTCCCTAAGGGAACTTGGGTTTTGTTTCATAAGCCATCTAATTGTGTCACCATAATTGTTTATGTTGTGGAGGCCTTGGAAATACACGCCCGTTCCACAGTCATGCTATTGGGTGGATGTAGGAGCCGAAGAAAATCGACTGAAGCATCAGGGGGTGGCTGAGGGAAGAGGTGCGAGTTAGCGCTTGTCTGCCAACGCGATCGACTTCGGAGGGAGCGAAGAAGCGAGCAAAAAGCTGTGCGAGTGAGCGTCCCTCGTCAATCGGAGAACGGCCGACTCTCTCTCTCTCTCTCTTCCTCTCTCTTCCTCTCTCTTCCTCTCTCTTCCTCTCTCTTCCTCTCTCTTCCTCTCTCTTCCTCTCTCTCTTCCTCTCTCTCTTCCTCTCTCTCTCTCTCTCTCTCTCTCTCTCTCTCTCTCTCTCTCTCTCGCCTTACTCGCGACGTCCACCAACGCTTCCTCTCGCACTTCCCCTCCCTGCCTTCCGTTGTACCAGAGCTATTACCACCCCTCCCACACATATCCCTCTGCTCCTCTCTCGATCATCACATAACCCCACTCCACATCCTATCAACATCACCACCACGGACATTAATATCACTATCACCAATATCATTATTACCACCAACAACCAATACTCCATCTCCGCCCGCACCATCACCTCCAAGATCTCTACCATTATCACAGCCATTTCTAGCACCACTAATATCACTACCGTTATCAGAACCAATCCATTGCCATACTTTGCCGTATTATAAGTGTAGAAATAATATAAATATCTTAAAAATTCCCACAATGGATGATTTAGCCCGGTGTGAGGCGTGGGATACATCATAAAATTTATATCATCGTTATTAGTCATTAAATCATGATTGCTGTTCTATTACCTCATGTATCCAAAAGATGGATCGCAATAATAATATTAATAATAATAATGATAATAATAATAATATACCAATAATACTTTTCTATTCAAGCATTTCATTAAACGTTCCGGCTGTTTTTTAAATCGGCGAATGACATCGATTTCACATTCCACGTATTCCTATATGGAATCCACAGCCTGTCAACTAATGTTATTGTTCGAATAATCGTATAATGTTGTTGTTCGTTAATGTTCGCATAATTTTCGGAATTCATGGGCAGAATGCATTCTCTTTTCATTTGTGACTTCTTTTCGCAGTTAACAAGTGAAAGAATTTGCAATTTTATGTGCTCATTTCTCTTATTTCTCGATACATTTCCTACTTCTTATTTATTGGAAAATGAAATTTGAAAGCTGCGACAGTTAAAATGAAATACGTACGGCATTTGTAATTATGGAAATAAAAATTCTTCAACGTTGCAATTATTAAAAAAGAAATCGAAGAAGGATTATGAGCTTTCAATATCCACATTTTTGGACTGGAGCAAAAACAGCGAAATTTCATTTATTATTAAACTTGGCCTAGGTTAATTTTCATAATTGAAATGTGATCATTTTTGCCTGATTTCTTTTAGAGAAGAGTAAGATTAGAAACATCAGTACACAAATGTTAAGTTTACTTAATTTTCAAGAATATTAAGTCGTAACTTCAGTTTAAAAAAGTATTCAATTGATTCAAATAAAATATTAAAATCTGTTCAAATTTATTTTAATGTACTCCCATTCAAGGATAATCTAAGAAAAATAAATATGTTTCTCAATATGTATTTTCAGATATCAAAATTAAATAAAATGAACAAATACACCATCATATCATATTCAATTCATCTCATATTACGAGACAACATACCTCGAACTTGGTACATGCGCATACATCATTCAAAAACGTGTCCTAACTACTACAATACTGTAAGTTATGTGATGTAACTACACAAAATTGATAGGCATAGCTTACTTGCGTGGAAATTCTTTACTTCTCAACAATTTGAACTCAATACTCTAAATAAGAACTACAGCTCTACTGCCGTGCGAAATTGTAGGAGCTGGAATGGACTCATTACAAACACCTGCCCAATCGCTTTGGTTATGTTGTAAGCAGAGCTCTAAGGTACAGCGAGTAGCTGTAAGATGTAGTCATTATCGATTAATTAGTGGAATTAGACGCTATATTAGTTTTTGGCAATACCAATCAACGAGGGAACAAATTAGTCACAAAATGTGTGCTGAATATTTTGTCGTAGAGAACATATACTCTTCTACTTGAGCATAATGTCTACTATGCCCTCCCTCACGGCCGTCATCGAATATCACTACCAATTCTCACCCACCACTGACAACTGTTTGCCCTTGTCCCTGCTGGCGCTTCCATTATTTTCTTTAGCCCCCACTGCTCCCTCCCTCGACCGAAGGCGATTTCTTCGTGGCGTCACCGCGTCGCGCCTCGGGCACCGCTAGGTCCCCAAGACGCCGCAAAAAGGCTGCGGACTCGCCCCGACACCTCGCCTCGCGCGCATCCGTCACATCGACAGCGGCGGGGGCGGCGGGGGCGGCGACGGAGTCGTTGAGGCGGGCAGAGGCGGATCGAGGTGGTGGTGGCGGAGCCGAGGACGGAGGCGACGGCGGGAGCGGGGCCTGTGGCTGGCTAATGCACAGCCACGGGACGCCAGGAGAACATGACGGGGGTGCAGATTTTGGGAAGAGAGGGGTGAAGCACGAGAAGCATAGGGAAATGGAATAGGGGAAGACTAAATGCCGGAGAAGAGGTAGAATTCGATTGAAGGAGGTAAAAAGCGAAGTACTGGCTAGTGGAATGAAAGAGAGAGGGCAGGAAACTGAGGAAGATAGGAAAAAAGAGAGAGAGAGAGAGAGAGAGAGAGAGAGAGAGAGAGAGAGAGAAAGAGAAAGACAGGGAAAGAGGGAAAGAGAGGGAGAGGCGAAGAAGAAGAAGAAGAACAATAAGAAGAATGAGATTCTGTTTCTGTTCCACAATTAGTAAAATGGGAAATGTTAATTTATATTGAGAACGAAAACCACTTACAATCCATGTACGACTAATAGGGCTTATTTGAAAAATAAAAGCATACTTATCTAGTATATTACTAACATGCTAGTATATTATTTACATGCACAGAAATTGAAAGGAAACTACGCAGAATCCGGCTATGAGAGAGGAGTCTAAGATTTAGTTACTTACTCGGAAAGACTTTATTTTGGACCGAAAATGCAAATATTTGATTACGTTTTTTCGCCTATTCTGATATTGCGCGTACTGACTGTTTTCTCACACTCAGCGCGTCCCTCTTTACGGAGTAGCTAATATGATGTGATGGCAAGTCTCTACGAAAGAGGCTGTCTGGCCTTTGTTGTTCACGTGTTTCGTAACGGAGTAACCAAATTTTGGATATTGTTGGTATTTAAAGAACAGTGTATTGATTATGCTAATGCCGTATTTGTGAAGACTCTTGTTGAAATATTTATTTAAATGTAGTGTTAAACAACACTATTTTATTTGTTGTTCTTGAGCAGGGTGGATGTTATTTCTTTGAATAACTTTTTGTGTGGTTTGTTTAGCAGAATTTTTGCCAATAGTATGTCTTTTATGTAAAAAACTAAAAAATGCAATTTTGAAGACTCCTCTGGCATCCATTAGAGTAGCAGTCTACCCAAGAGTGATGAAAAATCGTGAAATTTCGTGTTTTTCAATTTTTATTGGGTCGTATGGTCTGTTGTATTTTCATTTAAATGATTCAATCGCCGAATCTTGATACGATTCTTAGTTTTCAAGAAAAAAATATTTTCGTGGTGAATGTCACCTGTCACGCTCTTAGTGAGTGAACTTGAGATGTATTTCCCCGAATTGGAAATTTTCAGCATATTCATACACTTCAAACATCATAAATCAAAAACAATCAGAGATAATAATGTAATTCTTTTTAAAGCCTGTAACTCATGAAATGATGTAGTGAATGAACTAAAATAGTTTATAACAATTTTATAAACCAAAATCTTCAAACAAAATTTAACAACAATTTTTTCTCAAATAAACAAGTCCTAACTCTTTAGTTTTCACAGTGTCTTTACCATTCCAGTACATTCACTATATAATTCAATTGTGATTAATTAAAAAAAGATTTATCAAAATATATCAATTCATTGAATAGTTACGATGTTTGATGTAAAAACATGCATTTTGACATTATTTATAAAAAAATTGAAAAACATTGATCTCTAAAATCACAAAGAAATCAAATGTACTAAGGAAAATAAAATAGAGCCAAAACTGCAGAAATTTTTGTTGGGTCGACAGCTACCGGGATATATTTACTTGGCTGTCCGGGTGACGCCGCCGCGTCCATGGCGAAGGTGCTGACGTTTCAGTCGCCATTCTGCGACGCTCCTCAGGGCGTAATGCTCTTACGGCATTACGCATTACGCCATTACGGCATTACGACATTACGCCCTGAGGAAGGTCGCAGAATGGCGACCGAATCGTCGGTACCTTCGCCATGGACGCGGCGTCACCCGGACAGCCCAGTAAATACTGACTCCGGCCGCGGAAGCCTACGCTCTCAGCTCCCCGGACGGCGGGCGTTGGCCGCCGCGCGCCCCGGCCGGGGGTTGGGGGCGGTCAGCGAGGTCGGGCGCCATCCGTCGGGCGGCCGCGTGTGGGAGACGGCGCTGCTTAGTCGGGACGACGCCCTCTGACGTCATCCCCCCTCTTCTCCCTCCTCCCTCCTTCCTCCGCCCTCGCACTCGCGCTCACCCTCTGCTCGGGGGGGGGGGGGGCGGCGCTGGCTTTTGCGAGGGGGATGACCCTCGCCGGCGGAGGTCGCGTTCTTTTTCAGGGCTCCCGGGAACTTATCTCCGCCTATTTAGTTTTGTTTCCCTTGAAATACGATCCGGAAAAGAAGTTGACTACAAGTATTCCCTGAATGTTGTTCGTTCCTGCGGGGTAATTAAAACTGAATAAGCGTACTTGTGATGTGCTCAGGCTTGGAAGTAACTTTTGGAGGATATTTAATTATTATTCATTATTAAAATTTAGTACGTAGAACAAAGGCGAGAAGGAAGATACGAAAGCATTTTTTAGTGAAAAGGTTAAAAAAGTAATAAATAGTAAAAAAATCTTGATTGTTTTTCTAATGGGGGAGTCTAGTGTTTCCTTATTCCTAACTTTTGAACATTCTTACATTACCTTACTTTTGAACATTTTTACCTACATTTCTGCGGAGCCCATACGCAAACATTGCCTTTCATAGCATCTAAATGTCCGTTGAAAGCATATCAAGAGGATAAAACGATTTGTATAATTCGATATCTTCACTTGTGCAATGGCTGGACTGTAATGCCCAGATGAGCACCATATTTTGAATAAAGGCAATTACCATTACCACTGACATTTATAGTTAATCACGAAAATGTCTGTGTTCACTGTACATGCAACCACTTTGCATGATACAGTAATAATTATATCAAGATATTGCGTTAGTGTTCAACTGGAAATCTCTATATTCGAATAATACTGTAAATAAATAAATTAATACCTATTATAAGAAGTAATGAGGATAAGTTTTAATTTTATTTGTTAGTTGATATTGGTAAATATGTGAACAAAAGGAACATCTTTCCAATTTCATTAATTTTAGCTTCTGATACAGATTTAATAATTAATTTAAACGCTAATTTTGTATAATAAAAGTTTGTTTACATACTGGATAACACTGTTATGAAGTACTGTAGATTAACAATTCTCCAAATCAATGTGGCGCATGATAAGCAAACAATACAAGCATGTCATTGTAACTTTAATATGGAACTCACTGTACATGTGGTAAAATGTTGATGACTCAAAAATTGACTGGTGCTTGCAGCCAAAATACAACTCATATCATTGTGTTCCTGCTGATAATATCTCTTTTATTCTGTTTCATGACATGGCCATTTCCTGAGATAAAAGCCAAATTAACAGGGCAAATGTGGTTCGTATATATTTTATGTAAAGAACTGTATAAATTAATGGAACAATATATCAGTTTGGAATTATGGAGGGAAATTTCGTAATCCGTAGGTGCAGTTATGTAAATTGAGTATTTGGTACTTTAGTTTAAAATTGTAACTATTTTATACGTTTTATACATATGTAGAAGGAGTTAAAGATAAACCTGGAAACATTCTGAGGCACTTCAATATCAAGACGGTCTTCAAAGCCCACGAATAACACGGGCAATAACACTTAACAAGTGTAATTGTCGGTTTCAATGTTATTCTGATATTAGGATCGCATGAAATCTCACGCAGCCGCAGTCGTAGTTAGTGCGGCGTCTTTGCCGGGGCAATAATTCGCAGACGTGAACGGTTTATAATTTATTGAGTGTTTATTTGAAAAAATGCTCCAACACCTGAATACTCTGTACAATAATTACAATAAACAATATTGACCCGTTACTAGAAGGAATGTTCCTGGTTACCAGCACCGTTGGCCTGATGCACCAGTAGCGTGCGTGAGCATACAAGCGGGTACGCCGCACCTCCCGTCTCGATGTAGGAAGCCGGCTTCAGTTCGCACTCTCAGTTGCCTATGCATTGAAATGCCGCGCTGCGCACAACCTACACGACTTCCTACCGACGTGCCCAAGAATCAGAAGAAGGAGTTTAGGTCCGGGGTCCGTTTACATTACCTTCTGGGCCGGCTGACGGAACTGCGTCATCTCGCTGTTTCCGCCGACGCGTTTCCGCAGATAGCCTGTCTACGGGGTTCCCAAGTTTGCCGCAAGTGGTCTACGGGGTTCACAAGTGGCCACCCACGACACGGCACCCCTTCCCTTCCGCTCCCTAGGTTTGCCATTGTACAGCCCGGCGTCCGTTCCCGCCAACGCTGCCCGCTGTCGCAAAGTCCTCGTGCATTGCATGTGCATGAAATGCACGGCTAATATTTTGTCACGTTTGTACAAGGTGACTGATATGACGCCACATTAGATTGACAAAACGGTGAGAACCGTAGGGAACTCTCCGGGAACACATTTGCCATAACATAAATCGGCCGCAGCCCTCCACGTATGGTAAACTGACCACGCTATTTTATTTTATATCACCCATTTTCTGATAGGGATGCTGTTGAGGACTAAAAAGTATAAAAGAGTGGTAAAAATGGTCTAACACTAAAAAATGAATGCTGACAAAGGCCTTGACAAAGGCCTGACGTTTCCGTGAGGTTTCGAATCATCTAGTGTATAATAAGTAAAGAGAATACTTTGTACCCCATTTTAAGCATATTGCAAGTATGGAGATGTGTGATATTTGGCATAGTTAAAGTTGATTTGAAGGGAGTGTACAGAGATATTATTTATACATGATATATCATACAAATATATTAAATATAATCAAATAAAATAGAGTGCAGATGTATCTCGCAACTCACTGCAACACACTACTGTCGTACATTGTACATAACTCAGAAATTATGCCTTTTAGAGCCGTGTTCGTATCTTCGAAGCATGAGTTTCATTTTCTATACTCTAATCTCCAAAATGATTTGCTTGAATGAAATGCTTTTTAGATGTTTTATTTGAAGCTTACCGTTTAAGAAAAAACACTTCTCTTCGTATTTGGATTTGTGTATGTGAAAAGTATTTTCTTAATAAGAGTAGTAAGAATTTTCGAACGTGAACGGTATTAGGTTTCACGAACGTTGATAATTATGTAATTTTTTCACTTCACATAATTTTATGCAGAAATAAAGGGTACTGGAGATGGTATATGTGACTTCTGAAGGACTTTGCTTTGTTGGTGGTTGGGGTCACGAAACTAGGTTCCGTTGTATTTCTCAATCATATAGGGGGAGAAACCCAGTGATCCCCCTTTTCTCATGGGAAGGTTCTCAGATTTCATGGGTATTGGAGGCAAAAAATATGCTAATAACGTATTAGAACACGCTTGCATATAATATAATAAAACTAAATTTAAAAACAATAATGCTTATGCAGTTATACACTTAGCCAAAAGAGCCTCAATAGCGTTAAAAAATAAAAAAAATTAATGACTTAAGGTCAAATTTCGAGATCACTAGTTTACTTAAATGCGTCGCCTGGTCACGTCAGTCGGCGGTTCCCGCGGACAGTTGTCTTCCAACCACGGGTGGGTGTGAAAATTTCTTAGACTATTCTGGTTTGAAGCAGTAAATGAAGAAATCCTCATGAAAAAACATTTAAAATGTATCGTATACATTTTTGGGAAATCTTAAATATAACTTCAAAGATTTACATAATACTGAATGAAATTGAACAGTTGCCAATAAAACGCCAAGAGAATGCCAATAAAACGCATTTTCTGCATTCACATATATTTTTATTCCATTAAATATGATGACGCACACAATGGATGAGGTGAACATTTTCATCAAGGCATTTCAAAAATTCAAAGCGAAATGGAATTCTGCAATGTTAGTTCATTAGTGCTGCACCTGTGAAAGAGAATACTCATGAAAAGCACAGACAGGCCAAAAGGATACGTCATTAAGATAATCTGTGTTACATTTTTTAAATTATATTTTTGAATACTTTTGTAAATTATAACAAGCCTCGGAAACGACTTCTAGCCAACGACAACCCAAGCATTATTTTCGTGGTCAGTGACTTACAAAGCAAATAGATCATATTATTTTGCCGCTCTTAAAGTTTTGAAAAATCGTCTATCAATAATATTTGTGAAAAATCATCGGGTTGTTCGATTCATTACCTGGAACTTCAAGTCTTGTACAACCGCAAAGGCAGTGTCGTCGTTGAAGGTTGGCTGCACTGCGAGGTGCAACGGCCGCCGTTGGAAGCGGTCGCCGAGAGCATCGCCTACCTCAACCGCGTGCATGGAAGCGGCGCGGGCCGTCGCCCCGCGCGAGGGCGGAAGCCGAGCCCAGTCACGCCCCCTCGGCGCCTCGGCGCTGAAATTGTACTCCGGCCGCCCGTACGCCTTAAAGGAGTGGGCGAGGAACGACCGGCCGGCGCCCCGACGCCCCCGCCATCCCACCGTCGCGACGCTACGCGACGTGAGGGGCGCCAACGGAAGAGAGCCTAGGCGACCCCTGGCGTAGCGGTCAATGTGCTCGCCTTCTCCAGGATCGATCCCCGGACAAAGCTCCTAGGGTTCAAGTTCCGATGGTGGCCTGATTTTCGACTCTAGCAAGATAGTTAGGTCGAATTCAGCCACTGTCTGGAGGAGAGCTATAGGATTGGCAGCTCTGATCGGTAGTTTTCCGTGGTTTCTCCGATCTACACCAGGCGAATGCTGGACCAATCCAATACTCTAACAAACGGGCCAAGGACCGCGCGAAAACTTTCCTTTCACTTCCGTGTCCTATCATCGCCTCTCTCTCTCTCTCTCTCTCTCTCTCTCTCTCTCTCTCTCTCTCTCTCACACCCACCCACACACACACACACACACACACACAAATGCACTACGCCATCACACATGTCGGAAAACCAGTGTGGAGTTTGGTGCTTGCCCCGACTGGGGCAGTGCCCTGCTGGTGGCGAACACTTGGTAGGAGAAAACCCTAAAAGTGATGGGTACGTCCGCGCCGGATCTCTTAAATCAGCGAAGGACAATCACCGCCAACTCCTGTGATAAAAATATGTACTATGGTTACGGGCATAATGACCGTAGCATTTGAAGCGCCTGGAAACAGGAAATAATCAATTTATCAATCAACCAATAGAAAGAGGGTTGAGGAATGGTTCTTCAGAGTTCTGCCGTTTGTCCTGCCTCTCATTCCATCATCCCCGTCATCTTCTCATTATTATTATTATTATTATTATTATTATTATTATTATTATTATTATTATTATTATTCGCATCGCCGTCTTCTTCTTCATCCAAAGACGGGCTGCGATAGCTCGGTGGCAGTATTACTGGTATCACTGTTGCCTCCACAGCCTCGCTGACTTAGAGGTCCTAGAATTACAATCCCTGCCGGTAGCGTATTTTCAAAACCAGTTAGAACGCTAGGTAGAATTAAGTCGTTATCTCGGAGCATTCTAGCGACCACAGCGAATGCCACAAAATTATTCTAACAATCGGGCTACTGACCGAGCGCGGTGTGCGGTTCTGGACACGTAGCTGACGCGCACGAAAACACTGGGGAATTAAATCAGGAAAATAAAATCCATCCAGGGAGAGAGAAAGAAAGAAAAAAAGAGAGAGAGAGAGAAAGAAAGAAAGAGAGAAAGAAAGAAAGAGAGAGAGAAAGAAAGAGAGAAAGAAAGGGAAAAAAGGAAGAGAGAAAGAAAGAAAGAGAGAGAACGAAAGAAAGAGAGAAAGAAAGAGAGAGAAAAAAGAGAGAGAAAGAAAGAAAGAGAGAGAAAAAAGAGAGAGAAAGAAAGAAAGAGGGGGAAAGAAAGAAAGAGAGAGAAAGAAAGAAAGAGAGAGAAAGAAAGAAAGAGAGAGAAAGAAAGAAAGAGAGAGAGAAAGAAAGAAAGAGAGAAAGAAAGAGAGAGAAAAAAGAGAGAGAAAGAAAGAAAGAGAGAGAAAAAAGAGAGAGAAAGAAAGAAAGAGAGAGAAAAAAGAGAGAGAAAGAAAGAAAGAGAGGGAAAGAAAGAAAGAGAGAGACAGAAAGAAAGAGATAGAAAGAAAGAGAGAAAGAAAGGGAAAGAAAGGAAGAGAGAAAGAAAGAAAGAGAGAGAAAGAAAGAAAGAGAGAGAAAGAAAGAAAGAGAGAAAGAAAGAAAGAGAGAGAGAAAGAGAGAGAGAGAGAAAGAAAGAAAGAGAAAAAGAATGAAAGAGAGAAAGAGAAAGAAAGAGAGAGAGAGAAAGAAAGAGAAAGACTAAGAGAAATAAGATATCATACTCGCATGATGATTACTTTTTTATATTTGAAATACAGATATGAATTTATAAGATATTGCTTGACTGAAAGATGTATAAGTGTTACCCCGTTATGCAGGAAGTAAGACAAATGTTCAGAAAACTATAATATTCACCGTTATAACGGACAATCCGTTTTACAAAGGGCCTTCAAATCACGAAAATGTGTGAAATAGAAAAACAAGATAATATAATTTAAGTATTTCGTTTCTTAAAAAAGTAATAGGTGTAGAGTTTTATTTTAAATCTGACAGCAATATATAAAAACTGGTTGTTAATATTGGTATTTTCTTTGCTGAGGAGGAGAGATAGAAGAAAAGGGATGAATTATTAGGAAATTTTTATCTAGAGAAGTTAATTAAGTTTGAGTATTTTATACTTTGAACAGCAGGTTATGGTACATAATATTAGTAAACTACATTATGTTGTTTTCTGACATGTAGTTCATAGTAGAGGTTAGTTTTATATTTAAAATTTCAGATACAATTCTGAAATGTTGTCTGTGTTCATAATCGAAATTTGGATATTTTGAAAATGTATATTGTGTTTGTAATTAATTCTGTAATTTGGCTATTTAGATTTTTATATTATGTTTTTGTTTTCTGTAATACGTTCTTTTAGTTTTGTTCTGTTTGTTCTCTCTCTCTCTCTCTCTCTCTCTCTCTCTCTGTATATATATATATATATATATATATATATATATATATATATATATATTTGTGGCAATATAATGTTCTAATTGTTTTGTTTTTTTGTATTGGTAATTTTCGGCATTATTCTTATCTGATTATTGTTACTCACATGTAAGCTTTTTTGTAACTTACTGGTTAAATTAGGTACAAATGTTAAGGCAATTTGTGAGTGCTCCTGGACTTTACTAATTTATGTTTTGTTATTGTTAATGTGCGAAATCTGAAAGAGTACAATTATAAGAGGAATGCAGCTAGAATTATATTTCTGTTTTTTCCAGTCATTAAAAAAGTATGCGTTTTATTTTCACTATTACAATAAGCGCAAGAGGAAATATTGAATTAAGCACAAATATTTTATGATTTGTTAGTAAAATTCGAGTAGTTGGAGATTGATCCATTGACCCATTGACCCACTCCCGACAACGGATTAAATTTCTGGGAATTATTAAGTTGGCACCCAATAGGCTTCTTTACAGTAGAGTTTGTCTCTCATAGTTGTCACCTGGATGAGCCATAAAAGAGATCACAGGCAATTTATCCATTACTTGAGTCTGTTGTTTCCGGGCTTAGCGGATATCACATCTTATTAGGATGGAAAATGTCAGAGGATTTAATTTTGCCACCGCCCTTTTACATGCAACAAGTAAAGCATGATTTCTGTAGATTTCCCCGCACTTGCACTATTCACGGAATTGCATTCACGCAATTACTTCAGCCTCGAGGAAACCCGCGCTCTGGTGGTTAAAAGACTCGTACGTTAACCACTACTCACCCAAGCACAGGATTTGCAATTCTTATATTCCCCATTTTAGTGCAATTATATTTCGTTCACTACTTATAATGGAATAAACGAAACATTAACATACACGTATTAACGCAAGATAATCACAAAGTGAAAATGATATATTGAACAGCCTCCACCTTAACTTTCACGACGAATTCGCCAAACAAAGTCTTGTCTCCTGACCACGCGTTTCCACTGCGCCGTATTGTGTTTTCTTTTCCACTCCCGCACGTTCTTCTCTTTATTTTAACTGTCCTGTCTACACACCCTCGTCGACCTCAGGGTTCCTCCCACCATCACATCCCTCAGCTTCACCCTCCACTCCCCACCCCCGCCCCCGCCCCGCGTCAGTCGCAACCCCTCCGGAGGAACGGCCGCCCTCCGCATCCGCTTTTGTCTCCCTTCTGAAAATCTCCCTTTTGGGCCGCTCCCCAGCCTCCTCCCGGCGTAATCCATTAGGCGCTTCCTGAAAGGATAAATAAAAAGCCGGGGTCGCACGCAGTTTGAACTCTTACCTACCCGAAATAAATTAAATAACTTTTGTGGTGATCTGAGTTACGCTAGGAAGGCACTGGCCGTTTCCCACGATCATTTCGTGTGCTTGAGAAAGACAATTCTCTCTTTTTTTCTTTGTAATTTTTAGCCATATGCGTATCAATACGTGGTTTGAGCCTGAAACGCGATGTATGTTACAATCTTTCCACAAAGTTCCCTTAAAAGGATTTGATCCCTTGCTTCACTTCTTTGAATGCTTCAAATAGTCTACCAAAGGGATTTTCATTGAATATCGTTCAAAAAAAGGAATGTCGACTATGCGATTCGAAATCACATGAGGAATCGTGAGGAATAGCGTGGTCATTGTGAGGCTGATTTTTCGAGACCCTCGCAGTTATTAATTCATTTTTGCTGGGACGGGTTCGAAATAATATTGAAGAGAAAAATGTCTCCGTAAGGAGCACTCTTTAAATTGAAAACATACCAATATGTAGTACGTGTCGTTATCTGAATTATTAATGCTGGGGGTATCTTTTGAAAACATCCAGTCTGGTTCTTAGAAGAGAAAAACTCACAAAACCCAATGAGCTGAATTCAAGATTCAGTTTAGTAATGCTGTATGTACTACGACAACATTGTTTGGAAATTTGAATTTTCACTCTAAGTGTATCTCTTGTAAGTTTCTAGTCCAGATTGAAAAACAGGAAAAGACACGAATCGCAATGAACATAATTCAAGATTCTGTTTATTTACGCTCCATGTACCACGACTAATTTATTAAAAAAATATGTACTTTTTATCCAATGAAAAACAATAACACATTTCTATTTATTATAAATTTGTATGTTGCATACATGTGACTGACATTTCATCAACATTTTATTTGTTGCTCAATTCATATATACAATTCATATATATTTCAGCGAGTTTACTTAACTTTGATTAAAATATTATTGGAATTGCTGCTATAAGTTGATACAGATTCAACAAAATACATTATGATACACAAATTATGATATGAGTAGTTTTAGTTTTTACTCTATTGATATTGTTTTCGAGATGATGTTGACGGGGTTTTCTCAAAATTTGGAAGTGAGTGGAAGCATAATAATGATTACTTAACTGTACACTGAAATTTTTACTAAATTGTTGAGATATTTTTTTCAATGAACGATTCTGTGTTATGTGTACCCCTAAAGAAATAAGAATTTGAATGCGGAGATCTTGCGGAAAAACAAAAAATCACGTAACGAGTATGAACGTACTACATTGACGCGGTCTCGGATTTTTAATAATTGCGCCGATTTTTATGACGAATAACAAACTCTTGACTCAAAGCGAGGCGTCCTCTTTGCGATTAATTTAAACGACTAGCCTTGGCTTGCGTTTCAACGAAGCCTCAGGGAGGCGGCGGTGTCTTCCGAGAATTTAGCCACAAACGAACGCCTCGCCGGCTCGCTTGGTCTTTGCTGCGCCCCAGCAGCATTATGGAGTTAATTAAAATGTTTAATTTCAGCGACTCTCTGGATACTACGATGCAACTTTGGGGAAAATCAACACTATCGTGAACGTGCCTAACTGAAAAAATGCACGAGCTTAGACCGCATATGTCCCAAGAAGGGCTTATAATCGAGCCGTAGAGGTTAATTGCGAAAATTGAAAAACACGCGGATGCAAGATGCGGTAACGGTATCATTGATTTGAATCGAATGATGCCCGTTTGTTTTCGCGCGCTGTCCCTTCTTCGCCAAGCCAAGCAACTTCCTCCGGCCTTCGCGCCAGTCGCTCGTCTTCCGCTGCCGTCGCTCGCCGTGCTTCCTCTGCGCCGCTGCCAGTCGCGCTCGCAAGGTGCAATAAAGCGCGCGGGGCGGGGAGTGAGGGGCGGGGCGGAGCGGTGAGATGTGAAGCGGGGCGGGCCAAGAAAGAAGGGGGCGGGGCGGGGGGTGAGGTCGGGGAGTGAGGGGCGGGGCGCTTCGGGGTGTGAGGGGCGGGTTGGGGTATGAGGGGCGGATTAGGGTGGGGCGGGAAGGGGGTTGGCGCAAGGGGGGGGGGGCTAGATGCGGGGCATGGGGCGGGGCGGAGCGAGCGGGGCAGGGACCTGGCAAAGAGAGGAGTGAGGAGCGGGGCGGAGTGCGGCGCGGTGATGCGGGACGGGGCGTTGTGTGGGGCGCAGAGTAGGGTGGCGGCGGGGCGGGGCGGGGCGGGATCTGATACATTCCCGAAGCGGTTAGCGGGCGCCCGAGAAAGGAAGGGCTCCTCCTGCGAAGGGAGCGATGGCTGCTCTCGAGGCGCCCTCTGGCTGCCCTGGGGCGCAGCCGGCGGAAGGGCGGGATGGAGCGGGGCGGGAAAGGCAGCGCTTCGTTCGAGATCAGCGAGGAACGCGAGGCCGCCAACGCTGCAGGCCTCAGTAGGAAATAAGCCACACAAGAATGAATTTCCGCTAGGGAAGGAAAAATTATGAATTTTACTCTCTGGTTTACGTACTGTAAAGAAAGTAATCTAATGCTATCGTAAGTCCATGTTGAGATTGTGGCTCTTGTGTTATACACCTCGAATTATTCGGACAACCATATATTTTAAGAATATTAAAAAACAGTAAAATCTCGAACTAAATGGCATTTTTGTTTGAACGATTTTGAGCCGGTTTCATGAAAAAGGTGCCTAAGCGCTACAATAAATTCGAGATTCGAACCTTATTTTCACAGAAAATTTTTGAGTTCTCGAAAAACTTCATGACAAGTCATTTGAAGCATTTTAATTTAGAAAGACAATGGTGTTTCCGTTTAAATCTCCAAATCTATTTTCCGCAGCATTACATTTCTCCTTACTACGTATATTATATATGTATCCGGAAAAGTAAACACGGTTCTGAAAACACGAATTAAAAAAAATACATATAATATCTGTTTACATCAAGAGAAGCATAGTGTCATTTCTAAGCTTTGGATTCATACTGGTCTCCAGATATATTGAAACGACAAAGTAAACTTGTATGTTGAATATAACTATTTTAAAAGACAGCTTTGTTACATAACTACAGAATGAATAATGTATTAAAGTCACGACTGGGCATGAATAAGTTTCATATTACATACAAAACATTTATGAGATAATTAGATTAAGTAACTTCTTTGTAATTCACGCCTTCTTCCGTTAGTCTTGGTTCTGCGCCACTGAGTTTCTTACAATTGACGTACCAGTTCATGGCAATACTTTAATGGTGAAATGCAACTTTTATGATACACGTTAAGATGGTACTGACCAAAGAACCAATCAAAGTATTCGTGTTTTTATTTCTATTTTCTGAAACTTTGCTTCGAAACAATTATTTCTTTATAACTTAGCCCTTTTCATTACACCACTGTTCAAATTTATGAGTAAAACTATACTACAGACCCTCCATATTTGCATTTCTGTGCGGTATTGTGAATTTCACTTTACCGCCCATGTGCTAAGGATTGCCAGAAGCTTCGTTAAAACATCCCCCTTTAGATGAATATAAATCCGTCCAATAAGAAAAACTCAATATTCCACGTGGGAAATTTGATTTGAACTAAAATAACTGCATTAGAATTTTCTTTGACATAGTGACCACATGAAAAGGTTGATTAGTTTAATTTTTTTGTTTTTGACCATTGTAATTAATAATAATATTTATGTAAAAACTTATAGTTGTAATGATGAGTTATACCTTAATATTTAACTAGTGGTGCTACAGAATGGCACGGACTTTCACCTATTTGTTTTTTTATTTTCTCTGGTCTCTGCTAGCTATTCGGGCTTGCCGCACTCTCTTGCTAGCTGCCATCTATCGTCAGCCAAAGACAGTTTTTAAAACAATCTTAGATTTTCGGTTTCCTAATACTATATTGAATTATTACTTTATAAATAGTAAAGCAGAGTAAAACCTCGTCCTATACGAAAATTTTCATTGAAACATTTGGACCCGTTAGAAAGAAAAGTGTTAAAGCGTTAGTATGAGTGCAACATTTGAACCTCGTTTCACAGAAACTACTGAGTTTTCGAAAAATTTTATATAAAATCATTTCTAACACTTTTAGCCAAAAATGTAATAGTGTTTACAAATTGAAGGATAAGTGCAAAATAAAGGCGTGAGATACATTTAAAAAAATTACATTTGTGTAATTTTTGAAAAAAACAAAAGAATACAGCAAAATGAACATTGTCATTTTAAAAAGTACAATTAGCACTATGTGTTGGAAAAGTTAAAAAAATTAAACCGTTTTTTAGAAAATAGCGTTCGAACGTTCTTAAAAATATTGAATTTTGAGTTCATTTTCACAGAAAATACATGTTGAGTTCTCAAGGAACTTAATCTGATATTTTTTAAAGAACATATACTCATAAATACAGTACTGTGAACCAATTGCCGCTAATGTAAATATTAACGACGTGAGAGAGAAGTCAAAAAATTACATTTTTGTAGTTATTGAGAAAACAAACGAATAAAACAATTTATATCATCTTATAGAATGCATTTAGCACTATCACCACTAAAAGCTTGAAGGAAAAAATTGAGAGCCGTTTTTGAGAAAATCTTGTTCTTCTAGTTTTTTTTTTAAATTGCAAATATTTCACGCAAAATTGATCTACAAACATTTTCAAAAAGATGTTCATTACACTATTGAAATAACTGATTCTGTTCAACAAATTTCATTGGAAGGAAAAATCTCTATCTTTCCTTTTGCAATTGTTGGAAGACGCCGGAAACAATTCAAAATTTTGAAATTTTCAAAAATTCAGAGTTAACCTTGCAAATTAGGCCTGTACCACCTTAATAAGTGTATTTTAGTATATCCAAACAAGAAATTTAAAGACACTTTTTTAGAATTTTTTGCCGTTTTTGAAAATAATTTGAAAATGTCCAGGCGACTTAATGTAAAGTACCCCTAAATTTTAAATTTTGTTTTTCAAAATCCCAAATCTTCGACTCGAGCCAGATGGGTAGCGGTGTCTTTAATTTGAAAAAAAATCTACGCACCGTTTACGCTCTAGTGGTGTTACGGACGGGCAGACGGACGTTTTGAAAAAGAACAACACATTTTCAGTATCAGGGGACCCCAAAACCTGTATTTCCGTTGATATCGATTTCCTATACTACGTATGTTACTCCGTACATACGTACGTACACCGGATAGTAAAAAATTAATCATGACTATTCTTATGACTACAGCAGATGGGAGGAATACTTTAAGAGAAAAATAATTTCCAGATATTTTATTTTCACTTTCCTTAGTCCTAAATATCCTCGCTTAAAAATATTACGACTGAAATGCTGACATATGCATGTTTATTATCTAGGGCTATACGAAAATTGCTGGCAGTGAAACTGTACTTCCAAAAACATGTTTTAAAATTAACTCCAAGTACTGGCAATGTGATATATTATTATATATTGATGTTGAGCAGGACAAATGAGTTTGACTTTTAGAACACACCCTATATTAGAGGTCTAAAAACAAACACTACTCATTTCTCAAAGTAAATTGAACGAATTAACAAATGATTATTGAAAAATCGAGTATAATGTAAAAAATCCAAATTTACTGTCAACGTGTTTTTTGACATTTTTGTCGTATTCTGAAAACCCGGACAAAATACGCACATGTTTTGTTGCATTTTCGCTCTTTGGGCCGTATTCCGCGAAAACAATTTTTTGTCTCGCGAGAGAGAGCCGTTTTCCAGCCCAAAAAGTGGAATTCCGCCCAATCTTGCAACCCTGCATGAGCTGACACGTTTTATTAATTTATATTTTAGTTGCATTACTGTACTGGAAGCAGGTGCAAACACATTCATTAATGAACGTAGTAGAAATGTAGTACCTACTGGGATAGGTGGCTCAAGTTATCAACTGATGTCACTGCATAGGGATCCAGAGCCCTTACCAAAAGAAAGGTTGAATTTCAAGGCTGCAAACCGGGAGATCTGGCTCAGGGCATCAACTGATGTCACTGCAGCCCTTCTGACCGGGAGGTCCTAGGTTCGAGTCCCGGCGGTCACTGTCTGTAGGAGAACTCTAGCGGCTGGCTGATCTGATTGATAGTTTTCCGTGGTTTCTCCGATCAATAGGCGAAAGCCGGAGCAGTACCCTAACAAACGGGCCACGGACCGCGCGTGGTCTTACCTTCTTCTTCCTTGTCGTATCCTCATCCCTTACTTCCACACTGGAACACTAACAAGCACGACACTATCACAGACGTCGAAGCCTTAGAGCTTGTCCCGGCTGGGGCGGTACCCCCGCTGGTGGGAGATATCTGGTTGGGGAAAGCCTCGCTAGCCGACAGTTGGTCGGCACCGGATCTCGCCATCCAGCGGGGCACGATCACTGACACCTCACAAGACACGCACTACACTTACGAGACTAATAACCTATCAATTAATAAATGTACGTTTAGTTTCATGTGATGAATGTCTGTGTTGATAAGAACATGAACTGTCTGTAAATCTTGGTCTTTTATTCGTTAGCGAAGAATGTTCACTGGCGCACCGGACGGGGCGGAGGAGGGGAAGCTCATGAGGCTTCAATTCCCCGGAAACCGAAGACACGTTTTCACAAATATAGATTTTCCAATTTTCGTTAGTAATGAAAATTATTCAACAAAACCCCATTACACTATTTTTCACAATGATCAGTGAATTATGCTCTTAAAATGCAGTAATGTCATTTCAGAGTTACTGTTTCAGTAGAAAAAACTATCAGAGATTAGTTCCAGATAATTAATAGAGGGTGTGCGCATATATTGTGACACGTTTCAGAAGGGTATTGAATTCATATTAATATATCAATAATGTCAGTTATATCCATAGAATTAGTAACACAGAGGTACATGTAAGCAAATAAAAAGAAGCATTTAATAATATTATTAGGTTGATGTGTTGTGATATGGAGTATCGAATATCCACTGCTACCGCCACAATTATTGAAATTTACCATTATTGTTAAAATATTTTTTGTTTTCTAACCCTTTTCACTTGCTATATCATTTGTAAATGCGAGGGACAAGTTGAACAAAACGATTTTTGAGATAACGTTTCACGATTTCCTAATGTACGGGAACAATTAAATCAATAATTGCATTTTGTACATTAGAACGAAGTAATTAAATCATCGGAAAATAAACTCTATTTTGTCTGCTCCACTTGTTCGTTAGTTCTCCGTCCTCTCTCTCTCTCTCGCTCTCCTCGCTCGCTCGTTCTCTCTCTCTCTCTCTCTCTCTCTCTCTCTGTCGTTAGCATTGTTTTTGAGAGAAAATTCAAGCTTCATTATATTGCATGGAAGCATGAACACAATTGTTTAAAAATAAAAATTAATTTAATTGTGCCTGTAGTAAGCAAATTTACCAACATTTCCACTGCGTGAAATACGTTCCTAGTGTTAATCATTTCGTATCATTGGCCGTTCTTGCTCTGCTTAAGTGCCCAAAGCTCGTACGAACTCTCTTGTAAGAAATTGAAACGCAAGACCAAGAATTGCCAAATATAATGTTCTGATTTGCTATAATTTCCCCTTATTCGTTTTTTGGGGTTACTTATTCTTGCGAAAGGAAAAGAAAAGGAGAAGTGATTAAAATTATAACGCCTAGACTTATATATGTTGGTGTGTGTGCATGTATCTATGTGAGTATATGTAGATACGAGAGAGAGGGTGAATGGGAATAATGTTTGTTTGAAATTAACCTTCAGATGCACAAAACACATTGAAATGTCAACGTAGCTCGTGTGTTTAAAGCCACAGTACTGTTACTATGAGGGAGAATCCTTCCAATGTTTAGAATACTTGTAATTTTGGTCACTACTGTAAGAACTAAATATTAAAGTTGCAATATTAGTTTTTCATCACTAATAGAATTATTCCCTACGCCAGTGTTAAGGTTCCCACTATAAATATTCGTATGGTTTTTTGATGTTCTCATATGGTTACTTGAAATACATTCGTATAATTATCGAATGACACTGTATGTTCACATCGCTTGCTCTTAGTCGTAGGTGATTCGTGGGGAAAATGTTAAATGAGTGGAAATACACAGCTTGTATTCAAACAAAATGTCAGGAACTCACATTGAGCGTGTCACGTTCATCTTTTTAAACATTACCTGGCTCCGTGCTTCTGCGCGTGTTTGAACTCATCCAAACCACTGTGCGGCCGTGCGCTTGAATCTCGGGCACCGGGCGAGCGCGGGCTTGTGTGGCGGGGGGCGCGGCGCTGGTGGAGCGGGGCGGAGACGCGTGCGCGTGCGTGCGTGCGTGCGTGCGTCCGCGTGGTTGAGGGCACGCGCCGCCCGCGCCCGCGCAGGTCGCGCAGGCCGATCGATTGGCGGGGGCGGGCGAGCGCGCCCGGGACCCGCCCCCTCCACTCCACTCCCCGCCCCGCCCCACAATCCCACCACCCGCGCTTCCCCACCTCCCCGCCACACACACACGACCCAAGCCGTCCCGCCCGCCCAGCCTACCCAGCCCGCCACACACTCCCCCCCGCCCCGCCCTCCCCGCCACTCACATTCTCGCAACCCCCACTGCTCCCACCTCCCCGCTACCACCATTCCAACCACCACCCCCGTAAACCCCGCCGCCACCGCATTCCTCGCCGCTCCTGGCCTCCCACCACCTCTAGTGCTCGCGCCGCCCCTGCCACCCCCACCGTCCCTGCTGCCTCCGCTGCCCCACCCGCTCCGCGCGAACCAGCGGCGCTGCCACGCACTACCGCGCCCGCCGCGTCACGCATCGGCACGCCGCGTTTGTTCTGCCTCTCTACGCGCGGAGGGTCGGATTTCGTTCGTGGGAACGCATTAAGCGGGGCTAAAAAGCCGGAGGATTTGGTGAAGGCAAGCGTGCGTTGAAGACGTCCATCTAACGATGAATTTCCGAGAGTAGAAGTAGTAACATTTCAGCAGTTACTCTGTCAGAAAGTAAAGGTTGTGAGGCAGTGATGCCTCAACAAAGCCCTTTGTCATACTGGATCATGTTCTAATGTCAAATCGGTATAGTCTCTAATATCAAAAATTCCCTAGACGAGAGTTTTAAATGAACTTCAACATTTTGTTAATGCAAACGTTTTGTGTGGGTAGAGCACAATACTTGAATATTTTTAAACAATACCATTTTCGTTAAGAAGATACACATTTTAATTTAAAAACCTGTGAGTTTTTCGATCAACTTGCATGTAAATGAAACTGTTACAGCTGTTGTTCTTGTTAACATAAATTACGATGAAATCTCTCGAAATCTCAAGAGTTTCTGAGTAAACATTTACTTCTTACTTTGAACCAATAACAATCTAACTAGTTCATAGAAACGCGAAGTATTAGTTGAAACAATGTGGTGGTCGGGATTCAAGACGCAAGTCGGTAATTTTTATCTTCTCGAATCTACCTATATGAGGGGGTCGGAAATGTGTCAATTTTTGCCAGAAAATCAGATTACTGATAATTATAAAGCGGATGGTTCTTCTTCCTTTGTGGTAAAATACTTTCTGAAGTGCGCAGTGTAATCAGAATGTAGGTTTTTTAGAACTGGGCATCAAAAGTTGATTTTCCAGGTGGCCATTCGTCCTTAGATCCATTTGTAATGAGCATTAGCACCTAAACAGTTTCACTAAAATTGAATACTTCACATTCAATCTAGCTGATATCGTGAATCCGCAATTTGAAACAAATATTTTAATCTTGGGGTATTTTACATAAAGCTCCTTCCTTATTTTATGAATTTTCTCAAATACAACTCTAATTTTCCTTCAAACGTTTTGCTCCAATAAACCAAAATATCCTTCTAAAAGTTCCTATGATTGATTTTCAATAAGAGCTCTGAATTTTTAAAAACTGCAAAAGTTAACACTTTTTTTCGTTATCCTCTTACAACTACATAATTAAAGGCGTAGATTTTTGTTAATGAAAAATGTTCTTCAAACGTAAACCTTTAAATAATGTCGTGTACAATTTTTTAATCTTTTGAGTAGTTTTAGGATAATTTTGAGTAAAATAGTGACTATTTCTAAAAACAATATGTACACAAGATTGTTTTCAGAAACTGTTTAAATTTTTTCTTTAATTTGCTTACTCGCATAGAGAAATGTTTATTTCATGATAAGGATATGATTATTATGAAATCCTAACAATTTCAATACTTGCAAAAAATAAACTGTTGATATGAAAAAGGCATCACGTAATGATATGGACAGTTTATTAGCTATACATGCTATTTTCTCAATATTGAGGATTCTTACTTTTCTCATTATGCGTATGCTGATTTTTCTACAAACTACCTCAGAGATGTTGTTATTCTTAAATTGTGGGGTTTTATTTCAATCGAAAAGTATAGGCTTCTAGGAGTGTCACTCGTAACACGTGTTGCCTGAGAAGACACGCGGCCGTTAGGAATTTTCAAATCCGCGACGTGTGAGCAGCTAACTGTCCATTACGGGGAGCATTTGCATCGTTGCAAATCCAATGCGAGCTGCAGGCCGGCAAAGGGCCAAGCATCGCGTGGCGTCGTCGGGGGCGGAGGAGGAGGGGAGGGCGCTCGCTTTGTCGCGGCGGCGGCGGCGGCGGCGCCCAAACCTCCCAAATCCGCCGGCGCCGCCTTCGATCCTGTAAGGCCTCGTTGTGTCTGCTCTTTCCTCCCGGCTCTCTCGGCGCCGACGGATGGCTGAGGATGGCCAGAAGCAGAGGAAGGAGGGAGAAGGTGGGGCAGAGGGCACAGGGCGGAGAGGGCGAATATGGGGAGAGCAGAGAGAGCGGGGAGGGCGAGTGAGCACAGAATGGTGACAGCAGAGAGGGTGAGAACAGAGAGAGGGAGAGGGCAAGGAGGTGTATGGAGCAATGAGAGAAGAGAGCAGAGAGGAGGAGAGAGTGAAGAGGAAGGGAGAGGAAAGGGGGTTGAGAGATCAGAGATGTGTAGAAAGCAAGGAGCCAGAGACAGACCAGGGAGGTGGAGAGAGCAGTGTGGTGGAGTGGGCAGGGAGGATTGGAGAGCAGTGAAGGGGAGAGGGCAGAGGGGAAAAGGTGAAGGGGGAGAAGGGAGAGAGTGAGGGGTGGGGAGAGAATAGTGAAGGGGAGAGCAGAGAGGGAGAGAGGGCTGGAAGAGGAGAGTGCATTGAGGGTGAGAGAGCAGGGAGAGCGATGAGAGCGAGATCCGGGACGGAGATGGGAAGAGGGAAGGAGAGAGAGGGTGGCAGAGAGAGGGGGAGGGAGGAAAGAGCGCTGGAGAGGTGGGTCGGGAAGGAAAGCGGCAGGCCTTCATCACTTTTGCAAATTATTTTTCCTTCGGCGTCTTGAGCCTCCGTCTGGTCTATCACTTACCCTCCGACTCCTGCCTAATACTCTATTTCCTCCCGTTCTTTATCATAACTCAGGATATATCCATGCAAACATGCTGCTAGACAGACATATGCTGCTAGCCATACACGTCGATGTACTGCGCGGAATACTCCTTGAGTGAGGAGCTTGTTTCTCTCGCGGCGTATGGAATCTGACTATCACTCTCGACTCTCCGAGCGTTGGGAGGTTTCCAAGCTGTAATCAATTCAGCCACGAGAGCGATTATTTTGACCTCCATTTGTTAAGGTCAAATCTTATCGAGGGCCATAAATGGTCAGTGACGTATAGAGATTATTCACCTTCAATTCACAAACGTTGGCTTATTTGTGCTGGGGCTGTGGAGCTCATTATTTCTTTTCACTCTGCTGGATAAATTATGTTGGTATGAAAACTAAAATGTAGCTAGAATTGATGAAATGAAATCCTCATTAAAACTTCTGTTTAGTAGTACTTTCATGAGGTTTTATTTTATTAAAAATCTGTGAATTTAACGCCTTCATGTTTCATTGTGGATTATTAGCTACTAGGATGCGGGTGGAGAAAAACAAAAAAGCTAACCCAGACAAATAGATTAGGAAACTTACCAGTACGAGAAAATGTGCCATTTGCATCAACATTACTTGTTTTTCTGATGAGCGGAGTATACGAAAACAAATGATTTCTAATTCCATTTTTACATATTCTATTTTCAAATTAATTTGATTTATTTTGCTTATAATGTAGAAGCGAACATATTTTATAACCTTCGATCTATAATACTGCATAGGAAATGTCCTGATGCAAAATATTAATTTGAAGAGATATCCAGTTACGAAGTGCCTTACATTGTAAATTAAATTATAATGACAATTGTATAAAGCAGTACATTACAGCATAATGGAATAAATATATTGGGTGATAATTTGTGAAACAGAATCTACACTCCGGAATGTGGTCTCAGTAAAATACCTTCAAAGGCTTTCTAATATAGAAGAGACTTATATATATATATATATATATATATATATATGTATATATATATATATATGTATATATATATATGTATATATATATATGTATATATATATATATATTTATTATTTTATTTAATAGGTAATTATTACAAATCAATTAGATTACTTGATCCTATGTGGCTAGGCCGAAGGCCTTTAAGCCATTACAATACCTACATCCTTTCGCGTTCTAATCTTTCGAATTCTGGTATTCACCCCAAATGGTCTCTCCATCGCATCAAAGCCGCGGAAGAGACCATAAGGTACGGCTCAGGAAAAAACCCCTGAAGGGGGAAAAACCTGCCGTCAGAAGCCGAGTACATTCTAATCTATCCGACGTTTATTTTAACTATTTATTTTCTGGCTCGGGCGTCCCGCCGTCTCCTTCCAGTGCTTGGCCTCCTCAGCACCTGAAATCAAACGGCGCCACAGAAGATCGTCCGCACCAACTCCTCCACCCATATATTTTCGATCCCCCCTTCCCTTCACGCCCTAATGTGCTTATTACTATGCCAGTTTTATTTTATTTATTATATTGACCTGTTATTTACCAATTGACTATGACTTATGACTTATTTCTTAACTGTTTACTAACTAAATATAAAATTACCGATTACTTATTGTTAGCTTATTGACTTATTAATTTATCTCCAGTCTAGGCTCCGCTCAAACTAACCAGTGCTGTTTTCCCAATCCCTAATTTCAGTTTCCCTAATGGTCCGGACCTTTCCTAAAAATGTTCCTAATTCTTTCATAAATTTAGATCTTTTGTCACCTAAAATGTTTTGGGCGAGCGTTACGTTCCTGTTTAGGAAGTAATAATTTCCCATTCCCATCCATTTGTTTCTCCATGTTTCGGTTGCACAGCAAATTAAGAGGATGTGGATCCAGTCTTCCCTATCACCGCAAAGCACACAAATGCCATTACCGCTTGCGTCCTTTAGTCTACGCTGCATCCATCCCCCAACCCTGAACCAAGCGTATCCCCCTCTTGCGTCCTTTCCGAGAGTATGAACGTAACTTTCGCAACCCCATAACGGACTCACATGGATTTGAACTATTAGCGAACGTTTTTCAGCCGTTGCTGCCCAGATCTCTTGCCTTTTAATATCCGCAAGTCTATTGGAAATCAGCCGTTCTATCTCACGGGTTCCCCTATCTCCCACCATTTCCGGAGAGACGTCTCCCAACCCTGCGCGGTCAAGTAGCCGTTTAATTTTGTACGCCCAGTAGCGATGGTCGCTTCCCTGCCATTGCACTCTAAAGCACTTATGTATAAGTGTGTCAGCCTGTTCATTTGCTAATTTAATCCAAAGTTTAATAGATTTCATTTTAAAATCTCTCCAAATTCCTATACTACCGACCTCTCTTAAGACTCCGGCATTTGCTGCGCACCTAGAAACTCCTAAAATTAATTTGCAATAATCTGTTTCTATGCTTTCTAATCGATCTATCCTATCCACTCCCCAGATTTCTGCCCCATAATTCATAGCTGGGAGAACTAACGATTTGAACATTGTATCGCATACTTTTACCGGCAATTCCGGAACCCTGCGCACTGCACAAACGATTTCTTTGAGCGCAATTCTTCCTTTGCTGTGAGCCGTCAATATATGATTACTCCATCCCCCATTCATGGAAAATTTTGCACCAAGATATGTAAATGTTTTGACGCGGTCAATTTCTTCCCTAGCCTAGTACCATTTCTCTTTGCTACCCCAAATAAACCCATTCTTGAAGACTACTACTTTCGTTTTTTGAATATTTACTTTTAATCCCCATGTTTCACTATACCGTTCTAGAATATTTAAACTATTCTGTAAGCCCTCAATTGTCTCCGAGCATAAAACTAAATCATCAGCATATAGTAGTCCGGGAATTTTCAGGCCATCAATTACCGGAGCCGCTGTATCCGCTTCCTGTACCCACGTCAATAAATCATTTATAAACAAGATAAACAGCAGCGGTGAAAGAGGACATCCCTGTCTTACTCCTATTGTCGATTTTATTTTTTGCGTCGTACTTCCGTCACCGCACCTGACGCAGAAATTTACTTCCCTATACATGCTCTGCAACACTTTTAGAACTTTACGTGAAACGCCTAGCTCATTTAGTTTTTGCCATAAAGCATCCCTATTAATAGAGTCAAAAGCCTTTTCAAAATCCACAAAACTGCAATATAAGTGGCCCCGTTTACGCGCCAGCGCCTGTTTTACTAGGGTATCTAACACAAATATATTGTCGGTTGTCGCGAAGCCCCTCCTAAAGCCTGCTTGCAATTCTGATATTTTACCGTACTTTTCCGCCCATTCACTCAGTCGCCCGTTGAGTATTTTACAGAACAGTTTGCTCAGCGCTGGCAAAAGACTAATTCCGCGATAATTTTGTGGGCAATTCGCATCCCCTTTATTTTTAAAAATCGGCTGGAGGATAGCTGTACTCCACGTTACTGGATACGAGCCGGAATCAGCAATTGCATTAAATAACTTCATAATACTTTCTGGGTCTATGTGCCACAATTCCGAAATAAATTTTGTCGGAATGCCGTCCGCGCCGCCTGCCTTCTTATTATTCATTGTTAGAATAGCCCTATTTACTTCAGTCCATGTTAGAGGTTCGTCTAATTCAGGCACACTCCGGTCAGTGAAAATACCTTGCCCTGTTTCAATGGTCTCTACTGTGAACGTCCGTGAAAAATATTGCACCCACGCGTCTGCTGAAATTTCATTACTTGAATTTATTTTATTACGCAAAGATCTGATAACGTCCCAAATTGATTTACTATAATCGTTTCTTAGAATTGCCTGTATTCTAGCTGCCTCACTATCCTGCCAAGATTTCTTCGATTTCTTAATTGTGGCCTCGTACTGCCTACGTAATACCAAATAACTGTTTCTAGCTTCTTCCGTTCCCCTGTTTCTGAAATTCCTTAACGCTATTATAGTTTCGCGCCTGGTCTCCCGACACTCCTCGCTAAACCACCCTTGGGTCAGTTCCCTCCCTCCTCTCCCCCACTTTCGCATACCCTTCCCTGCGCGGTAGAGCCGACTTTCTAAATTCATTGTTTGCCTTTCAGGCGAGCAATCCTCTCGCGCACAGCCTGCCGAGTTAAGAATAGCCTGTACAAATTCCTGTCGCTTTCCCTCTTTCCATACAAACCGTTGTCTTCCTATTGTCAAGTTCGTTGCTCCTGCCCGCTCCCCTGCCGATGGCAGTGCAGAAGCATTTACTGCTAAATGCACGCACACAGGCAAATGATCAGATTCTGCCCGTAATTCGATCCCAAAATCTAATAAATTGTCTATTCTTTCCTGCGACAACAGAGCGTAATCTATTACACTACCTCCATTCCCACTAATAAAAGTTAGTTCCCCTTCCGTATCCTGTCCATAGCTGCCATTTAAGATTTCTAGATTAAATCTTTCGCATAATTCTAGCAATTCCTGCCCATCATTATTGATGACCGAGTCTTTGCTTTTCCTGGAATTTGCTCTCGCTTCTTGCCGGTCGAAGCCCGAAAAAACTTCCTGTTCATTGCCAATTCGAGCATTCATGTCCCCTAACACTAGTAAATTAGTACTCGGGTACCTCAGCTTTAACGTATCTAGAAAATCATTGATCTCGCCGAAGGATTCCGGAGTGTAATAACGCGAACCCTGTGGGTGACGATATATAAACACAATGGCAATATCTATATTTTGCATTACTAGTCTAATACAAAGGAAATTGTCTGAGTTGGTCTTAATTTCATTAATAAACTGCCTTAAGCTAGTCCGAAAAACGCACGCAACACCACCCGGGTACCGACCCCTTTCTCCTCTGCGTTTTTTACTTTTGCATATGGCTGTAAAACCAGACACAGTTACCGTTTCACCCTCCTTCCACCAAGTTTCAACAAGACCAATTACATCAAACGTATTAATGTAGCCATGGAAGTCTTGATTACCGAGCTTGTATATATATGTATATATGTATTGTATATATATATATGTATATATATATATATATATGTATATATATATATATATATGTATATATATATATATATGTATATATATATACATATATATATATATATATATTTATATATATATTGAGACCCGAGTGGTCTCTTTAAACAAATAATGATTAAAACAACATTTCAAAAGCCGCGCGCAGAGCAAAGCGGCACCTCCAAACGCCGCAAGAACGAAAGAGAACGGATCTTCGGCACGCTCCCAGCCGGGAGAAACGAGAAGGTCGTTGGCGGCGCAGAGAACGAGGGTAGTGAATACAACCTCGGAGAGTTTGGACGGCAGACGAGCGCGTCAGACGCGAGCTAGTGGAAAGTTGTCTCGAGACGATAAATGAGGCGGAATTGATAATAAATAGGATTGTCGAAAGTGCAAGATGATAAACACGAGGCACAAATTATACGCGGAGTAAGCCAGTAAAATAGTGATAGTGTAGTACATGAAAAGGAGACGGTGCTGGTTACGAGTAATCGCCACATGGTATTAAGAAACAGTGCGAATGAATGAAGAGAGGAAATGGCGATGAACCATGTGACGACAGTGTGATTATTTGGGATTGGTTTCTAACAGTGGAAACGAGTAATTGTAT
Source organism: Gryllus longicercus (assembly GCA_038098605.1). Classification (NCBI taxonomy): domain Eukaryota; kingdom Metazoa; phylum Arthropoda; class Insecta; order Orthoptera; family Gryllidae; genus Gryllus; species Gryllus longicercus. The sequence continues at coordinate 1,279,898 of JAZDUA010000378.1, forward strand.
CGCGACACGCGGGGAATAGGAAATTCGACGTCGCCATCGACGTTGCAAGGATTGCATCGGCGTTGGAAATCACGGCGGCGGCTTCACTTCGGGCGGCGCCGAACAGCACCGAGTGTCACCGGGCAAAGCCGAGGTTCCGGGGGGGGGGGGGGGACTTGGAGACCGCTGCTCAACAACAAGTATTTATGTAACACTCCAATGGAATGAAGTACAATAAAAACTTTGCTGATATGTATTTGTAAATGATGGGGCCAATTGTTTGGTAAGTGCATAACGAGTAATAGGCGATCGCAATGTTAGGGAAAAAAAAACAAAAGGTACTCTCAATGATTAATGGTGATCACCATACGGTTATTAGTCATTGTAATTTCATTAATAAATGTTTTATTTTTATTCTTCTTATTCTTTAAAGAGGTGTTCTTTTTTGTTTAATGCATTGCCCTCCCCCTGAAACGGATTCCCTGTCACATGTTTATAAATTTCATCCAATCAATGAAATAATATGTGATCATTGATTCACATACGTGATGTCAGACCATCTTGAAAGAAGGTCAAGGATGAGTACGGTCACAATATAGACGAGGAGAACTTTGGGCAACTTGAGCTATGGGCCGCGAGTTTCAATTCAACTTACCGCTCAGAAGATGCGATGCGAATATGTTCACATCCTATCCCTAAGCACTTCTGGCACAAAAACATATATATATATATATATATATATATATAATATATATATATATATATATATATATATATGTGTGTGTGTGTGTGTGTGTGTGTGTGTGTGTGTGTGTGTGTGTGTGTGTGTGTGTGCCTTCTTCTTACAACTTCAATATTTCGAAGAATTTAATATATCTTCATTTTTCCGTTTCGGGTTTAATTTTTTCGTAGAATAGATGTTACGGCGATGACCAATCAAAACTATTTATTAATACATAGTAATCATTATAGAGTATTAGGCAATTAATTGATCCTTAAAAAATTGAAATAATACGGTGGGTAGAAAAAGAGAAAGATCCCAATTAGAACGTACAAGTGTCGTTTCGTAATCACTGATCGAAAGTCCTGTTTGAAAACGAACGGAAATAAAAATTCCACTTTTTTTTCTTCTGATGTGCTGCTTTTGATACTTTTGAATCGTCCAATGCTGCAAAAGAGTAACTTCGAAAAGATTAAATCATTTCCAAGTAAAATGCATAAAGGTTATACGTGCATTTGTAAAAGGGTAATCAATTCAAACACCAGTTAGTTACTAATACGTAGAATTTAAACATAGAGGAATGAAATTTCGGAGAAGTCCATTTTAGGAGAATGTGTGTGTTGCGCTCAATCATCTAGCATGGTGATTTGGCGCTTTTGTGATTGGACCTGGGCCGGCCGCCGCTGTTAAACAGGTGCGAGAAAACATCAGCCGGATAATCAGGTGGTACAGTTTCCCGGAACCCATGCCCGCAGTGTGAAAGGATGCGTGCCTGTTGGAAATGACACTTTTCGGGCAATAAAAGAGCACGAGAGCAGGGCGCGCAATGTAAAACGGAAAATATAGAACCATAATGCAAAACTGAAAAATATTTTATTTCCTTGTCTTTGTTTGGTTACGATTATATTAATGTTCGTCTTATGTTGTTTATATTTGTTTGCACTACTATAATAATAGTTATATACGAAGTGCGTTTTATTTCAATTTTTCGTTTAGTTAACTAAGTATGCTCATTAATTTCTTAAAAAATCGTTGATTATCTCTATGTTACTAGCACCCATGAAAATAAAAATCCAATGTGCAAACTCCACACCTACCAATCAGAATTCAGAAAAGTAACCAAATCGTTCATAGTCCCATGAAATATGGTCAATAATGTAGTACATCACAGATTACGTACCTACAAACACTTCATAAAAGCAACGAATGAATAGAACTAAACTGGCGAAGTAAACGTTAAGCTAGCTGACTAATGGAACAACATAAAATATTTAACGTAAATAAATTAAATGTTTTACGTGTAAAACAGTTAGTCTTAGGATTACAATGTACAAAATGTGAATGTCAGTTGGGTTTACCCGTTCTAAAACGTAGGCTATGGCAAAACTGTGTCAGAAGTGACCGGTTTTTTGTTTACTTCCCAATATTTATACATGTTGTATTATCTCTCATGCCTGTCTTTACTTTTCGTGGGAAATAATGTTATCATGACTTTGTTAGCTTTTCCCAATATTTATCCGAATCCTCATGATCAGTACCTTCCATTTTCAAATATTTCTTTGAAACAAACACAATGCAAGGCCCACCAAAATATATATTTTTCAGAAGCTATACACTATCAAATAAATGCCTAAAATGGTAAAGACGTGCTTAAATTTCTCAAAATTGAAATTATTCTCGAATGGAAACGAAAAAGTATTGAACGTAACATTTGGATAAAGGGGTATAATTCTACTCGTGATATAAAGAAAATTTGCTCCTATCGTCGCTCTTTTTTTAACACACCACCCATGCAATTATACCCCTCTTTATCCAGTCGTATCTTTAATTACTATATACTAGCAAAATGTGGCGTCGAGGACGCCGTAAACTGTGTTAAAAGTAGTTTCATGTGTTGAAAATTTCTTTCTTTCTTCATTTATTTCATGTTCAGCTTAGAATATCTTCAGTATCTGGCTTTGGACTTACTAATGAATCATAGTAGCTGATAATGTTATACTCCTGTTCAAATGTTCCCAACACCCACTGGCCTTGTGTGTTACCTCCATACAGTATATGAACTGATTTTATTGCAATTTCAAAATTATAATCGCTGTAACAAATGTTTGCAGGTTTTGATGCTAATAGTTAAATTTTAGTACAGCTACATTTTAACGCTTTTATGCTAATATGCCAAAAATTGCACACAGCACATTTGCATTAGAACAAATAATAAATGCAAAAATGCAGATTATTCCCAATTAGTACCGAAAATTTTATCACATCTTTTTCAACTACATTTTATTCTTGCCCGGATTTTCTTAAAACTTCCATATTTCTCTCCCCTAACTTTTGAAAAGAATTTGCATATTGAGATACCCGTTTCTCATAATGGTAACGATTATATTGTACATATGTACAATAAACAATATTCTTCTAAACACTTGTTAAATAAATTGATTCGTATTGTAACAGATCACAACGATTTAGAACGTACTACAATATTATCAGAATTGAATGTTGTGCTGAAAAAGAATTATAGTTTCTACATCTAGAAGTTACGATGCAAATGTTACAGACCTTTGGATTTGGAATCAAACTTTGGTTTGTATTTGTTTTATATTTCGTGGTTTGTTTTCACTGATTCAATTATAAAAAAACGTGTTCAAAAATTATTTCACTTCACCTTGTTCTATGGGATCATCCAAATATGAATTCTACTTTAGTTCTTTTTAAAAGTCCATCTAGATGGGAGCACTCGTCTTTGTCTATAACAAACATAAGTTTCTGACGCTAGGAGCAAGTTCCGCAGATGCGCAGTTGTTCTGTGAAGTGACTCGGCGCCTTCGTGGTTTTAAGGCCCATTGGCCGCCCGGCGGTGGAGGTCGGAGCGGCGCGGGCCTGCCTTGGAACGGACGCGCAAAGTACAAGGGATAAAAACGCATTCCTCCTAATTGCCCGGGTCTCATCAGCGCGCGCGCGCGAAACGGTTTGTTTTCATTGTAATCGCGCGATTTTTAATGGAAAAGTCGCTCTTAACGGCCCGGCTCTCCCGGGGCTCCGGCGGTGGGCTAAGCCCCTGGATAATTGTGCCTCGCGGTGCCCGCGGCTGCCGCCGTCGCCGCCGCCGTCGCCCCAGCCCCACCAACCACCTGGTATAGTGGCCCCGATGCCTCCGCCACCGCCGCCAGTCGCCGGTCGCGGTGAGGCGGACAGCTGTAACAATCGGGTGAAATTCGTCATTGTTTCATCTCATGAATTTCGCTATATTCTACCGGAAGAGGTAGTTTAGGGCATCAACGAATGTCGCTGCAGTGTCTCTGACTGGGAGGTCGTAGGTTCCAGTCCCGACGGTGCCAGGATATAAGGCACTAGCTTGTTAGCTAGGTCAAGTACAGCAGCTGTCTGGAGGAGAATTCTAGCGGCCGGCTGCTCTGATCGGTAGTTTTCCGTTATTTCTTCGACCAACAACAGGCAAATGTCGGAGCAGTACCCTAACATGGACCGCGCCCGATCTTTCTTTCCTCTTCCTTGTCCTATTCTCCTCCCTTACTTACTCACGCTTACACTTGCATGCACTGCACTACCACACATGCCGGGAAACCTGTCGCGAGCTCAGAGCTTATTCCGACTGGGATGGTGCCTCGCTGGTGGGAGATAACTGATTGGGGAAACTCTGTTAGCCGATAGTACGTCGTAGCCAGATCTCACCATCCAGCGGAGGAAGATGGTCGACACCTCCCGAGGAAAACACATGCACTAAGACCTTAGCAGATGGCTCAGCCTACGGGACTAATGACCTTAGCAGTTGAAGCGCCAGGAATCACTAATCAATCAAATTCATTATATTCATTATGGAAGACGCATGCGGTCTTCACATTTACCTCCTCCTCCTCCTCGTCCTCCTCCTCCTCCTCCTCCTCCTCCTCCTCCTCCTCCTCCTCCTCCTCCTCCTCTTCCTCTTCCTCTTCCTCTTCCTCTTCCTCTTCCTCCTCCTCCTCCTCTCTTCTTCTTCTTCTTCTTCTTCTTCTTCTTCTTCTTCTTCTTCTTCTTTTATGTACGTTGTACACCAGTTTTTCTTCACGGTTAATCCCGGGGATTCAGTAGATGTTGACTGCAGATATATTCTGCAGTTTTCTGCCTTATAAGGTTTCTCCTTTCTGACGTTATCATATCCCTCTCTATCTTCACGCGTCTGTCTCCGTTCATTTGTGTGATATGGTTATTCATTCTTTTTTCCTTTTTTTAACAAATTTGGTAATATCAGATATTTTACACCGTTTTCTTATATCCTGATTTCTTACCCTGTAACGTCTGGACTTTTCCATTATTGATCGCAATGTGTTCACTTCTACTGATGGGTATAGTTGTTTTTATTTCTTCGCATCAGCTCGAGCTCCATATGTCAAAATGAGTCTTCAGTCAGATATTAACTTTACTTCCTATGCTATGGTATTTAGTTTTCAAGCTATACTTCTTAAGTATTCTGATACGCGAGCACCTTTCATGGCCTGCTCCCACACTTCTTTGCAAGTATGGTGATCAATGGAGATATCCACTCCCAGTATTGGAATTCATCACTTGCTCGTTGATTTTCCCTAATATTTCCAATATACATATTACAGGCTTCTTGGATATTCCCATCGAGTTTCTTTTTTCTGTTGAAAATATCATATTAAATAATATCCCAATCGTTATGAGTTTATACAATAGGCTCTGCAGACTATCTTCAGGGTCTGCTACAAGCACTGTGTTGTCTACGTAGCAGGCTATGTTTATCTGGTGGCCTTCCATTGTTTTTACGCTGTCAAATAGTTTATCGTTATCAAGTTAAAGATTACTGTACTTAAGAAGTCACCCTGAATTATTCTACCCGCACAACCTTTTTCATCTGTAGTTATTTTTCCTACTTTTACTTTAGTTTTGGCGTCTGAGTACAGGATGCCCTGGGATGAAAGATCGAAATTTTTAATGTAAGTTTTCAAGTTGTTTCGTGTAAAAAATCTTCTATAAACATATAATAAATACTAGCGATAATTGCATGGTAAATGATGTGCAATGCAGAAATGCACAGTAGCGGTTGGTATTCGCCAAGTGCGCGAAAACTGAATTCGAACAACGCAACAGATTCGAATGTGGCTCATTAATCCACTGAAGTTTATTTCGAGAAACTCTGACATGGTTTCGAAAATGGGTTTACTTATCAGACAACTTTTGACTACGGCGACGTGCATTTCGCATGAAAATGCCGCGAAGTTACAGCAACGAGGAATACGCAATTATAATTTTGTTTACGTGTTTTGTGACGGAATTGCGGAAAGAGCGGTACATGAATATCACAGGCGATTTCCTAATCGTATTACATCGCACAAAAGCGTATTTATTAACACCTTCAGAAGGTTACGAGAAACTGGTTCATTATTTACGACCTCCGAACGTGGCCTTCTTGAGAATCGGATCAAACAAGTGACCTTGTTGTGATAGAAGCTGAAGAAAATCCATCAAGCAGTATGAGAAGAGTATCTTCTGGGTAGGGTGTTGCGAAGAGTGCTGTGTGGAAATTCCTTTACTATGAAGGTTAGTATCCTTACAAATTGTGTAATGTTCAACACTTACAACCACAAGACAGAGAATAACGTATGCAGTTGTGTGCCTGGGTTCTTCAAAGACCTGATATTTGCAGGCAGCTATTATTCACAAACGAGGCATAGTTCACGAGAAGTGGAATAATTAATTCAAGAAATACTCATTTATGAGCTCCTCCTAATACATATGCAGCACGTAAAAGGCGATTTCACGTAGAACTTTTCATAAATCTGTGTTTCGGAATTGTTGGAAATCAAATTATAGGTCCTCACTTCTTTGGCGGAAGACACGTTTTTGATGTACTTAGAACATGAATTACCTTCCCTTCTAGATGATGTCTCTCTCTCGTTGCGTTCCTCAATGTATTTTCAGCACGATGGAGCGCCGCCACATTTTAAAAGAAATGTACAGATCAATCTCCATATGAAGAGTCTAGGAAGATGGATGGGTCGCGGTGGACCCCAAAACTGGCCATCAAGATCTCCCGACCTTACTCCACTTGAGTTTTATCTTTGGGGTCACTTAAAGATTCTATTATACATGAAAAATTTTGACAACTGCTGCTTCTGTAACGCGAATTTGTGATGTTCTTGAGGAACTCGAGAGTAACCGAGAAGAATTGGAGTCAATAACGGCTTCCATACAACGACGAGCTGAGTTGTATATCAAAGAAGGAGGAGGACATTTTGAACATATTTTGTAAGTGTACGCCTGCGACAATTTAAAGTCACGCCAAAGAAGACAAAGTGCGTTCAGTGCTGCCAGATGCTTCGGAAAGACCCAATTTTGCACAATTCTATTGCACTTTTATTTCTGTGATGATATTTCTTTCTAAATAAATATATTCATTTCCTTAAACAATTTATATGTTTCTGGAGTGTTTCTAAGCTTCTGCAATGCAAATTTTTGCCTAGAAAGCATTTTTCAAACCAACTTTTGAGTGCTTTTTGCGGCTTAGCCATTCAGAATATCCAAGTAGTTTACTAGACAAAATATGCTTAAAATTACCCATGGAGCTTATTTTCGAATTCTTGACGTTTTCACCGCGGTCATTCTGTATATTACTTCTATGGTTTCTGTCAGTTTTTTACGCACTACTTTATTCTGCAAAATTGTCATCACGTCTCATAGATTTTTCTATCAAATTCCTTCTGGAGGTCTACAAAACACAAGAAGGTGAGCTTGTTATATTCGATCGCTTCCTCGACTATTTGATGTACTATAAACACGGCGTCTGTTGTTAATCTTTTTGTGCGGGATAGTTAATGTTCGTCATAGATTTCGAAGTGTGGAGTTTTATTTTTCTTATTTGTTATTATTATTATTATTACTATTATGTTTATACTCAATTTTTTGGTTTCGGGCAGATACCACACAGATACATCAAAGCATGGTAACATTGGTATATTTGAAACATGACCAAGTATGTTTAAGTAAACATTTTTTGGCATTAAAGATTAACAAGTGTAATTTTTCTATTACCTTATTTTTATAAAAAATCCAGTACATTAATCTACTTTTCAGCATAATTACCACCAATATTAAGAACCTTGTCAGATCGTATAATCAACTTCTGAATTTCATCCTTGAATAATGTGCAACCTGATATGCGAGCCAGTGCAACACGGCAATTTTGATTTCATCATCGTTCACGTGCCATTGATTTTATAAACAAATTCATAAACAACACGCCTTGAAACTTACGGAAACTTATTAGCTAATGAGAAAATCTGAAATCGTTGGTTTTCTCAAACTTTACATCAACGTTCTGCAAGAAACCCTCAGTAACCACCAAATGTCGCCTACTCCACGCTTCATCATACACATTATTACGGCCATTTTAAACGATCTAACTCAGATTCATTCCATTCAATCGGGCATAGTATTTTCTTCTTACACTTCACTACTCTTCAGATGAATCTCGGCAGCTTTCACGCCTTTTGCAATGCAGCCAATGAATCACAGCGCGTATTTTACAGTTGGCGGGATTTTCAATTGTCTGAGACATTTTGAATTCACACAAACAATCGTAAACACCAACGAATGTTGTTGTTAGTTCTGCTCGTGTTTAAGACTTTAAAGTCACGAAGTAGCACTTACACAGTTTTATAACGGTTGTGCGATGTATTTCAACCTCCGGAAACAGAGTAGCAGGGTTTCCAGGGATGATGGCCAGCACCGCTCTAGCACCTTTACAGAAAAATATGTAGTCGCTGACAGCGAGAATGCGTTTGCGCCCTGGCGGTTTTAGAGGCACATAGCGGTCGAAGGGAACACTACAAATTGTGGGATAGTGGGCAATGGAAGGACAATTTTGAATGTATTATTCGTTAATGTGACAGTGACAATACAAGACCGCTTCTCAAGTATGTGGTGTTATGGAGGGCCTAGCGTTCTCCTGACCCCGGTGACAGAAGACTGCAACTGTGTTGGTCGAATATGCGTCCAATCGGGACGTAAAGGACAGCCGGTAGTTGGTTAGATAAAAGCCCTAGGAATAGAAAAGCAATGTTTAAATATGCTCTGATCAGCGCTGCTATCGCCGTTCCGCGCATGCGTACCGAGTACCTATATCTGATGGTTATTCACAGACGCCATTATGAAAGCATTAATCCCAAAAAGTATCCAAACAGGGAAAATATAAACTACTAATGCTACAACAGAACATACTTTCTCGCATAATTTATAACTGTTGGAATTTTTAGAAATTCAGAAAGTCCACCGAAAAAGAGATCTGCATTTTTTTAAACGTCCCGTGTCCTACGCGAGGAAAAAATGTGAAAAAGGAATTGTGAGCTGTCTGAGATTTTTGTACAAAATGGAATTAACTTTAAGCAGAAATAACGAAAAATATACTAGTTGAGGGCAATCTGAACAGCAAACACTACATCAGGGAGGTTTTAGAGCCCGAGGTACTGCACCTTCTGCAAGCAGCCCCACATGCCATATTTCAGCAGGACAACGCCCAGCCGTATGAGGCGAGGAATGTGCAAACTTTCTACGAAGAACGACAGGTAACACTGCTTCGCTGGCCTGCACGTTCCTCTGACATGTCACTCTCGAACATGTTTAGGATATCATCGGTCGACAACTTATTATTTTAGATCCTCCTGCAGCCACTGTCGATGCTTTGTGGTCACGCATGGAAACCGCGTGACAGTGATTCCTCAGCAGCATGTTCGGGCTCTTTGAATGCATGCCTCCGTCTAGAGGTTCTGATGGCAGCGCATGGTGGCTTCATACGTACTTAATATTCATGGTCAAAATGCAAAGTTATATAATTCTAATAATTTGTAGATTCCTAATCTGTAGAATAAATTTCATTCCAATAGTATGTTTCCTTCTTGGCGATAAAAGTTTTCCAAACATCAATGTATTATGATAATTATTATTATTTTTATTATTGCGATGTTTGTATATTTAATAGCAAATATTGAATGTAGAACTATTATTTTTCCACTGTATTTTTAACTCATAAAAATACCATATATATATATATATATGGTATATATATATATGGTATATATATATATGGTATATATATATATGGTATATATATATATGGTATATATATATATATATATATATATATATATATATATAATTATAAATTGGCGTAATATTTGTTTCAACATCTCAACTTATAACTTGTGTACAAGTAACGATCAGTGTAATGTGTTTGTCCGAATCCTTTGGACTCACTGCAATAATTACTACCGCTTGCCCACTTGTGAGACAAGAAAACCTTGATCAGAGTACCTTACTTCACAATTGCATATCCTCTGTTTTTCTTATTTCCTTCGTTTTGTCCGCAATTTCTCGTCACATACTGCCACCTCCCGCGACCTGTCGTTTTTGGCAATCTTCTGAAGTCACCTGCAGTCACAGACAATTACTCGTAAATGCATATCGTTACCTGTCGACACCTACAGTCAGACTGAGGCACCTGTCACTAACCTGCAGGGCGTCCTGCTGTCACTCGCTGACAACTGTCGTCCCCTGTCGTCATGTGCCACCACCAGCATCCACTGCAACGTGACAACTCCTCCCTTTATCCTTCCTCTTCTTTGTCACTCCGTCGTCGGCCGTCACCTGCTGTCCTCGCGGACACCCATAGTCACCAGTTGTCACCTAATTCTATCCATCATCCCCCTCAGCCTCCGTCAGGGCATTTTCTTAAACTGTCATTTGCTGTTACCTCCCCGCACAAATTCATGTCGTTCTGCCTTACCCGTCAACTATTTTTCTTGCGACGAACTCTGCTTCCCACGTACTGCTGCTATTCTGCTGCTGTCCTGTCGGGCATGCTTTCCAGGCTAGCGACCACGTCCACTCCGTGCCCTTATTCTTGACCCGTAACTTCCAGCCTCTGCCTGGTCCCGTTCCAGCTGCCCCGCCTTTCTCTGCACAGCGTTGCAGCACCCCGCCTCTCCCTTCCCCGTCTCTCCCCGCCCACTCCGTCTCATCCCGCTCACTCGGTTTCATACCGCCCCCCCATCTCATCCCACCCCTCACAATCTCTCCCCGCCCCACCCCCGTCTCTCCCCGCCTCGTCCCCGTCTCTCTCCGCCCCGTCCCACTCCTGTCTCTCCCAGCCCCGCCCCACCACATCCCTCTCTCTCTCTCTCTGCCCCGCCCCTGTCTTTCCCTCCTTGCCTCTCCCCCTAACACAACTTCTTCCCGGGCCACCCGTCTCTCCCCGCTCTTCCCCAACCTCTCCCCGCCCCACCCCCACTTCTCCCGGCCCCTCCTCGCCTGGTCCCCCCGCGTCCCCTCCTCCCGCCGCAGGACGCGCCCTCGCAGGTGGCGCGGTGCGTGGTCGCGCTCGCATTCAGTTTATCATCGCCCCAGAAGCAACCGAAATGGGAGCCATTTGCCCCTTAGTGGCGGCGTAAATCTCGCCCAAGTGGAGCGTGGCGACGCGGTGCGGCGGGGCGGGCGCCTGGAAAAAGGATTTCTGATCTCGTTGTAATTATGCATGACCTTAATTAGACAATAAAAGTGATTAAGCTATAAAAGTATATTCATTTTTGTGTAAATAAGTATAATAATATCTCATCTTGCTAATATTATACTGTATACTGTTATAATATATACAAAACGTTAATATATACATACATATAATATATACATACGTTATACTGTTATAATATATACAAAACTTGTATTACGTCGAATGTGAGTTACTATTATTTAAAAATAGATCTTTAAAAACGTATTTTGAGAATGTTTCATTTTTTAATATTAAAACCCATGGAGATGATATTTATTTTTAACAATCAACAAAAATGTTAAAAAATTATTTTTTCGCATCTTTGATTAATAACAAATGGTGCACATTTGCATTTGCATCTGATAAATCAAGATAGAATAAACAGAATGCAGAATAGAACTGGGCAGCACTTGAACCAGTAGGTATACTACAATAAAATGTTAGCAGAGTGTCCGCGAGAGTGGACGAAGTGCAATTGGCGGGTTCGCAGGATATCATGATTTTAATTATCGTATCTCTAGCATGCGTTATCAAGTTATCCTAGTTTTAATGCTTAAATGCCAATCCTGCAGCTAAATAATTCTCCCTCTGCAAGGTGATCTGTCCTGTCCTTTGGCTCTATAGCCCGATACCGACCTTCGTCTACGAGCGGTTGCCCAGACTCTCGGCAAGGTGATCTATGTGGAAAAAGTTTACCATGCTGTGTGAAATATGAAACTTAATTTATTCAGTTTACAACAAAATAATTCATTTTAGACCAAGCTAACTAGCTTAAGGAGTTTTCTGGAGAAAACAAATTTATTTATTAATTATAATTTATTGGTACTACTTTTCTTCAGGAGAAACAAAATGCAATTTAGAACACGTGTCAGTGAGTGGCGATTAGACACGAATGACCATTGTTTTCACAACACGAGACACTTTAAATGACAACTCACCTAGCACAGTCACAGGTAGCTGAGTACTGCATGAGACTGCTCAACTGGGTGGCCTCTTGGCGAGCCTGCTCCTGCATTTGCCTGCGTGGAACCGGTATGGTTCGCTGCTTGAAGAGTCAACACATCGGTGGGGGACGGAGGAGGCTCACGGGCGCGATCGACTCTAGTCTAATGAAAGCAGAGCGGCACGTGGGGCACTGCAGCGGGCCACTACAGATAATACAGCCCCAGTTCTTGGTTTTGAGCACTCCTCACATAGGACCAGCAATAACCAAAACGCTTTCATTTCATTTAATGATGCACACAACGCGAATTATGACGCGGAAATCGTATTCAACTCATCCTTGTGACTTGAGAGTTAAAATAATAGGTTTTATTTTCATCCATTATTTCCTTGCCGCGCTTTGGGGCCGTATTTGCAGTCGGAAAACACACGAGTTGGTCGTGCGTTCCCAACGGCGCCGGTCGCAGGGCCATCCGCTGCGAGGCCACAAGGGCGTCCGTGGAGGAGCCTTCCGTTGCCCCCGAGGACGCCTGCCCCGCCCCCACCCCCGGCCTCGCCGCCCACCCCGACGCGCTTGCGGGAAGCCACCATCCCTCGCAGCCTCGCCTCCCCGCGCCCCGCCCAGGCACTCCGCGTTTCCACGAAGCTGAGATGGCTCGCTTCAGCAACTGTTGCCAATGCGGCTCTCTAACCGGGAGGTGCAAGGGTTCGAATCCGGACGGAGGCGGATTTTTTGACACTGGCTATAGAGAGCTAGGTCGAATTCAGCCGCTCCCTGTGGGGAGAATTCTAACGGACGATTCTAACGGACGGATCGGTGTTTTTACGTGGTATCAATGCCTGTAGAAAGCCGGATCAATATCTTAACATACAGACCACCCATCGTGCGCGGTCTTTCCCTTTTCGTCTGACTACTCCTCTCTTCTTACACGCACACTTTCACATACTATACTACTTGTCCCGGCTGGGACGGTGCGTCGCTGGAGGAGATATCTGAAGCGGGAAACCCCGCAAACCGAGGAGTGGGTAGCGCTGGATGTCACGTTCTGAGAGAGGTACACCGCCACCTCCCACCTACAACAAGCACTACATTCATCGGAATAATGACAAAATAAATTGTGCTCTGAGGCCTTGTTAAGTCACTCACACACTCACTTCTATATTCTCTCGGTGTTCTTGTCCACGCTCTAGGTTCCGACGACGCTCTCCCGGTGCCCTGGCACTCGCAACCACACGTGTGCCTCCCCCTCCCCGACCAGGCCCGTGTGTGTTACTGCCTTCGCCCAAATTCTAGCACCTATCACCCCCTCACCGATTTCATCACTTCTCTTCTCATTCCTCAACGCTTTCACACTCCATAACTTTAGTTCTTATCATACAATTTTCCTTTATCTCTTAATTCACGTGTTGAGAACTCCTAATTCGATGACATACGTACTCGTACTGGTGACCATACGCCAGTTAAAAACATTTGTAGAAAGTCACTTGACAAAATTAAAACTTTCGCTAAGTGATAAGTACCAACGCTGAGTTCAATTTGCCTACTGAGATAGCAGCGAATACTGAAACAAATTTCCTGGTATTTCTAGCGGTCTAATTGATCAAGCAAATTAGTGCGCCAGCGGCCCTAGAAACGCACATGAAAATATTGCCTCTGAACCTTAATGAATGAAACAAGCACTCGTATGATAATTACCCCTTCACGAATGCCGTGTCTTTTTACCCTCATTGAACACGAGTTCCAGGTATTCCAGGTAAAAAAATATAAAAACACACCAAATACATAGTGCTAACATGTAAAAAAAGTATTTTTTCATTACTTCTTGGTACATTTTCTGTAAACATGGCAATTAACCTTTCGAAATTGATATGTGAATGGAAATGTTAGCTGTAGATAAACCGTACCGAGGAACCATAAAGTTTCGTTGCGTTAAACTGCGGATTTGCATGTAATTTCCGACCATTAATCAATGAATGACGTATTAGATTTATTTATGAACTTAACACGTTCTTCGAATAATAAATCAAATTTGACAGGATTCAATGTGTTGCAACAGAAACTTATCACAATTATCAAGTCAGGCGTTCCAGAGTACTAGGTATGTGTTCAAACCGCGCGATAACCATATTGCTTCATGAGATATTTCAGGAAATATCTTTAATGGCGAACGTGATACATTTACTGCGTATCACTCTCGTTTTTATGGCTTAGCTCTTTTGAATACATTTTTACCACATAAAATCATCCATTTTGTGAGTTTTTGAAACTGCTGATATTTGAAAATGTGTTCTTCTTGCAAAATACGTATTTACAATTTACGTTGTTAAATTCTGTTGTAGTATTTCCTTTAATTCATCAAATAAGGGTAATCAAAATAATCACAAACTTAAAATTAAAAATGTGCTTTTTTCTTTCACTACCTCGAAAACATAAGAAAAGGAAACCTACTTGGTCAACACACGTACTAGCAATCATAATCAATAATAAAAGTAGTTATAGTAAATAACTTTGGATGAATTTAAAACAGTTAGATCTAGTCGTCAAACACTTGAACATTTTTATCAGAACCCTTTTTGTTAGTGTGTGTATTGAAATAATTCGCGAAACAGAGAAAATATCATCGCATCTGAATCATCGGCATTCTATCGCGAAGCACAGTCGTCAGCGGATCGGTCTGCAAAGCTATCTAGCGCTCCTGGACTTTGCGGACTTTTTTGCAATTACTTGCAGTGCTTCGTGTTAGTCTCGTGAGTGAATATCGAGTGTCAGTGCGCCAAGAGGCCTGGCGCGGCTTCGCCTCCGGCAGTCGTGACCGCTCTGACAGCTCTACCACTTAGTGGAGGACGGCCGTTCTCTTCACTCGCTTGATCCGGAGTTTAGGGTGACACCGGTTCGGTTCACTGTTTCTCGTGATTCACAAGAAGAATAATTTTGCTGGCACTTCACGCCGCTCCGGCGGCAACTGCGCAGTTTGAATTGTGGAGGCTTTCTTGAAAAGTGCTTTCTTATAAAAGTGAATTGGTAATTATGCGTTGGATAGACTCAATGATGTTTATAGTGAACGCGAGGGCCGAAGGCCCGAGCCTCGCCGTCACTTGGATCCGGGCGAGCGAAGCGAGAAAACGTGCCTTTGAAACTAAATTTGCATTACAATGGGGCGGGGACGAAGAGTATGAATCAATGCCAACAAAATTATTCTCTAGTGTTTGAAGTGAACCGCGCAACTATAATCTTGTGAATCACGAGAAATAGTGAACCGAATCAATGAACCAAAGGAACCGGTGCCACCCTAAACTCCGGATATACCCTTCACTCCAGCGACATCACAGCTCGTAACATCCATCAAGGAGTTTCGTCGCAGTCGCCAAGCCCTCGTGTCGACCCTCGCAAACGACATATCTCCCAAGAATCGGATGGTGACGCTAAAAAGATGACCAGACAGCATAACAATATAGGCATGTACTCATTTCCAACCGTAAGTACGCATAACCGTTTTGCATAACCGCTTACCGAAAATCGACTGCAGTGCATCAGTGGGAGAAGTGATTACTAACGAAACGAAGTTCTTAAGTAAATCGCTGCCAATTTGTATTCGCGAAGTAGACAATTACAAAAAATTGATCAGAGAAATTCACAAAGGTATTAGTGATAACTTCATAACTCTATTAAAGAACTCTCCAATTCGAGTACCTATCATTTCCCCAGATGATCATATGAAGATAATAACTTTATTAAATGATAATAACTATCAGTATCACGCATTTCGTGATTCAAATAGTAAACTGCTATGTTCATTAGTCCCTTAAGTTCAGTGTAGGTTTTGTATCACGAAGGGTAGTGGTGTTCTTCCCTGCTGGATGGCTCAATGCCAGGGTAGTGGTGTTCTTCCCTGCTGGCTTGGATGGAGTTTTCCAATCCAGGAATCTCCCACCATCAGTGTATCTCAACACCGCCCCAGTCGGGACAAGCTCTAAGCTCCCGAAGTGTGTAGTAGTGTAGTGCATGTGAGTTTTCGTGTGTGTTTAGGGAGAGGGTGTAAAGGGTATGACAAGGGAGAGAATGGAAAAGATGGCGCGCGGACCGTGGCCCGTTTGTTACGGTACTGCTTCGGCATTTGCCTGGTGCTGATCGGAAAAACCACGTAAAACGACCGATCAGAGGAGCTGGCCGTTTGAATTTTCCTCCGGACATTGCCTGAATTCGACCTAGATATCTATCGAAAATTCTGCTGCCTTCGGAACTGGAACCCTAGAATCTCCCGGTCAGAATCACTATAGCGACATCAGTTGATGCCCTGAACCAACTCTGTCGTTGAAACGGATTGACGGTGTTTCTTGTTTAGTATTTTCCTCTAACCTAACACAGACATTTATGCTATTAAAAAAAAAAAATTGACCGAACGAAATCATTTTATCGTGAATGACATTCTATTAAACTTTTAAACACTTGCCTGACTTTGCATTATCACGGGAAAAGTCGTTGCCATGACCTCGTATACATTGTCCCCATGATTTCGTTTGCGCCGAAGGCCACCATTGGTGAGTCGCGTGCTGTGGCAGTGCCAGAACCTCCTACACTGCCATTTGCGTAATCAGCCTCGATGCGACCGCTAACCAGCGTCTCCACCGCGGCGGCATGCATCATGCAGCGTGCGGTGAGCGTGACAACGCAGGAACGGATTGACGGGGGCGCGGTGATGGCCGGGTCAGGTGGACGGAGGTTGCGGCAGGGTCCCGCGGGGGCAGCGGGCGGGGTGAATGGCCTCACCGCAGGCGCAGCAATGGAGGCGGCGGCAGCTGCAATTATCGCGCGAGTAATGGGCATGCGGAGGACGGATTTCTGTTACCTAAAAATGAAGCAAATTGCCTAATTGAGAAGTTGAATTGAACAAAGGTTTAACCTCAACATCACGGTTGCGAGAAAATATAGTTTGGGTTTCACATGAGACTTGAGTTTTCCTTCATCGGTTGGTAAGCTTACATGGAGAACATTGTACATTGAATTGGAAATGTGTTGTAACTACAAGATTTAAAGAAAGAGCATCCGTAAAGTAAATATAAGAATATTTAAACAATATGTATCAATCCTTACCTTCATATACGTAATGCCACCCATGTTTTCATTTCGAGATTTGTTCTTGAGACCAATTTTAAACTTTTTATCCCATGTTTATAGTTAGGATTGCCACAGGAATTACAAAATACACTAAAAATAAATTAATTTTCAATCATATTGCATTCGAAAAATCGTATTAAATTAAATTTATTTAAAAAGAATTTTTTAAAAGTTTCTTTCTTATTATTCATCATTTATTCCAGTAAAATAATTAGCAATACACTGCAAACAAGTCAAGAAAAATTAAACTTAAAAATCTTGAGGTAACTTAACCAAATCCAAACATTGAAGAACTAGTGACTACATCGATTAGGCTCAGGGACAGTAGTTTTCCCCAAACGTTTCAAACAGTTCGATGAAACGACGGTTTTTTTTAAACCTCTTGCTCTTGGCATTCTACTGTATTCCAGTGTCATTTATTTGAACTTCTTCTTCTTCTTCTTCTTCTTCTTCTTCTTCTTCTTCACTTCATGGATTAGGCTACTGCCTGTTCCGTCCTCACAGTTTCTCTCCATCGTTTTCGTGGCCTTCCCACGTCTCTTCTTTCTCTCGGTGCGTATAACAAAGCTGCTTTGGGAAGTCTGCTATCACCCATCCTTTCCACATGTTCCACTATATTCCACTATCCACTATATTCTTGCATTCTAGTATTAATTGATGTCACTTGTAACTCTTTTCTTATTTCTTCATTTCTTATTCGGTCTTCCCTTGTGCATCCTTTTATTCTTCGCAGAAATTTCATTTCACTACTTTGTATTGTTGTCAGTGTTTTTTGTGTTAATACCCAGCTTTCGCAGCAGTAGAGTAATGTAGTAACTGCCATGGTATTGTAAAATTTAATTCTTGTTTCCGGTCTTGTCTTATTTTTTAAAGTGTTGTGTATCGTTCCACATATTTTTTGATATTTCGTTAATTTATTGTCAATATCTTTATCTTTTTCATAACTTATTTTACACCCTAAATAATTAAAGGAGAGAACTTGCTCAATTATTTTGTTTTCAATGACAATTTTTGACCTTACTGTGTCCTTCCCCCTGAATGCCATCACTTTTGTTTTTTTTTCTTTTGATATATTAATGTCACAGCTTTTGCAAATTTTATTAAGGTGGTGTACTACTCTCTGTAGTTCGTCTTCTGTTTCCTGAATAATAACTGCGTCATCAGCATAGAATAAAATCGTTAATATCTCTTCTTTGGTCATTCTTATACCAGTGTCAACTTTCTGTTTTAAAGACTTACTTATGTCCTGTACATATATATTAAATAATGTAGGTGATATAGGACAACCTTGCTTTACCCCTTTATTTGTTATTATCTCTTTAGATACTGTGCTTCCTATTCTTATTACTATTTTAGTATTTTCATATAGGCTTTTGACCACCTTTATTAGGTGTCGTGGATAGCCTTGTTTTTCCATGATGTGCCAAAGTTTATCTCTATTTACTGTGGTGATACCGATTTCTTCATGCCAGGAAAATTAAATTAAATAAACAGATTCGGCCACCCTGAGTAATACTGGGAACAGATTGCGACATGGCCTCACGCGCGCAACCCTGCTTATCTGACAGCCGTCTCCGCCTCCGGCCCATTAAGAGAGTAGTTACAAGGGTCAGTCGGCGACAGATTCACTGTGGAGCACGTGTTCGCATGGCCAGCTGCACGAACCTTCGAGATTGCTTTTGAAATCGACAAATTCTTTCACGGACAACGCCCGTCCTGTGCGAGCATGTTCTCGAAGGGCAAAGAAAATTTCTGGACGCTCACAGTTATGCAAAGAGTCGGAACTCCATTCACTACCCCTGTCACCATTGGTCGCAATAACGCAATGCGCCATTTCTTTCGGCCAATGGCGACGTAACTATCTTAAGGAGCCAGAACATGCGAGAAAACGAGTGGGGGGTAAGAGTTAACCTAATAAGATTTGACTTATGAAATTGGCATTCAAAGCAGGGCAGTCGGGAGAGAAACTTCTCTGAGGGGGAGAGCTATTCACCGACCAGAGGCAAGTTCGCCTCTGATGGACTTAGAGAAAACTTCGGTGTGGGCTATTGTAATAGAGCAGAGTAACGTGGGCAGAGAAAATTCTCTGAAGCGGGAATCAGTTGCAAAGTGAAGCAAATGTGTCGCTGCAGGATTTCTAGACTTTCTAAAGTTGCAATTGTGAATAATCACGAGTATCAGAAGAATCCGTGAATGGTTACTACGCTCTTGAAATCGAGAGTGACTGCTGGCCGACCCCGAGCTCAACCGGACTGCCAGGCGCCATCGCCCCCGGCCGCGCCCTCGACCGCGCCGCCGCCTACCCTTGGCCGCGCCGCCGCCTTTGAGGGTAACGCCCTCAGTCGCCAGACCAGCTGACAGGCGTGCCTGGGTGGGCACAAGGACATCGCCCCGGTCGCGTCCCCTGTGAAGGTTGCCGCCGCCCTCTCGGCCGCAACGCAGCCGTCTTGGGCCCACAAAAGAAAACTTTACCAAGGCAATATAATTCAGGGTATTCATCCCTGCGAAAATCCTGTAATGCGGTGTCGCGCTAAGACACAATGATCTGTAATATTTGTTACCATTGTGATGCTAACTATAAGTCTTCCTAATTTCTAAGCTTTACACTGGCTACTAACTTTTCATCTTCTTATCTGTCCACCTAATTTTCAAATTTCCGATTCTATTTACATGTGTAACTTCCCTGGGGCATTTTGAATTATTTTGCCCAGGAATAAAAGTGATTTTACCAGTGATCCAAGTGTTTCTTTCATGTTACCAGTATTTGTTAACAATTCCTTCCATCACCGACTGAGCTATTTCAGGGCCGCTTACCGGGCGTTCTCTCACGAGACGACCGGGAGTGTTACATTACACAGTCGAAGGCTTTTTCGAAATATATAAATGCCAGATGAGTTTGCAGGTTATATTCCCTTCTTTTCTCCAATATTTGTTGTACTATGAAGATGTTATCAGTAGTCGATCTTCCTTTCCTGAAACCATCTTGCTCTTCTCCCATCAGTACTTCTGCAATACTTTTCAGTCTTTTATTTACTATTCTGGCATACAATTTATATATGCAATTGAGCAAGCTTATCCCTCTATAGTTTTTACATTCGTTTTGGTCGCCATTTTTAAATAGCGATATAACTTCTGCTATTTTCCACTCCTCTGGTATTTTACCTTTTTGCCAGCATTCGTTTATTATGTGTAACAATCTCCATAACAACACCATTCCGCCATATTTGAACAGTTGTGTATTTAATTTATTTCTTCCTTAAGCTTTCCGGTTTTTCGTTGTTTTCAATTCCTCTTTCAATTCATGCATGTCAATCAAATCGACTGTCTCATCCTTTTCTTGGCAATCTCTTTGTTGTTCTTCATTTTTTCTTATTTTCCTGCACCAAAGTTCTCTATAATGCCTTATCCACAAATCTTTGTTTATCATACCCATTTTTGCTACATCTTTTTGTTCTTTATTTATATGTTTTAGGACTTTGTAAGCAATATTTTGTCTTCCGTGTATGTCATGTTCTACTTGGCTTATAAATTTATCCCAAGACTTTTGATGCGCTCTTCTCACGATTGTGTTATGTGCGTGTCTTTTTTCTTTATATGCTTTTCTTGATTCCTCATCTTTTTTTGGATCCATTGTAAATATGCTTTCTGTTTATCCTTTACTGCTTGCGCCATTTCTTCATTCCAGATCCGTAGGCCCTTTATACTTCTGATTTTATTTTTCTTCCCTAGGGCTTCCATTGCAGCTCTTTGAATACATTCTTGTACGTTTTCCCATTCTAAGTCTAGGTTGTCTTCAGTTGGTTTTTCCAGAAGGTACTTCTGGAGTATGCCTTGGTAGAGATTTCTTACACTTTCTTCTTGAAGTAAATGTATTTTATATACTTCTTATTGAGGTATTTTTGTCTGGTTCTAATCTTTCTCCATTTTGCCCATATCCTAAAATCAGCTATTAGAATATAGTGATCTGAGCCTATATCGCATCCTCTAAATACTCTCACATCATTCAACTGAGGTCTTAGTTTATCATTTATTAAAAAGTAGTATATTATCGATCTATATCCTCTAGCTGTCCATGTGTATTTGTGAATATCTTTCTTTCGGAAGAAGGTATTTGTCACTTTAAGATGATTCATGCTGGCAAATTGTCTCAGCTCCCGACCGTTCATGTTTATATAAAATTCTCCACAATTTCCTACAATATCTGGGATTGGTGAGTTTCCCACTCTAGCATTTAGATCTCCACATACTATTAAGTGATCGTTTTTATTAGTTTTGTGTAGTTGATCATAAAATGTTTCTGTGTCTTCTCTTCTGCCTTCTTCCGGAGCATATACTCCTATGATTGTTAGATATCCTCTACATATTTTTATTCGAGCTTTTATTATTCTTTCATTTACAAAGGTGTAACTTTCTATCTTATTTTTCCAGTTCTTATCTATAAACAAGGCTACTCCTGCTTTTGCTCTGACATTTTGGGGTACTCCACTGTACAGCATGCAGTAGGTACCTAAATCTGTGGTTCCTTTTAACTTTTTCTTTGTTTCAGTGGATACTAACATATTTATATTCTTTTCTTTTAAAATGTTTTCTAATTCCAGTTCTTTTATTCCTAACCCTCTGACATTCCAAGTGGCAGTTTTTAATTTTTCCGTGAATCGTTGTCCATTTCCGCGCGTAGGTCGGTTTCCATTTTCAGTCGGCTTTTTACTGTGAGGAATTCGAGTAAGAGTTATTTCTCCAGTGCGGATTACCGGTCCACAGCTGGATAGTCAGATGATGGGGTTGTCAACCTTTAGCCTTCTGACATGCTGGGTATCTTTTCGGGTCACCATCCCTAGGCAGACTGCCTTCACTGGGCTAGGAGTTCTGCCTACCCCTTTAAGGTCCTGTTCGTGAACTTCTAGGAAGTTATTCACATACTCGAAAGTGGAATAAGGCAAGAAACTGGGAAACGGCTTAAAACTGGGAGAAGCTGTTCTTCCATCCAACACCTCAATTTGTTGACGTCACTCACATACAAGGTTCATGATTATGGCCATTGTAGCGCTTATACGGCTTATGTGTTTGTACGAATATGCTGTTCTACATGTTAATTTATCGTAGTGGACAATGCCGTCTATAGGTTAACGCTCAAACATAACGTATTTTCTTTTGTAACACTAATGTCCTTCAGGAACATTTGGAATGGTCCAAGAAACATTTGGTAGAGTAGATAAATTACAATATATGCCTGCTATTAACGTTCTGTGAAGGCTGCGAAAGATACATAACATCCATTGCTTATAACATGTATTGTTTTGTTCATTTGTTTACGAGTAACATGAATCCAGTCAAGTAGTACGGGAACAAACGAGAATGCATCTCCAACTGCACGCACAGATTTGAATCGCCAAATCGACAGCGTGATAGACGTGACGGCGTAGACGGAGGCTACGTTTGGCTTAGACTTCTCTGGCGATGACTACATGGGCTGGGGAGAGAAGAGCGGGCTGGGGAAAGTCTAGAAAGAAGCAAGGGGACGGGGCGGGTTGGGAATATGTTCGGCTGAGCTGCAGGGGCTGTATGAGCTGCAGGGGCGTCAAGGGGATAAGGTGGAAAGGGCTGGAGAGGAGGGGCAGTGCGAGGCGGGGAGAAGCTGGGACGAACTGGGGAGGTGAGGCGTCGGGATGGGGACAGGACAGCGACTGTCGAAGTGTCAATGTGTAGTAAACCAGTCGTCCGCCTTTGGAGGTACGCTTTTGAGTATAAGTTCGTATATGGAATACCAATGTGGGGAAAAGTAGCAAGGGAAGAAACGTGAGGTAAGCGCTTGCGAGCAGAATCTCCAACAGCAAGCGGAGTACCGGAGACCAAATCGATAATGGGATGAGTGCGGGGGCGGCACCGCGGACGTGGGTGAGTGCGGTGGCCGCTTAGACAACGTTTATGTTGTACGGAGACTTCTCGGGTCACGACTAGTCTACGCGGGGCGGGGAAGGAGGAGCGGATGGGGCGGCAGGTAGGCGACGACATCAGGATGGGTTGCGACGGGGGAGTGTCTGAGCGGCGGAAGCAGGGCTGAAGACAGGGTGGGGACAGGGTGAAGACGGCGCCAAGAGGTCGACCCCCTACACTTCGGTTTTTAATACGTGGCGCGTCAAGGTCTGTCTGCAAGACACGAAATTAATACGGACGCGATCACGCGAAAACTAGCGGCACGACCGAGAAAGGCGCAAAATGCCGTGAGATTTTCCACCGTGAAGACAAGCCCTGACGCGCCACTTTATAAAAACCACGTATAGTACACCAACCGTTCTCGCTTTTGAGTGTAGTTTCGTGGGCGAAGTACCGAGGTCCCAAAGAGCAGCGAGCGACGTGGAGCAACCACGTGGGAGCAGGATCTCGAACCGCAATCGGAGGCCAAATCGACAATGAACAGATCGGCGCGTGAGTGCGGTTGTGGCGTCGACAACGCTTACGTCGTACGAAGACTTCTCTGGCAATGACCAGCCCACACGAGATGCCTGGATGAGCTGGAGGGGCGCGGCAGCGGGCGGGATGCAGGCGACGACGTCTGCAGGGGTCGCGGCGGTGGAGTGGCTGGAGCGGCGGCGACCGCAGGATCCGCCGGCGGGGGCGGGCGGGGGCGAGCGGGGGCGGCGCCGCCAAACCGCACCTGACGGCGCTTCATTAGGGCGGGGGCGGCGCAATCAGGCGCCGGCCGACGCCGCGTGGCGCTGGGGGGCGGGCGCGGAGGGGCGCGCATTCCGGTGGCCCTGGGGATTTATGGGCGGCGTCCGTCTGGCTGCCATCCCCCCCCCACCTCCCCAGACTCGGAGGCCTTCCAGCTGTTATTGCTGCCGCCGCCACAGCGCTGCGATTGCGATGGACAGGGCTCGGGCTGTTTGTGGAACCCGCGCGTGCGAGCGCGCTTGGCTTTCGTAGCCTCCAGCGGCGGTTTCTAGGGGCTATTCCGTTAGTAACAGACGCGTATGTTTTTCTTGTCGAAAAACTACCTAACGCTTTCTAAATCTCCAATCATTTTGAGGTTTTACTTAAAGTTGTAACTTACAAATGCAATAATGATATCTGCGATAGAAAATTACTGTTTTATTGTTTACATTTTATTTTGTGGATGGCGGAGAGCTTTTGTGTTCACAGCGAGATTGCTAGGCTCTCTACATCTAATGTACGTCGCCTTGTTAAAATATTCTGAAAGGCTTGCGACAAAATTTCTGTTAATAATTCGTATACGAAATTATGTAATTCTGCAAAATATCGATATCTGGTTTTTGACGAAAAAACGCGTTCTGAGAGTCCCTAATGCTGAGAAATTGTTTTTTAGCATTGTGGATAGCGTCAGTCCGTTTATTAATACCACCTGCGTCAAATCAACGCACGGGATTTTCATCAAAATTAATATTCCCGGCACTTTCGCAGCTCCTCAAATTTGAACAGATCTATTAATATTTGGAAATACTTAACATGCCCTTAGGACATTATCAAAATATACAGAAATGTCAAGTTGTTCTTGGCTCTTTGTCAAATTCTCGGAAACAGCAAAGTACTCTTATAAACATATCGAAGGTTTGATTTCATTTAAAATTCGAAAATATTTAGTTTTATCGGAGCCTTTTCTTCATCTACATTAATGTTTTTTTTTACTTAATGAAATCTCTTCAAAATTAGATCTTTAGGTAACTTGATGTAAACATTGAAATAATGAATAGTTTTCGCGTAGGTTTGAGGCAAATAGCGAAAAAATGAAACAAGATTTTTTTCAATAACTGCTTCAATTTTTTTCTCATACAAATAGATCAACGTCTTCTTAAAAATATTACGTAGGTTCGATTTTCATTCAGAATTGCACAAACTTTGCCAAATTATTAACATAAAACGTATTATTATAACGAATATTTGTTTTTCAGTATCTCAACTTAAGTCTCAGAAATGTACAGTTTTTTTTTGTAATTCTAGTAATTTTTTCTCGACAAAGAGACCACAAATTTTAAATGACTAGGCTTTCATCAGACCAACCCAATTCTCCGGTATCGAAAATATTAAACTTTCAAAAAAAATTTCGAGACTCTCCTACAACTAAATTTGAAAAATATAAATTTATTTGTTAATGTACTCTATTCCTCAATATTGGACCTTTAAATAATGACCTGTACACTGCTACCAACTGAGTAGTTTTTTTGCGTAATTTTGAGTTTGTGCCTAAATCACTACAACATTATGAATTAATTAGTGTTATAAATCAAGACACATTTTGACTAGCGAACTCTCGCGCTCGAGGTCGAATAAGAACTCGAGTAATTATTTACTCTCCAAGGCCGTTATAAGGGTTCTAATTGGAACGAGTTAACGCCCGTGGTATATATATTATTGTTTATCCGCTTTGGTTCGGTGAAGTCAAACAATATGCCAGTTTCGTAATGAAGTACTTTACCGCCCTAGTGTAGAAATGTACTTCGTTCAATAATTTGGACTTCTTTGTATGGTAACCTTCACTTTTCCTCTCTAAAAACGCTAATAACTGAGTAAACTTACTGTTATCAATATTGTCATTAAGTACTACTGTACTCTTCAACATAGAGTCGTGTGTCTAAAGACCACTTGGTTTCTCCTTCTCTGACTTGCCAGAAAAGGAAGCAATCAAAATGTTTTCCGATATGGGATGAACTTTTTATCACAGCAATCTTTAAAAATTAAATAATCAAGCTCATATTTCTTTCTTGATTTCTTGGGTAACAATGTTTCTACAGCATCATTTGCTGCTATTTCTACTTCCGAATCAGAACTATATACACTCATGTGAAAAGTATACACCAAGTGTGTTTCAATTGTTCTCCTTGTTGAGAACAGTGTTGCTACTTATAGGAGAGAAAAAATGTGAATACTAAACGAAGGCGAAGGACAAAATATTACATTAAATCTCACATGTTTTTACAAAGTGGATTAAACGTTGTACGATATTAGTGTCGTAACATCTGATTACAATCAATTGGTAACCAAATTCGGTCTGGCGGCCTCGTTTGATAATTTTCCAATCTCGTATTGTGATCCGATGCTTTACGACACTTACATCATAAGTAAGTATTACCTAATTTTACTGATTTCAGATTTACTTATTTACCAATTAGTTAGATGTTACCTTGACTCGATTTGCCATATCTTGATTTTCATCTGTATTTTCAAATTTCCATCCTATAATTCACTTTTATTATTTACTCTCATAATTCCCTCCATAAGAGAACATGAGCATCATTCATCTGATAACGTTTACCTCGTAACTACAATCCTGTCGATCCAGGCAGGTTATACAGCGTATATCCAACTCCGTATCGGTGGAAATAACAACCAATAACGTATCTGTGAAAATAACATTTTTTCACCCGTAGATGAAAAGTCGGCGGATGAAATCCAATCGTAAATTTCTCGCGGCTCTGGGAACTTTTCCCATCTCATTTTCCTTTTCCTTTGACAGTGCCATAACCGTCAGCTCTTACAACGCTGTCAAGTTCTCTTTCCTGATGACCCTAACGGTGTCCGGACGTCAGTGATGTTGGACGTTGAAGCGAGTGGCACAATATATAATGCCCTTGGCAGCAGTTTTCGCTTTCATAAAACTCTTCTCTCAGGTTGCTGAAACTTTTTTAAGTCAATATTTGCTCACGTGGCATCGTGAATAAAAGATGAAGTACAAGAAAAGTTACCTAATAACAGGCATTTTCATTCTAAGAATTTTTTGCAACAATATAAAATTCGCTTTCGCCTTCGCTTTCTGTTTTTCTCCGTGAACGGTATTTTTTGTTTCAATTTCTTAATAAAACACGCATAGAACAAATAAATTCCTGCATATCCGATTTTAAAACCTATTTTAAAAGGTGTATTAATATTATTTAAAATTCACACTGAAATGTTGCAGTTATAGAATAATCTATAACTAGTGATGGCTACCCAGTTTTAACTCTTCAGCGCTCTTGTATCTAGAAGTACGCTACCGCTCACGTGGAATACTTGTATTGCGCTATCCCAGGACTAATCGAGCCTCGCATTTTCTGTATTTTCATTTTAATGCTTCAGAAATAATATGAGTGTTACAGTATTTTGATCGTAAGAAAATGAAAGAAAATAAAGGGATTAGGTTTTTTTTATTTAATAGGTAATCATTACATATACAAATGAAGTAAGTTGCTACTATGTGGCTAGGCTGAATTCCTTTAAGCCAATACAATACCTACGCCTTACCTCGTTCTAGCCTTTCAAATTCTGATGTTCACCCCAAATAGTCTCTCCATCGCATCAAAGCCGCGGAAAAGAGACCATAAAGTACGGCTGAGAAAAGAACCGTGAAGGAGGAAAAACGTGCCGTCGGAAGCAGAGTACATGCCAATCTACCAGAATTTTAAAATCATTTACTTATGTCATGGCGCGGCCACACTTATGTCATGGCTCCTAATTATTATTAATGTAATTATTTATTTATTTATTTATTTATTTATTTATTTATTTATTTATTTATTTATTTATTTATTTATTTATTTATTTATTTATTTATTTATTTATTTATTTATTTATTTATTTATTTATTTATTTACCTATTGATTAACAGTTGACTAAGACTTATGACTTATTTAATTAACCGTTTACCACCTGGCGGAGATGACATGCGCGGTGGACTGTAAATTGACAATTGAGTTGTAATCTGTTGCACATCATACACCGTCTTTCTTCTGTAACTCTAAATTCTTACCTCGGAACGAAGGACCACCACAATTGGAAGCTTGAGGAACTTGTGTGTAGCCAAAAGCTAATTAATTGGGAGTTTGTAGAAAATAAGAAGATATAGATGAATATAGTTAATATACGTAATTAAACAACTTAATTGTTACAAGAAGTCAAACGATGAACCTACATGAAAGCATACTTAATTGAATTCAAGAAACAGAAATAATTAAATTGAATGTTAGCATGATATGACGAAATTAATTGTTATATAACCGATACCCACAGTCTATGATTGGAATGAACAAAATGAATAAAAGGCAATTGTGAGGTATTCAAAGTAGAACTGACACACTGTGATGTAAAAAGAACAAAGTTACGTGCGACGACTGGATGAGCTGACTACGTGTTGATGCGCCGAGTAGCTCGTTCCCAATTCCGTCCAGGCTGGGAGTTTTGTGTTGCGCCCAGAGGTTGAGGCAGGCACGTTGGCAGGCCTGTTATACGGAAGAATACATTGGAGTGTCCGTGATATATGAAATAAACATATTATGCTTAGATTGTTGCTCACAGAGTCACTGTTTAAGCAGGAAGGTCAACACAGTACCTTTGTCCTATACACGAATCGTCTCCTTTACGGCTTTTCCGTCTCTCACACGCAACCAATCTTGATAAATGGGGTCTCTAACGAAAGATAAGTTCACCGAGACGTGACGAATTGCACTCTGGCTTTATAAATATGAAGGATGTGTTGAAAAAACACATCTAAATACGCGTCAACCGCAACCTGCACAACTTAGCAGTTTTGTCAAAATCTATTTAGTTAAATAACTTCTAAAAGAAGCGTTCTCGAGCCTTAATTTTTTTGACCAAAGTCACATTGATGTTGCTTCCCTGTAGCTGCACTCTGAAGCACCTACGTATAAGCGTACCAGCCTGTTCACCTGCTAATCTAAGCCAAAGTTAAATAGGTTTCCTATTTAAATCATTCAAAATTCCTACACTACCGACCTTTCTTACGACCCCTGCATTTGCTGCAAATCTAGAGACTCCAAGAATTAATTTGTAATAATACGTTTTGATACTTTCAATCGATATATCCTATTCACTCCTCAGAGTTCTGCCCCTTTATTTTGTAGCTTGGAAGAACTAGTGATTTAAACATTGTATCACACAAATTTAAAAACGATATGGTACTCTGCGCACTGCACAAAATATTTTTTAAGCGTAATTTTTCCATTACTATACGTCACCACTATGTGAATATTCCATCCCCCATTCATGGAAAATTTTGCACAAAGATATGTAAACGTTTTGACACAATCGATCTCATCCTGCGCGTAATATAATTTCCCTTTCTTTCCCCAACAACAATTGTTGAAGACAACAATTTTCGTTTGTTGAATATTCACTTTTAGTCCCCGTGTCTCACTATGAATTTCTAAGACGTTTAGGCAAATTAACGCACTATCATAATACCTCCGAAAAATATATCGAATATATATCGCCTATTTAGCGCATATTACATTTGCGCAGAGAAATTTCAGTGGTCAGCGCAAGCTACACAATGTTATTCTCCACGAAGAAAAAAAATGGACTTTAGGGTGACTGAACAAAATATCAGCTAGCTCAAACTGAAAATAAACAACTAATGCTTCGTGTGTCGGCGTGAAATAAATTCTGCTCTCAGTATACAGTCCCTACAAGATACAAAAATTAGGAGAAATTATCACAATTAAGGAGACGTTATGACAATTAAAAGACATTCTGGAAAATTTCGAGGTATTAAAATTCGTTTCAGCCATATTTATGGTTTTGAACACACCGAAAATACAGGACTGTTTAGCTGGATATGAAAGGATGTGAATCGTCAGCGTAAGGAAATGCAATTAGAAATGTAAGATTCATTCTAATAATATTTATTGGATATACAGATTTTTTTATATGAAATAAACATAAAATACAGAAATACTGCGGGCAATGGTTACCGTCTTCAGTATAATACGTTGAACGTCTAGAAAAAATTAATGAGTTCAGAAGAAGTATCTTGTGATAAACGATTACAGTCGTCTTATCCCCGGGAGTGGCGCGGGGGGTGCCTGACTTACCTCAGCAATGTTTCGGGAACCATTGTTCTTTCAGCTGTATTTTTAATCATTCTGTTAATACCTTTAGAAGAAAGCTTTATTTACATTGCTGGACGCTCATCTTTCAACTACTTCGAGTCCCTTCCGAGAAATTTCGTCGCAAACAAAATGTGAAGCGGCGCGAATGGGTGAGTGGGCGGGCGAATGGACAAGCGAGTTAATGGGCGAGTAGACAGGGGAGTGAGCGAGAGAGAGGGCGGGTGAATAGGTGAGCGAGTGGGCGGGCGAATGCAGTAAACGAGAGTGGAAGAATTGAGAAGCGAGTGGGGGAGAGAGTGAGGGTGGTGAGTGACGAAGGCGAATGGGTTGGAGCAAGTGAGGGAGGGGCGTGTGAGTGGGCAATTTGACAGGCGAGTGTGCGCACTGACGAGTGCGGCCGGCGAGCACGCTAGAGCAAGTGGGCGAGCGTGCCAGCGAGTGAGCGAGAAGGCGGTCGTGCGGGTGGGTGAGCGGGCAAGCAGGCGCGTTTACCGGGAGAGGATCGTATTTCCTGCGCACGGGCGACTGTCAGCGGCACGCACCTCGCGCCGCCCGTGGACGATTTCCGCCGTAAACATCCCCTCGCCATGTGGGAGGGCCGGGAGGGGTGGGGCGGGGCGGGGCCGGACGGCGAAGGGCGATCGCGTGACGGACGGGCAGTCCTCAGCCCCTCCGCCCAAAGTCTCGCCCTGCTTTGCTCTCCACCTCGACCTCCTCTCCCTTCTCGACTCACTTCGTGTTACTTGATCTTGTGTTTAAAGCATTTGGATCGGCGCAAACAAAAGGTTCGATATCATATTTTGCCGGTTTTGAGTTAACGGTGGGAAACTGTTCTTAAAATATAAATTCAACATTCTATGTTATCAAAGTGTATTGCCTGTGAACTCTGTGACGCCTATAGAGTGTCCTTCAACTATAAATGTTAAGAAAAACTGATCGATGTTCGGAATTTGGAACCTTTTTGCTTACTCATCAAAATTTGAAGCTCCTGGACATCAAAAGTTTTTGTGTCTTCCGATTCATTTGCCTGCTAAGAAACGTCAGATAGGAACTGAGAGGGGTTCAAGGCAAATTATACTGTAAAGAAAGGAATCGCTTCATAACAGTGTTTACGATATCATAATGAATTCACATAGAAAGATTGGAGAGGATAATATAGCATGTATAAGTATTATTGAATTTCCTTTCTCCTGACCTGTTCCCTTTCTCCTCAGTCCGATTCAATTAGATTTGTAACTTTAGATTCATCTCGTGGATTCATAAATCAAATGACTTCCCGATATTTCTGGGAATTTTTCCTACGAGTACATCTTAATGAAAGACGCTGGTTAGTGACTTACATGTCGTGAGATCTTTGTTAATATAAAATTTGGTTTCTGTGTGAAAGAAAAAATACTTGGGTGAGACTGTGTCAAAGGTACTCATACTCTTGTGATAGTGTAACAAACTTGACATTTCCACCGTGGAATTCACTTCACTGCAGTTTAAACAACAGTGCCTATTAAATGCCGTTATAAGAACTTATAGAATAAATATACTATCCTTTACTGTCCGTATATCGACATTAATAATCATCACTGCTAATCTTCATTTACAGCGACGATGATACAGAGATGCCCAAATTAGGAACTTTAGTAATACTCTAGGCGGCGGAAACCTCGCTGAAGACGTAAATAATGTCTGGTAGAGAAATTATTTAAAAAAGCTTCTTATATACCCAGCAGTGGAAACATAAAACCATTTTTAAACCCAATTTTCTACCTACTAGATATCTCATAATGCCGCCGCCCCCGCCGCCCCGCCACCCCCACCGCTCCGCCGCCCCCGCCGCTCGGCCCCTCCGCCGCCCCCGCCGCCCCCCGCCCCCCCCCACCGCCCCGCCGCCCCCGCCGCCCTGCCGCCCCGCCGCTCCACCGCCCCCGCCGACACGCCGCCCCGCCGCCCCCTCCGCTCCCGCCGCCCCCGCCACCCGGCCGCCCCGCCGCCCTGCCGCCCCCGCCGCTCCACCGCCCCGCCGCCCCGCCGCCCCCGCCGCCCCGCCGCCCCAAAGCCCCGCCGCCCCCGCCCTCCGCCCCCCGCCGCCCTTGCCGCCCCCGTGCCCCCGCCACCATCAGTCGCGCCTCGCGTGAGTGTATCTTACTTGCGAGGCTCGGCTCACAGAGTGGTTTTCTCCACCCCCTCACTCCCTAACCCCCCCTCCCCGTTCTCAGCGACCTGTCCCCTCCCCCATTCAGAGCCGCTCGCGTCCTCGCTAACGCGATGCCGCTCCCGGCGCCGTCAATCGCGCGCGTTCGCCGGGTGAAAGATGAGTTTGTTCCGCTGGGGGCATATTCCAGTGGCGGCTGACACCCGCCGGCTGACAGCGCGCCCCTCCGTCACTCGATGACCTGGCCCCGCCCCCGTACCTGCCCCTCTGCCTTTCCGACTCCCCTCGACCCCCCGCCCCCTCCCGCCGTCGCTTGAGCTGAGGCTCCAGCACGCGCTTTGCACACTCTGCGCCCCAAACGCCTGTCACCTCGCGCACGATTCCAAACTATAGCTCAACCACGTAGAAAAAAAAACTTGGTTTGCGCATGCGCGAAAAGTAGTAGAGGTGAAGGATCCCTCTCTTAGAGGCTCCACTTCCCCGCCTTGAGGAGCCACCGCCCCCGGCCGCTGGCCTGGGTGGGCGTGGTGAAGACAGCCTGGCCTTGATGAATCTCTTGAACCCTAGAGTGTTGAAGCGTGAGAACTAAGTTGTAAGAGCGAATCAGTTATCTTTACAGGCGGTCCTTACGTTCAACTCAGCTCCCCTCCGGGAGCTGTAGGGGATGGTTTAGCCACGCCTCTCAAGGTAAGCGACGCCATGATGGTTTTTTTCTAAGTGGTCGAGTTTTAATTTCATGTCGGTTTAGGACCTTCGAGCACTTCTTTTCGCGGCTGTAAGAATAATCATGAATTGAAAGTAATGGGGGTTTCATTTTTATTCAATGATAGGCTGATGTTCATCACGAATTTGTAAGTTTTTTCTCATAACTTCCAAACCAATTGTTGAAGATGGTGCAAAATTTAGTGCGCATTTTTAACAGCATTTTTCAGCGAGAAAAATATGTTGAGGGTTCAACGTTGCTGAAAAACTGCTATAGTTAAGGTATCGTAAGGTTTCGTAATTTAATTTCTGTAAAGACATCCCAAATTGTGATGTCATTGGTAGCAAATGTATCTAATCTAATGTAGATTCGTTTAAAACCTATTTTCTTGGTTGTAATAATATCCTAAATAATATTTTTGAGTCTA
Organism: Gryllus longicercus; assembly: GCA_038098605.1. Lineage (NCBI taxonomy): Eukaryota > Metazoa > Arthropoda > Insecta > Orthoptera > Gryllidae > Gryllus > Gryllus longicercus. The sequence continues at coordinate 1,313,326 of JAZDUA010000378.1, forward strand.
TACAGCGCACACAAACACCACGTACTACAACTATAACGAAAGTACGAAGGAAGCCGTTAGATTGCGCTGAGAAAAATCTCTAAATAATGCCAGTGGCCATGTTCTAGCCTTGTAAGCTTTAAGTGAGATTATTAATAATAATAATAATAATAATAATAATAATAATAATAATAATAATAATTAATAATAATAAATTTCGTATTTTTTTAACACGCACATCATACCACTTCTCTGAGCACAAATTATGTTGTAACATGCGTTACAGAAAATTAATATTGCTAATAATGTCAGTTAACAAATGTCCTAGTTCTTTGACAATATTGGCCATTTCATTATAATTGTGATAATTTGTGCACACTATTCGGTCGGGGCGCGTCTGGGTAAAACATATGTTCTTAATTGGTTGACGAAGGTCATCATATAAATGGCTTCATTCTATGTCATTTTGTATTTTAGGTCATTCAGGAAATACGTTGGTCAAATTCAGTAGAGCATAAAGAATTTAGTTTAATATCTCATAGATTAATTCCATCCATTCGGACTCATATTATTCATACTTATATGAATCTGAATGGAATGGAGGGATGCAAAATACGCACACAAACATTTTTCATTCGAGTGATGAAAATTATGATCAGAGTTGTAACAGGCATCAATAATTTATTTTGCAATATCTCGTTCTCATTCTTTACTGTTATTGGGCACGCAACGTGCATGTGCAATGTTTAAAATAAGTAACATTTAACTCACTTTTTTTTTCGAACGAGGATGTGGTCACATTTATGGATGAAGTAAATTTTAAGTCTTAATCTGATTCAGCAATAATACGTCAAATAGTGTGAACTATATTTTAATTCATAATAAGAAAATAATAAATTACATGTATGTAAATATTACATTTATGGTACATGCAGACCTAATCTCACAAAACATTTATGATACATAGCTAACAATGATACAAAGAAATATTATTTGACTATTTACTATTAATTATTGGTATAATGATTGTCATTGATGTCTTTTCAAAGGTTTATTCTTTAAAATATTCTTCTATTTCCCTTTGATTGTTGCGGTTGATTATTTCCTAATTCACATTATTTCCTAACTCTCATTAGTCCTCTATATATTTTTTATATTTCAAATGTAAACAAAACAACTGCTTATATTATTACATTATGTGGGTATATGTTACTCACTTGACATTATCCCATAGTTCAGTGTTCTAAGCGTTCCAATTGTGTGGTAGTTGGAAAGTTGTAGTGAGGTATCGCACCCAAAGGGGTTGGCTAGATAAAATACTACGATATTCGCATATTTTCTTAAAATCTGGAAAGGTTTATGAATTTTTGAATATCATCGCATTGTCTTACGAGTTCTTTAAACCTTCAATTCTCATCTAATTTCTTTCTTTCATCACTTAATATCGTTACTATACAACACCGTTCAATGCAACATCCTCAGTCTGTTGTACGCGTACCCACAGAGGTACTCGGTAAGGGGTACGTTGAAGGTAGTACGTGACAAATTCCATTCATGAAATTTAAATAATAACTTGACAACAAGAAAGTGTGAATATACTCTTGTCCAACTTCAATACCATTTTAGTGACTAACTCTAAGGCTAAGTGTCAGAAAGCAGGAACTTTTGCCAAATAGTTGCAAAAGAATAAGCGACAAGCCCTTTAATTATAATATTGTACATTCACAAATAATAATAACAAATAATAAAAAAAACCTATGGGCTGTTCACACAAGAAAGGACGGTGTACTATTGTGATCATCATCAGCTGCAGCAGTAGCAACATTGATTAGGCTGATTTAGTCTGTTCCGGCCAAGTTGTCATGAGAAGATCATCTCTTTTTTGGTCTTATTTCTCTTTTTCCTTTTCGGAGATAGTGATAGGCCTGCTTGGGCAATCTGTAATTATTCATTCTTTGTAAATGTTCTATCCAGTTTTTTTTCTGTATGTATTTATCTTATCAGTGCCAATTGTAATCTATAGTATTTATTACAATTGGCACGCCAGTCGTCTGTCAGGATGACTGGCATTTTAATATTTTATTTGTCATGACGTTTGGTATCTGCCCAATAATGTTTTTAAATTTAATTATTCTGGTGAGTTGTGCCTAAGACACACTAAGCCTAATGGAGAGGCAAATTGTGAGCCTTGAAACGTTACGAATACAATAAGCGTTTAATAAATGCAATAGTTTCAAGAAAATGGTTTGTCTTAAATTTGGCCATTTAAGTTTTCTGAATAAATTATTTTTGCTTGCATTTTTGAACTGTCACTTACGAGTATTATACAAGAGAAATTCAGGTTTTTGAAATCTCCTGTAGACCGTAACTGTAGACCGTAATGACTCCTGTAGACTGACTACCCAAATCTGCAGCGATCGAGGTGCCGTTTTTCATACAAATAAAACAAATATGAAAATCCTACGAACTTCTCTACCTCTAATACTGTCTGCGACTTCATGGTTCGTATTACCAACATTCTGCAGCGCGTGTTGGTTGGCCTGCATTAAGACTTCTGGCTGCTCGATATCCTCAGTTCTTCAGCCGAAAGCAACTGGAAATCTGCAGCTGAGACGCAAAGTCCTTCTCAGCCCTTCCAGGAAGAGCGCGGGCGGTGCTGGTGGCCTCGCATGCTGCCTGACAGCTCAAATGCGGCTCGCTGCGTCACGGAACAAAACGGTTTGCGGAATTATTATTTTTATCTTTGCTTCCTTTCGAGATACCTAGAATCAGTGTGCTTTCTTAGTATTTACTAGATAATCTTACATTTCAGAGATGGAAACGAAGAACTGGGAGAATTGCAGTCTCCCTCCAATTTACCCTCCCATTCCGTCTCTCACCCTCTCTTTCCCTCCGTCTCTTTCCCTCCCTCTATTTCTTTCCCTCGCTCTCTCATTTTCTCATTCTATCTTCGTCTCATTCTCTTTTGTTTTCTATCTCTCATTCCAGGGTCATTAAAATAAAGCTTCAAAACGACGGAAGATAATGGTATTATATTTTTCATTCATTCATTCTATCATACGAATATGAACAGACAGAATTTAATTAAAAACGCATGATAACGATTTACAAATTCAACATTCAGTTACCTACAAACATTACTGTCCAAGACTGAAGAAAGTTGACAGAATTTCACAAAAGGTGTCTTAAGCCTCTTCCACTTTTTTATTTTTATTAGATTTATTTATCTTTTCGTTTATTCCATTTAGAATTTCTTTCTCTTCTTAAGTAGTTATTACCACGCCCTCTACAGACGCATGTAAGCTATCCATGCCCTATTCTTTTGTCTCGGGCACACCTTAATTGCGCGAAATATCACAGCGATCCACGATAACTCACTTGGGAACTGGAGAGAGAGACCTTACTCCGTCAACACCGTTTCCGTTTTCATCGGCAACTCTTAAATACGTGGAAGTCGCCATAGCACCGTTTGACAAGCGCAGTAAGAAAAGATACGAGCCATCACACGTCTCTGGAGAACAGTCGAAGGCATTTTCCATACTTACCATTGGCTAAAAATTTAACGCCAATCAGGATTCCCATTCGTAACAAAAAGGTCAAGGACAGAACGCGCGGTTATTTTATCGATACATTTTACACATTTCTACAATCTTTTCCTTGTGTTTCGCTTTTTTCTTTTTCCTGCAATTTTACCATTTTAATTTTTTTCTCTAGACCTTTTTTTGGGAGGAGGGGCACGGCCCCACCTCGCTCCGCCACTGCGTTTCCATCAGTAACAAATTTAACAGCTTGTTATGTACCTGAATTTGTTTTGATAAAAAATTTACGTCATTTCTGTTTGCTTTTAGGCTATTTTAAAAACATTTTAAGAGTATTTTATTTATCATTTTGGTGATATTTTTGATCATCAAAATCTGCCCGCTAGTTATTATATTTCTTCATCCTATGGATACTATATAAATGCTCATCTGTGAGTAGAGTGTGATCGGTAAATTAGATAGTTTTTTATTCAAAATGTTTTGGTGGAAAATTTATATCATATTACAGATTATGTAGAATGACGCACGCTTAAGTCAGTTCAGTCTACAATACGATTTTGTTCGTTTTAATGATTATCTGAAAATATTTCTGCTTTGGAGTTTCGTGATAAGTTAAAATTAAAAGTTACTGAAATTTCTGGGGGTAGGGGGATTGCCATCTACCCCACCCCCTCGCGTGGATCCGCGCTCGTAATACTTTACCTACGGGTTAATGACGTTTTCCTCGTAATAGCCGATTTCAATAGGAAGGCAGAAAATAAAATACAAAGAGGGGCAACGGAATAAAATAATAAGAGGTGTATAATTTAGCAATTGGTCAGATGTCTCCAGTTTTGTAATTGGCTGTGGTTGTGTGTTCATTAAAGCGTTTCTCAGCAACCTGTTGGCTGTAATCATGAGCGTTGTAGTAGGTATGTGGCTGTGGCAAACAGAAGAATGATGGGTTGAGTTAAGCTTCGGACTGTAAAAACAATTGAAACAACCAATTGCAGATGTTCTCTCAGCAGTGTTAACGAAGCATGTGGCTATCAGCAGTGTTATCGAAGCTGCAAAATTAAAATAGTTAGAAATAAAAGGGTAACTGTGATTCAGAAGTCCTATGATAATTTTACAAATATCATAGGTCATTCTAAGACGGAGAACAAATTTTTTGTTGGTCCACATAAGATTAGAGAGTCCTTTAACCAATTGAATTATTGTAGACTTGGTATGTGTACAACAATTTTGGTGAATAAAGAAACAATTTGCTAATGGAATAATACAGCAAAAATTATAAAAGAATGAGGGTCGCAATAATCAATTTATGTAATAAGTTATGTGCCCTAATTTTTTCTGCAAAATTTCCATTATAGTCATCAACTTCACTAGGCCGATAAGCAGCAACTATCAGACGGGGTTGAATTCCAACCGAGTCTGTTATTTTCATTATCGGTCTATAACGTACCACTCGTCTTATAAGAACATATCATATATAAACAATAAATGCCACTTCTTGAAATAAAATATATTCATACTCTATCTTCAGACCCAACTCACTTGTTCCGATACATTTAACTGACGGTGGACAGTTAAATTCTAACGGACGTCAGCAGTTAAGTGTAACTCTTCGTTTTTGTATTCGATTGCATTAAGTCGATATAACAGTATAGTATTACGAAAAAGTATAACCGAATGCTCTCTGATCAAACAAAGCTATTTTGTGTTCCGTGCTTTTGAATTACTTACTCTCCTTGCACCAAGGGCAAAAAAAGAAAACGATGGCATCGCAAGCAACGAAGCTGCGGAGGGGATGATGTATATAGGGTGTCCGAGGAGGAAACGTCAAAACGACGAAAATTAAAAAAAAAAAAAAAAAAAGCAGTCGAATTATGTTAATTTGGGTGCTTTTTTATCTCGGTGTTAATTTTTCTTTTAGAACAAATACATTAATTTCGTTTGTAAATAATAAACCATTTACGTTTCTCGAGTGTTTGTTGAATCTACAATGCAAATTTTTGTCTAGAAAGTATGTTAAAGTATGTTTTCAAAGCAACTTTTGAGTACTTATTACGGCTTCACCATTCAAAATATCCCAGTAGTTTAATAGACAAAACATGGTTATAATTGCCTTAACAGCTAATTTGCGAAGTTTCGACGTTTCCTCCCCTAACAACCTATATAATTGACAAAGCAGAGGGCAGGTTTTATTTGATATTTTAATACAAGACCCATTTCATTCAGGGGAGATTACGGGATAATTGCATTGTAAACACTGAGAGATTTGAACAACACAGAATTTGCATTCAAATTAGCGCATTAATTTGAATTAATTCAGTGAAATTCGCCACAATAAAAGAAACGTACTGTGTGTATCTGCTGAATTAATGACCTACGCATGTGTCTCAAGAATGGCGCTGTGTTTAGCAGTACGAAAACGTCGCAATAGACCTCTTGAGATGTCGGAGAATGAGGGACGCGGCGAGGGAAGCACAGGCCGGGGCGTCGATGCGTCGATGCGGAGAGCGCTGGCAGGATCGGAAGGTGCGTCTCGAGCGCGCGGAGGGGTGAGGGGAGAGGGGGCGAGGGTGGGAGGGAAGGCGGAAGCGGAAGCTTAGAGGACGGCCTCTGGAGGAGCGCGCCTCCGGAATCAATTCGTTTTCGTAGAAGCCGCCATCAGAGCCGCCCCCGGCCGCCTTCCGCCCTCCCGACCTCGCTGCTGCCGTCGGCCCGTCGCCCACACCACCACTCGCCATTAAGGCCCATTCACAACGCGAACGTAAAATTAAGCATAACGCATACACGTAAACATTAACATAAGTGATAGTCTGAAGTATTCGCAATGTCTAACATAAACTTACGAAAAATAAGAGTTTCTATAGGTTGTGAGACATTCTAGTTTACTATAGGTTGGATGTGAGAATCGATTTCGAGGTATCGACTGTGTCCTTGGCACATATGACGTTAGTTCGTCTATCGACTTCGCTATTTCGATTCTCGATTTTGAGTTAATGTACTGCGATTGGTTCATTTCTTATGTCTTACTTAAGCATAAGCACAGAAGCCTGAAGCTTCCAAGCTTCTAAGTTAACGTCCTACGTGTTGTACTTATGAGAACGCATTGTGAATGAGTCCGCTTTTGGACGTCGTTCTAACGTTTATGTTTATGCTTATGTTTAGGCAATGCTTATGTTTATGTTTGTGAATGGGCATTTACTAGCTCAGGAAAATAAACCGTTGCCACAACAGCGAATCTAACTGAAAATTTCTATGATTCGAGTCCCGAACACGACAGATTTTCGACATTTGCTAGTCATGTTGATTTGAGCTGCTGACTCGAGAAGAATTCCAGTTTGCTTTGTTGTTTTCCCTGCATTCTCCGATAAATAACTGGTGAATGGCGGAGAATTACCCTTACAAACGTGCCAAAGACCGCCAACAATGTTTTTTTTCCACCTCCGCCTTCTACACACACTTATATTATACACTACCCTACCACAGATGCCGAGAAATGAATCGGGAGATTTAGAGTTGATTGGTCCCGAATTGTTCGGTGATCTGTCGCATATACCTGGAGGTGGAAACCCCTACATGTAGGAAAGTGTCAGCTGTCGCATTCCTGTGGAGATATAGCATCCACTACAGTTACGGGACTAATGATTCCAGCAATTTTCGCACCAAGAAACACGAAATAGTCAATAAGTCTATCCATCACGAGTGTTGCCAAGGCCTCTCCGCTGTCACAAGCACTGGCGCCGCCCCCTGCACCCTCAACGCTTCGTCGTTCCCACCTCGATCCCCACAGCCACTTCCGCTGCCACGCCTTCCCCTATCTTCGCCGTTTCGGCAGCGCGCTCCCAGCCCAAGTGCACCTGCTACCCTGGCGACTCATTTCTCTCGCCCAACCGCCCGTCAGCTCCCACTTCGCCCTGCAGGTTGGCTCTCCGTTTCTACTGAGTCTTTCGGGGATATAGTAGTCATTAGCACACTTTTTCTTTTCCGTTGTACCAGAATTTCGGTTGTTTTTCATGTTGCGTCATGTGACAATGTAACTAGTTTGCAGTAAGATTCACACTATTCGAAAATTATTTGTTTCGTTTAAAAAACACGAATCGGAATTTTTAGACAATTATACATTGTATGGTTCATCTCCAATCCTTCTTGCTTTACACAATCTTGCTTACTGCCTGTCTTCTTTTTTCTCCCTCTTACTTTCTCATTTCTCTCCTACTCCCTCTCTCACCCACTCCCTCCCTCTCCCACTCTCTCTCTCACTCCCTCTCCCACTCCCTCTCCCTCTCCCTCTCCCTCTCCCTCTCCCACTCCTACTCTCTCTCTCCCACGCCCTCTCTCCCACTCCCTCTCTTCCACTCTCTTCCTCTCACTCCCTCTCTCTCCCTCTCTCTCGCCATATCTCCTTAACCCCCTTTACAATTGTCTTACTAGCCCACTACCTTCCACCTCTCCTTCTCTCTCATCCTCTCCGCCCGACATCATCTCCCTGCCTGTTTAGTTCTTGGCCATTGACTCGTTCCCTCCTTTCAGGTCGTTTATGAACATCTGCTGCTATATTTCTTTCGCTTCCACATCATTCTTCAACGCTGTCTGCTTCTTCCCTATCCGGGCTGCCTTACCCCGCGAATTCATGAGTGGTCGCGCCCGCGTCGCGCCCTTAGTCTCCGCCCCCCCCCCCGCCTTTGTGGCCCCCGCCCTCGCCCTCGACCGCTTCTGTTCGATTCTCCGCGCCTTAGCGCCGCTTACCGCTCCTCCGAGCACAGTCAGTCGGACGCGAATCTACTGCGGCCGCCGCTGAGGATACTTTTTTTATTGATTTATAGATGTTTCCTGGCACGTCTCCTGTTACTGTCATCAGCTCCGTCACTTGCAATAATTTTTTTTTTCCGGGAGAAGGCGGTGTTATTGCCGCCCTGCTGGAATAAGATGTAACCTACCAGTAAGTCTCCCGATATGTGTGCTGGTGTAGTGTTTGTAAGTGTGTGAGTGTGTAGGGTAGAGGATAGAAAGGAAGAGGAAGTAGAGATCGGCCGCGGTGAGTGCGCTGTTTTGTCAGGGCACTATTCCGGCATTCGCCTGGTAATGATCCCAGAAATTACCTAACGGTGAGTCAATACATTGTACTGCGACAGAATTCGATCTAGCTATGGATCTCCTGGTTCCCGGTCAATGTTACTGCAGAGGCAGTTGCAATGCTGTATTTGAGCTAAACACAGCCGATATAAAGTTAATTAGGCCTCTGAATTTTCAAGAACATGCGGCTGGCTACATAATCTCCTTGGGGGTGACAATTTTTTTATCTACTCTCTTGGGCGCTCCTGGCGGTGGCGCAGTAATATTTTTGTTGTGACATAATCTAACATATTTTATGATATATTTTCCAACAAATATTTATTTATTTTTGAATACATCACGTGCCAACAACAACAACAACAACAACAATAATAATAATAATAATAATAATAATAATAATACCTGTTATGTCCCGTAACATGAATATCTTTCAGTCACAATCACTCTGTTTAATGTACTGTACTCTATTTTGTACACTTGCCAATGAGGAAGTTTCAATAAAGTTTCGGTTAGTTCTCACCTTAGTCCACAATATTCTTTATAGGCAGTCGGACACGCAATTTTACAAAAAAATAATCATATACAATACAATTCAATCATTAAACGTTTTACTTACATTTCATAAAACACCTTGATACACTTAAATTATCAAATATTACGAAACTAAGATCAATGTCGTAAAACGAGTTATTAGAGCACAAGAGTTTTAATAGTCCATGACCCATTATTAACTAAATATTCAGATTCGTATTGTAAGTAATGATAGTATTAATATAACGAAGTAATTCATGACTGATGTCGTAGGGCTTCCGCGGCCAGAGTCATGATCTGGGCTGTCCGAGAGACGCCGCGTCGAAGGCTGAAGTGACGATGTTTCTTCCATCATATAGTGATCTTCGTCAGGGCTGAAGTGTCAACTATACCCCTGCAGAAGACCATCATATGATGGTCGAATAGGCGGCACCTCAGCCTTCGACCTGTCTCCACCCGGACAGCCCTGATCACAATTCGTTGCGTCTTATAAACTAGTATCAACATCAATAGGTCACTTTTCCGTTATGACTATTCATATTTAAAGAAAAAATAGAGTACATTGGAATTTTTTGTGACACGTATAAACATACGATATTCGTATTGTAAAACCTTATGACACTACGATCATAAATAACTATTATAAAAACGTTCAATTAGTGCAACAAGGATGAGAGGTTTGTTAAAAAAAGATTCGCGTCCGGGCCCACTGTACTGGGCGGCAGCGAAGGCAGCGCCCCAAGCGACGCGACGTCGGCGCCGCCCCCGCACTCGCCACCTCCGTTGCGGCGCCCCGCCCACTTGCTCTGGCGCCGCGAGCAAATCGCCGCCCCCGCCGCCGACACACACACACACACACACACACACACACACACACACACACTTCACCTTGCCGAAGCAACAGCGGCGGAGGAAATGCGGAAGCCGTCGTTTTTATCGCAGGCGCCGCTCGCGCAATTCGATAACAATTTTTCGTGGAAAGCGCCGAAGAGTTAATGTGGCAATTGTTTCTCTCAAACGGAGACACCTCCAGGGTCCACACAATCAGTAGAAAATATTGGATTTATGCGCGTATTCGTGTGCATCATGGGAGGAAGGCAGACATCAACGCTGGTTGCCGGTCTTACAAATATCAGAATCATAAATGATCTTGAAAATTTTACAAATCCGACAGCAAAAAATAGTCACACTAGGTAAAAGCTTTAACCATTCAGTGCCAATTGATTAATTCTTCTTACCAGTGCTCTCCTTATTAGTGCGCGAGATTAAGTAACTTTTTACAATCCTTATCACTCTCATCGAAATACACATCATTGAGTCCATCGATCATTAAAGGTTGATTAGTGCAAACGTAATAAAGACAGGAAATAACTCACAGTATTCACAAAACAAAACCCTATTTCTTTTCATCGTCACAATGCGTATGGGTTTACTCTGTGTAATTTGATTTGCGAATATTTTGAAATGATATTTCATGTTTAAATGAAAAACAATTACCAAAAATATTAAAGAACTACGTTTCAAATTGATTCAGCATTCAAAACAATAACAATTGTGTCAACGTAATTTAAACTAAGAGTCAATAAAGAACACAATACTATGTTACAAAACTGTGTCTATCGCAGTGAAAAACAGAATCAACGAAAGCATTTCATTAAAATGGCCACTAGGTTTGCTGAAGAGGAGATAACCAGGGATGGACGAGACCGTGGTGGTCACTTGTTTCATGTGCTGTCAACTGTGTGTGCTGTCAACGTATGGTGATAAGATTTCACCGACAAAGGTTCTGGGTACGCGGTAGTTTTAAACGTACCGCAAGTTTTCATCTCACCGACAAAGTTCTTACCAGCTGAGACAAGCTAAGAGCCAGCTTTACCCCTGACTCTGCAGCGACTCTGACCGGGAGGTCCTACGGTTCGAGTCCCGACGATGGCGGATCGTCGACGCTAGCTACAAAGCTTGATCGAACTCAACCGCTGTCTGGAGAATTCTAGCGGCCGGCTGCTCTGATCGGTAGCTTTCTGTGGTCTCTCCCATCAATACCGGGAAATTGCCGGACAAATGGACCGCGAATCACGCGCGATGTTTCTTTTCTCTTCCTCGTTCAACACACACACACACACACACACATTTATATGTACCACACACGTCGGAAGATCAGTTGGGAGGTTACAGCCCGGCTATCCCGGCTGGGACGATGCCTCAATGGGGGAGATATAAGAGCAAATGACGTGTCCGGTTGCATTAATTAATCAATCGCGCCAATAGACGGCGAGTTTAACCCGTATGGATTGACCGTGACTTTAGCTAACCCGAACCACGTTTTCCCCCTCGCGTGTTTAACAAAAGTGTAGCCCATTCAAGAATAGTACACGCACGACGTCGGGATAGAGCCATACAGGAATTCTGGACCTGCTGTTTTGTTACCCCAACCGTTCCTGTTACTGCTCTCCTGTACGGGTAATAAGGCGTGTGTAAAGTACGACTAAAGGAAACCTGCTTTCGTTGAAGCCCAAGTTGATTTGCGAACAGCCGTCTGACTAAATCGAGTGGTCCTGGTAAAAATGTCTTCGAACGAGACAAGACATCCGTCCGCGAATAATTGCGTACAAACATTTGAAGCAAAATTTACTTGGAGAGAGCGTTGTTAATAATTAAATATGTTTGTCATACTGCAAGGGTCGTCGATGTCATAACAGTCCTCATAACTGTCATGTGACTGGGAGTTAAAAGTTATGATAATGTGCTCAATTTCGTTATCTATGACTACATGTAACACAGTATTGTCTTGTAATGTTTTCTACATAGTCACCATTATTCAGTAGACTACTCGGAGATTATACTTTCAAACATTTTTTTTCATTAAAACAGATGCATCGAGGGTGGTAACGGAGAAGTAGACAGGTATATGCCGATTTTCATTTGCAACCAAATCAGGAATGTGAAAGACACACCGTTTTGTGAACCTTTATGAATGTCACGTGATTATCCACGTTTAGTTATTCAGCTCCCACGAGGTGCGCCATAGAATTTTGTTTCTATCTTGATGGAAATTTTCAGCATCGGCTACTCTGCAAAAACAAAGCTATAATAGCCTTTCGCATCTGTGTTTCACTTAGAGTTGGGACAAGACAGACTGCCTCCATTCCAGTCGACCTTGTGACGAATTCACCGGGCAACGTCGCTTCAAATACAAAGATGAGACCGCTGGAAACCTTCCCCTATGTTTCTTTTCGCTCATGGACACTCAACTGTTTGTTTTGTTTTTATTTTTTAAAGTTGTGGTGCTATAGTTATTAGAATTACGCCCAAAAGGCTAATAGAAATATTGATATGTTTATCTCTTTTGTGAACCAATTATTCTTCGGTAAACCAAATAAAATCTCTGATCAATTTCCACAATATAAACAACCAATTTAACATTGTACTTCACAATATAAACAAAGTTTAATTCTGTGTGGAGGTTAAAGTTTTATTTCAATGATACGAATTTTAATTCATTGTTCATTCAATTTACGCCGTTAAAAATTTGTCAATTTTTGTGTCTCTCTAATTAAATAGACATTAAAACAACGAAAGAACTGTTCGGTTTCAAAAATAAATGTACGTAATATCAAGATTCTTATACATGTATATAGTCAGTTAAACTGTTTCAATGAAATCAATACGTTCAAATATGCGCCGAATGATGCGAAGGAGACACATTTTTTTATAAAATGTACATATATAACACACCAGATAAAATTAATTCACAATTGGAACCATTTTTCAATTCCAAAAAATCCAAATTCCGAAATTCTTTCGCTTACGCAACACAGCGTGACATTGCGCATGTAGACAACTCGGTGAGTGCGTATCTTTGAAATCTCATTTTCTCTCAGATATAAATTCTTCCTAGAAATTATTTCCCAGTTTCATTGTTTCTATTGTCTTACTGATTATTCCCGTCTTCTCTCCGTTCTTTTCCCACATTTTACATTCTCCCATTGCAGTTCTCATCACGACATGGCGAGGATACGCATGACATTCCCTGTGGTTTCATAAGCATTCCATTTCTCGAGAGTGGTAAGTTTTTTTCTCACTTCCCTGACGCCCTGCCGCGCCATGCTTAGTTACATTGCCTCTTCTTTCTTGACCCCTGTAGTCAGCTTCATCTCCTCCTTGTCACTCTCTAAGCTGCTCCGCCCTTCCAACCATTCCCTTTACATAGCCCCTGTCACTCCCGCCACATTGCAAACCCGCGACCCCCGGCCGACTCATTTACCTTCCTCTCTATTGCCACCCTCACCATCCTGTCACTCCAATTGAGCTCAGGTTCACTCCTTGATTGTTTATAGTGGATTTCATGGCACATCGATTGCTAAGGCTCCTTGTTCAGTAACATCAGTGCATGTTATATAGTGGAATATAGGAGTGTTCCTCCGAGTCGGGACCAGCTCTAAGCTCCGGACTGGCCTACTGATACGTGACTAAAGGGAGAGAACATGTCAAGGGAGAAGAAGTAAAGACGATCCGTGGCTCATTTATTAGAGTACTGCCGCATCAGGGTACCACTTGTTGGTATTCCAAATCCTCTGGCGGTCCTAGGCTCGAGTCAAGATGGTGGAAGACGACTAGCTAGCTAGATAGAAGGCAGCCACTACCAGGAGAATTCTAGAGACCGGATGCTCTGCTCGGTAATATTCTGAGGTTTCTCGGATCAATACCAGGCGAATGCCGGAGCAGTACCGTATCAAATGGGTCAAGGGCAGCGCGCGATAATTTCTTCCTCTTCCTCGACGTATCCTCTCCCGTGTCATGCACACAAACATTTACTACACACCCACGCGCGTCGGGAGTTTAAAACTTTTCCCGACTAGGCCGTGCCCCACTGACACTATAGGAGTAAATCTCTCGCATGCCGACGTGTAAGTCGGCGCCAGATCTCACCACCCAGTGATGAGGAACACCGCCACCTCTCGAAATAAAACATTTACTTCTGTAACTGCTATCTAAAGCCATAGCTGTAGACCGAAATGTTAACCGAAACATAAATCAGTAAATGAACAGTCAATCAATCAATCAATTCTTTACTTGCCTTCCCCAACCAACCCCTAGCCATCACCACCCACTCTCGCCGTCGCTCCGCATCCCTCTGCCCCTCGCCCGAGCCTTCTCGCGTACCGTTACGCATTCTGTTCCCCCAGCGACCTCGCTGCCACAGTGTGGCGGCCCCGCCCCCGCCCCCAATCCCGTCCCCGTCCCCGCCCACAGCTCCGCCCCCGCCACCCCCGCCCCCGCCCACAGCTTCGCTCCCGCCACCCCCGCCCCCGCGTTGGCGCGGGCTCCGTCGCGCGTGGCTGCGTTGCGCCGACTGTTTGCGCGGGCGTTTGTACCTCATCCGGTGTGTCTACATGTTACGTTAAACCGCTCGCGTGTTTGACTTGTGTGCGGATTCGTCTGCTGCGTGGAGGGGGAGGGCGGTCGCGAGGGAAGGGCGAGGGGATTGTGGCCCCCGTGTTTACTACACCTGACCCGCGACCGGAAGTGGCGTCAGGAGCGTGCGCTCGCCGTCGGCGTGTGTCGAGTGACGTCATTCCGGTACTACGGCGAGCAATTAATTTTACAATGTTGACGTGGGCCGTCGTTTATTTCTAGGTGCTTTCACGTGTCATTCTCTTCGCCCGGGTGCTTTTTTTATTGTTTGCCATTGTGAAGCGATAATGTTCAATTGTCACGAAATGACAATTATTTTTGTCACTTGAGTTCAATTCGTTGAACTTTACAACATTTGATTTTTATTACATGACCTGGAGATGACAAAAACACATATGGGATGAATGAATGTGACAGAGATTAGAAATCAGAGTATACCAAATGAATATTAGCGTGGCGCGGAAACTATTTCTATGAGAAAGAAAGGAACTGAAGTTTGTATATATCAACATCTACTATTTCAGCTCCACTTATTTTTCTGCAATGATTTTAAATACACTTGCATAAGAAAATTCATTATTAAAAGTGTTATCAATTTCTATTTCAGTCGCCAAGCAGTATTTCGTAGATTTCTTGAAGTGTACCTTAAATGAAACAAGGGGTGCTACAACAGTACATAATTTTTCGCATTATTTCTAACTTTTGCAATTGTTTTAAATATTCAGAGCAATCACCAAATATTACACCTGCACCATTTTTTTGCGCGTCCCTTGTTCGATTTGTAAAACAAACTACAAAATTGGAGCTATATTGCAGAAAATGTTTTTTTTTTATAATTTACAATTATTTCTAGCAGAAATTACGTTAAAATTTCTGGTTTTCTAAAAAAAATGTACTTGGTAATTTAAGAAGATCTGCTTTTTGGAACACATTTTATTAAAGACAATCATTTCTGTCTTTAATATTCTACTTTTGCGAAGTTAACCCTTTTTCATTTTCAAAGATACAGGGAAAATTCTGGAAATAGGATCAGCACCACTTTCTTAATGTATTCGAAGAGAAAAATTTAAAGAAAAAATTGAAGCAGTTTTTGAGAAAATAATTATATAAAAATTTCCCATATTTCCCGCAAATTTACGCAAAAACTACTCACATTTTCGAAAATACGTGACCATATTTCAAGATCTTTGAAAAACAATTTATCAGGGAATATCAGTTTTGGAGACAATCATCTTGATGGAGGAGCTACCATTGTTCACAGGATACACAGGCGCACACACAGACAAACGTTTTGCCCTCAGTTGATTATTCGATATCAAAGGTTCACTATTGATAGACTATGATTACATAAGGTGTCCAAGGAAGTAAGTTTTTGTTACCAGGTTTCTCAATCGAAAAATTCCCGTTTTTTTCGCAGCATTGCAATACTTTTTCTATTCTCTGTATGCAGTATGAAAAAATCTGACTGAAGAACAAATTTATTACGTGTACAAAATATTTATGCCTGCAGTCTAGGGATGTCTAAAAGTCTAGTTAAGGGATGTCTAAAAAGATGTACTAATATAGAAATAATGACACATAACTAGTAGTGTTACAAAATGGTAAAGACTTTTCCATATCAGTTTTCTATTTCCTTTGGTCTCGGCTACCTATTCGAACATGCCACATACTCTTGCCTGCTGCCATTTATCTCCGCCCAAAATTCCTTTTTTTTAGAAATGTTCTTAATTTTTCGGTTTACTAATAATAGAACGGAAATATAATTTTAAGAAGATTAAAAACAGAAAAAACGCATCCTAAACGGCAATTTTCTTTGAAAAAATTAGGGCCGTTTTTAAGAAAATGGCGCTTAAGCACTACAGTATATTCGAAATTTGAAGCACTTTTTCACAGAAATGTTTTGAGTTTTCGAACAACTTCATTAAAAGTCATTTGATACACATGAACTCTAGTGTTTACAAATCAATGAAAATGTGCATATTACCGGTGTGAGAGATATTTAAAAATATACATTTGTGTAATTTAAAAAAACAATTCCCCGAAATGAACTTCACGTAATATTAAAGAGTGCAATTAGCAGTATCTGTTCAAAAAGTTCAAAAAAAATTGGAGTAGTTTTTGAAAAATGACTTTTGGGCGTTTCTGAAATTGCTAAATTTTGAGCAAGTTTTGGCCAAACACGGTTGAGTTTTCGAGAAGCTATTTGTGACATGTAAAGCACAAGTTTTTCCTGTAAATAAACTCGCCCGTATTTTAATAACCCGTGTGCAAGTTATAGGAAGTCAGTGCAATAGTTTATTGTATTGTACAATGTGCTGATTACGTTACTTTAATAATCAGTCACAGCGCATTGGCGTTTGCAGTGCCGTGTCTTGCCACCTCGGGGCCATTTCATATCGCTCTGTATTCAATACTCGTGCGTGTAAGACTGTTAATTTGCTACTTCCGTGGTTCAATGTGTATTACAACGAACTGATCATTCTAATCACAATTACCTGATCTATGAACTAATTACATCTCACGTGAGTGTATGTTCATCCTGAAGAATTGCTACTTTATTGTCGCAGCAATTTACTTTATTCGTGCACATTGCACAAAGGTATTATGATGAACTTCCTGCTTAAACAGTGACTGTGCGGGCAATCATTTAACGACATGTTTATTTCAAGTATGGCGAACATTCCCACGTATTCAGGCCTGCCAAAAAGCTTACCCCTGGGTGCACCAAAAACTTCTAGCATGGACGGCACTGGGAACGACCTCCTTGGTACATCATCACGCACGTCAGTTCACGGTACATCATCACTCCTTGGTACATCATCACGCATACGCCTCCGCCAATGGCTATGTGAACATTCTTTTTAAATTATTTGAAAATTTTTTGAATTTATTTGAAAATTTTAGTCGTTATCGAGCAATATTGCATGCAATATTTGAAATATTTTAACTACTGGTGTTACAGAATGACACAGATTTTCTCGTACTAGCTTCTATTTTCGTTGTTCTGTTGCTAGCTATTCGCTAGCAACTTGCAACATGCTCTTCCCAACTACCATGTGTTGCCATCTAAAGTACTTATTTAAAAAGAATTGACATTTTTTAGTTTCACAATGGTTGAACCGATATATTACTTAATTAATATTACAGAAGAGTGAAACCTTGTCCTATATGACACTTTCCGGTGAAAAATCGGAAATTGTCTTAAAAGCGGAGTCGTTTAAACTTCACTGTAAGCTTTTTCACAGAACTTTTTAGTTTTCGAAATTAATTTGAATTCATTTGAAACACATCAACATACATATGCAAAAATGTTTAAAAATCGCTGGAAATATGAATATGAACGGCGTGAAACAT
This sequence comes from Gryllus longicercus, assembly GCA_038098605.1. NCBI lineage: Eukaryota > Metazoa > Arthropoda > Insecta > Orthoptera > Gryllidae > Gryllus > Gryllus longicercus. Next base: position 1,331,208 of record JAZDUA010000378.1, read on the forward strand.
TGAAATAAATTACATTTTTGTAATTTTTGAAAAACAAACAAAATTAAACAGCGACATGAATGTTCTGTCATCTCAAAGAGTACAATTAGCACTAATTACACCAAAATATTGCAGAAAATAGTTGGAGCCATTTTTGAGAAAATGGCGATTTAGCGTTTCTAAAAGTGCGAAAGTTTGAGTTTGTTTTCACAGAGACTTTTGAGATTTCAAGAAATTTTATATAGCATTGTTTAAAGCACACGTACGTATAAATGTAATCATATGAACAAATCTACGCTAAGGTAAATATTAACAACATGAGGGACATCTTAAAAAAATTAAATTTTTCTAATTTTTTAAAAAAATATGAATAGAGCAATAAGGCGTTTTTGTCTTCTCATGGAGTAAATTTAGTACTATCCCAACCAAAAGTTTAAAAAAATTGGCATGGTTTTTTAGATATTTTTGTTTTTTGTTATTTTTAAAAATTTCACGTACTGCACGCCATATTGCGCGAAAAACACTAAAAAATTTAAAAAATGTACCTGCCCTTAATGAAAGAATTAACTATGGCCGGCAATTTTATTTGAAGGGAAAATCTCTATCCTCAATTTTGTGGTTGTTGGAAGTTGTCGAAAAATATTCAAACTTTTATAATTATCGAAAACGCTGAGTTAACAGTAAAAATCGGATGTAAGCCATTTACACTATTCTGGCAAGAGATTTCGTCGTCAACAGTGGGTATGGCCAAGTGGATGTATGGAGTAGCAGTAAAACTAATGGCAAATTAACTCTATGGACGTGAGTTCGAGTCTCGACGTGGAGTAAATATATTTTCTGGTTAGAAGCACTTCTATGTTGTCATGTAGAAGTGTAATATTGCGGAGCAGTTGAAAGTAATGCGAGAATGAATGTTTTATTGTATCACCATGGTGCACTAATTTTCTTTTCATTTAAACACTTCAAATTCCCCGAAGTAACAACTTAAACAGTCAGCTTCGGCACAGTGTTGTGGACATTCAAAATTATTAGGATGCGGTGAAGCGCGCTTCAAATTACATGAAAATATTACTTTACAGTATGAAAGCTATTATTGTATACTTTTCAAGTGCAAGCTATTAAATTATAATTGCTCGGGTTTCCAAATACGTGTTATGAGAGCGAGTGGGTAAAGAAAATAATATGATATTTTCATCAGCTGCAACATATCACTAGAGTAGTCTGTAATTACCCATATTTTGCAAATGCATTTGTCAGTATTAATAAGAGATTATTGAATTAACATGACTGAGCAATGGGAGCGAGACACAGTTCATGGTCATAATCCATATTTAATTATCATTATCGTGCTGTTTATTTAGCAGATGACCCGCCTGCAACCGTTACAAAATGAACAGCTTGAACTATGTAGGAAAGACAGGTTTATGAAAGTTACACTTTACAGGACGGCCATCAAACCAAAACTTTAAAATATTACATTGAAGTAAGTGTTTTTAATTCACAAGAGTTTCGTAATTCACAAGTGTATGGTTCTGAAAGTGCTAAAGTCTGAGGGGATACTGAAAATACTAATTTCACTTTCTAGAAAATCAGTCCGTGGTGAAATGAATATATTGCACAATCATCGAATCGTCACTGGTGTAAGAAACGTAAGATTCGTAGGTGTCCATTAGAGTGAACGATATTTTAACAAAATTAATATTTTGTACTTAATAAAAAATCTTAATTAAATTACCGCAAACCCAAGCTAAGAGAGAAATATATGTGAAAAATAACAACTTTGTTCGGCAGGCGGTTGAACATCAAATGGCAAATAAATGGGATGTTTTAATGTACGTACAAATTAACTTACAGATTTTTCATAATTTTAATTTATAAATGTTTAAATGTGTGTTAAGTAAACTTTGCAATAGGAATTATTGATAATATTCTTTGAAGAAAATGTAATAATTTATGATTTATTACTCCCTGAAAAATACGTTTTTCAGAGCAATATTCAAAACTCGTCTATTTTGTTGACCTATGGCTGAGGCATGAAATATTTCTAATTTTGCACATAAAGGAACAATTTTTACAGGACCTGTAGTCCTGCAAGAGGAATTTTGCTCGAGCGCCACGATAGTGAACGAAATACCCGCTAGATGACAGTCCAATATGACACGTCACGATCGAAATGCGCACGACCGAGAAATTCGAAGGCTTGACGCTCGTTGTGTCTCTATCTGTTCTGAGATTTCAACTGGAAAATCATATGAGAAAGAACATATTACATAAGGGAGGTATCATTTTGTGTGTTATTATTTTTAATAAATAAATTTAAAAAAAAGAACCCATATTTTTTGGAATATTGGAAACTTCGAATACTGTCGACAAAAGACGGGAACAAAATCTGGATGAATATTCAAGACCTACAGTCATATGCTCTACTTATAAAAATGGTTAATAGTTAATGAGATGAACTAACGGTGGATTTCACTGACAATACTGTCGTCATCTGGATTGATAATTGGTCTGTGTGTGTACTGTTCCCATCACATTCTTGATTCAATTTACAATTTCCCTCTTTCTTTTTGCACTATCTGCATTCACTATATAGTAAAGCCGTATTAGTGGGCTCCTTTAAGGGGGAAACGTGAGATTCTATCCCCTATTTGCCGAGTTATGAAGGTGTGTCACCCTGCTGTGCGCTATAAATGTGTTCTTCCAGACGTAGATGTTTCTACATGACATCAAAAAGGCATAAAACATAGTTTGACACCGACAAGGTGAGATAATGAATGTTGTGATGTGTTGACATTTTACTTCTCGATGAAACTTGATGATTTGAGAACAATGAATGAATCAACGCTGTAATTGATGAATCGGGAGGAGGATAAGAATCAATGTGGAAAACAGTCACGTAATGGTCGTGTTTGACTCGACTGACTTGAATGGTTTGAATGAATCTCATGTGCTCTGTTGAGTCATCAAATGTGCAGAGTGAGGAAAAGAGAACATCTGTACCACGGGCGATGGTGCTGGGACAGCAATGCTTGCATCGGAACGAACTTCCAGCGGCGCAGGAGCTGCAAGTGTTAGGGATCCACTTGTGAAACATGAAAAATCACACACGAAAAATACAAAAGCATAACTTTCTTCATTCTTGCACAAGTCTCTACCCACTGTGACCTAAAGATACTCTTGGTGTAGGGAAGGAACGACACCAGCCGACATGGAATTGAGACTTAATGGCTACCTAATTTTCGTAAAAAGTAGGTCTGGCCTCTTATGAAAGATAGTTTGTCCATTTTCCTTGCATTTCATTTAGACAAATCATTTTCTTTTCTCTATAACCCTTTCTCTTTTTGTGTTTCTCTTGATCATTGTTTTTTTGGCCTCAGACACTATTAGCTTTGAGAGGGTAAAGAGTCATACATTTTATTTTATTTTTTATCTGAACTTCCTTATTTATGTGTTTCAGTTTTGTTCATATTTCTTTTTTATTCCATAAGATGTTTACTTCTACCTGGAAGTCCAGGCAGATCTAAAGGTGTTGTGCAGCCGATAACCCTTCGGGAAAGAAATCCTTGAGTAAAAAGGTGATTTAATCAGTCTAAAACAGTAACACATGGTTTGAACTAACCAACGAATTTATGGAAAGTTTGAAGAGTAAAATTTTGAATATGCATTCGTTTCATGTTAATAGCTGCTTAGGCACTGGTCTTGACATATTTTTATGTAAATTTAACCTTCGGTAGATGGCGTAGTAAGAGTTAGGAGTGAAAATGGACTGCCTGCTGAAAATCTGGTAAAAAAGCTTTTGATCAAAATCGATATCCTCATGAAAATGCCGTAATAAGAATACGAGTGCCTCAAGTAATATTATACGTTCTTATGGACGGTCACCCCTCTCTTGTACTGATTTTTGTTCACACGTTCAACGTTTTTTCGAATTGTCTCCACACTCCACAATCTCTGAGTAATAGACCAAATCCTTGTATTGAAAACTTCATTTAACCTGAAAAAAAATTCAGGCTATTAAATTTCATTTAGTAACAAATAATTACTTTAACCATCATCGTCGATTAGTCTCACGTAAACATCGGTTTTGTTAAAAGTTTCCTGGTACACATGCTTTAAATCGTTTGGCAGTTTATTTAGTCAAATTGTTTGGCTCGTCAGCCTTCGCAACCTCGGCTTTTCGGGCCGGCTGTGATGATTTTTATTTCATATCATCAATTTTTTTTAAATGTGTAATGCCAAACAATGGAGATTTCAGGTGTAGAGAATAGGTGCAGAGATAAAGTTTAAAATGACAAAAACCTTTTTAATACAAAGTGCTCTTAGTTTTCTTGAGTCCTATTCCGTTTGATTCATCATCGTCATCATCGATGAAAATTACTTACGGAAACCTAAAACATTACGTACCATTTTGGACTCTTCAGTTTGCATCAATGTGCAAAACTTTGCTTTAAGACATAGTTACCATTGCTTATTGGCTGTCCTCAGAAGTCAGAGGACTTCTTGATTCCAAACACCGACGTCGCGCGTTCAATTGATTGATTCTTTCGTTTCCGGAACTTCTATGATCATTAGTTATGTAAGTGAAATGCATGTTAATATTTCGAGAGGCGTTGTTGTTTCCCGCCTCCAGGCATCTCCACCAACGGATACCGATCCTCGCGAAACGAGCTCTAAGAGCGCGCGTGGACTCCCAGTATATGTGAGGTAGTGTAATGCATCCAAATGTGTGTAAAGGGAGAGGAGGGAGCAAGGACGAGGAAGGAATGATCGCGCCCGGTTGGTGGCCCGTATATTAGGATACCGCTCAGCATTCGCATGGTGTTGGTCGGAGAAACCCCGGAAAACTACCGATCAGAAAAGCCTGCCTCTAGAATTGTTCTGCAGAAAGCGGCTGAATTCGATCTAGCTGTGAAGCTAGTGTCGAAAACCCACCACCACCGTCGGGACTTGAACCCTAAGATATCTCGGGGCAGCTGCAAGGGCTGTTGTCACTGAGCCGTCTCAGGCGGCGCGCAAGAGCAAGGCGGGCGAGGGTGAGGGCGGGGGGGGGGGGGGTGGCGCGGTCGCGCGGGCGTTCCGGGAGCAGAAGGACGTCCCGAGCGAATGTTTGCATCTCATTACTGCCCGCTACGGGGTACACAAAATCCACTCCAACTTTATACACACGCAAACAGGCGCGGCCCTTATGAACAGTTTTCGTTACGCTAAGCGAGATTAATAGCGGTAGATAGCGCGCCGCCCGCTCGGCAGCGCGGCGCTGCGAGGCGTGGCGCGGAGGCGCGCGGCGCGGTGTGGCGTGGCGTGGCGTGGCGATGCGCGCCCAGCTGTCATTGATTTCAGGGCGAGCTTCGGCACGGATGAGGTCGCCGCCTTCGTCTTCTCTTCCGCTTTCAGCACCTCCAGCATCTTCCCTACCTTCTTCACCTCCACCTCTGCCTCCATCTCCGCTGCTGTCTCCATTTCTGCCTCTGTGTCCATCTCCACCTCCGCCTCCGCCTCTACCTCCATCCCCCTCCGCCTCTGCCTCCGCCTCCACCCTCGCCAACGCCTCCGCCTCTGTCTCCATCTCCGCCTCCGCCTCCATCCGTCTCCGCCTCCAACTCTACGTCCGCCTCCGTCCTGTCACAGCCTCCATGATTCTCCTTCTGCCCTTCTGCCTTCGACTCCACCGCCGCCGTCGCCCCATCCAAAGCCTCTCCCGAACTCGCCGGCCCTGCTTAGTCCTCCGACGTCGTCTCCACACCTGTGTAAGACACGGCCTCTATCTCCACCTCCACCTTCACCTCCTCGGCCACGGCCGACACCACTCCTGCTTGACCGCTTTATACAATAAAAAAGAGAAGCAAAATTATGGCTTGTTCCACTTAATTGAACATTCCGTGCTATTTAGCCACTTTTTTAATGATAGATCCCCTGATTGACTTCAAAAGATGCCTAAATCTGGATGGTATCCTGAAAATACCAGATTTGCTCGATGGAACTCGAACTCCCTTTTTTATCCACCCTTGTTCATTCGCAGTAGATGATATTAGTCAGATGCCTATACGTCCTGTAAAGTTCTGAAAATGCATGTTTGGTATATTTAAAATCGCGGAAAATAATCTTGAAAGTGTTTCTATGCATAAAAACAGACTATAAATAACCATGAATTGAATAACAGTTCTGGATAACCTTTGGTGGACAGTATCAAAAGATGAGTCGATTTATGCTAAATTACTCTACCATTAAAATATGTACCAAGCACAAATGTTGAAAAAGGAATACTTTTTCTATACATGATTAGTAGTAGTCTGCAGCATCAAAAACGGTCCAAAACAAAACCACACAAAACCGCGGAAAAGAACAAAAATTAAAATGCTCTCCTATATATCTGCCACAATTCAAATATTTTACTAAATCAGTCTTTACAAATGTTGCTATAACAATATCTAGTACGCTATACAGTACAACAGTTTTTTATGTACCCAACTTTGTCGTTTGTCGTTGACTCTGCGATGGTTCTGGGCGTTCTGGGCGTTCCAAGCGAGTCTCGTCGGTGGCGGATTGTCGACTCTAGCTAGGTCGAATTCAACCGCTGCCCGGAGGAGAATTCTAACGGTCGGCTGGCCTGGCTTGTATTTTTCCTTTGTTTCTCCGATCAACAGTAGGAGGATGCCGGTGCAGTACCCTAACAAACGGGCCATGAACCGCACGCTATCTTTCCACCCTCTTCTTTGTCTTATGTTCACCCCGTATTTACACACACACTTACATACAGTACATTACCGCACATGCCGGGACACTGTTTGGGAGCTTAGAGCTTTTCCCGGCAGAGGCGGTATCCGCGCGGATTCCCGCACGCTGACGTGTGGGTCGGCGTTCGATCTCGTCCTCCAGTGCAGGCGGAAAACTTGCCGCTCGGAATAATACATTCGTTACTTCAACAGGACTGATTGTAGGAGTAGGCATGCCCGGAAACAATCTCTCAATCTACTGATATACCCCGATCATAAAAAAGCGCAACACGTATGTAGGCAATATAAATGGGCAAAAGGCGTACGCCTTGGAGCCTTGCTGTCGCATGAAGTCATCTGTGTCGTACGCAGCGACGCACTAAGAGAATTCCACCGGTACACGTAATATGTAAATAGATGAAATAACAGTCAAATATTTACATTTTTCAGTCAACATCGCAACTGTTTCATTGAAATAAAACCATAATACCTGTCATATGGCCGGGGGATGAATAATTTCCTCTCGAATTCTGCGCGCTTTGGGCATTAGTAATGTAGGTGTTTTTGGCATTTCCCCCGAGTTCTTGGATATCTAAAAATAACACGGTTTCCTCCCACACACTGAATGTTGCATAATTTTCTTTTAGCACCAGCGTGCATTGGAAATTAGTAATGTAGATGGATGAAAAAGTCACCACTGTTTTGTGAATTATATTCTATCATTTTTCTAAAATTATACGCTCATTTTTTTAATAAAATAATTCGAAATAATATAAAGTTTGTTGTGAAAATGATATTTTATGTAAAATTATATTCTCCTATTTAAAGTAAATATATTAAGTTTCTAAATGAGATAATTTAGTGCCTAAATAATCCCGAACTAGAGATGCGCTAAATTTCACAGTGCGCAATGCGCCATGTTGGATGAGAGTGAACGCTTCAAAGCGCAGCGACCAACCCTCCTAAAAGGTCATCCACCCCGGCCACGCTCTCGGGCACAGATTACAATCTGCGCTGCCACTCACAATCAGCACTCACCTGCTTTCATGGAGCTCTCTGTGTGCTCTGCTGCCCACGCGGCGTTCACACTAGAGAGCGCTTCTTTCACTTTAATCTTCTACCTCTTGCGTGCCATCCCAGGAACGTTGCATTATTTAGATAAATTGCGAGTTAAATTAATCATACTACATTATGGAGTGTAACTGCCATTTATGATCATCTAGTAAAATGAAGCATAGCAATTAATTAGCGAAATTAAATGTAGTTAGAATTATAGAGAATCTAGGGCTGGGAAATAAATTCCCAGTTGTTAGAGCCTATCATGTGCAGCGAGGTGAAAACTCTTTCATCGGCTTTGTTAGCTTATGCCGTGACACCGCCATCGACTCTCCGGTGACCCATAGGACCTAGCTTCGAGTCGAGTCGAGTCAAAGTCCAATATCTTCATTACTCACCCTATCGCACATAATGTAGATCTCAACAGTCATAAATCGGACTTCGGTATTCACATGCACCTTGACAATACCCGTCATCTCAATTACTCAACATCTCAATTATTTTAGAGTTAATTACGTATACTCCAATAACAAAATATCATCAAATTAATGAAGAATATTCCCAGATACTTTATATTTCTCAACATAAAAATAATTTATTCACTTCAGGAATTAGACTGGTAAATACATATCAGTAAAAATGAGCCCCAGAAAGTATTGACTACAAAGTTATGTACAAAAATAGAGTAATAGCACCAAACTTTTAACTTTTGACCATCTAGAATTCCAATGTCAGCCTTCGACGTTCCGCCTACTTTGACCGTAAAGCGGTTGGCTATACAGATTCATTCGGCGTTTCTGCTATTTCCTCTTAGAATTGATAAAACGCGCACTTCCTAGTTTGAGGATGGTTTCTTTGAAGAAGCAAAATCTCTCGAGAGATGTTTAGGTGAACAGTGTGTTTTTATACGATGTCCCTTTATCTGTTAATGCCCACGGCTTCCAGCCGTGTAACAAATAGCAGCAGGAAGTCTTGTAGATAGATTATTTCCGACAGAGATTAGGACCGACAGCTTCTGTGGTCATTATTTCCGTAAGTGTAGTGCATGTTTTATCACAGGATGTGGTGGTATTCTTTCTTCGCTTAATTAGTTTCTCCAGCTACGAACAACACGTCGGCTTGCGTAGTTTTGCCCATTCAGTTATCTCCCACCAGTGAGGCACTGCCCTAGTAACGGCAAGCTCTAAGATGATCTTCCAACATGCGTAGTGCATGTATGTGATTGTAAGGAAGGAGTGAGGATAGAACAAGTAACAGGAAGGAAAGATCGCGCGAGGTTCGTGGCCCGTTTGTTAGGTTACTGCTCTGGTATTTGTCTGGTATTAAACGGAGAAACCACGAAAAACTACCAATCAGAGCAGCCGGCTGCGAGAATTCTACTCCAGAAAGCGGTTAAATTCGACCTAGCTATGTTGCAACTGTGTGAAATCCTGAGACCGTTAGAAATAGAATCCTAGGACCTCCCGGTCAAATGGAATTGAGAATTACTTGATATTCTGAGGCACCTCAGGTAGATCAAGTATTCTTGGAATATACTCCAGTGTACCCTCATATTTCCGAGAGAGTGTCCCTTAACTTAAATGCGTGTCCTAGAATTGCAGACAACTAGCTAGATCCACATTTTAATACGCTCCTTCCGTATTTAGAGGGGCGGAGAAAGATGGGTAGTTCGAGCGACACTATCGCCCCCAAAAAGAGAGGAGAGGAGTTCGCCGAGAATGGAAGGATCGTGGAATAGTAAATAAAAGGCGACTTTGCAGTGGTACTAGAATTCGAATAGTAGAGTACTTGTTTGTTCCTAAAGTAGATAGTAAGTGTACTTGTGTGTACTTGAATAAGTCCTATACAAACTTGTTGACAGACATTAACTTGTTTTTGACATAGTTTTCGACTAGCCTGAGTTAATACAATAGATAGAGGCGCACGTAGAAGAGTAATTATAACCTTTGAAAAGCGCAATAATTAGTTTTTTGATTGATTGGTTGGTTATTGATTTCCGGCGCGACAGCTGCTAAGGTCATTAGTCTCGTAAGTGTAGTACATGATGCTATCCCGGAAGGTGGCAGTAATATTACCTCGTTGAATGGCGTGATCCGGCTCCGGCCTGCTCGCATTGCGAGGGTTCTCCAACCAGAAATCTCTCACCAGCGGGGCACCGTTCTAGGCGGGACAACATCTAATGTAAATAAAATAACAGCAACCCCTGAACGGAAAACTATGGAACAGTACGTTCGAGAGGTCATCAATTCAATTCGTGTATTACAAGGAAAAATTGTCGCATAACTGAAGTCTCTAATAAAATTGTGTGTTTCTACTATATTTCTTCAAATGGCATAAGAAATACTAAGACACGCATTTCAATATTTTACCACTGAAACACACGAAACAGAAGCTAGATAACCAGATCAGTACCCAAGGAGTCGAAAGGTCTCCTAGGTTAATTCTATGTTTTCGCGAAACATATGTAATAGACGATTCCTTTTTTAACAAAATGTAAATAAACTAAAATTATAAAAAGTCAGAGGAAACGATGATTAGAGAACACACACTCCTGTCTACAAAACGTTACAAGGTCGTAAAGAATGACAGGGTTCGAAATGACGTCGCTGGGCTTTCTAATGTTAACAAAAGTTACGATATTTAATCTTCATTAATAAAAAGTTGGACGTCCGCCAATTGCTAGAAAGGTACCTTAAAACTTTGCTTTATTTTACCTTTTGTTTTCTAGTTTAGCCAAACATTAATTGAAGATCACTACATTGCATTTTTTTATTTATTGTTAATGCAACGAGTAGGAATAGTAAGCAAACAAAATTGGCATTTACCACTGATTCAAAGTCTCCATTATTTCACGCTTCCCTTGTCACGACTAAAACGGTGTCAGTAATTTGCTATGTTCCGGACTTTGATGTGCAAATTCGTGACTCGAAAACTAGCTCAGTCACGAAAGGAATGTAATTTAGAACAGATGGAACAATCAACAGTGTGGCAAAGTGCAAATTGCATTGGAAATGCTCATCCGTAACAGATTGTGTGCAGTGCTTGGAATGTTACGGTCGAATGGTTACAGAATGCTAGAAAGGTATGAGAAAGCTAAATGACATTTCGCCACTTTGGGGAGTTTCAAACATTGTTTGGTATTATAGACTTTCAGAAAAACTGATGTTGAGCTTATACATTTTTTGTGATCTATAATATAAGTTGTAAAAGGTGGCAACCTGATAAGGGGGGAAAAGGAAGCGTGTAAAGATAGCGTGGCTTATCATAAAACTTATGTTTACCTTAACTTATTCTGTGTATCATTCATATATACTTTTCAAATTACACACGAGCTTACATCATATTATTTTCTCGACCAAATTTATTTAATTTAGATTCCTTTCACCAAAACTGTGCATGACATACGTCTTTATTTAACTTACATAAATAGATATTATGTATATTGCTGGACTTCAATTATAACATCAAAAATTTGTAAAATTGGAAAAGTTAAATATTTTGTGAATATGTTCTACGTTTTCATTATTGGAGCTGGTAATTTCATTCTTAATGCAAAGTATTCAATTAGAGATATTTAATGTACAACTTATTTAAAATGTTGGTAGTTCTTGTATCATTTTAAGGCCAAAGGTGACAATTTTCCAAATATTCCTAGACAAGGCTTTCTCAAAACACGGATGCCCCATGGCCAATGTCTAAAATTACCTGCAGTTTTGTATCTAAAGTTGTGTGCTATTTTAATTAGCAAAACGTTTTATCTTGTATGTAGAATACAATATCAGTAACCGATATCTTTCTGAATCTTTTTGATGGGATATGTTAAACACATTGCATGCTGATTCTCTTTTCTAAGACTTTTTTTCCTGTCATTTTGTACCGGTTATTCTTACAACCCATCCTCTTCAATCATTCACCTCTTCAATTCCATTCCGTCTCCGTCGTTGTGTGTGCTAATCTGGATATCTCAATTCTTGCAGAATTTCCTTCCCTCTCGGCCTTCGCCGTCGTATTGCCTAGTGGATGTCTTTGCGGGCCGCCTGCTTTTCCCGCACCCGCCTCGTCCTGCCGCCCCCTCGCCCGGCCCTCCTTCGGGACGGCCCGTGCCGCCCCCGCGGGCCCCAAGCCTGACCAGCCGACCTCTCACACGCCCACCACCCGCATCCACCACCCCACCGTACCCTGGCCTCCCCTATTCCCCCCTCTACATAGTTCTCCGTCTTCCCTGGCTCTTTCAACCCCGCTCCTTCCCATCCCTATCTAGTCCACCCCGAACCTCCGTCGCTTCTCTTTTCCTACCCTTCCACACCCTCTCCATCCCTCCCCATCCATTCTACCACCCTGTCACTCCGCAACGATTCTCGCGATTCTCACTACCCCATGCCCTTCTCCTCTCGTCCACCGTCCGGACCCTCCCTTCTCCCACCCCTCGTGCCCGCCTAACCCTGAGCCACCCGCGCATCCACCGCCTCCGCCTCCGCCGCCGCCGTGCAGGGATAGGGGCAGCCTTTTCGCCGCTCCGCGCCGCGCTGCCGCTTTCCCGCGCGGGCCGCGAGCCTGTTTTGAATAACACGGATTCCCGCGCACGGTCGCGTCGCGGGGGAAAGCGAAGCGGAAATCCTCCCGGTCGAAGCCTCCGCCCCACCCCCTCCCCCTTCCCCGGTGGCCGTGGCGCCGGCGCCTACGCCAGCGCCGCAGCCGCCACGGTCGGCGCCCGCGGGAACTTCTATTACGCTAGGCGGCCAGAATGCTCTCAGCGGTCGCTTTTCGCTCTCGCCGCACCGAGCGCATCTTCACCCGTTTCTGTGAGTAGAATTTGGAAAAATATGTGGTATGAAAGGGCAGAATATGTACATAAATCTAATATAAAAAATCAATGTTTATTTGTTCGTATTTTATGAGCTGCCGTTCATTTGATTGGGATAAAAATTTGTCAACGTATTTCTTGCACTTGCGCGAAGAATGTAGGTACAGTACAATGGGAATATGCGTATGTCTTTGGCACATAGACGCAAAATGTGGGTGTACGTTTATGCTGACGCAAGTACTCCTGAACAGAAACTACGCAACCCGCCGGACCTTCAAGTATTAGGCGCGTCTTTGGTGCATATTCTGCCCCTGCGCTTGTGAAATATCGGCCGAAATTATTACGTGAACCTTATTTCGGACTGGTAAATAAAGTTTAATCAATACAGTGGCATAGCGAATGCGTGCCCAAACTTAAAACAGAACGTTTTAACAATAGGATGCTGAGACCATTCTCTGTCTCTGAGATCATACGTTCCTAGAACGCATAGAAAAATTTGTAGAGAAGGCGAGCTTTAAAAAGGATGTTAATGCGTTCGGGGCTCCTTGAATGAAATTTTGAGGAAAAACAAACAAACACAAGTCCAATCCCTTCAAACTTTCTATAAGTAAAAAAAGCACATGTTATAAATTCCTGTACCGTACTAAAGTCTACCTTTACTTGTGATACTTTGCAAACTAAAAGCCAATACAAACAGCAACATAACCGTACAGTATAATTAAATATCCAATATCTTATATTGCAAGCAAAGAAGTGTTGTGATGTGGCGAGAGTTCTTATCTGTCTTCCACACACAAAATATTTGCAGCAACTGATTTCAGGTCACTCACGGTATTTACTCCACAGTCATTGGATGTGCGCCCGAGTCCAACTCCCGAAAGCCGGGTATCTTTCCCTCCGCGCACTCGTTCGGCGCGGCCTTGTGAAGCTGGCCGTGGATTTTGCCCCGCCGCAGAATCTGAAAAAAAAAAATTACCTCCTCCCGCGTAAGGTCGCAGTCGCGAAGGGACCGGCTTCGAGCGGTCTCTACCTCGACGCTTCACGCCTCGACTCAGTTCAGTCTCCCAGCCTCACACGCCGCCGTCTGTTCGGTTCCAATCTCACTAGTCGTATGCCCCATCTCCTCGCACGCAAACGCCACCCCAACCGACTGTCAGTGTTTTCTCTTTGAAGTCAGTGAAAGCGTGAGTTCAGAACTCACTAACGTAGAGGGCATTGTCCATCTAGGCGGCAATTGAGCGGGGATTTCAATTTCATGGCAGTATGTGATTGGTCACAATACTTGACAACCATGTCCAAATCAGAACAAACCCACACTCGCAAGAAAATATTTCATCTATTAAAACTTCTGCAGAGTTTACCGTTAAACGTGATTAACAATCCCGTGACTAGTAGCATATGAAGTGTAATACATTGCAATAGCGATGCATTTTCGGGTCCATTAGTATCCAATATAAATGAGAATATGTAACAAATATGCTAAAAGACTGGTAATATGTAATATCAAAATTCACTCTAACGTAAAGGACATTCACAAACAAAATAAATTTACAGATTTGGAAATTGCTTTAAAAATATTTGTTAAACTAATTTTAAACATAAATAATGCATGTCCTAGTGAATGAAATATTATAAGAGAATACTTTTATCTCCGAGAACAATGATTGGCATCGTAGAAACCGCCTAACAATCACTGTAGTCCAACACGTTTGAGACAACCAAAATCTCTTGTGAATTGGGATCTGGGATCAAATAGCACGATCTCACTGATACTTGCCACATCGAGAGATAATATTCTCTGCTCTCAGGCGCACCTCACGCATTAAATATGCAGACATCTGACGGGAGGCGCCTCGCGTCTTCTGCACTCGATGTGCGAGAAAATACCATAAGCCTATTTTTTAAAATAAAAACTATTTTTGAAAAATTATTAAATGTTTTTTTTAAATATATTTCAATTAAACGGGTAAAAAGTAAGAAATTGCAACATATGTAAAATATGTAACGTAGTAAAAAAAACTGTAAAAATATGTAACGAAAAATTTAGATATTCATATTGTGTTAGAATTTTCCTGATTCATCAACAATTATTATTAAATAAAAATCTGGAATCTAATTAATCAGTATTAACAATATTATGCTCCTTGATTTTTTGATTTAATCAACGAACGTTTTGAACTCTCTGAGGTGACTTAGGACAACAAATGATGTCTGTGCAGTGTCTCTGATATAGACGTTGTATTCGTGTCCCGACGGTTGCAGGAGTTTCGACACTAGTTTCATAGCTAGGTCAAATTCAGGCGCTACCTGGAGGAGAATTATAGCAGTCGGTTGGTCTGGTCAGTAGTTTTCCGTGTTTTCCCCGATCAATATCAAGCGTATTCCAGAGCAGTACCATAACAAACGAACCACGGACCGCGCGTGATGTTTCCTTCCTCTTTGTGGTCCTGTTTGCTGTGCCACTCATTACGTACACGAACTACGCCACTTACAGCTTGTCCCAGCTGGGATGGCGCTCCGCTGATGGGAGATGGGGGGAAAACCAGCAAGACGACATGTAGGTCGGTGCTGAATCTCACCATTCAGCTAAGAACAACATCGCCATCTCCCCTCATAAAACATGTACTTTTCTTACGGGGCAAGGCAATAGCTACTTAACTAGCGAAACACAAAATAATCAAACAATGAAGTGTTTGGTGTCGGATAAGCTGTTGCATTTATCGGGTTGGAACCAAAGTTCTTTGGATTTTATTGCAGACGATTAGCAGCAGGCGCCCGAGAACTCTGTTATTCCATTTCTCTACTGGCGACAGTAACTCGCATCTGGTCATCATGACATGCTACGGGTTTACTCGCGCAACCAGTGTCGTGAATAAAAACGATCGGTAAGTCGTTTCCTTTGTTTTTCTACAAGTATGGCTGTCAAATTATGCAGCAGTGTGTTTCTGAAAGGATATTTTTAACCTAAAAAGAAAGAGGTTTACACAAAAATATAGGGAAAATATTCTATTGTTGTAGTTTTCGGTCAAATACGTCGTTCTCTATAACAGTCGTTGGTACATAAAAACTTCATTAACTGTTTCTTATCACTTTGCCGTGTTTCAGGACAAGCTTTCACTTGTCTCTTCTTCCGAAATGATTGGACTCATTTAATCTTCTTCTCTTGAATGTTATTTTGTCATATTTTGGAAAAAACTTTAATTTTCTATGTAACCCTGTGTTTTCATATTCCTTTAGCAAATTTGTATTCATCTACTTTTTCCTAAATATTTATTCTACACAGATTACATTCAGGTTTGCAACATCTGAGAGACTAAATCGACAGCAAATGCACAAGTACCGTCACTAACTGCTGTTCTAATTTGATTTTATTTACTTTTGTCGAAAAACAATAAAAACTGCATGTGACGCATGTAAAAGAATTATAAATCTGCTCACGTTTCATAGATTTAATTTTTTCTTATATTTTATTATTTGTTGCCGACTGATCTCCCGTAAAATTGTAGTGAGAGATTTTCAGCTCCTCCAAACTGGACTCTGTACCACAGAAAAGACACTGTACCACTGTTTCCTTTGATATTTAGCCGTATCTAATGTTCCTTTAAACATACTTTTTTACGTTTTTGTTGGCCTATTTCCTTGCGCTCGCAATGTCTTTTGTAGATAAACATGTGTCAATGCATCGTTTTTGTCAATTCTCCTTTTCATAAGTAATATTGGTTTTTAATTTATATCTACGTCTGTTGCCTGTTTGATCCAGTCTGGTATACCTTATTTCAATTTATCAATGTTCTTTGTTTTCATTTTCTAAGATACAACTTAGGAAACATTTTTTTTGCTGCCATTTCGGCTGTCACTTAGCCACGTCGCTTTTCGGATTCTGCTATATTTTTTCTAACTACAATTTGTTCTCTTTCTATCACATCGCTATTACTATCTTCTATACTAGAGATACCGCTACCGCTGTTTCCCGGCAGCACCTCCACAAATACACCACCACCAGCAAAAATATCTTCATGAAAACAATCTCTCTTGCAACCTAAATACGATTAATAGTAAAAACAGAAATAAGAATAGAAAAATAATGTGTTTTTTTATCCATCACCCATCTTTTCTTTCACAAGAAAAAAGAAACTTCGTCATGGTCATTTTCTCCGGTTAACAATCTTCCTCTTTCGACTTTTTTTGCTTTTCGCGCAGTTTGAGTGTCTCCAATACCACCGTCCCGCCCCCCTCCCGCAGCACTTCCCCTCCGCCAGTTCGCCTCGCGCTCTTCCTTTTCCTGCTGCGCCTGCCTACTCCCCCCCTCTCCCCACCCCCGTACCCACGCCACCCACGCCATCCAACGTCGGCGCCGCTTTCGCCCAATCCTGCGCGCCCGAAAACCTCTTCTGCCGCTGCCGGCACCTCGGCGGGCTCCCTCCGTCTTCCCCGCCCCCGCCCTCGCCCCCGCCCTCGCCCCCGCCCCCGCCCCCGCCCCCGCCCAGCCACAGCCGTGTCTGCGCCAGGCGGCAGCGCCCGGCCGCGCTCTGTTCGCCCAGATAAGAAGATGATTTCCTTTGCAATACGGCGTGTTTCCTCCGCCCAGATTAGGGTAACGCGGCGGCGGCGGCGGCGGTGGGGGAGTGAGGACCGAGCGGAGAGGATCTGAGGACGCAGGCAGGGGGGTGCGCGGGGGGGTGCGTCGTGTGAGGGTGGCGGTTTGCGAGTGTGGCTCCTTTGAACGCCGATGATCGGCTGGCGGGGGCAGGAAAAGACGTCTTAGCCGCTCGGCGCGCCGAGGCGTCGCTGGGTGCAGATTTGGGTCACAGCGCAGTTTCGCGTTTCCCTTCCGCCGGTTGCAGTGCGGAAGCAGCGTTCTGTGGCAGCGAATGCCAATGCGGTATTTACGTCAAGACTGTTTTCCAGTTCTTTCGCTTTCTGGAAGATCACCTGTTATATGGCGGAAATCCTGTATCTCCAATACTTAGTGTCTGGATTTTCCTTTGTATTTTTAATGCACATTTATCTGGAAGACAAATAGATATTTAGAGGATACTAACTTTCAAAACTCGGCATTGGTAGGAAGTTTATTATAATTACTTATTACAATCGAGTGAAGATGCGTCAGTGCGTAGCGCGCTAGATTCGCAAATCGCGAGGCCTGGGTTCGATCCCGGAGGTGGCCATTCTAACCGTGGTTGTCGTGGATTCCCTCGGTCACATAGCAAATTCTGCGATGGTTCCAAAAGCTCACGAACTCCTCCCGCCTCTCACTACCCGACCAAACACTTCCATAATAATAATAATAATAATAATAATAATAATAATAATAATAATAATAATAATAATAATAATAATAATAATAAATAGCTAGTGTACATGGCGTTGCCTAGATTTTGCATAAAGATGCTTCTCACTAACACAAACAACTGCACTTTCCGGGCATTTAGGTGCAAAAAGATTATTTGTAATGAAATTTACATTTTTGTGAATGAAGATATATTTTAATGAGTTAATATTAAATTGAAGTGCCCCGCATTCCCCCGGTATTCATTTTCATTGCTTATTAAACAGGAACTCTATTCTATATACTCGTCATACCCGCCCACATTTATCCATTCTATTGCATCCGTACCCCACTCGGCCTTACGTAGCATTGCTGTGCCCCTCCCCCAAATCTAGGTCTATTTACTCACTTCCTAATTAAAATACGAAATCTACGCTGAAAACATATATAACTCGTAACTATTCTCTTTATGGAGTCTTATTTGTATGTAAATGAATGAGGCATTTTAGAGTTGGATTAATTCGACCTTTGCAATTGGCGGGTTTCCCAGGCCTAGAGTCAGCCACGCCGGGGGGAAGGGAGACAAGTGGCAATGAACGTGAAAATAGATTGTTTCAATTTCAAGTGGGTCATTAAACCGAATTGCCATATATTTTGTTTTGAACAATACATCTCTGATCATTTTCAAATTATTTATGATTCTATTGCAAATATTCCCTATATTAACATCAGAAAATGAGCAAAACGATAAAATTTACAAAAATATGATGATATTATTTAAAGTAATGAAATATATGTATTGAAAATATGTTTGCTAAATAGATAATGTATGTTAAAAATCTATATATGAGGCTATGAATGACAGAGTGCACTAATCCACAAAATTGTTATTAACGTATTTTTGTGGAAATGCAGTCTTTGAAGGCAGACCTATTGACTGCACTGTGGGCTAAGCAACCTTTTTCAATCGACTCTGTTGAAAGCAAAGTGTTTAGTCCACTTTGTTGCTAACAAGAGTACGCGACGTATATTCGCTGGCAAAAACATTCACTATATGGGTAATAATAACTCATTTATATGTATATGAGATGAAACAATCGCATCTAAAGGTCCCTAAGAGATAGGATAATGTTTTCTATATTATATTAAGAACTTTTCAAACCTCAAAAAAACTAGTTATGTGTTCTGACAAATCGGGAGCCAAAACCGCAATATTAAACTGTCGGTACATTTAAATTACATATTAAACATGTAATTACGTTTTTGTATGTCCAGATCTGAGTATAGTAGAAATAAATAATACATTTCTAATATGTGGCCATTCATACCTTTCTTGCCGCCTAGATTTTGGTCTAATATAAAAAGAAAAAAGTTCATCCACATATTTGTGTGTTTACATATTGGCATTCAGTAATACAAAATGATAGGAAGAGGAATCCATTCACAGTGATTCAAATGACCAAATCCAGCTTTGCTTTTACCAATGTACATGAACGAAACATTACGAACAGGAAACAGTCAGAATTGAAAATTAAGGTGAAGGGGTTGAGAATCCAATAGCTGCGATTTAAAAAAGAATCTCCTAAAAGTTCAATATACATTTTCAAATAATGAAATGTTTAATTTTGTGACCCGTGATATTAGTCAAACAAATTCACTTACAACAGAAAATACACTGCGGCTCTTACATCCCATTGGTAATACAATCAGTGAAGGATCTTATTCCATTACTGGCCTTTATTTGCGCAATATGTAATGACAACATTAACAACAAATCGATCATCGGCACAGGCTTCTGGTGGTGAACTACTAACCGAAAACTTACTGGAAAAGGAATTGGAAGAAGTTGGAAATGGCTTAAAATTAGTTTTCAGAGTTCAATATGATTTAACTGTACTACATTCTATTATTATGTTCACAATTTTGTTCAGAATAAATGCAATAAATATATTTTGTTCTTACTTACATGTGTTACCTTCAGCCACCTTCTAACATGCCACATTGACTTGAGATAGCAACATCCCGAATCAAATAATTCTATGTATCACAAGTTTCAGGAAGTATTCAAAAACATTTTTTGTCCTATTTCCTTCAAAGTGATTTAGTCTATTCTTCCGTTCATAGCCTCATATATGTTTAGGGCGTTGGGAAAATATAGTGCAGACTTTCTTTTCCAGCGTCTATATTTTTAATGGGCTAGTCAACGCTTATAGAATACAACAAAGAGCTATGCACGCACGTCGAAACAATCCAAACGCCATCTCCGTCTTTCGCTCCCGCTACCGGACAGAGTACTTACGCTCTTAATTCAGTCGGCGCACGTCCATCACAGCGCCGCGGGTGTTGACTGGGCGCTAGGGGTCGTAAAGGAGCGTAGGCCACAAGTGATCCATATCCGGCGGCTCGTATGGCGGGGCGAGGCCGGCGAAACATAAACGGGCCGTCATATTCCTCCAAACTGACCGGAGGACGTCGCATATTCGAGGCACTTGGTTCTCCCCACCCTCTTTCTCCCCAATCCCTTCGCCCGCCCACGGCATCTGCCTGCCCGGAGCCGTCTCCTGCCTGCCTCCTCGCAGCTGACCCGCCCGACGAGACAGCGCTTCTTGCTTTGAACATTAGTGCTTCTACGAGCTACGCGTTTAGCCCGGTCAGGTGGCTCAGAACATCAACTGATGTGAATGCAGTGCCACTATCCTGAACTTCTTGACTTCGTCCAGCCACCTGCCTCGCTCTTGCTTCGCTCAGCCATAGCTCCGACTTTGCACATTAGCCCTTTACGAGCTAAGCGTTCAGCCCGGCTGAGGTGTTTCAGAACATCAACTTCTGAGAATGCAGTGCCCATATTCTGAACTTCCTGACTTCGTCCAGCCACCTGCCTCGCTTTTGCTTCGCCCAGCCATAGCTCCGACTTTGCACAACAGTGCTTTTAGGAGCTAAGCGTTTAGCCTGGCTGAGGTGTCTCAGAACATCAACTGCTGGGAATGCAGTGCCCCTATCCTGAACGTCCTGTCTTCGTCCAGCCACCCGCCTCGCTCTCGCTTCGTCCAGTCATATTTATGCTTTGTACATTAGCGCTTTTACGAGCTAAGCGTTTAGCCCGGCTGAGGTGTCTCAGAACATCAACTGCTGGGAATGCAGTGCCCCTATCTTGAAGTTTTTTGTATAGTGTTAGAAGTAATCTTTACACTGTACATGTAGATTATTAGCCACAGGACCTATCATCTCTTCATAGAAATTGTTGCATAAGTACACGGTGGAAGGATAGGTTCCCTAGTAACGCGCGGTGCCGCTGTGCTTAAAGGCGGCGAACATACTTGTATTCGGTATTTGGTGAGTCGCGAGCGACCTCTCGCCAAATCCCGAGTAGTGTGGATGGGTCGGTGGCTGGATAATTTCTAGAAATTTATAAAATGTCACTTATACCGTTCTGCTTTTCATCCATTCATACAACAGTCATATTTCCTGCTTCTACAACATTCATATTGTGAAACACAAACATGGTATGTTTTAATGAGAATCTCTGTAATAAAAGAAATGAAATTATAATAAAACAGTTGATTGCTCGTCAATACATTGGGAGAGACTTGTCCGTCTCCTCCCTCACCCGCCAGAGCCACCTGTTCCCACCCCAGCCCTCGTCCTCATTCGCCGCGTATCCTCACCACATCCCCCACCTCTGTATTCTTCGTCAGCGTCACGCCGCCGTCACGCCCTCCCCCCGCCCGCAGGCGCCGTCCGTCAATTGCGCGCGTAAAGGCCCGCGTTAACGCGCCCTAAAGCCGAGCGGCGCCCGCCGTTGCCGCGCAGTCATCCCGGATAAAAATATCGAGTAAAGCGTCTTTATGGAGTCGTTCCAAATAATGTGAGGCGGCGCATCCCGCGAGGTTATGGGGCTGCAGCGCGGCGCCGGTTCCTTTGTGGGTGCTTGACAGCGGACGAGCGTGACGACGCGGTGCCCCCCACCCCACCCCAACCCCGTTGCCGCCGACCCACTGAGATGGCTCAGTGACCGTAAGCGTTGCTGCTGCTGCAGTGTCTCAGCCCTGGCGGTTCGAGGTTGGTTGATTAATAAGGGTTTTCCGGGTGCGTCAACTGCTATTGGCATTAATCTTGTATGTAGTGTGTGGTTTCATCACAGGAGTTTGTGGTGTTCTTCTCCCGCTGGATCCCGGCAAGATTCGCCCCCGACCTATACGTCGGTTTGCTGGGATTTACCAATGCAGGTGTTTTTCGCAGGGGGCCCGCCCCAGCCGGTACAAGGTATAAGATTCCGACTGGCCTCCAGACGTGTGTTCTAGTGTAGTGCATCAAAGTGTGTGTGTAAGGGGAGAGGATAGGACAAGAAGAGGAAGGAAAGATCGCGCACGTGGTCCGCGGCCCATTTGTTGGGATTCTGCTTCTGCGTTCCCCTGGTTTAGAATGGAGAAACCGCGGAAAACTACCGGAATATCAGTTGGCATCTGGAATACTCCTCCCAGAGAGCGGTTGAATGGGGCCTAGCTATTTAGATAGTGTCGAAAATCCTGCCTCTGTAGGGGCTCGAACCTTCGATCCTCCCGGTCTGACGTCTTTCACTGTCATCACATTGATGCTGGAGCTCCTAGAGTTCGAGGCCCTAGAATGGCGGCATTTTGATTCTAGGTACTTAGCTAGAGCGAATTTAGTTTTACGAGTTTTTTTTTATTAATGTCAAGTGAATGCCGGAACAGTATCTTAACAAACGGGCCTGACACCACGCAATATCTTTCCTTCCTCACGCTTGTTCTCTCATTTCTCCTCTCACACACATATACACACATGCACTACACCATCCCACATTTCGAGAGAACTGTCGGAAGCTGTGAACCTATTCCTGATGTGGGAGATAAGGGACGTGCTAGCATTTATTTTCATTGAAGAGAAGCTGGTTTTATTAGAGGGTTTGACTTTTCTATTACATTCCAGTATCGATCAGATGGAGATAAGAAAATTTTAGAAATATCATTCTTTGATAGAATCGGAAAGAGTGTAAATGAAAAGTTACGGTGTTTCCAGAAATAATTAAGACTGTAACTAAAAACTATTGCCCAAAACATAACGAATTATTTTAGCTCTCTATGTCTTGATGCTGACCATTCACTCTAACAGAACCATTGACATGGTGCGTAGAATTCCTCTGGAATTCCTGGGTCGTTGGGTAGCATCCAAATCCAGAGGAATGTCTATCAGCACACGAGCTGCGGAAGAGGTAATAATATTTGTCTCTGTGGCCTCCTTCCATCGCTTCTCGCATCCTCATTTCTACTTCCTCTACCTACTCCCTCTCCGACCCGTGCACCCCTGTTTCGAAGTCCCGTTTCCTGCTTACCCATTCCTCGGCTATTGCGATTGCCTCATTTCCCGATTTGTGTCACTGCTCCCTCTCTTCCCTCTCTTCCATCGGAATTGCTCAGCTTTAATTGCCACTTACTTCCGCTTAACATTTATCATCTTCCCGTTTTCTCCTTAACGTTCGTTGATATTCGCAATTCACATGCTCATCGGCCTCGCCACTCGTTCGTTCACATGACATCTCTTTTGTCGGGCGTTGCGTTGAGTTCACACTGTTCCGTTTGAGGTGGTAGCTTCTGAAACCATTATTGAACTAAAGAAAATGCTTATTAAAATGTAGTCACATTTCTCGACTGACCTTTACACTGTACTGGGGCAATGCCGCCACTAGTACAATTTTCAAAACGAAAGTATTTACACTCCAGGCGAAAAGAATGCGGATGTATTTCGCCATCCCGTGCCCTTATTCCACGTGCCGCAAAACTATATATGTAAGAAAACTATTAATATTAAAGGATGTAAATTATCTTTGCATATCCTGTTCTTCATTTAAAAATTTCTGAGAGATGAAGTCCTTGGACAATATAGACTGTACTTTCAATGCCTTCGTTAATCACAGAAATGAACTTTTTACTATGCTATTTTACAACCTATTCTTTTCTTTTCTCGCCTAAATTCGCTACATACACACGCATTTCGCAGTCTGAGGATTCAGTATACTTGTACATACAAAACATAACAGATGATACTTAAAATAAAACAGCAACTTTCTACTCATTATAATGCACTTGAATGTTTTATGTCCATGGTTCTGGTTCTTGTTTGCTTGATACTGAACAGTTCGTACACAGTATTCTTTAATGCAGAAGACATTATTTAAAAAAAACTTTTTATTGTTCCCTCGCAGAGCACTTATTTAATTTTCTTCCTCTGTGCAGTTGATGCTGCGCTTCCAGTCTCCGCTGCACTCTCTGTGTTTCCGCTCTGCTACCGCAGCCGCCTCCCTTCTGCCGCAGCCACGTCACCGGCTGCCACTGCACTCGGTGCACCGCCGCGCCCGCTGTACCCGCCGCCACCGCCACCGCCACCGCCACCGCCACCGCCACCGCCGCCGGCACCGCCGCGCCCGCTTCACTCGCCACCGCCACGTCCACCGCGACCGCCGCGAATGGCTTGACTCGGGACCTCTGCCGCAAACACCGGCGCTACGAACCCCACCTCACGCCTCTCTCTCCCTCTCTCACCCCGCCGCGTCCGTTTCCTGAACGTGCTCCACTCCGCCCCTCCCCACTCTGCCCCGTCCCGCTACTCTTCGCTCCGCTTCGCTCCATCCCGCCCCGACCTGCCCTTCCCCACCCTACTCCGCCTCTCTACATTCCGCCCAGCCCCGCTCCGCAGCCCCGTCCCGTCCCGCTACTCACCTCTCTACTCCACCCCGCCATGCTCTTTTCTGCTCTGCTCTGCTCTGCTTTGCTCTGCTTCGCCCCACCCCGTCCCACCCAGTCGCTCCCCACCCCTCTCCACTTCCCCGCCCCGTCCCGCCACTCCCCGCTCCTCGCCACCCCGCCCTGTTCTGCTTTGCTCTGGTCCGCTACGCCTCGTCCCATCAAGCCACGCAGCGCCGCGCCCCGCCTCTCTCCCCTCCGCCGCGCCCCTCTCCACTCCGCCCTGCCCTGCTACGCTGCTCTGCCCCGGTCCGTCCCGCCTCTCACCGTTTCACTCCACTCCACCCCGCCCTGCTCTGCTCCGCCGCGCTAGGCCGCGCTCCGTCCCGTCCCGCCCCACCCTGTCCTTCTCCGCTCTATCCCGCTCCGCCACGCCCCTCGCTCCGCCCGGCACCGTCCTGCACCCCTCCTCCTCACCTCACCTCGCCCCGCTGCGGCCACCGCTCCGCCTCTGATGTCGCGACCGCTGTGTCACCGCACCCCACTTCATTGTACAGTCATGGTCAGCCGCCCAACCAGGCGGCGGCGCGTTCTGCTGTATTTTTATCGTTCCTTGTGCATCGTTTCTCTCTTTGACATTGACAGGGCTCTTTGACATCTCTTTGAAATAGACAAAAATTCGAAATATTCAAAAGAAATTTTAAACTCTCTGGAAATTAGTTCTAAAATGTTTGTGTATTCAGTGCCTTAGTTTGAATTTCGTTGCTTTTGAATTTTTTCAAGTTTTTTATTAATATCGAAATATTTTGTTCGGTTACAAAGAAATGTAGTACATTGATTCGCGTATAAATAATTTATTTAGTTACAACTAAATATTACAAACTATATTTTATTTAAATACGGGTTTAAAGGTTCATAACGTGTTTGAGTTATGTTAATTCGCCACCGATCGCTAGTTAAGCGACTCAACTTACTTTTCTTGTTAAACAATTATTTTAATTTCATTACTTGTATCATTTTTTAAATATTTTCTTTACCACATCTTTAGAATAATGACGGAGGCAAAGCCGACGAAAGCCGGCTAGGAAAATGAAATCCAGTTGACAAAGATGATTCATTATTTCATCGAAGAATAATAACAGCAAAGCCATGTCAAAATGTCAAAATTTCCAAAATAGTGCATTAGAGTTATTGAAATATAAAAATTAAATTAAAATTGATTTAACTATCTGCGGAACACATGTCACTGCTAAGGCATTTTATTCTAGCGTTTTCAACGTAAGAACATGGGTGGACTTTCTGCCGTACGGGCAATCTTTCCACTTCCCCTGCGGCCTCAGCCAATCAGAAGCAGAACTTCGGCGGGCAAGCGAGGTATTTTGATTGCGTCGCTAAGAGCTTGATAAGGAAACGACAAAATGACTGTAGTGACAGCAACTCGAATCCGCTCTGCCTGAAACATAAAACACTCCTGAAGCTTGGCCTGCGATTTTTCCGCATGTTTGCCGCCAATGTCACCAGTGTATTTCTGAAATGATGTCGACGGCTTCCGCGGCCAGTCATGATCTGGGCCGTCCAGGTGACGCCGCGTTGAAGGCTGAGGTGTCGATGTTTCGACCAATATATCGTGGTCTTCTTCAGAGGTGTGGTTTGGAACTATGTTGGTGGAAATGTCGGTATTTCAGCCTTCGACACGGAGTCACCTGGACAAACCAGATTAGTGTACTTCTTATTTTATATAGTACCGAAAGCATTAACGGGCGCAGTCAATATTAATTATTATATCTGGGCTGGGAGGCCGAGGTCCAATTGGCGTTGAAAGGCCAAATGCTTCGTCCACAGCTGCGGAGGACATTTCAAGTGGTTCTTAGATGAACTGTCCCAGATGGCGGCTGGTCAGTCGCCAACCAGCTGCCATCCCGAACACTTCGCCCAAGATTGTCAGTTTTCAAAGCTGATAGTAACGAAATCAGAAGCAAGCAAATACGATGGCTACTTCGCTATTTTAAAATTTCATTCTGAATAAATGGTTTCTCGTTATCAAGATTTGACAATGTAGGATATGAAATGTTGCATATTTACTACTCGCAATCCAATACACATGGAAAGTGTGTACAGATTTCAAGTTCAAATTATTTGATCTCAGGTTTGTTGTCATCAGTCGATCGATATTATTTTGCAAAAATAATTAAGTTCATGTAGAAATTCCACTAGTCACGTTTTTCAGGTGTAGTCAAATGTTCTTAAAACATATAAATATATACACTATGTGATCAAATGTAAGCGGACACATCCAAAATGGTGTTATGGTGTGGTCGTGTTTTTCATAGAGGGGGCTCGCATTCATTGTTGTTTTGTGTGGCACTATCCCGGCACCGGCCTACGTTGATGTTTTAAACACCTTGCTCCCCATGTTGAAGGGCGATTCGGGGATGGCGATTGCATCTTTCAACCCGATCGAGCGCCTGTTCATACTGCACGGGCCTGTGGCGGAGTGCTTACACGACAATAATCCCTGAAATAGACTGGTCTGCACAGAGTCCTGACTTGAACCCTATCGAACACCTTTGGGATATTTTGGAACGCCGACTTCGTGCCAGTGCCGATACTTCTCGTCAGTGCAGCACTCCGTGAATAATGGGCTGCCATTTCCCAAGAAACCTGCCAGCACCTGATAGAAAGTACGCCTGCGAGAGTGGAAACGGTCATCGAGGCTAAGAGTGGACCCACATCCTATTGAATTTCAGCATTACCGATGAAGAGCACAACAAATAGGTAAGTCATTTTAAGCCACGTGTCCGAATACTTTAGATCACATAGTTTCTACACAGGAAGGCTCCTCCGAATTACAACAAATGCTCATCGGTTAATTTCAAACAGACAACTCCATAAAGAACTGAACCTCCCACTTACCTCCCACCTCTCTAATAACTTCAATTCAAATATAAACTCAACAGCCCAAGCCGCACAGTGTAATCTAGCATCAATCAACTATTTTTTAACCCATATTAAAAATAGATTCCCCATAGAAGCGTTTCTAAAAATATCTTTCACGTAAGAGCTAAAATAGTTGGTGATCTGTGTCCCTTACATCAATTTAAAGTTAGTATAGTTAAATATTATGTTAGAATAAGAATAGTTGTAAATCAACAAAATACGTATGAAGAAGGTAATAATAATGAACTATGTAAACACCAACAATAAGTAAATGAAGTTAAAAACACGGGAAGGCATTAAATATTGGCACTATCGACGTGCACAGCCCAAAACAAGAAGGGTTGGGTTGTGTAGTTTTGGGCTGTACAGTTTTGGTCCTGCTTATCCATTAAACTTTTTATTTATTAATGACATTTTACTTATACATAATTTGAATTCTGTTTGATTTTTTTAATATTAGGGCGTTTTAGACGGCGTTTAATAGTATTCCGTCTCGACGGTCATTTTTTCTGTGTAGTTTGGCTAATTTTGTGGATTTTTATAGCACTTTTCTAACAAACTTTGATTTTAGACACATTTTTAGGCGTTTTTGTGGGAAGTCGAGTCTGTTTTGTCCAGATATCAAAGGTACATTCAAATTTATCTTCGTGTTCTTCCTTAACTTCGTAATCTTCACTGTAGGTAAAAATTGTACATTTTCCTTTTTTTATAAATTTGGACAATTTAAAAATGTTTTACATACTTCACTCTATATTTTTATTGGAATACATTTAATATAATTTAATGACCTTTTGAAAATGACTTGTAAAAAGTTGGCAATATAACATATCCATTGGTTTTTTGGGGGAACTGAAATTTACTCTCTATTTTCAAATAACAAATGTTTATTTACAATTTGAAGAAATATCGCTTCAAAATTAATTTTAAATATAAATTACATTAAAAATGTACATTTTATGGTTACTTCTTACATTATGTATTATTATTATTATTTGAGAAAAGTTATCAGTAAACATAAAAATAATTGTAACAAATATTGACATTTGCGTTGAAAGCACACGTTTTGACTTTCACGCTAAGTAAAACGCCAAGTTTGGCATATTTCAAGTTTTAGTGTGCGGCCATCGCTGTAAATTTTATACATAATTTTTATCAGGTTAACTTTACACATTTTCGGAAAGAAAAACTTTCATTCAGTAAAGCTAGGGGATTCCTTTCGAAATATTCAGGGGGCCTACAGCCCTCCTGTTCCCTTGCCCCGCCCTGTGCACACGCCTATGATTAGCACGCAACAAACATTCCCTCATTCTGCACAATGTTCGTGATTTTCACTCGTAGTTTTTAAATCACTGTACGAGGATAATGCAATTAGAGAACGCTAACCACACTACATGGTCTAACGGCTGATTCAGCTTTAGGAGATGCGTGTTGTAATACTCCGAGCGAGTGGCGTACCACTGTTTTTAGCGTGTTGTTGCTGTAACAACGAAATCAATATTGAATATAAGCTAAATAGAAGTAGCACATTAGTGATCAAGGTTTGTTTAATAATCATCAGGCTAATACTAATCAGGCATCACTAATACTTCATTTTGAGATAATGTATGTAGTATAGCACCCACCAAATTCCTACATTTCCTTGTAGTTGTTCAAATCAGTTGTTTTGCGGGAAACGCGTTAGTAGTAGAATGATCACTAGACGTCAGACGGCTTTATAAATCCGGTGGAAAGTCTGTGCGACCTTTTAGAACAAGGGTGTCCAACTTGCAAGGTCTCAAGGACCACAACTAAAACCTTTAACATGTTTGCGGGCCATATTTGCATTACTCGGGCAATCCACACGTGTCCCCGTATTGTTGATTTTGGCAGTTTGCCCGGTTTGTCTGAAGGGGGGAGGACGGCATAATGTGTGGTATCAGGCCGCTAAGTGCAATACATTGGAATGATTTTTAATTTCTCAATTTACTAGAAAAAAACCTTAAATCTAAACATAACCTTTTTTATCTTAAGGAGTGTTGATCACGATGGATTTCTCAATTTACTAGAAAAAAATCCTTAAATCTATACAAGCAGAACCTATTTTTACTTTCAGGTGTATTGATCACTATAGGTTTCTCAATTTATTAGAAAAAATTCTGCAATCTAAATATGAGCTACTTTTACATTAAGAGGATAGGGTGCGTGCGCTAGGCGCACTATATTCTCGCCCGGCATAGATGCAAAAGACTTTGACATTTGACCAAAAACCTATTGCGGGCCTCGATAAATGACCCTGCGGGCTGCATGCGGCCCGCCGCCGCCAGTTGGACAGCTTTGGTTTAGAGCGTTACTGTAACGAATTTTATAACCACGTGCGTTGCGAAAGAAAGAACTCAAAGATGTCATCACACGTGTTTTAACATAATTATTTACATCACCAATGTTTTAACACGAGCGCATCTTTTTGGAAATTTATTTTCAGGAACTTTGCAATCATTTTTAGTTTCTTGCTACCAAAACGGCAAATTTTCGGCAGAAAAACTCTTATCATAGAGCCCTAGTAACGAAAAAGTGGATAAATTTAGTATTATGCATTATTTGCTAATAAATATTTGTTATCGATAAAAAAGTATCTGATACAAAGTTTGCAACTGCATCTTAATGTGAAATACTGTTGAATTAAAAAAAAAGGCCCCAAAAACTCGTATTTTTCAATATTACAGGGTAACTGTGGCCAGTGGCCAAACTGACCAACTGACCAAATTTAATTTCCGATTAACTGGTTACTAATGAATTAAGAATTGCAATAGCAAAATATTGCATTAGCTACTGTAGCACAGAACTCAGGACACAATATGTCTGGATTAGCGGTGCGGAGCACGATTTGTTCTGGTCGAAGACCGATGTGAGACTGAGCTACAGATAACACTACATATAACACTTTTTTTTTATTTTCACCTATACTGTAAATCCAGAAGGAGTGTGACGAACATGACTTGTGAGAATAATATGTTTGTCTTCTCCATAACGCCATTGGCTGAATAAATTGTGCGATTCTTTTGGAGGTTCTCTTGGAATCAACTTGTTTGAGAAAAAATTGCTGGGCTTCTCGCTTGGTACACCTAACACAACTCCAAAGCACATTAACTAACTCAGTTGCTTCCACTGTCATTCAAATGGAAGCTACTTTACCTCAGGTGTTACCAAGATGGCGGATACTCGACGCTAGTTTTAAAGTTAAATCGATTTCCGCCTCTGTCTTGGGGGAATTTCTATCGGCCGCTTCTGAGGTCAGAAGTTTTTTGTGGTTTCTTCAATCGTTACTATGTGAATGCCGGAGCAGTACCTTAACAAAGGGGTCAGGTACCTTGCACAATCTTCCCCTCCTCATCGCCATCCTTTCCTTTTCCCTTTCAAATACTCTTTGACCTTCATGCACTACAGACTTATAGTAGTGAAACATCTGGAGACCAGAAGCAAACTTAAAGCTGGGACGATGTTCCACTGGGGAAGATACCTAGAGGGTGAAAACGCAAGTCCACGAGTAGGTCAGTAGCCTCAGTCAGTTCTAGCAAGAGAGGAACACCGCTTCCCAGGTTATAACATCCTCAACATTGATGGGACTCTGCCCGAAGACGTTGACGCGCCTGGGCACGCGAAACATTCCCTCGCTCGTCTCAGGTGTTTCTCTTCCTGGCCCCCTTGCCGGCCTGCTTCTCATCTGCTGCGTCCCCGCCTCGTGCCAGCGGCCCCAGCGCTGCCAGTCTCGGCTCTCGCCCCCGGCTGCCTCGCGGAGGCCCCGCCAAGTTTTTGTCCCCCTCCCCTCCCTCTCGCCTTTTCCTTTTTCGCCGCCCGCTGCATTAAATTAGGAGGAATTAATCACGAAGGCTGTGACGTCACGGGCGGAGAACGGTTTTTATTTATAATGTTAATATTTATGCTTCCGTTCGACCCCTGCGACTGAGGGAGGGGGAGGGGAGAGAGAGAGAGAGAGAGAGAGAGAGAGAGAGAGAGAGAGAGAGAGCTGGAGGCGACGGCCGCTGCAGATCTGTCACATAAGGCAGGACCGCGCGGTGGTCGCGGAATAGGGGTCGACCCACCCCCTCAACGTCTATTGCACGTGCTCTCCATTTACTCTTTTTCTACTTCCATATGTTTTTTTTTATTTTTCTCCATTTATTTATTTTTCTGTCATTTTTTAATTTTTCTTGTTCTTGTTCTTCTTTTTCTTGTTCTTGTCCTTCTTGTTCTTGTCCTTCTTCTTGTTCTTCTTCTTCTTGCTCTTCTTCTTCTTTTTCTTCTTTTTCTTCTTCTTTTCTTAATTCAAATTCTTCTTTTTTGAACCGCAGTTGCCCTCTACATCTACGATGTGTAGGATCTCAATCTATATCTGTCTTTTTCAACTGAGCCCTAGTGGCAAAATTTGTTTTCCATCCATCTTTTGTTTTCATTTATTTAATTGTTTGTTGATGTACAATGTTCAGTTTACAATAAAAACTATGCAATTGTTTGATGACTAATTAACTTAATCTAGGTTAAAATTGAACTTAACTAATCTTAATATAAAAGCGGATAGATTTGGTGGGTGAGCAGGCGTAGGATGGGGTGGGGGGCAGGTAGACTTGCGGCCAGGCAGACGGGCAGAGAGGCGGGCATCAGACGGGCAAACAGGCGGGCAGGCAGGCGGGCAGGCGCATACACATGCGGGCGGGAAGGCTGGGGGTGGGCAGTCGATGGTGGGGAGGGTGCAAGGAGGGCAGGCGTGCAGGCAGGTGCTGCAGCCACTCGTGCTCGCGCCAAAACGTGCCTCAGCGAAAGGACCCGGCGGAAACGATGTCTCTGTCAATTGGCGGCGGTACTGGCAGCACGGTAGGTAGGCTGACTAGTATGGTGATCGCTCGGATCTACGCCCAGCGGACTCCATATGGACCAAAACATTTGGCCACTGGGAGCCACTGGTAGACTCGTCTATCCTCACGACAGAGTCGCACATCATCCGAAACCAACACCAAGCGAGCATTCTGCCTGTTTTTCGGGTTCTCGATAAAAAAATTTCGTATTCACACATGTTGCTCCTCAAGTTCTGGCACTTTGCATGTTTGAGACGATGCTGAAAACAAATGATTTCTCTTATCACGAAAACCGATAGGATAAGAATAATTTTGTTTCCTAAGTCTTGAATAACAGTCATTTCCTGTTTTCGACATTTCATTCCACTTATTCTTAGGAATTTGACTCGTTATGTACAAAAATCACTGTATCTCACTTAGACTAGTTCATGTTCTAACTATCCAGTAACAACATTTTCTAAATACGTGGAGAAGAGACGTTTTAAAAGTATACATTTTATTTATTATTTTTAAAATATTCGCTTTTATTTCAAAGTTAGATATTGATATTTTCGTCAATTGTCACATTTCAAGTATTTGAATCGTGGAAACAGTACATCTTGAAAAGTTAACTTTCAACAATATTTATTCAATATTTTATTTCATAAACCAGCTAGTTTGTTTTTTCGTAGTTTCTGTATTTTTATTCTTTGCTTGCGTTATTATTGCACCAATTAACAGAACAAGTACGACAAAATAAATGGGTTTCATTTAATATGAGCGAAAGTGATGTCATGTTATTAATAGATACAACGTATTAAAAAAATTATACTCGAGGAGTATATTTTTGGTCTTCATAATACACGATAGAAAGGCAAAAGTGACATTTGTGTACCACGCAGGGTTTTGCTGTGAGGTTCGCTTTAAATTCTCACCGCGAAGTGCGAAGGCAAAGTTGGGGTAGCCTTTTA
This sequence comes from Gryllus longicercus, assembly GCA_038098605.1. Classification (NCBI taxonomy): domain Eukaryota; kingdom Metazoa; phylum Arthropoda; class Insecta; order Orthoptera; family Gryllidae; genus Gryllus; species Gryllus longicercus. The sequence goes on from JAZDUA010000378.1 coordinate 1,364,446, forward strand.
CAGCGCACAGCTTAAGCATTGGAAACAGGAAACACACGATTTTAAACCACTTACTCCCTCCGAACTTTCTCTGTTTTTTGACGTACAACATTTCCCATAGACTCGCAACTTTTGGGTCGGTTTGTATAAACATGTAGGAAAGGTCTGGCTCCAAGTTCCGCTTTCGGAGTGTCACGACGTAGGCCGAATGGACCGGGCGCTGTGTCAGCTCACCCTAAACTCACGTAGCGAGCTTCTGGCGTAGAATTCACTCGCAGAAAAATGAATGTTTCAAAAGTTTTTACTTTGATATTGCCCTTGAGTAGACAATTCATAGTTACACAATCATATATGTAATTTTTTTCATTTTGAGGTTATAAATAGATATTTGTTATTAATGTTAGCAGTTGTAATTTTCTTGGCAGTTACTGGAGGGGCACTATAATTTTCAGTTACAGTTGAAGATATGTGTACATTAAAACCACGTACCCTTTTAAAATTATAAATAATGGTAATTATAATAACAGTTCTCAATGTTTTTAGTAACCTATTCAATTGTTTTAAAAGCGAAACGTGACAGGATTATATAAAGGATACATTTGTCCACATTCATAACATCAGTCATCCCACACGTTCATATTGACTTCTTCCTCATTCTCATTTTCAAGAGAGTTGTTTGAGAATGCTTATACCATATTAGAATTTTTTCTCGATATCGTTTGTTTCGGCTTGTTATAGTTAGTAACACTACTAACTATAACAACAGTAGTAGTACAGTAGTACTAGTTTATAGTTAGTAGTTATAGTAGTAGTAGTATTTTCTCGTTGGTAAAATTAACGTGGTTTTTAAAGTTCAAGTAAATATTTTGGGGCTCGAAAGATGTTCTATCGTTCTATTGCAATTCATTCATAGCTTTACAATCTTTATGTTCTTTGGACGGCGACTCACTGAAAAAATCCAATGTCTCCAAGGTACATTTTCACTGTATTTTTGCTAGGCTTCTCTTCGTCGGATTTTCGTTTTGTGCTGAATGCTACTCATCTCTCCCAGCCGATGACAAATTAATTATAAACGGGTGCAGAGTTGGCAAAGCTAATATTGACGTTTCCCCGCTCATGGCTTCATTGTTCAAGCGATTCCCGCTTCACCCTTTGTCATCGTCAGATCCCTGCAACGAACTATTGCCACATCACCACTGTGTTCCACCATCACCACCGCTTCCCCCAAGAACGAACCCGACTCTGACGTTACCAACACAAATGAATTTCATTTCCGTCTACGCAATTACCACAATCTTCGCTTTTATTACTGTCACCGTCACTGTACGACCTCAATCACCTTTAAGCTATCACCGTTACTTTATCGTTAACCAATTCTTATCAACAACACATTATTTTTAATTAACTATTCTTTTGTAGAGTCTTGTAATGTTGGTCAATGTAAGCTTAATAAATGTGAAGTTGAGATATTCTGCCCTCAATTTAGCACACTTGCAGAATTAATAATAAATCTATCTATCTATCTATCTATCTATCTATCTAACAACTATGCCTCCCTCCGCACACCCGCCTTCGTTGTCAGGGGCACTTCCGCGACCGCAGCTATACCGCCTTTTGTTATTCTGTCCCTGCTGCCTCCCTCCCCCCGCACACCCCCTTCCCAAGCTATTTCGTCGACCAAGCCGTTCCACTTTTGAAGCAATTCTTCACTCGCCGCCATTTGACTCCAGATGTTATTCTGTACCCGTAGCCATTCCCTCCCGCTGCCCAACCGTTCCCTCACCATTCCACCACGTTGGCAATCCAAACCCGTTGCCACTCCGTCCTCTCTACCCCCCCTCCCCCGAGCCTGCCTCCGCCGCGACTCTCTTTTAGCGAGGAAGGTAAGCAGAGCCTGTGCTTCGTGGCCGTCGCTTCATTGTCTTCCGACCACGCCTTCCAAACCGCTTCCTTCCTCGTCCGACCAACTGCTCAAAAGGAATCTTTACTTTGGCATCGCTCGCAAAGCCATGGGGGCGTGGTGGGTGTGGTGTTGGGGGCGTGGGGAATGGAGACAGCGGTGGCAGCGGCGGTGGTGGTGGCGATGGGTGTGACGGCGGCGGCGGTGGGGGCCGGAGCCGTGGAGGCGGCGGGGGCCGCGGGGGCCACGTCAATGACGGCGGGTCGGCGGGGGCGGCGGTGAGGGCGGTGGTGGCTAGTCTCGATGGAGGTCATACATTATCTATAAACATCTCTTCTTTGGAATGCAATTTCCTTTACGATATTTTTTGTTAATGAGATGGCAATTCAAGTGTTAACAATTCAACAGTTGAACTACCTGGTACCTTGGGAACCCTTGTTGACCAGAAAATCCTTAAGACTGGCAGAATATTAGGCGTTTTTTCATGACATTCTTTTTGAGACTTGTGCTAAATAGGTCTCCCTATTTCTTATTTTGAATGATAGATATAGCACCTGCCTATATATTTGCGCCCTACATTCAGGTTCGGGCGGTCAGGCTCACACTACGAAAATGGGGGCGAAGTGCAACCGTGAAGCTTGAAGTAACAATATAATGTACATTGATAAAAATGTTGATCCGTACTTAAAATTATTAAAAACCTTTTGATGTAATATATAGAAAGCCTGTGATGCTTTCGATAAAACTGATTCTTATTTATTGAAATTTTCCGGGAGTCTACATTTTATTCCATTTCTCCCAACGCCTGGGGCAAAGTGTAACAAAGCTAATTACATAATAATGTTTAATACCTTCATCAAAAATTGTTAAATAATGTTAATCAGAATACTGATGTAAGATTTGTTTTATCTATACGTACATAACTTCTTTTTTTACCGTTTTATATTTTTTAAAGTAGGTCTCTTGGCAGGTAATGAAATAATGTGATGTCATTATGATGTGATGACTGTTTTTTCCAGTTCTGCGGGTGGACTAGATTTGATCCTACTTTTGACAAACTTCTTCAGAAGAAACTGTCAGGGACTGAGATTCTGCCTCCGCCAATGGTGTAGCTACCAATGTCGCTTTTAAAGATTCTGCAGACAATTAAGTCTGTTGTCTTTGTTGCAGCGAAAGCATCATCATAAAATATTTGAGGACATATCATTTTATTTCTAAATCAGAGAAAGCAATTTGTGCTTTGGCTGGACTTACAGATGCTTCTTAAGAGAGGGAACTGACTTAGTAAAGTGTCACCACCTTTTCTGGGTGATTTCGAAGCCAGTTCTTAACAATTTGTGAGTAAAAGGTACTGAGGGGTTATATAAACCACCTAATACAAACAATTATAGTTCTAATAATATGCATAATATGCAAAAATTTCGGGGCAAAATGGGGTAGCAACGTTCCACTTTGTCCCGCTCGACGCTAGTAGATGTTTCAAACCAGTCGCATTAATCCTGCTTTTGTTTAAAAAATCCAAAAGCACTAAAACATTAACTTATAAGGTATTAATACAAAAACCTCAAAATTATGTATTGTTATGCCACAGTCAATTTTTTACATTAATTTCTCTGTAAGGCACAAAGAAATATCAAACAAACACAAATAATTCGCTCAGCTTATTTTCTAATCCCAGGATACTGTAGCACAGTCATGCCAACACACTTCTTGACAAACTACTTGTTCAGTTCTACTGAAAGGCTCCACATTTGTGGGTTTTAAATGCAAATTCCACTTTGACCCATTGTTCCACTTTACCCCACTTTCTCTACAGCTCACCAACAATGTTATCATCGTAGATGGTGTTAATGTATTCTCTTCATACACATGGGCAATAATTTTAACATTTTTTTCTGTCAAATCGTACTGCAAGTGTGGTCGGTGAGTAATATGTAGAAATGATTCACATTTACTTCACATTGTCTAAGTTATTCTGGCCGCTTGTATTTCCTGTCGTTTTTATCATTTCGCCAACTGCGGAATGTTCACATGAAACCAATGTATTTACGAAGATAGAATGCAAGAAAATATTATTTTAAATTTTATATTTCAGGAAAAATAATTCTTACTCCGATTATTCTTTTGAGTCGGTGTGTTGCGAATTTAGTTAAATACGTTATTAAATGTTAGTAAGTAGTGTGCAGCCTTTTACATTCTATGATTGTGATCTTCCTGGTTACCTTCGACGCGCATGACCTGACTTAAACTTTCTCAATCAAAAATTGATGTTAATATTCTCGCATCTATTTCGACATGATTTTTACCTTTATCAATTCTTCCATTCTGGAAGTTAAATTGGTGTAGTTCAGTTATGTTTCAGATTGGGAAGTGGTGGAATAAGAAGACATCCACCTTTGAATCACATTGTGAAAAACACCCATGTCACATACGCTCTTGCACTTATTGACTCCACGCATTTGGGTAAGTCTCCCTTGATTGACTGATCAGTTGATTCAACCACTAAGGCAACCGCTAAGGCTAAGGCATTGGCGCGTCAACATACAAGGTCCGTGACCCGTTTCTTAGGTGTCAGGCCATTCCCTTGATGTTAGGTAGATATATTTATTATTTCTGCAGTTGGGTTTATACAACCTGGTGGCAGAACACTACATTTAACATATTACTATTAGAAATATTGATACATTGTAATTTTAAATCATTTTAAGACAATAATAGTAATAATAATATGATAGCAATTAAAAAGACAATTATAACAATAACAGCATTAGCTCTACATTTTATTACTGGCCTGCACAGATTTTTTAACTAATAAATACACTTTTAAATACACTGCACTCCACTTCACTTCACTCCAGTTCACTCCACTTACACTTCACTTCTCTTCCTACTTCTCTATTGCACTACCCCTCACAACAAGTCACGACACTCCAATTCAAGTACTACTTTAAATATAATGGTATATTTAATAAAGAAATGCTCGTAATTGTAATTATCACAATACAATTAATAATAATAACAACAATTATTATTATTATTTTAATAAACCTAACTTAGTCATTAATAAATTTTACAAATGTTGTTAGTTAATATATTTTTAGATCTTTGTACACCTAGAAGAAGGGGTTCCATGGCTGTCGCAGGCAACTTATTGCAGTCCGTTAATGTTCTATTTGTAAAGGAAAATTTACCAACATTCTCTGTGGCCTGAACTGAATTTTGTGCTTGTGATCGCCTCCACTAAAGTAAGTGGGTCTATCGAGTCTAATGAAAATATCTTTCTAAGCTGGATAACCCGCATACGCTTTGTACAGGGCATAGAGTCTAGCCTTAACCCTCCTGATTTCTAGAGACTCCCATTATACTTTCTTGCTATTGCTGCGAAAAGTAAGTTTACACGCTCTTCTCTGTATTCAAGTATTCCTTTTGAGAATTTCTATAAGGGTTCCAACAAATCCGTATTCCAATAATGGACGAACTAGAAATAAATAAGCTAATTCTCTCGCTTTCGCAGTACTCTTTTTTAGTATTGGCATAGTAAAATGCAAATACCTCCAGGATTTCCCTACGACAAAGTTTACCTGATTTTCCCAATTCAATCCACGCCACACGTCTGGTGTCAATACCCGAATGCTTTAATTTTTGAACTAGTTTATCGTGTAGGCCTTCGCAAAATATATTATTACGGCATCCACCCTCCCTCTATCATTAACTTCAACTGATATATCCTGAAACAATGATACTATCTTACTCTCACAAGAGAAACCATTCCTAAAACCATGCTGTCCGTGAAATAGCCATTCTTGTTGTTCCCATTATTTCTAATATAGCTAGTTATCTAATATTCCATTAGCTTACATATAACTGAAGTAAGACTTACCGGTCTATATTGGGTTAAAACATTTCTGTCAGCATTCTTAAAAATTGAAAATAAAAATAATAATACAACAGTAGCGTCCAATCTGCGAACACGCTTGAATTGTTTATCTAAACATGATCTTCAAATGATTTTATTAGATATATATTGTCTCTCCACTGAGTTTAATTATGTCCGTTAAAATGGTATCTGGACCCCGCGACTTTCTATTTATCATAGATTTAATTAACTTTCGCAATGCGTCTATATTAAACTGATTGGGTTCAGCCTCCCTCGACATCGAAGTATGGTGAGATTTTGTTTTAAAAACGGAACTAAAGTAGGCCTTAATTGCGTTTACTTTTTCCCGATCATCTCTTAGTAAACCGTTCTTAGTGTCTTTAACGACAGGAATTTCTTCTTTATTTCCTCTTCTTCTGCGAACATATTTGAAAAACCTGACCAATTATTTACCTCACTGCCAAGAATATGCTCTAAAAATCTCCTGTGTAATTTTCTTTTCCCGCTCTAATTCTTTTAAACTGTTGCGAAAATGCCATGGTTCTCATGATTTTTACAGCGATGTCTATTATTGAAAGCTTTTCTGCTTGTTCTCTTCATACGACAAATTTTTGCATCATAATATTCTGGATTCAAATTTCTTTTTAAGTATTTGTGCGGCACAAACATTCGCAATGCATTATCTAGAATGCTCTTAAACTTGGTCCAAATTTCCTCCACAACCCCTTCTATTCTCAGAAAACGATCTCGGGTAGTGGTGAAGTCCCTCTTTGTTTGCCTTCTTGAATTGCCATATTTTTGTACCGTTATGAATTATTTTCTGTGATTCGTTGTGTGATGTTGATCGGAGAATCCCATTTCGTCGAAGCCTGCAATCTCGCCTCTAGTGCATGTTTAAACCCTCTTCCTTGACCCCGTCAACTCGTCGCCAACGGCGCCTGCGTGGGGCGCGAAGGGGCTATAGACTCGCGCTCGCCCGAGTACATCGAACGCTATCAGCCGCCGCCGCCCGCCGTGCCGCCCGCACTCGTGTTCTAATGGCCGCGCCAGGCGGCGTCTTTTGTTTCGAGTCGTTATCGGCAGCGGCAGAAGGCGGCGGTGGTGGGGGTGGCAATGGAGTGTGTCGGCGGGGGCGTGGGAGGCAGCGGTGGGGGCGACGCGGTACAGGGGGCGGCGTGAGCGGCGGGGGTGGCGTGAGCGGCGGGGCGGTGATGGCGGGGCGGTAATGGCGGGGCGGTAATGGCGGGGCGGCAGGGCGGCAAGGCGGCGGCGGCAGGGGCGGCGGCGGCGGCGGTGGCGGGGGTTGCGGCGGGGGCGGCGGTTGCGGCGGGGGCGGCTGTTGCGGCGGGGGCGGCGGGGGCGGCGGGGGCGGCGGGGGCGGCGGGGGCGGCGGGGCGGCGGGGGCGGCGGGGCGGCGGGGCGGCGGGGGCGGCGGGGCGGCGGGGGCGGCGGGGGCGGCGGGGGTGGCGTGGGCGGCGGCGTGGGTCGGCGGCGGTTGCGGCGGCGGGGGCGGCGTGAGCGGGTGGTGGCGGGGGGGCGGAGGCGCGAGTTCGGGGGCGGGGAGAGGGATTCTGGCGGGCGTGGAGTGACGTTTATTTACGCCAGCCTGTCGATTCCCCGGGGCCTTCGTAGTGGTGGCGGCGGCGGTGGCGGCGCTTCCAGCGGCGAAGGCGGCGTCTTGCCCCCGGCGTGGCGCCTCGTCTCCGCCCCCGTCCCGCCCTGCGCCGCCCCTCCCCGGCTCCAGAAGCTGAAGCTGCAATCACCAGCCCCGTCACTCTCGTTCCGGAGCCACCCCTTTCACCAACCACATCGAGGTTCCTGTCGATACCATCGTTACAGTTGCTACCGCTTCTTACTAACTCCGCATTCCTTACCGCTGAAATGTAATACAGATCCTGAATGAACCTCAGATGCTACTCGTATACGTTTTCTATTGTTCATCTCCTGAAAAATTCAGCTGTTGTGGGAAAGATGGCTCAGGGCATCAACTGGTGTCACTGCAGTTCCTCTGATCTGGTGGTCCTAGGTTCGAATGCCGACGGTGGTAGGATTTTCGACACTAGGTAGATAACTAGGTCGAATTCAATCCCTGACTAGAGGATTCTAGCGGCCGGCTGTTCTGCTCGATTATTTCCCGTGGTTTCTCCGATCAACCCTAGGCGAATGCCGGAGCAGTATCCGATCAAACGGGCCACATCATGCGTGACCTTTCCTTGCTCTGCCCTCACCCCTTACTGGCATACACTTACACTTTAATGCACTACACTATCACACTTGTCGGGAGAGAATTTGGGAGCTTGGAAATTGTCTCGGCTAGAGCGGTGCCCTGCCGGTGAGAGATACCTAGTTGGGATATATGCTCACAAGCCGTCTTAGGTCGGCCCCGGTTCTCGCCATCTATCGGGAGAAAATCATTTTCTCCCCGAGTGAAAACATGCAATACACTTACGGGACTAATGGCCTTAGCAATTGATGCGCCCGGAATCATTATTCAATCAATCACTGTCTGTTCTACTGTTTACATGAAGAGAACAGCAGTACGGACATAAAGAGGGCGTAATATTTAAGGGCATTTGTTAGTCAATGAATATCCAAGAAAAATATGTTTTATGTTTTATCTTGAGCTGAGATGAGAAACCAAAAGCCTACAATTCTGCATGGCAAGAGACGAGATTTGTTCAGACAGAATCAAAGTTAACCAAATTCATATAACAGAAATTTGTGGATTACTTTATTATTTTTTCCGTAACCTTTTTAGAGACGATCCTAATATTTTCGTTGGCATTTTTACCATTCTTGTCAGTTACTGCCAGTATTAATGTCCTTATAATATTACCTGTGGCTTCATCGTTCACTGAAATATTTCACTTCAACCCACTACCAACACCTCTGCCTCAGCCATCGCTTTCGCTATCCACCCCTCCTTTGCAAGTGATTTAGCCATCGCTACCTGCCTTTTCCCCTTACGACTCGTGATCTTGCCCTTTCTTCTACCTCCTATCGTCACTGCCGTGGCTTCTCTCTGGCCACCCCGTTCGCTTGGGCCGAAAGTGGCCACGTACTGCACCCCCTGCGTTCGGGCGTGCCAGCAGCGCTTCGACGTAAGTACTTGTACGTATTAATGCCGGAATTGAATGTAATGTCTCCTCAAGGTCACGAGCTGGAAGGTGATGGGACACTGTCTTTATTCAGAGTTTCATAACAACTGAAATTTTTGCTAACGAAGCTTCCGATTGGAGTGTGTGTTCTCTTTTTCTTCCACTTCTTCCAGCTCGTCACCTTCAGGAGGCGCTACTTTTAAATAAGACAATATGTGTCAACTTTCGTATCCGCTGAAAAGCGTAAGTCGGTTGTTTCGGTTAAGAGGTCATCAGTTGCAAACCCACTTGGCTTATTAGTTCTTGCAGGTGGTCCTTTGGGTATTTCCGTACATTCGACATAGCTGTTTAGGAGTAGAAAAGAAAGATTAGCACGAGAGGGGCTGTTAACATAGACTGATACCAAATGACTGGGGGAGAAATGCTTGATATTTAACCTTGTTAATTAAAAAAATGTTTAATGCAATATATCACCAAAGTTTTAAATCAGGTAATATTATTCTTTAGCTATCAATTTGGAATTTGGCACAAACTTTAATAATACAATTGAGATATTGCGTGCAAATTTTAAACTGTGTGTTTCACAATTCAGAAGATAGTGATGTATGTCGTTTGTTTATTCAATTGAACAAAATGCTTCATGCAATTATTAAGAGAGCCATTCCCGTTTATTTTTGTTCAATAAAGCCACAATACACAGTGCTAAAGATTTTTCTGAAATGTCTATTAGTTTGTTCATAAAATTGAAAATACTTAAATGAATGTTTTCATTGATTTTTAAAGGGAGACTTCAACGAAAGATTTAATTATATGGATATCAATGACTATGTCCCGAGCAAAACAAATTAGATACACCGTCTGAATTTTGCGTTGTAAGGAGCATTTTGATTACACAAAAATTTTAAAGTTCTTGTGTTACTAATTTGAAGTTCGTGTGTTGAGTTGTCTCATTGTGAAACACGTCTTCAGAACATTAATCCATTAAAAATATTTTTCCTATTCGTCGTCAGAATTGGAGGATACGTACGTTGTTTGTAAATACATTTCAAGATATGTTCGAAACTACCAAAGACTCGAGTTCATTGAGATCGATTGGGGAATATCAATTTTAATAGTCCGCCATCCGTAAAGGACAATCGAAACAAATGGCTTGTAGCTAAATACGGTGTATGAATAGACTTTTTTAATTGGTGTTTCTTAATTATATCATTTTTTCTTAAAAAGATGACGGTATTACGGGAAGTGTTGAATGACACATTGCCGACCACAAATAACTGGTTAAAATATCAGCTAACGTATGGTTAAAATATCAGCTAACGTATCATTTTACTAACTTCAACCGTCTCTGCTGTTTGCCCCAAAACGATACAATGGCGTTAATTACTTTTTCTGCTCTAATCGACTGTTGTGATAAATCAATGCACGAGCCAGCAACACTATATGATAAGCAGTTTCAATTGTCACTGCATCGCCGAGTCTCGCGTTCCCGCATTCGTTCCAGCAACTGTCGCCCTCCGCGGTCGCATGCGACCGAGCCGCGGGTGTCAACAGCCCGGCTTCCGGCGGACGGCCCGCGCTTCGGCCAGAGCCTCGCGCCACGGCCGCGGACACCTCTCTTATCCTCGCCCAACGGCTGTATTAGGCCTCGGCGACAGAACACGCGCTCCCCCCCCGGCCCCCCGCAGCCAGTGCTCATATTTCATCCCCCTCCCTCCCCTCCCCCAACTCCGCCGCCGTCCCGCCGCGCCGCGCCGCCGGCCCGGGCGGCCCTCAAGGATTCAATAACGCTAAAAGCTCCGCGGTGCATTTTTGCTATACAAAGGCGGAGAGAGCTGGCTGCGAACGGCGCGGCGAGATCGCAATCAAATTCTGAATCCGGCCATCGTCAATACTCGCGCGCTGTCACGTCCCGGCGTCCCGCCTCCCGCCTACACTCGCGTACGTTACGCGCGGGGGGTGGGGTGGGGGTGGGGGTGGGGGTGGAGGCGTGGCTGCTGCGGAGGGGAAACGCTGTGATGCCTTTGGCGGATTCGGTGCGACGATTTAGGCGGTAGCTTCTCTGTGAGTTGAAAGTAGCACCTGAGAAGTTCTGCGAGGGACAGCGGAAGTTGGCTCTTTGAATCAGGCTGCGAGCGGATCTCCAAGTGGTCCGATGCGTTGATGAGGGTTGGGATGGCACGCGAGCGGGAAAGGATCACGAATGAGAAATGGTCGGTTGACAACTTCATTGGGTATGAAGTGAATTTATTTATTTTATGAATATTGAATTTATTTATTACTCTTTTGTAGATAAAATTCAATACAAAGGATACTGAATTGAAATGCGTAATTTTAAAACGCCAAGGACAGAAAAGAATTTACATGCGAAGTTACAGCGCAGATTTTTTTTTCTTAATACAGTATAAGTTTGTGTGAAAAAAAGAAAGTTTTGTACATTATATATTACACATCTTACAAAAAATGTTCTGTCCCCATGAATAAAATAAAACTTGGTTCGTATAAACGATTTAAAAATTAAGTATCGAGTTCCACCGGCATGACTTTATTAAAACCCACTTTTTAAAACTACGTAACACGTCTGTTTTTCTGACCACTAATACAAACTTCCATATTCTGCAGGCTGGTGGCACTTTAAGCAACAACAAGAATATAAAACTACAAATAACATCTGCATGTGATAGTACGTACTAACCTAGATGGTAATTATGATTTATAAATGGAATGGGACAAGTTTTTTTGTGCACATTTTGACAACTGTATTGTAAATGATAGAAAACTGTCGACTTCCTGCAAGTTTCAGTTGGTTCAAGAACCGTGACCTGCAAAGTCATTTTTCGAGATGTATATGTATTTAATCACACAATAAAATTAATACATTACGAAACATTTTGATATGAAACGTTTGGTCCAGGGGGATGAGTTGATTTGTAAAACCGACTATCATGAAAATATACAAATTATTGTTATCGTTTGTGTCTTTGAAATCTTTCTATATGCAATTCTTTATTTCGGTGTTGTTTCTTATATAAAAGGACTTCTCTATTAGGCATGTTTCGAGTTCTCATATGACACCGATGGCGACATATGCATGACGCAATAGAACCAAAATTTTGCTCCGCGTGCGACATTCGAGGCAGCCCAGCCCAGGAGTGCTTATGAAAATCAGAGCAGGCGTAGTTTCAATTGCGTTAACTCACTGTTCCAATACATAAGAGTACATGATAAATATAGATGATACGCTTGTTTGTATCATCTATCAGACTAAAAGATATGGTAATTAAAAATTAATTAACTTCTAAATGAGCAATTCTTGCAAACCTTTTATTCTCACTATTATACTTCTTACTACTATTACTACTATTTACTACTCTATTCGTACATATACTTACTATTCTTACAGCTCTCTCTTGCCTTGTTTCTTTTCTTGTATCTCTCTCCCCCGGTATGTATATTTGTTCAGACGTTATTCTTTTATCCTTCCCATACAGGTGAATGAGATAAATGCGAAGATAAATGGTGGGGATTTCGATGATGGGCGAATGGATGATTTAGCAATTCTAGAAAGATGGCAAAGTCTACACACGTGAAAACATGTTATCACTATTCGTCATACACAGCGGACGGAGATCAAGGTCCGGTCCCCAGAGGAAGCTGAGCAGACTTCTGCCTAGCCAACTGTTTGTACTTGAAATATTGCCGTCTTAGTAGTAATAATTTGTATTTCCAACTGTATGGTCTGCACTATTATCTGACTTCACTTTTACATCATATTCGTCACCTCATTATCATTCACGTAGAACTCTTCATTATAAAATCTGCATTACTGATATGCGCACAGAAATTGAAAGAAACCCATGCAGATTTAGGCCAAGAGAGAGGTGACTATGGTTTTGTTGGAACAAGTTTCGGTTTTCACTTAAAAATGCAAATATATAATTCTGTTATTCCGCCAAGTCTTATACTGCGGGAACCAACTGTATTCTAATGCTCAGTGCGTCACTGTTTACGCCGAAGAAATATGACGACAAGGCTCCAAGGAAGAGTTTACGCGCCATTAAAAATTTGTTATTTACGCGTTGCTTTGTAGAATAGGTTATGGCAATATTCCTGAAGAATATGTTTGTTAAAATATTTAATTTATTTCAGTGTAATTGGAGATTTGATTGAGATTTTTTAGAGGAATTACTTGTGCAATGTGTGTTGCTTTGCACAGCAGCAGTTTGGCTGCTGTAGGCCACTGGTTGTAATATATTCAAGAAGTAAGACGCCATTTAATAAATATTGTTGTTGGTCTTTAGTTGCTGTTATAAGTTATGTTTTTATATTTAACTTATATTTAATATATTTCAATAATATTACTTTCATTTCTTGTTTAAAATCGTGTCTAAAAATATGTTTTTGAAATTCTGCAATTCATGTACATTAAACATTTAATTAAAATAATTATTTGTCGAAATTAAATATCTTGAAGTTGATCAATCTATTAATCTACGTAATTGAAACGCAAATGAGTAGCCTAACTCAATCTTCCACTGCTTGACCGATGCTTAATAACTTAGTGGAACTTATCTTAGCCATCGGACAATTCGGGTTAGCAGAAGATTTTCTCGAATCCACCAGGTTCTCCCATCTCTCATTCTCCTTTAGTTCATCACAATTCATCATTTCATCATCATCCACACAAACCCATTACTTCATATCATCGCGGTATGATTGCTAGGAATTACCAAGGCGAAATTCCCATTTCGAAAAACTCACAACACAGTAGATAAATTACTTTGCAATTGGGTTTGGAATTATTGTGATATTATTGTGAAAGAAACCCGCAAAATCGCAAATGCCTATATTATCAAATAGTGAATCCGCTCCCATAGCACAACCCACAAGACCCTCGTTTAAAAGAACAGTGACGAATGTAGACTCCACATGTACTACTCATCTCCGCTGTGCAGACTGCCCCATAATGCGTGTTATCGTCGTCCACGCGCACCGGCACCGCTCCCCACCCCCTACCTGGGAGGAAACCTGCCTTTTTTTAGAGGGCGCGGTGTCTGCGGAGGCGGCTTTCTGCCGGTGATATTTTATTCATCGCCCTCTCCGGCCGGCCCCGCCCCGCCCTTCCCCGCCCCGCCCCGCCCGTGGCGCTTATGAAGTTGGAATTACGCGACGGTAGCAGGCAGCGCGCGAAACGCCACGCAACAAAGGCCCTAATTGTGCGAAATAGCCGCAAATAAAAACCGCGCCCGCCTCGCGTTGAGGCGGCGATGAAGGTGGAAGCTGACGAGGAGAGGTTGGTGGAGGTGAACTATGAGAGAGGTTGTTTTAGGGATGCCTGGCGACAGTGGTGAAGCCTGCGGTGAAGGGAACGGCGAGGGTAACGACGGGGATAGAGGCGTGAGCAGACGTAGGGGGTAGACGAGTGGGTTGAGGCGGGGGGTATACGCATGGGTAGAACCATGTACTGAGACCAATATAGAGGCGGATGTAGAGCCGTAGGTGGAGTCATGTGTTGAGACGTGGGTAGAAGTAGACGCGTGAGTAGTGACGTAGGTAGAGATGTGGGTAGAGATGTGGGTAGAGATGTGGGTAGAGATGTGGGTAGAGATGTGGGTAGAGATGTGGGTAGAGATGTGGGTAGAGATGTGGGTAGAGATGTGGGTAGAATGTGGGGAGAATGTGGGGAGAATGTGGGTAGAGATGTGGGTAGAGATGTGGGTAGAAATGTGGGTAGAAATGTGGGTAGAAATGTGGGTAGAAATGTGGGTAGAAATGTGGGTAGAAATGTGGGTAGAAATGTGGGTAGAGATGTGAGTAGAAATGTGGGTAGAAATGTGGGTAGAAAGGTGGGTAGAAATGTGGGTAGAGATATGGGAACATATATGGGAACATATATGGGAACATATTAGGGAACATATATGAGAACATATATCGGAACATATATGAGAAGAGATATGAGAAGAGATATGAGAAGAGATATGGGATGATATATGGGATGATATATGGGGAGAGATATGGGATGAGATTGCGTAGATATAGGGATAGAGATAGGGGAAATGGGGAGGATGGGTGTAGAGGCGGCTAAAAACGAAAATATAGCGGAGGTAGCGGGCTGACGGTGCGGGGTGGTGGAATCGGTGGGGGTGAAGTGACGGGAACAGTGGATGCTGGAGTATCAATGGCGATGGAGGCAGCGGCGGCAGCTCTCGCGGGGGACGGGGACGGGGGTGGTGGAGAGGGTGCCAACTGGCACGTGGCAGCGCAACGGTGTGTGGCCTGTCGTCGTTACCGCGTCCGTAATTACCCGTTCAACCGCTACGTAGATGCTTCGTGGAAATTTAGCGGTTCACACACCCGCTAGGGTAGCTGGGGGAGCTGGGGCAATTTTTCGCAGCCCTCAAAAAATGTGACGTGGAATTTCTTTTACCACTAAATGTATTTGTAGTATGACAAATGATGAAAGGGTACAATGTTTTATTTCTAACTAGTGATACTTCAACATCGCACACTTCTCGCATTAATTCTGCATTTGCAATTTTCGAAAATTCGGAGAGTGCAAAGAAAGTAAGACCCGCCCCATTATTTTAAGTGTCCCTTATTTTATCCTTGAAAAAACTGAGAATAAACTTCAAGCAGTTTTTGAGAAAAAATGTTTAAAAACTTAAAATTCCCTATATTTCGGTCAATTACAATTTCACGAAATTACTCATATTTTCGACAATTTAAACTTAATCTTATTTCAAGATCAGACATTAAAGAACAGATGTAATTGAGAAAAATCTCTCTCTTCAATATTGTAGCTGTAGCAACACGATAAAACAAAAAATTGCACTTTTGCAATTTTCTAAAAATCAGCGATTACAACAAACATTAGACCAGTACCATTTTCATAAGCGTCCTTTACGCTATACGAGGACAAAGTTTTATAGAAAAAGGTACCCCCAAAATTAAAATATCGATTTTAAATTCAATGGGATCATGACATCAGTCAGACCGATTGTAGTGAAAATCCTGCTTACGTTTTAGACGCTAGCGTTTTTCACAGATGGACAGACGTTTTGCCGTCAATCGATTTGTCAATATCAAGGACCCATGAAACATGGATTCTGGCTCCACCCCATGCTAGAGGAAGTAATTTACTTTCTTTATGTACGTGATTTATCCACTTTTTCGTTACTAGAGGCCGGCAGTAAGAGTATTTTTCATAACGCGCCCAATTTCATAACGTTCTCTTCCTACCTTGTAACTGACTGAATACAAGATTGTAAGTGGGTCGCTCATGTCGGGGTCTCCTTAAGATGTTGCCCTGCAAGGGCTGGTGTAATGGGGAGAGCGGGTAGAATTCGTTTGAAATAAGGGCACCCCATGGATCTACTGCCACAGGTATCTTGTGTTCTCTGTGCGCCTCTTGTCCGCTGGCTCTGTGGCCATGACCGAGACCTTGGCTTACAAAATTTTACTGCACACGCGCATGCCGAGTTGGAGACTAGCAGGGGTTTGCCCTGTGATTGCGAATGCAAGTCCCGGAAACTGATAGCTGTACTACTCGGACATTGAATAACTTTTTTTTCATGTTTCTTCTAGAAATACAATTTTTTGAAGAAAAAGTATACAAAGCAATCTTTAGTGTTCAGGATATTAGTCATCGGTTTTAGGTTAGCGTTTAAAATACGAGAAACGTAGTTTTTAATCACAATATTTGGCAGCGTGTTGGAGATGCGTTTTAAGAAAATATTGTGTAATGTCAACGGGGGAGGGCGCCAGGTTCAGCTCCTGTAATGTGGCTGGATGGAAGTGTTGGGAGGTCAAGAATTAACACACTGAGTCATTTTATAATAAATTGAGGTTTATTCCTGGCACCATGAGTTGCCAGGGAAGTTACAGGTCGCTAAGAGCGACACAGGTTTCCTCTTATATCTATTCTGCGAGCTCATTACTTTGATCACTAATAACTAATTCTCTTAAAGCTAACAAAATAAGGCTTAATTTCTAATAATGCATGCAACATTCTATCTACCATCTACAATCTGCAGGGCCTGAGCGCGGCCACTATTAATCTCTCGCCCAAAATGTCCTGCGAGGTGTCTCGCGTCATAACTTTCACCGCTGGCTGTGTTGAATCCACGGGCTGGCCGTGCGGCGGCCCTCGGATGCAGAGGCGGCGGGCGGTCCCAGGTCGCCGACCTCCCGCGGTGCGTCCCTCCTCAGCTGGCGGCGGGGCGCGGCGACGGAGTCGTCGAATCGTGCAGGCTCAGTCGGTCGAGGGGCCACGGGCGCTGGCCGTAATGCAGTGTGGACTATGAATGGGCCCGACGTGAAAGGCGGCAGAGACAGACGGGCCTACGCGGAAGTAGCGCGGGATCCTGCGATCTCCCGCCCGAGTTTCCTCCGCGGCAAATCCACGGTGCCGTTTTAAGAATGTCTTTGCACTAATGCCGGCCTAATCAGAATAAAGTTCTCTCTGATCCTGTCTTTCCCTTAGTCGCGTTCTGATAGCAAGTTCCGCTCCGCGTATATCTTCCACTAGTCGCGTCCAAATAAAATAAACTTTTCTCTGGGAATGTCTTTCCCCTAGTCGCGCTCTGATCGTAAGTTCTACTCTGCGAACATCTTTCCCTAGTCGCGTTCCGATCGTAAGTCAATTTCCTCTCTGGGAATGTCCTTCCCCTAGTCGCGTTCCGGTCATAAGTAAATTTCCTCTCTGGGAATGTCCTTCCCCTAATCGCGTTCCGATCATAAGTCAGTTTTCTCTGTGCATCTCGTATTCAAGAAAGCTCCCTTCCCCCCTCCCAAAACGTTTCTAAATCTGTAAATTTACCCCTTCCCTCATAGTGAAACTTCCCATTGGCTGAGGGTAACTGCGTTTCAGCATTCTAATTTACCAATCAAGTTGCAGTTTTCGTGGAATTTTCCAGAGATCGCTCTCTTTCTATCTCCGGCTCCCCTCCTCTCTCTCTTCCTTTGTAAGTGGTCCCAGAAGCTTCTTGCAGCTGTCCGGACACGTGTTCACGCGGTAGCGTATTCTCATGGGCCATAAATGGTCGGCGGAGGCTAATCGGCAGCCTGCGACGGTTAATTTCTAAATAGCCCCTTTGGGGATCTGGGCGCCTTACCCGAGGCGCGTGGCAAACGGGTGCGGGGGTGGGTATTGTTCGAAGGGGGGTCGGCTGATGGCTAGAATGGTCTCGTTCACGAAGTGTCATAAACGGGTCCTTTTCCTAGCAGACACACGTGTCAGCGCGTGGCAGAGAAAAGGGGTGCGGGGGCGGGTATTGTTCGATGGGGTTTTGGCCGACGGCCCGGCCGGCTTTTACGATGGGTAATAAACGTGTCCGCCCCCGATGGGGCCTAAGTGCGGTCGTTAGAAGGGTCTTCGCGGCAAAGGCATCGTCCCTTGACCTACTTTTGCCGCGATGGAAGCTATCTCTAGATGAAATTATTATGATATTATTGGCGATGCCACTATAAAATTATTCTAATGTGATTGGTGACGCCACAATTGATACGTAAAAGACGAAAACAAGCAAAAATGTAGATCCGTCGTTTTGGAAATAAACTTTTCAATTCCTCCACACACTTCAGTGTTGTCGAGTAAACTCTTCCCCCCTCTGGCCAACATAAACGACTTCCTGGCGGATTGGGCCCTCAGAGCTCGAAGGTGGCTACCGTTGCCCTTTACTTGGACGATGTTAGGTCAATCGAGCCGGACTCGCGTGCTGGACCAGAGAGTTGGTGGTTGCAATAGCATCGTTTATTTCAGAAACCCGTCAAACACCAAAATACAATCGACGCATTAGCGACGGATTATTGTTCGAGGAGAATAGACACATCGTTTAGAGTACATTTATATGAACAAAATTTCATGTACGTATCTATTCATTTCATAAAAAAAATAGTTTGAAATCTGAAAAAATGGGAGACTTATTCTCTGTTTTCTGGAAATGAGGAATTTTGGGTTTGACGGGTAAACAATTCAATTGCAGATAGCTCCGGTAATGATGGTAGTGATTTTAGGGTGGGTCTGAAAGAGGAGCTGGTGGTTGAGATGATAATAAAATTCTGATGTGAAGGTAGTTTTCTGGAGTATATATGATAAAGCGAAGGGTTCTATGTTTATAACAAAGTCGTTAGCGGAAGAAACAGTAACGCAGTAATAAAGGTACAAATACGAGATGTGGCGAAGCAGACAAGTGCGAGTACAGATGGGAGTAGACTTACGGGATGGCGGAAATGAGTTTGCATTGAAGAGCATTTATTGCAAGAATACGTTTTCCAATAACGTCTCGTTTTAATTTTCTCTACGTATTAATAGGATTTTTTACGTAAAAGGCATCTTTATCGAGAATGTTTTAGGTTTCAGAACTAAAATATTCGTGGCGTTTCCTGTCAATGTCGCTTCACGCATCACTCAATTTACTCCTTTGCCCAAAATACACATTACTTTTTCTTCTAGAATATTGGTGCTCTTGACAAGAATTTCTCACTATATAAGAGATAACCAAAAATTTGGAAGTCGCAAAGTGACGAGTCTGGGTTGTATGGGGGATGTTCGACCAACTTCCAACACATTCATATGGCGGAAAATCTCAAATAGTGCGAAGCCTTCGGCTACTGGAAACTTACCAGTACGTTGAGGGCACTTGGACGTACCGTTAATATAATAATATATTTATTGATAGAAATGAACATGATATATTGTAACACCTCCGCGCATCTAAACAATGCGCGGTTAGCGGCCCGGTTGTAGCTCAGTCGGTGATGGAAGGAATTGTTAATTAGATTCAATGGAAATTCGAAATAAACACTTTGATTACTGGTAAAAAACTACTTTTATTCCTGGACAAAGTTGTACCAGGGAAGTTACATTTATAAAATAAAAGAAAGAAGAGATTGAATGAAAGAGAAAAAAATAAAGATTAAAAGTTAAGGAAAGCTTACAACTAGAGAAGAGTACAAAATTATTATAACTAAAATTACAATAATAAAAAAGTGACCATTCGATGTGCCTGGGCGCGGCACCGCGTTGACAAAATTCTACAGAGGTGAATAGCCCCCAGTTACATTGCCTGGGCGGGCGCGGCGAAGCTTGTGGGGGGGGGGGGGCGGAACGGCCTTCCCTGGAATATGAGATGGCCTGCACCCTCTCGGGCACGCCCTCACAGCTGGTCGGCTCGCAGCGGCTCGCGGCGTCTGCGGCAGAGTCTGGCAGCGTCTGGTGGTGTCAGCAGGGGGCGGCTGTCTGGCAGCGTCTGGCGGCGTCTCCGGCGGAGCTTGTAGGTAGCCGGGGATATTGCTCACGATCGCAGGTGCGGAGCACACAACAATGTGTTCCTCCGATTCTCATGAGAATTGTTCTCAGGCACAAATTCAGAAAGTTGCGAAATCCTTCAGAGGCGCACTCGCCTCTTTCCGCGACTGGCTCCCATCCCAGAGAAGTTTCTCAACCAAGTTAAAATTTTACAAGTGCCTTCAGAGGCGCACTCGCCTCTCCCCGCGACTGGCTCCCACCCCAGAGAAGTCTCTCTCGAACTGTTCTCAGCCCCCCAGCTCTTAGCCCACTGAAATTTTACAAGTGCCTTCGGAGGCGCACTCGCCTCTTCCCGCGACTGGCTCCCGCCCCAGAGAAGTTTCTCTACCCACTGAAATTTTGTTTTTCAAAATGCCTGAAGTAAACTTTTACCCCCACCCTTTCTCCTCATGTGCTCTGGCTCCCTACAACGATCGCGTCGCTATTGGCTAAAGGTGATGGCGTTGTACACTATATTCGGCCAATAGCGACGGGGGAGCAAAAGGAATTTTCCACTCTCTGTGTTTCTGTCGGAATACAGTGTCCCTTTGTTCCGTCTCGAAAATAGGCCATGTCTGTGAAGGGGCCCCCGGTTGCAGAATTATCGTTTTGGGTTTCCCCGATCACGATGACAGGCGTTCCAAAGATTTTCCAGATGTGGCTGCGTCTGGACGGTTTTCAATTAGCCCTTTGACCCGGTCGTTGGGTGGGGTGTCATAAAATTCTGAAATGGGTTAGGGGACCGTGGCTGTTGCAAGAAGGGGGGCTGCGCGCGTGACGCCGTATGTTTTTTTCTCTCAGTAAAAATTCTTTAGGTCTACTTTACTTAATTTAATTTGTCTTAAGAATTCTGTACCGCTACAATATTAGTTACATAAAAAGAGTTCTAGCTCACCCTTGAAAGAGGGAAGCTCGTGTTCAAGGGGTTGAATGAAAGGCCTTACAAGTAGACATAAATAAATTAGAACCTCTAAATTACTCAAAGGATTAATGTTAGTCTAATGAAAAGATACAAAAATAATGTTACAAAAACAAGAACGAAATTACAAAATAACTATTATTTGTGTCAGACTACAATGGATACTTTATTTGCCTCGCCTTTATTTGCACTCGTTCATGTAATAGTACAATATTGCAGAGCCGTTACAAATAATGCAAGAAATTATGTGCTGTTGTAGCGTCACTAGTTTCCTTAAATGAAAGTTGGTGAATTCTAGATGTGTTAATATTTTTCTTATTACTAGGGTTTGTATTACAAATACTAAAAATTAACATCTTGAAATTCATTGAATGAACTGATAAATAGCGTCATTTGTTCTTTACGCAATTTTCAAGACTAAACAGTAGTTGTCTTGTTTCTATTCGAGTGTGAGTGTATATAAACTCGATATCGAGCAAACGTCTGACGCATGTGTGTATTTTGTACTTTAACACAACAGCTCTTTACGAGCTAAGGCCTACCAGCAGCGTCGGCCTTGCGGCCATGGGTTAAGGGGTACGTGCGGTTAGCACATAGCCATTCCCTCACTCGATTTCTGGCATTCGCAACCTAAAAAAGCGAGCTTTCTCTTGGTCACACAGCAACACATACTGGGACACTGTAAGAAGAGCGCACAATTATTTTTCCCCGACCGGGAACCGACCCCGGGGTTGTGCCGTGGAAAACGTGCTCACTAACCAACGGACCACTGATCGCCTGACATAAACGATCATTAAAAAAATTAACTACATATTTAAGTTAAAGTAGATAACAGGATTTTCTGCTAGAGGCAATTACAACGTCAAAATAGAACATACATGGACACATCTTGCTAAATATAAAACATTTCAATTACATTTTCACAAAACATGTTTAACTCTGGGTTTACAGTGAATAGTATGTATCTATATATATATATATATATATATATATATATATATATATACATCTACAACTCTCTCTCTCTCTCTTTCTCTGTATATATATATATATATATATATATATATATATATATATATATATATATATATATATATATATCGTTCGAGAATTTGTAAACACCTCCTTTCATTAGACGTGAAGAATAAGTACTGTGCGATATGAAACATTTTTGAGATTTTGGACTTTCCTTGCATCGATTTTTGTATTTTACTTTTCTACAGATATTCTTTTTGAGCGACGTAATCGCTCGAGTTTAGCCAGTAATGTTTCAAAACAGTGATTTCTCGTTATTTCCTCTTAATAATTGAACTATTTTTCTTACATTAATTTATTAAATGATTAGTTTGTCACCCTTTAAAAAAAAAGCAGTAAGCTACATAGAATTTACTTATAATTTATTTGTACAATGAACTTTTCTATCACGTTCCCCATTTCATAACTGTTATGAGTGAAAGAGCACAAGGGTGATTTAGCGCACCTCTCTTATTCCGGGCGCAATTGCCCTCATTGGCCCTTCAAACGCAAGCGCTTGGGAATAAGGGTCGCTGCTGTTTATTTTAAACAATTTGCGCGGATGAAATCGAAACCCTGCAAAATGAAATTAATAAATGTTGCATGCAAGTTTGCATTTTTAAACAAAATTCCGTCCATTTACAATGTAAAATGCGCGAATCGTTAAGAGGAGTGCCTGAGGCCAGATCCTCCGGTTTCCGCTTCCCTTCTCTCTCTCTCTCTCTCTCTCTCTCTCTCTCTCTCTCACTCACTCACTCACTCACCTCACACTCACTTTCCCTTTCCCACACACACATGTCCTCTCTCTCCCTACCCCTTTTTTCTCCCTCTTCGGTCGGAAAACATTCCGCTCAACTGCAGTGTCAGTACTTTATTTTCGGTCATTCGATTCGAAAATATAACTCCATCCGCTAATAAACACACATACAATGCCTTCGGTACTTGGAACATTTCAATTACGCTTATTATCCTAACACGATACTGATTTCCTACATAATTTTCATAAATCTGTGTATCGTTATTGTGCCGTCGGCCATCCATGTGGAAACAAAATGAGGGAGAAGCGAATGGGGGTCACAGGGTTTGCGATTTTTTAAAAAAATGATGATCTGTGTTTTGAATATTAATGTGTGTTAAATATTGTTTTTTAAATTAAAGATAAGACTATATTAAGAGGTGTAGTTATTTGTTGTGAATTTTTAATTAAATATTTTAAAAAATGTATTCGATTTGCACTGTAATCAAAATTCATAATGGTAATTTACTGTACCACATATTAGTTTTTAGAGTCAGCAACCAGTCACAGCAGCAAAAATCTTACTTTTTATTGACACTAAATTTCAATAAATAATCCATATGAACATAATAAGACATTTCTAGGTTTACTATGAATGGGAACAAGTTGCATTTGCAAGTTGCATGGATGGAACAGTCGCATAATTTCCTTGAATAAGAAGGTATTTCAGTTAATATGCTCCTCTCATGTAATAGCTTGTTATTACGTGATTATTCAAATAATTTTTCGAAATTATTAACGAAACTTGATTGTATTGCAAATGAAATATTAGGTATTTGTCTACTTTTTACATTCTAGAAATAAGCGAACCTCTTACGTTTGTCTCTTGGTCTACCACTGTCACTTATTATGCAATACCGGTTCGTTAAACCTTGCAATTTTACTAAGCTAAATCATTGTATTAATAATGGGTATGCACTTCGAGTAAGAAATTATCATATATTATTACATATTTTCTCGAGTCATATTCCCCTTGCCACGAAGTTATATATGCTTTTAAATCGTTCCAACGCTGTACCTAAAGCTTTGCACTACTACGGTTGTACGAAGAAGTTCTACCTTTTACTCTGTGAAAAAGAAAATGATTACAAAAATTTCACAAAATAGTGGTAATTAGTAGGAAGATATATCTCCCCGTCAAAATTAATACGCACTTTTACAAATAGAATTATATGTTCGCTGAAAGATGTTATGCGCAATATAGTGTGCGTTTGCATACAGGCTTCAATATCTCAGCCGTGAGACATGAATTGTAAGCAAATTAGAATCGATGGCAAAACGCAGCCAGTAAACTCAAGTTTTCAAAATGTGTGGCATTCAATGCAAAATTTTGTCCTATTTTAAGTGGTACGTAATAGAAGTATGTATGCTGAAATTCAAGTTTTAGACTTTTGAACATATTTTCGACATGACTAGGAATCCTGGACATGGAAAATGAGCACACAAAATCATCGAAATTAAAAAGAATTCAATAATCATCAATGATGCTGTTGCATAGATATAATTTATCCTCCACCACTCTGACTAGCTTAGCTGACTTAGGGCATCAATTGATGTCTTTGCCTCTGATCATGAGGCTTGACTCCCGACGGTGCAGGATTCTTACCACAAGCTAGACAGCTAGGCCCAATTCAGTCGCTAAGTGGGGGAGTACCCTAGCGGACGGCTGCTCTGATCGGTAGTTTTCCGTGGTTTCACTGATCAACACCAGGCGAATGCCGGAGCAGCACCCTTACCAACGGACCATAGTCTGTGTTGGATCTTTCCTTCCCTCGTTGACCTACCCTCACACCTTACTTACGCACACTTACACTTACACGCACTTGTCAGGAGACCAGTCGGGAGTTTGAGCTTGTCCTGACTAGGGTAGTACCCCACTGGTGGGAGATACCTGGTTAGGAATATATCCAAGCCGACGGGTAGGTCTGCGCCAGATCTTGCCAGTCAGGAGAAAATCATTGCCACGTACCGGAATAAAAAGCATGCACTACATTTGCGGTATTAATGACCTTAGTATTTGACGCTCCCAAAAACATCAGTCAATCAATCAATCCCCCGCTCTGTCGCAGGGCATGCCCGGGCCTTGGCATGTTGGCCGGTGAGTGGCGCGGCGCGTGTGGTAGACCGGGAATTATGTAGGACCGCTCTCGACACGGTGGGCGCCGCTCGGAGCTCCTTTGTTCGTGGAAATGGCCCAAAGTTACTCGTGGCACGTTCCGCCGTTCCTCCTGGGGACATGGCTCCCGAGATAATCCGAGACATTAAGCAGTCGTTCTTCACGGGATTTCCACAGAGTTTTGCGTCTTACGACAAGCACCTGGAAGAGGCGCCATGATCTCATTCGAAATTCTCTAGACACTGAATCTTAAACTGGCAGAAGTGAACGAATATTATCACTCTCCTTGCTTCTGCGGATTTGAAATAACATATCCTGCAAACATCTAATTATCGCTAGTACGCCCCAACGTCGCCATGACCTAGAATACTTGTGAACAGGCTTTGTGACGGTTTAGGTATTTATAATAATAATATATTTATTTTGGTCACAATTGGCGTCTTTGCCAGGTGGTAGCCAATTAATTACACTATACAAATGAAAATTAAATATAATGTATTACCTAGAACCGTGTATACCCCAGCATAGCAAGAAAGCCTCCATTTCACGCGTACACATGTGAAACTCAGACTCTCTGTGCACACACCCAAACACGCACGCACCACGCACAAATACATACACACACACACACGCACACACACACATACATACATACTTATACACACATATACATGTATATTCATATGCACATATACATACGCATATGCATATACACACGTACACGTGCGTATACGCATATATTCACATACACATACATATATACACACATACATAAGTACACTCCAAAAATGTACTTACAGCTAATTAATACCATCTAATTATATTCTATCGTATTCTATTGTATCTAATTCTAATCTTAAATTTTTTTTCATTTACTCTATTCACATCTGCTACGTCTTGCTGCGCTGCACTACACTGCAACGCCCAGCCCCACACTCCATTACACTGCAACGCCCAGCCCCACACTCCACTATATTTTATTTCATTTTTAACATTGGTAATGTCGCATATCACGCTGAATTTCCCTGGAACTGCACTTCACTTCACTAAAAATTGCTAATAATTTGAAGAAAAGAAAAATACGAAAAAAAAAAGTACTATTTGAGACTTCTTAAGCGATTTTTAAAACACTTTACATCCTTGGGAAAGGGCTCCATGACTGTTGCAGGTATTTCGTTCCAATCCCTAATTGTGCGATTTACAAATGAATATTTACCGGTATCAGTTCGCTGCCATTGAGTTTTTATTTTCCATTTATGATCTTTTTTCCCTATACGTGCAGGACTGTCTAGTCTTCCACTTATTCCCTCCCACGCTGGAGATTTATTATACGCTTTAAACATACAACATAATCTTGCATTCTTCCTGCGGGTACTTAATGATTTGAAATGTGTGTCACGTTCCCTTGCAAACCCTCTATTTATGAATTTCACTGCCCTTTTTTGGATCTTTTCTAATTCTTGTATTTGACCTATTCTGTACGGATCCCAACAAGCTGACGAGTATTCAAGAGTTGGCCTAACTAAAGATGTGTAAGCCGATTTTCTACTTTCCATGTTACCTTTCTTTAAAATTCTCTTGACAAAATTAAACGACTTCCAAGCTTTTCTTACTACATAATTTATATGTTCCCCCCATCCTAAGTCGCTACGCAAATTAATTCCTAAGTATTTACAGCTGATTACCTCGGGGATCAATGTGCCGTTCATGGAATAATTTAAAGGATTCTTACGTATAGATTTTATGAAACTGATAGTCTTACTTTTGTCGGCATTTATTTCCATTTTGTTTGATTTAGCCCATGTGTATATTTTATTTAGATCCTGTTGCAGTGCACTTTCATCTTCAGATGATTCTATTATCCGGTAAATGAAGCAATCGTCGGCAAAAAGGCGCATTACTGAATCAATAGAAGTGGGTAGATCGTTGATAAAGGCTATAAATAAAGAGGGTCCTAAGACACTTCCCTGAGGAACTCCAGATGTAATTTTTGCCTCCCCAGATAGTACTTGTCCAACTCGGACTTGCTGCGACCGCTCTCTCAAGAATTCATGAATCCACTTAACGACCCTAACGTCGATACCGGTATCTGCAATTTTCTTAAGTAAAATGTCATGTGAAACAAGATCGAACGCTTTAGAGAAGTTTATTACGATTGCATCCGTCCGTTGTCCACGGTCCAGTGCGTCAGCGATATCTTGACATGTAGAAATAGTTTGGCTCTCGCATGAAAATGATTTACGAAACCCATGTTGGCCTCCATACAGCCATCCTAATTTGCCCCATTCATTTCGCAAGTACTCAGCTATGAGATCCTCCATTTGCTTACAAATGACAGAAGTTAAACTCACAGGTCTATAGTTAGAGATGCAAATGCGATTTCCACTTTTAAAAATCGGCACCACAATAGCTCTTTTCCAATCACGAGGAATTGTTGACACTGATTTCAAATAGTCGTGTCAAATATGTAACAATTGGTTCCCCCCCTATTTTTAATAGTTCTCCTGAAATGCCATCGAAACTAACTGATTTGTTCATTCCTATGCTTTGTATCCGCTTGCGAATAATCCTTGACTGTACCTGAAACCTCTCGGCTTCGTTTGGCTCAGTAATTTCCGGAATGACTACCGCTTCCCCAAAAACTGATTGAAAATACAAATTAAAACATTCTGCTTTTTCCTGATCTGTCACACAACATTTATTTATTGTTACACAACAAAATTTAAAGGGTATACTGAAAATTGAGAAATGTAAATATGCTTAAAAGAAACACTAACTTTAATTATCGTAGTATTTATTCTTTCCACTAACGGAAGAATGCATAAATCAATGATCTAAAATAATTTTAAAAAACTGGTGAACAGTACGTACAGCATCGAAGGGGCTCACAAAAATTAAGGTCGTTCCTGTGTCCTGAACACTTTTCTAAATCTGTCTTTGCCCACGAAACCACACAGGATAGTTTCTTCTAATTCGTATTCTAACTAGTTTGGTTTATTTTAGTTTGTTTTTTAATATTCTGAATGTAAATTGGAACATAATTTCTTTGATAATTTTAAAAGTAATTTTGCTTTTTAATTTGTTTTCTTAATACAGAAATATATTATTTGTATATAGATTTTTATTATCTGTATATTGGCGATTTTAAGAAAGGCCTGAAAGGTATTGAACAGAACCAGAGCTAAACAAGACTAGTAAATTATGGTTTTAAAATTATTTATTTAGAACACGCAATAATAGTTGGTACATGCTGTTTGGTATTTAGGGCTCATAGTAATAGTTTGTAAAAATCTGTATATGCTATTCCGCCAACATTGCATTTGTCAACAAACTTTAATGTCAATCTTTGAAGGGAATCTTTCAGTATACGATGTTATTTTGAATCTTGATACCAGGCTACATTGGAAAAATCACATAGCAGTAAAAACACAGCGACCCAAAATAAAACTAATTCAACTAAGGCCACACTTAAATCGCAATAATAAGCTCTCAATAAACAATGCCATCACCATCTATATATCAATACTTAAATCCCTAATGATTTATGCATGCCCTATCTGAATCAACGCCTGTAAAACTAACATCAATAAATTACAGATCATCCAAAATAATTTCCTCAGACTTGCCACCCAAACACTCTGATTCATCTCAAACATTCAACTGCACAAAGAATTGAATTTACCTCCTATAGTTTACCATATTGCGCTCCCATCTAACAATTTCTTCTCCAAAATAAACACAATAACCCAAGCCACCCATTACGACCTAGCCACTACCTACCAGCTCCTAACTACAATTAAAAATAAATACCCATTAGAATCATTCCTCAGCATATTTTCAGAACTGAATTAATGCCGTAGGTGCTCTATGCGTTTCCTATTCATGTGAAGTTAGATTTAATTGTAAGATTAGCTTTGAAGTTAAATATAAGTCAGAAAATACATATGATGTAGTGTAAATAATACTGAACTATGTACATTCGTCCATTAATAAATATATATTATAAAATATGTTATTTGAACAATAATTTCGCTATCTTTCAATACACTCACTACATAAATAACGTAAAATTAACGGAAAACTCTTGAGGCGTTCCATCATTACCTATTCTGCTTGGGCATTCATGACCCTTCGCCGTCCGCTATTCGGTCTGGTTCGTCATTCCTCACGGCCAGTGACCCAGCTTCATTACCCGTCGGCTTGGCCCATTGTCCATCGTCACCCTCCATGGCCGGTCATTATAGTGCATAGCCCACTACTGCGTTCCATTGTCCGGCGCCATCCTTCACATGCCGTCGTTATCCACAGCGCCAAAGGCATCCTTCATGACCCGACGGCCACACGTCACCTGAGTAATCAAACCTTATGCGCTTCGCCAACACTTCCTTGACCTCCGCCCAACGCCCAACGCCCAACGCCCTGGCCCAGGGCCGCCCCAGTGCCCATTGCGAGCGACGTTCTTCATCCACATGGCCCACGTGCAGGTTATGTTTCATCGACGAATTCTCCACGGCCTGACCTACGGTCTTCACCTACGATTGCACTTGTGGCATACGTTGAGAGGGAAAAGCTTTCTCAAAAATCACACAAATGTATTTTTTTAAATATCTATCACATTTTTAGTAGCAATTTGTAAACACTATTGAATTTGTGACTGAATTTGCTTGAAATTACTTCAGAAGGTTTTCGAAAACTCAATAGTTTCCTGTGAAAAGAGCTTCAAATTTCGCATTGACAGTGAGACTTAAATACCATTTTCATCACAGTAAGACGAAGTGACATTTCCTCGGAGGGGAGGAGTAGATTGTTACAATGACAAACGAATGGTGCTACAGAATGGCACAGACTTTCCCGTATTAGTCTTCTATTTCCTTTGGTCTCTGCTAGCTATTCAGACTTATCATATTCTCTTGCCGGGTGCCATTTACTGCCGCCAGCTGTCACCTTTTTTTTTTTAATTTTCTCAGTTTTGTTTCGGTTTTCTAAAAGTAAAATAGAATTATTAAATTAAATAATATTAAAGAAGAATAAATCCTCATCCTTTATGGAACTTATAATTACACAATTTACAGCCGTTATTAAGAAAATGGTGTTTAAGCCATTTGAATGCGAAATTTGAAGCACTTTTCACAGAAAACTATTGAGTTTTTGAAAAACGTTGTATGAAGAAATTTTAAGCACTTTCAGTCACAAATTCAATAGTGTTTGAAAATTACTGAAAATGGCGTTTGAGCATATCTGAAAATGCGTAATATTGAGTTCATTTTTACAGAAAACTGATGTGTTGACAAGAAACTTAATCTGAATTATATATATAATGTACTACTCAAAATGTATATGTCCTTATTGGAATAACTGATTATCAGCAACAAATTTCATTTGAAGGACAAATCTCTAATCTCTTATTTTTGTAGTTATAGGAATACCCCGGAAATAATTCCAATTTTTGAAATTTTCGAAAGTTCAGAAATGGCTTTGAAAATCGGATATATAAGTGTGTTTTACTCTATTTTTAGAAGAAATTTTAAAATATTGTAGCTGTTTTTGAGAAAATTTTGAAAATGTCCCAGGGGCTTTATGTAAAGTACTCCCAAATTATATGGTACGTGTTTACAAATCTCAAAGCTTCGGTTCGATAGATGTTTTTTCATTTTGAAAAAATCCTACGTATGGGTTAGGCGCTAGTGGTGTTCACACGCGGACGGACGGACGTTTTGAAAAAAGCACATCACTTTTTCGGTATCAGGATAGCTCAAAAAGTGTAATTCCGATTAAATCCCAAAATCGATTTTCAGCAGCATTACATTACTTTCCCTATACTACTTATATACGGGAAAGTAAAAAGATGGAAAAAACATATGGAATGAACAAGACAAGAAAGAATATGGAGTAGAGAAAATGACGAGACGTGAGTTTCCAGGACAGAGAAGAAGTGACAAAAAAAGAAAAAGAATTTTATATGTTCCATGATCTCGGGACACATTGACAAGTGAACTTACACCATTTAAATGCTCTTTCCAACTTTTTGATAACATTTACACTAGCGGTTGACCCGTGTGTGTGGGGGGGGGCTACAGGTATAATATTCAGCCGATTTGATATTTTTTATAAAGAATTTTTCATTGATGATGAATATAAAATGTATTTTTAATTGTTGATGTTTATTAATAAATATCGTAATCAATAATTAATAACGGATCATTTTTGGTAGTATAGAAAATTAGTACTATGATAAGCCAGAAAGACACTGGTTTTATTTGAACATAAACGGCATCAAGACAATGTAAATAGCTAAATAAGTGCATACAGAATACGGAGAAATCAAAGAATACACGTTGTCAGAGCGACCAGTAAATAAAGAACTATATTTCATGGTCACGAGCATGACAATTTTGTTATGGAGAGGGAAGCACAGACCCTTGTAGTATATAGAGAATAATGTATGGAGAAGGCGGTGTGAGATGTAGTCTTGTAATAAATTTTTAATATTCAGTCTCCATTGGCCAGCGGCCATTGAACTCTCTCTTGGGTATTTCACAAACAGCATTATATCCGGATACTTCACAGTACAGGCTCTATTTTGTAATACATGTCATTGGCTTTTGAGGAGGCTCAATCTCCTTGAGACTACAGTTCGTTGCGTCACTGATAGTTTTGATTACGTTTATTTGACGGCAAGACTAAATGTAATATATAACAGTCGTACATACTAAAACCCGTTCTGGTGGCTCGTTGGTTAGCGTGCTCGCTTTCCACGGCGCATCTCTGGGTTTGATTCTCGGCCGAGGCCCAGTATCTATTGCTGTGTGACGAAGAGAAAGCCCACTCTAAGGTTAAGAAGACTAGTATACACGGTGGAGGGATGTCTTTGTTCTAACCACACGAACCCCTTATCGCATGGTCGAGAGGCTGGGTCGCTGCTGGTCAGCCAAGGTCCGTAGTGCGCTGTCGAGCCAAAGGACAGAGTAGTATATGAGTGCGTAGGCTTCAGCGGCCGGAGTCAGTATTTAATTGGCTGTCCGGATGACGCCGCGTTCATGCAACCTTCGTCACGGCGTAATGCTCATTTCGCAGGGCATTAGGGCATGAAGAAGTTCGGAGAATGGCGACCTAAACGTCCGCACCTTTGCCATGGACGTGGCGTCACCTGGACAGCCAATTAAATAATAGGGTAGTATATATTAAAAATTAGAGCAACGTATGATGCTACAGAAGAGAGTTATTTCACAAATTCTCGACTCCAATTATGTCACTACAACACGTAAAGAAACTTCTATTTAAAGCCGATATATGTTTAAATTGCTGTTATAGTTAAGCACATTCTTTCACAGAAGTAGGTCGCAGTGAATGGTGTCAAATGTTTTGACTTTTTCACTCACATTCACTTTTTACGAAAGTCAAACATTCTTTCTTTGATATGAGGTGATGTCTAAATAAATCAATCAACGATGAGATTAATCTTTCATTTTGTTTCACATCTAAATAGCTTTTCTCAATATTGGAAGGAAATAGATTTACTCTACAAATATTTTTATTTCTGAAATCTTTTCCTTTTGGATAATAATTTTCAAAAGACTTTTGGATGACTGCATGTGTTTTTGAACAACAATTATTTGTCGGTTGACGTATCTTTCTTTCACATACTTGTACTTGTCCATGATGTCACTGTAGTGCCTCTGAGTGGGAGGACGTGGGGTTCGAGTCTCGACGATAGCAGGATTTTCGAGTGTAGCTTGTCAGCTAGTCCGAATTTAGCCGCTGTCTGCAAGAGAATTCTAGCGGCCGTAGTTTTCCGAGGTTTCTCCGATAGACCTGGCGAAGTCCGGAGCAATAGTTCTCTAATAACCGGTCCACGGGCTGCGCGCGATCTTTCCTTCCTTTTTCCTTGCCCTTTTACCTTTTACGTTTACACATGCACATGCACTACACTATCACCATGCCGGGAGACAAGTTAGGCGCTTAGACCTTGTCCCGGCTGCGGTGGTGCCACACTGGTTGGAGATACCTTGCTGAGGAACATCCCGGCAAGCCCATGTAGGTCGACGTCGTCTCTCACCATCCAGCGGGGGAAGAACTCCACCACATCCCGCGATAAAACATGCACTACACATACGGGACTAATTACCTAAGCGGTGGATGCGTTCAGAAATATTAATCAATGAATTGTACTCGTATTTGTCGAGCTTTAACATTTTTTTCCAGACATATCAAATGTTCAATAATATTTTCTTTCCAAATGTGATCATTTTCCTTTGCAATTTTTTACTTTATAAAGAAATAAAATAAAAACAGTTTAAAAACTTTACTTCCAAGCGTAAAACGTTTTTCAACCTCGACACCCATACCGTCATTGAGATCAATATTTTGCAATTCTCATTTGTATTTTGTAACAAATTAACTTGGAATATAATGATATTGTTCTATTTTATATGCAATAAAACCTTAACATATTTCTTTATTATTATTGAAAGAATTGGGGATTTGAAATAATATCTGAATTTCTTGGAAGATCTAAAATAAATTCACTGACTGGCCGTGCCTACTCTGTTTGTCACCTTCAATTGACGTCTGAGTGGTTCACAAAGTTGTCTTTCCTATTATTATGATTGTCAATTTCTAAGTAAAATTTTTATGAGGTAATATACGATGATACGATGTGTCAATTTTAGTGGAATGAAGTAATTGTATAGTAAACTTTAGATACGTTTTTGAGAGCATTCCTGTCTACTTATTGTATTCCACATACGAGTAAATGAAACAGGTTGAAGTTGGGAATATTAATATAGGGAATTAAATTTGAGATGAACTGAAAGAAATTCAGAGGAAATATGCTTTGGCGATAACCCTATTGAAATACATGGATCCAATACATTGAGCCATGGACACATTCTAAGTGTGTATTGGAATAAATGGAGCAAATGCTGAGATAACTCCTCGGTTTGTTTTTATAGTAAATGTAGCTCACTAAACGTATGGTTTATTGACCTCTCCTTTTGCTTGAGGTATGAGTAGAGCCGGGAGTATGTGTTGCTGCTTTGGCAGCAATACTGTAAATAAAATATGTAGAGATATCGTCACAACATATTTTTTTCGTTCTTCTAAACACATTTATTCACTAGTTCAGTTAAACACTGTTATTCAAATACCGACGGTATACATTTTTCTTCATGTATCTCAAAGTTTCAGTTCCTTTCGTATTAAATAATCTTCTTCCCCATCTGACAGTCTCTACTCTACATTATCATGTTTCAAAAATTCACATTTCTCTACTATTAACTTTCTACACTCCTCCAGACTCCCTTCACTTGACGTCCGTAATTCCACTTCATTAGTCTCCAACTACAGCCTCCAGATTTTACCTTCCTTCCTTCATCTGCCAACTTTTTTTCAGCCAGAAAGCGCCACTACCTATTCTCGAAGTGTTATCCTCTGACGTCAACCCAATTATATCAATCATTGGGTAGACGATATCATCTATTCGTCACCCTCTCGTACATTCCACTACTACACTGTGGGAAATGTCATTAACGTTCATGAAAATTAATGTATTGTACATGAAATGCAATGTAACCTTGTACTTTAAAATGAACTTATTTTTCATTAAACATTTCTTTGAACATTAAATTTAAAGCATAAGTTAAATCAGTGTAGATTTAATGTAGAGGTTCTCCTGTTTCCTCTGTCTCTCAACATTTATCTCATGTTTTCATAATCAGCAGTCCATCAAGATCATTCATTTATTCCTTCCAGATACGACCATAAAGCTTTGGCTCTTGCATTCTATTGCCCATGTGGACATTAAATTTAATGTGTTCATGATAATTACTTTAATGTACATTTCATTAATGTTATGCAGAAATTTCTGACACTGTACCCTGTCCTACCCTCCTTACCATCGATCCCCACACCTAGCATTCTCCTTTCTCTCTCTCTCTTCACCTCCCAACCACGGCTTTCGTCAGCCTTTCCGTCTCCGTCTTCCGCCCGCTTTCTGCCTATTCCCACCCACCCACTCGCGGCCGCCGCCGCCGCCGCCGCCGCGCCCGGGTCCGCGGTTTTGCGTCGCTCCGGGCACCGCGGGTTCCGCAGCAGCCGGGCCGCCCTTCGGCCTCCCGCCCCTCCGCCCCGCCTCTCACGCCCCGACCGCCCGGCCCCACCCCGCCCCACGCCGCGCCGGCCCCGCCGCCAAGGGCGCACCTCGCCGCCCGATCGCAGCTTCCGCCCGCGTCGATTACCTGTATTTTTATTTTACGATCATATTGATCTTCGTTCCGGAGCCACCGCCGCCGCCTCCGTCGCCGCCGCCGCCGCCGGCAGCCGAGAGGCGTCGGGCAGCGGCGCTGGCGCGCGGCTGGCGGCGCGTGGCGGCGGCGCCGCGAAGCACGGCGCGCGGATCGGTAGCGCGGCGCGGGCGCGGGCGCAGTGTGCGGCAGGCAGCCGACAGTCCCGGTGCTCGCGCGGCGCCCCTCCCCCCTCTCTCCGACCCCTCTGTCTGTCTCTGTCTCGTTCGATAGAGCTGCGAGGAGCAGCTCCAGCAGTCGGCGACTCGCAGACTCCGGGCGCACGGGCCTTCGCCGCGCGCGCGCTCCGCCAACGCCGCCGCCGCCGCAGTGTGCTCGCGCGGCCCTCCCGCCCCCGCCGCCCCCACCCCCGTCCCCGCCCCGGGCCCGCCCGGCGGCCCGAGGTCTCGAAGTCGCGCCGGTCCGTCTCCGCGACGCCAGTGCGTGCATGTGTGGTGCCCGCCAGCAGCCTGCCGCCTCGCAGTGACGTGACGTGACGAAGTGGTGGTGGTGGTTGGTGGTGAAGGTGTTGATTGGGTGGCTGAGCCGTAGGACCGCAGGAGGAGCGGCGAGGCAGCGCCGGGGACCCCCAGCCCAGGAGACTGTCGGGTGCCGTTGGTGTGGCTGAGGGGCTGGAGAGCCCGCGCGCGTGACCAGCCGAGGCGGAGGCCGAGATGGCAGCCGCCGCCGGCAGCGCCGCGTCCCGCGCCAGCGGCTTCGCCAGCGCCAGCCTCTGCGCCGCGCTCGTGGTCGTCGCCGTCGCTCTAGGTGAGTGGCCGCGGCTGCTGGAGGAGCGAGGACGCCGACCGGCCCCGCTGGCCTCCCGTGGATCTCCAGCTCTTCGGCAGTTTCGTGACCGTGGTCGTGAGCGTGGAGTAGTGTTGATGTTCATGAAAAATGGAATTTGTGCTGTCAACAAATCCAAACTAGGCGTTTTTGAACGCCTTTATGGAACTCAGCAGAAGGAAACCCTCTATTATGTGAATGACAACTCATCGATGACGGCATAGATAAAGTGCTCTGATGCCTCACAAATTTACAATCCAACGTCTACGTCTGAAAACCCAAATTATATCTATATTTAGGTGAAAATGTAAAAAAGAAAACAATGATTTGTTTGTAAACAACTTTTCCTCTCACTGGGCTAGAAGACTTTTCCATCTTCATGAAATTTCCTGTACTTACGTGCTTAAATCGAGGGAGTACAGCGCCTTTCGAAGTATTTCGGTTGGCTAGTAGATTGGCAGATGGACGATCTGTTCGAGCCCTCGTTCAAAATTCCTGCGAAATTCGGCCTCAAACCAGGCCTTGCCGCACGCCCGGTCTTCCCGTGACAACACCCTCATCACAGTCCTTTAATTGTCATCACCATCTTCACTGCAATCATCATTCTCGTCGACGTCCAAGTCCTCTACCCAGTGCCCTCCCTCGCCCTCTCCTTCGACCTCGACGCGCTTCACTGGGGCTTGTCCTCCGGCCGTCTGCGATCGCCTTCGGGCGCTGCTTCCCTCGCACCCTCGCCCTCGCCCTCGCCGTCGCCCGTGGGCGCCCATCGCCCTCGGCCGCGGAGGGCGTCGCTGGGCGCCACCGCGGGCGACGCGCAGGCACTCAAGGCCGCGCGTAGCGCCGGCCGCCCGGGGCGCAGCGCCCCAGCAGCGCAGTGACTGCGCCGCGCCCGAGACCTCGCCTTGGGGAACCCCGCTCCGGACACACTCGGCCGCGCGGATGACGCCGCCGCCGCCGCTTCCTTTTTAGAGGACGTTTCGCCCAACGTTTCACCGTAAATCGTTCGTTTCAACGGGAGAAAGTCTATTCCATCTTATTGTAATCCCTTTCTGTTGTTACGTGCCTGGATCGTGCGAGTACCGTGACGGATGAGAAATAGTGGAGTGGTACGCAAGCCTCCAAGTCTTTAGGAGCATCATAAAGGGGATTAGCGAGGTTAATGTGAAGATGGCATTTTAAATGTAAAACTCGTTTAATAGTTTATTTTTAATTGAATTTTTTTAATTACAGCCTGGCTTAGAACCACACTGATTATATTTATTGACATAAATTATAATTCTGTTAGGTTTTTTGCTTTCCACATTCAATGTTCTGTTTTATTATATTACTGTTGGTATTTTTTGTGTTGTAAAAGCTATCACCTTAGTTTTATTAATGTTTGTATGAAAATTATTTTCTATTATGTTTTAGTTTTTTGCTAAATTAAAACTAATTTTTTCACCGTTACAGGGATATTCATTGTGGATTCGACAATTTGTTTCCTTTTTAGATGAGATTTACAAGTAGAAAAGGGTTGGTAATTGTTGCTGGAGGTTAAACTGCTGCCATTGACATGGCGAATAGTGGGATAAAACGAACTGAAAAGCGTACGTTCTAAGAAAAAATAAATTGTGGTAATGAAAAATATGCGAATATTTAGACGTTTAAAAATATTTTTATCCAACTTTAGTTTCACAGCTTCTTTTGACCTTTGAACGTATGAGAAATAGCACATTAAGCAAAATATATAACTCAACTAATTAATCTACATAGAATTACAATAGGAAAATTGAATCTTGCTTAAAAATGCTGAAACTTTATGAAGAATAGTTTCAAAGTACGATTTTGAGAAAGAAGAACCTTTTAAGAAGTTAAATTTCAAGCTTCAGCACTAATTCCCCAATTCAGACGTTCAAAATTATGACAACTTGAAAATAGATTTAAATAATATAATATCC
This sequence comes from Gryllus longicercus, assembly GCA_038098605.1. Lineage (NCBI taxonomy): Eukaryota > Metazoa > Arthropoda > Insecta > Orthoptera > Gryllidae > Gryllus > Gryllus longicercus. Next base: position 1,402,432 of record JAZDUA010000378.1, read on the forward strand.
AATTTTAACGTATTGGTTTCGACATTATAGGGGAATTAGGAATTGAAGTCTTCACAAAATATGGAAAATTTGATTTTAACTAAAATAATAAGGTGCGACAGAACCTCACAAAAATGGAAGAACGATCAGAAAAAGTATTTAGGTCCTTTAACCTTCAAATAATTCTTGTAATGCTGAAAATTTGATCTTCTTTGTTTTAATTAACCTGAAAACTAGACTGACTCATTGTTTTTTGCTTCATGTAGATTGCTATTTGGTTTAACAGAAGCACAATGCTATTTTATATAAAATATTCATAACAAAAAACCTTATGCTCAAAATTCGTTCCACTCGGTCTCTCAGCTTGCAAAAAATTGTAGAGCTTTAATTAGTTCAAAGTAAAACCCTATTACAAAAATAATAGAAGACAGTTCCTATCATATTTCAAATTTCATTCTTATTTACTTAAACAAATCAAATATCTCCCACAACACCATGTGTGAATTCTTTTAAAAATTATATAGATTCGGCAACTAAAACTCTTTTGTTAGGTAGGTAAATGATACCTTTCAATTAAGTTGAAAGTTTTAATGTCATCGTTTTCCAGCGATTCTGAGAAGAAATACTAAGAGTTTGAGCGAAAGCTTGGTTCTGGGCAATAAATGTAGCTTTATTGTCCCAAAACATTAAACGTAATTTACATAGTTTATTAACGTAATAAATTATTAATATTGTTAATAGTTACCTTAAACAAAATCTAAATATATGACAATGTTATATAGTCAACGTTAATGAAATCTTTTCTCCCATTTTCGTCTCAAAAATAATATTCCCTTCATTTCTCCCAAAAGTATCTGCACTCCTCAGTTACTTCCTGTGTTTTGCTAATGTTATGTTGTACCATTGCAGTACCACATACGCTAGGTAACTATCGCACTTATTATTACTCTATAAAAGCTTCTAAATTGCTCTCATACAAGTATTTTCCTTCAGAGTAATCTTCTGAATTATATCTCTAGCTGTTCATGTGAAGTATCATTTAGTCGGAATCGTATTGCTGCTGATATTCTGTGCATTTGATGTTAGCTGACCTTCGTCAATGATATCTTATTGAGAAGTCCCTTTAATCTGTGTTACATCACAGTCAAACATTTGCAAGGTTTCTTTGAACTAACGTGCAAGTCAAATGGTTAGCTTAATTTCCGAATGCTGTTCAAATATTGTACTATATTTGACGGGACGATCGGCTGAAAATGTATCATATTCAACCAGCGCACCGCGGTTGTGCAAATGTACATTAGGTTAATATGATGTTTTACGAGTCACAGATATTTAGTCTAAGATATAAATTATTATCTTTTAAATTCCAAATTACATATGGCTCTCTCTTTATATTTAATTATTTTCATTGAAATATATTTCTTGGAGTTTTGACAAGCGATTTAAAATTCATAATTAATTAATGAGTTTTTATTGTTCTTTCTTACTTCATGTATACTAACATTACTTGTGTTTATGACCTATATTTGAGTATATTTGACACCTTAAGACACAACGTAACAAATAGCGCAAATACTATTTCTTGCGTTAGGAAATTCAAATTCGGCGACTTTTAAAAGTATTGAGAATTAAAACCAATAACTAATAATACTTATAGTTTATTACGGTTTGCCATTAAGCAATGTACACTGCATTTTATGTTACCACTGATAACTACAATAGGGGTGTATATCGTCGCCACGGACCTTCATGATATGATCTATACAAGTTTGACCTCAGGTTTCAGGAGGATGTGCGCACCTGTTCTAACAGATTTACAAGTGAAGCCCCTTGCCCTTCAGCCCGCTTTCTCTCCCTGTGCGGCGTCGCCCGGGCGGCCTGACCTCGCAAAAGCCACTGATAGAAAATCTGCGACTTCACTCCGTTTCCCAGGATTCAACTATCCGAGAGGCTACTTTCCTTTTTGCTATGTTTTCATTATTAATTTTACCGTGGTCTTCGTACTCTGCTTCATATCTTCCGTTTTTATTTTTTTTACTAATCGAAATACTCGGAAAAAGTTTTTAAATAAATATGTCTTAGTTATTTTCCTTTATTACATTTCTGCTTCTGTCAGTAAAAACCATTAATAATAATAATAATAATAATAATAATAAATAATAACAATAATAATAATTTATTGCTTCACAGGAACGTCCGTTCGGTGGCAGTAAAGAAAGAATTAGGAAGAAATAAAAATTAGAAAAAATACAAACAAATATTTTAAAACACCAATAATATATAACACAAAAACACACACAAGAAAATCTAAAAAATAGGTAAAAAGTGCCCAATCTCTACTCCGTGTTCATCACTTTACTTCACTTTACTTCACTTCAGTAAACTGCAAGCTCCTTCGCTACCTGGTAGTTTATACATTAACGATAAGTGCAAGATATGCACTTTTCCCGCTCTTTTGTTTGTGACGTCACTGCACGTCCCTGAACTCTATACTTACGCTCTTAAGATCTCTCAACGCCCAACTTGCGCGCTCCTGGGAAGATTTGCTAGCACCTCGACCGGTAAATTGCTCCAGTCAACCACGGTCCAATTTAAAAAGCTCATTTTACTTACATCAATTCCTTGTTTTCTACATTTTATTTTGTGAGAGTGGTCGCCCCGACTTCAGTAACATGGCATTTAGTCTTTCATTGGCAGATTTCTATGTCGGTTGATTTTTGCGCAAGCGTTAGAGAGAGCATATAGTCATGTTGCCCTTCTACAAGTAACCAATGATTCCCAATTGACATTCTTACCATTGTTCCACTTCGCGAATTTAGCCGCTTTTTTGCCCTCGCTTTCATCCGACCTTCCCTTTGAGCATCCCAGCATGCTTCTCTGTATTTCATTATAGTAAGAACCAAGAAAGTGTGAATATGTATTGTCGTGTTACAGTTAGCTTTCCGTAATACGAAAAAAACGCGTTCCAAGCTTTCTGTGTAGTGTATCTAACGTGATCAGCCCAGCTGAGTGCGCTTCGAATTATCGTTGCGTTCTCATTTTCTCATCATCTGGAGCCTCTGGCTCGGACTATTGATGGCTTCTTATCGTCTTGAGCATCACTATCCTACTTCTATGTCACTGGATTTCGAATAATTAATAAGTCATTTACTAAATGTTGTTGATTGTTCATTATTCGTCATTTTACCATTTCTATTTTTGTATTATCTCGTTTCTTATTTTTATTTGCGAACTTATTCCGTCAAATTGAATTCTTCTTCCATGATGGCTGAACAGCGGACTTGCAGAGCCTTTGTATTAACCTTCTTCGTTTCCTTTTTTCTGAGATTAAAATAACCTTATTCTATGTACTCTTATTTTTTCTTTCATGTTTTCCAAGATATTTCGTCAGCCTGTAATCATTCAAGCGCCTTATTTCTTTACATAATTTTTTTTCTGTTTGAAAGAAGTGACGTTTTATCATTAATTATTTTCATTTATGTATGTTTGTCATATGAATAAGCAGACCTTTTTCATTGTGATGAAAGAAAACATAGCGCTCTAACACTAATTTCCAGCTATTATATTACGAAACTTACATTAAACTGATCTTCAACTAATTTCGAACATTTCAAAGCAGTATATGACTTTGCGTTTCAAGTGCATGTGAGACTCATCAGCAACTGCCCTATTTGTCAAGAGAGGAAATTCTGATATAAACATTTGTGCAGCTTTTAAAGATCAATACAAAATTTTCAGGTAACTCATTTCATTTACGACCTTGAACATACACCTTAAATGTACGTATGCTCACATTTAAGGGAAGTTCGCGTTTTCTCGAATACTCAAACTGCGTTTGGTTCCTTAAAAATATCTCGTATTTATTTACGACATTATCGACGTTCTCTAGATTAAATATTTTTACACATAACATCAGCAATTTTACTTTCTAGCGTACTTCTTGCGAAGTATGTACAAAGTTATGCATCCTTTTTCTTCTTTCAAGGACCAACAGCACTTACTGTTTTGCCTTGACCTATCTCAGACTCTAGTCGGAGATTTCTGTAGACCAATAGTGAGGCTGATCGCTCGGTACTTACAGTGGGGAATTGGGACGACTTAGAGCAGGAAAGATTGCGCTCGGTCCGTGGCCCTTATCCTTGAACGCTGTTCTGGCCTTCGCCTGGAAATGAAGAAGGAAACCACGGAAAACACCGAGCAGAGCATACGACTTCGACATCGGCAGGCGCCACAAACACGACGCATCACCCAAATTTCCGGCTCTCGGCGGGAATCGATTCTGTGATCTCCCAATCACCCTATCACAAGCCTTAACGCTTGTCTCCATCGGAGTTTGTAAAATGATGTATGCAGCAGGGGAAACGGCGATTTTTAGGCAGCTAGTCTTATTGTAGATTCAATGCATCGTAAACGTGGTTACTTATTGTTCCAAAATGTATAAACATTACTCCTTTATACACTTTTTGCAGTCTGAAGCCACATTTTGCGGGTCCATCACGCCGAAAACGTGATCTACCACAAAGCATTCGTCCGTCCGCATGTCGGTCACTCAATCTGTGAACGATGGTGGTGCTTAAACCGTAGGCAGGATTATCTCTAAAATTTATTTTCCTTTCTCGATCTAGCTGATGTTTCAGTCCGTTGAATTAAAACGGACATTTTGAATTTGAGAGTACTTTACATTCAGACTAAGGTACATTTTTAAAATAGTATTCTCGAAAATGGCTTCACATTTTTCTTTAAATTTTTCTCATATAAAACAAAGTACACTTAAAAAATTGCACAGATTCGATTTTTGTTGAATTTTCTGCATTTTCGATATTGCAAAAGTTGACAATGTTTTCGCAATCTGTTTACAGCTACAGTAATAAAGATCGTTTGAGAAGAACAAGATTTTGTCAAAAATCACTCACATTTTTTTCTTTTAACTTGTTTCTTGCATGTAGCAATGTATTCTCATAAAAATGGCTCACGTTTCCGAAATCTGAGAAATGTTCCGCATATCCTTTAACTATATTGTTTAAGGTAGAGATTTTCCCATTGTAGGCCTACTATAGTATAGGTGGAAAAATATTTGAATCACCTCACAATATGTTCTAGACTTTTCCGACGTAAAATCCGTGTTTTAAGTTCTTTTGAACTGCATCTTTGCTCTTACGTCAGAATTAAGATGTATTAGTGATGGTAAAGTTGGGTGCAGATGGCAAGGAAATAAACTCAATTTTCTACTCGGAAATACTGATAGAAATATGCACCAAACCCTGGGACATTCTAAAAATTTTCTGAAAACACCTGAAAATTTTCCTTTAAATTTTGTTCGAAAAAAAAGAAAGTACATATATAAAAATGATATAGAACTAATTTTCATTATAATCTCTGAAAATTTGAAAATTGCGAGAGTTGAGATCCTTTTCAAACGTCATCATATCTAATACTCAAGCCAGAGATTTAATTCTCAATGAAATTTATAACTCAATTACAGATATTTAAATCATGCCTTGCACTTTTAAAACAAAGTCGTATTTGTTGTGTAACAACTCTGAGAGAAAGAAAAGTTTCGGTATGCCGCGCATTCGAACTTGTTTTACTCGCTCTATTTTAATTAAAATCTACAGATTTTCAGAAATTATAAATGTTTAACTTTCTTTTTAAAGCGCTGTGGAAGTTATGCCGACGCAGACGGTCTAGTTATGCTAACTCTTAGTTAAAAATAATTACCTGAATAGAATTCTAGTGTGGTCAAATATTTCTGCGGGTTGAAAACAATTTTTTGGTGGTTCAAGTAGTAGCATAATATTACGTAATAGTTACAAATAATGCAAAAAGGTTCATGCTGTTGCATCCACTAATTACATTTTATAGTTTTTTATTTGAGATGCAATATTTCTTTAATACACTTCTTACACTCCATGATTGTATTTTGGCACTTTCGTAAGTTCATCTCGAATAGTCAGACCCTCTTTAAGACAAAATTGTTGTTGATTCATGAAAGATTATGAATAGATTTCGAGTTTGGTTTTACCTTTGGCTGTCGCGTGGGAGTCGAGTTTTGTCGAGGTGTATTTTGTTTAAGGTTAAACGTAAACTCTTTAAGGAAATTATGAAAAACAAATTTCGATGTTATTCACGATTTGAAGGATGTACTAAAGTGATAGTGATCTTCTATCACTTATCTTAAAAAATATAAAGTCCTGATTTTCGAAGGGACAGATAAAAATAATTTGAGTATATGTTAACTATATAGAAGTTTTAGGGACTGAGATATTTACCCTGACACTGAGATATTGTATTAAGTAATTTATATCTCGTACTTTAAGTTAGAGAATATTAATTGAGGTTACGAGTAATTACTCAATAAATATTCCTTACAGTTTCACATCTTGTAAGTTTGTAACATGAGTATTATGTCATGGGATGCTTGGCTCAGGGCAGCTACTTCAAAAAATTGGTCCAAACTGTGTGTTTTCTGTCGCTAAGTAGTGGACACCTCACTTTTCGTGCAGGTTTGCAGTTTGTCCAGATGCTGGCTATCTTCTTTATTTTCTCCGACCCTTCTTGCCATCTTGCATGAACTATTCTACGCCTTGTCCATTTGACTTTTTTAATAGTGTGTGTGTGTGTGTGTGTGTGACTGGATGGCCATTTCTGCATTATTGAATATAATATCAAATATTTTTACATTAAATATAATAAATACTATTAAATGTTAATTTATATATAATTTAAGTTTTATATTAAGATTTTTGTGTAAATAGCTTTGCTAGAATGTTGAAATTTATCCAAATAAATACCACATGAAAGCGAATTATTTGACAACCATTGAAAATTCACGAAGAATGTCAGTTGATGTTACTATATTTCAACCTGAACTAAAAAAAATTGGTATAATGTTTAGTATATTTGAAAACTTTCCTGCATATTTGTGTAAAATAACTGCAAATATATCTTCACTGTTTTACCATACACTCTCAATGTAATTGAAAATCTGAATACTTACTCGTCTTAATTTTTTATGAACCCAACAAAGATGATTAAATTTTTTCTTAGCATATTTAATTTTTGCGTGATTGTTTATCATGATCCGTACATCTCTCAGAGAAAGTATTCATCGTCATACGTTCAGCAAAATAAAATGTGTTCGAATTTGTTGAATGCGCGTAAGGCTTTCGATCTGCAACTCCACTTATCGTAAGTGTTAATACTTCCTTCAGTGAACTGCGATGAAGTAGACTACTACTTTACAAATGTACAGGTATACTATTATAATATTCAGACGATTCAAATGAATTATTTTTTTTTTTTGCCAGTAAATTACGCTTTCGTTTTTCATTAAGAGTAAGGTATAAGATATTTTATCATGTAAAATAATAATACATGATAATACGAGTAAAATAATTTTGAATATATTATTTTTACTCGTAGTATAAGGTATAGAGGTCTTAAAGACCTGGATTCATATATTTGAGAGTACTCTTGACCGATTTTAAACATTCGCAGAAATTAGAGAATACTCGCGTCCAGGGATCGTTACATAACTAAAGTTAAAAATGTCTGCGTTGGAATTATCTCTCATTGACTGTTATGTTATTTGTTGAAGTTAATTGTATATCAACATGAATTGTTTCTCATTAAGCAATGGTGTTCTGCTTTTGTAATTATATTTACCTAACTTCCAGTAACACATTTGTGGGCAACATAAACACAGTCCTGCATTTTATACATTAGAAATTGTTTAGACGTACTCTTGGTAATTGCTACGCGAGGCAAGAAATGTTAATTACAGTTAAGGTATAATTATAGAGAATTTGTGAATTGCATTTCACATAGAATTTTCCAATTCGTAAATTGAGCCTAATTTTTATCAGTATTTTTCGACAGTTTTCCTGTCAACGGATCGTATTGTTTTATGCAGAATCACATATTGTTACTATAACACATACATACGATTTTGTTACTGTATTCTATGGGATGAAGAAAGAAATATAGAAATTAGTGTTTAAATATTTCCTGGACTTTATGTATTCAAGCTTTTTATCTTCATCCTTGAAAAAGAATACAATATAAAATAGGTACAATTTGACAAGGTATAATAGGGATGTTAACAATTCGTCTGAAGCCATAGCATGGCCATCAATCCTAAACGTACGACAATGATTGTACGACAACGACCCTTTGTGAGAGAAAAAAGGAAAATAATGGTGCCGGAAGAACGAAAAGAACGTGGGCGGGGGTACATTCAGAAAGCAGATCTTCCTATGGAGGCTGGGGCGTGAAACGCTCACGCGAATCCTCATTTCCTGCGTTGACACATTCGTAAAGTGCCGTTTGATGAGACGGAAGAAGGCACAGAATTGTCATTTCTGATACTCATTATAATTTGTGCCAGTGTTTTATACCAGTTCGAGTTTGACTGAAAATGAAATAAAATTATTTTTTGCATTAGTGAATCGATTTCTTAAATTTATTTAATTCGGCGCAGTGTGTCCGAATCGGGGTCTTATTTCTATTACCAAATGTGTAACTTTGGATTAAGGATCTAATTTTACATGCATGGAGTTTATTATAAATGGTATTTAATCACTTAACTAGCGAAGACATTTTTCGCTTTCTGTCATCAAGATTCCTATTCTGAACATACCCTACACTGAAAATAAATTCGTAAAATTTTCGTGTGTAAATTATGTGCTAATGTATCGAAGTTACCCAAGTTCTGGTGCTAGTTTTACGACGCATAATTTACCAAGAAAATTGTGTAAATTTATTTTGAAAATACGGGCCCCAGTTGAGCGATAGCTGTCGATTATGCTTTACAGATTATCAGGGATAGGAATAAATACAGGCGTTGGCTGATAATTAAGTACGTAAGCATACAGACATGTGTGTCTGACTCACTCAACTACGGTATCATCTGCCCAATATTCTAGGTTTTATTCAGATAATTCTTGCATGCGATTGGAGTAATAATATCGTTATTAATAATATAAATAACAAATAATAATTTTAATTAAAACTTCATTTCATTTGTAATTCGTTACGGAATGGTTTTGCCATGGAATACTTCAAAAATCTTTTTCAGAAGAAACCCTTTGTTGATAGTTAAGCAAGAGTTTTGGGCCCATGCCATGAAGATCTCCCGTACAGTGACTTGTTAGGCCCCTGAATTAATCCGAAGTTTCAGAGGTTATCAAATTTGATATCTATCGAATTTTTTGTCTGTGAAAAATGTTAAATTTTAACCCAATTATGCTAAATGGATAGTTTGTGACCTATTTTCTACGTTTTTAAGAATGTGTGTTTTTTTCACGTTTTCTTAAGTCTTTTCATAACAAACATTTTTGAAATGTATTTTTACATCAACAATTTGTTGTTTTTAATTTTAAACGGCATCAAATCTTGATCCTTGGTAAACATTTTTCTGAGTTATTGTTGACCAACAACCATTGGCAAAATGTGACCACCCAGAACAGATTTATTTACTTTGATGTGAGTGGCAAGTCTACATGTTTACATATGCGTGATTAATAGCTGATACTTCAATTAATTAAAAAGTAAAAAATAGGTTTGTAATCCACTTTCAAACTCGAGGTGTTCGTTTTCCAAATTTATAATTATTTATTAATTAGGGAGTCTTCTTTAACTAATGTATGCTATTTATCTGAAGTATAAAGAGAGAGAGCCTGTCATTTTCACATAAACGCTTTCTTAATTCGTACGTAGTTAAGTCCATTTTCACTACATTTTGACAGAAATATTTTAAAGAAATTCATGAATATAAACTAAGTTATTCTTTACTCTTTAATCTGCATTCGTTCCACAAAGTTTTTAATAAAACAACAAAATAAATTCTGCATTTTCTGCAAAAGGAATTTTTATATTGCATGTTGAGTAGTATGTCTCTCTTTATGGTTAAATTTTTTTGCAATATGTTTTATTCCTCTTGAAATACTTTAAAGTTATTTAGTCCGGCTTATTTCAAAAACTGACAGAGCATTTATGGAACACAAAATTGAACAATTACATAGGACAATTTAAATTGACCAATTAGAAAATTAATGGCTCAAAATCAAGAAGATCGCTTCGGGTATGTGCACATTATATGTAACGCAATACGCTGATTAAAAGGCTCAGCTGTTTAAGTTAGCATATCGATGAAACTCTGAAAATAAATTTCACAACTATTTTTTATACAGACTCCAGTAAAAGCGGTTCATTTTAGGGTATAAAAACTAGCTAAAATTTCAAGTTTACCACTAGTGCTAAAAGTGCGACGATTGTAAAATGTTCAGATAAAACTGTGAATACAAAAAGGAAAGAAAACAAAATACTTTCATTTGACCGCATCAGATACTATTGATCGTTATGCAACGCAGTACCCAATTAAGTTATTTATATATTTGAAATAAAATAAGCCAGTAAAGGTGTCTAAATTATACGTGTTTGATTCACGTGGTGAAAGTTATTTTATTTTACTCGTTGGGATGTGGCACTTGCCCTATCAGCCTTGTGTCGCAAACTTTCCTTTTCGAAAATTAATTATGCCTCTTTCACCACCGTATCATAAATATTTATTTAATTCCCTTCAACGGTACAATAAATTTCCTTTTTTCTTTGACGCGGCGTATTTTGTAGCCCAAAAGGATTAAGTTAACGCGGTGCGAGGGCATGGAACTGTGGTTTTCTGCAAATTGCGTTCTTCAATATGAGCATATCTAATTCTACATTTTCTCTCTTTCAACCTAGTGAACCTTTGTAAGTGAATTGCAGTAAAAATGTGTTTTCGGGAATTTATTATTCTGCGTTTGCATAATGAAAGAAGTTTCTTATTTTCGGCGGTTTACACGGCAGGTTGTTTGTATCTTTTAAACAGCGAAATGTTTATCTTGCGAGATTAAATTCCAACTGCATTTTTGACGTTTCGATAATTAATTACTACAAATAAATGTTTCATTTTGACCAACATGTAGTTATTAAGTTCTATTTTTAACTTTAAATGGAAAATACCACTTCGGTACATTTATTCAAAACAATAATCTCTCGGTAATAAAATGCTTCGAGATAAAAAGCAGAATATTTTATTTTTTCCTTATAAATATCAAATAAAGTGTTTCAACAATGATAGTTTGATTGATGCGTAAAATACAAAGACAAACGTTTATTGAAACTTTTGATGATTACAAACTTGAGTGAGTGTATTACGGGCTGAATGATGGGACATTATTTACTCATCTTTCCAATGCTTTATCATTTGCGTATGGGGTCCCGGAAGTTTCGCTTTTACGACTTGTGCTCTTTTTTCTACCCATAAATGATATGTCCTCGTTAATTAGAAATGGAAGAAGAGTTCTCGTTGCTGATATGTATGTTCCTTGAAAATCTCAAACAATAATTAGGGCGATAGCAAATGTTTGAAATTGATTTCTAAATTTACCCATCAAAATAAAAAATGTGAAATTGAGCAATGTTCATGTACATAAATAACTCGGTTTCTCAACTCAAATAAAACGTCCAATTAAATGTATTGTACACAAAAAATAAACCATTGAGCATCCTGCCATATGTATGGCGTTAACTTTAGTAGAGGCACATTCTTTAGTACCCAAGCTTTTAGATAGCAGAAATGAATTGTACGAATAATAAGCGAAACCAAATTTTGGGTAGAACCCATTCATGTGAGTACTGCAAGTGCCTCGTCACTGCGCCTACTGCTATAGCATTTGAGCCATACTATTGCTTTGCCATTTATAAACCAGTGTTTATGTAGAATGTTGATTACTGATTCCGGGCGCGTCAACTGCTAAGGTCATTAGTTCCTGAAGTGTAGTGCACACTTTAATGGCAGCAAGTGACGGTAGCCATCCCCCGCTGGCTGATATGATCCAGCGCCGACCTATTGCGGAGGTTTTCCCCCACACGGTATTTCCCACCGGCGGGGCTCAGTCTCTGCGGCGACAATCTCTGAGATGCAGAATGGTCTCCGGCACGGGTGGTAGTGGAGTGTGTGTGAAAGAAAGATTGAGGATGGGATTTAGAAAGAGGACGGAAAGTTTGCGCACGACCCCTGGCCCGTTTGTTAGGGTAGTGCTCCGGCATTCGCCTGGTGTTGATCGGTGAAACCGCGGAAAACTACCGATCACAGCAGCCGGCCGCTGGAATTCTCTTCCGGCGGCTGACTTTGTCGTAGCTGACAAACTAGTATAAAAAATATTGTCACCGTCGGCTCTCAGATCCTAGGATCACCCGGTCAGAGGCACTGCAGTGAATCAGTTGATGCCCTGAGCCACTTTTGTCAGTAGTGTTTTGCAAAATCTAACTTATCATACCGAAGGGGGGAATCATATTCTTATTAAATGCAGATATATGATCATATCAAACAACCTAGAAATAATATTCATTACAAGTCAGTAATAGTATCAGAGTCAGTATTAGGAGTCAGCTCACTACACGAAAAATATAAAATACTTGTGCTGCAATTGAGAACACATTGCAAATTGAAATGAAAAATTAAAAATCAATACACAAGTTTAAATGCCAACTGAAATCTGCTTCTCTTTAAATGTTTTTACACAATTATAAACAATACTGACAATTAAAACAAAAACTAAAATAAATATTACTTTTACAAAGAAAATAAAGCTAAATATAGAACTGCTCTTGGCAGGTAGTAAGTCGGAAAGTTCCGGATTCCTCCAGTGATAATGTATTAATTTTCATTTGTACTGTATTGTAAAATTCAAAGTATTCCTGGAATGTGATCCCCGATACTCTCCCTTTTAATTTTCATATATTCGAAAATTTCATATATATTGCTAGAATATACATATTTACCCTTTCAGCTTCTAGCTCATTTCCGCAGTTCGTTGTGAATGTATATTTTCGGGTGAGTCGACAAACTTGCCAATTCAGAATCTCGAGTATTAATAAATTAACGGATATGACATGATATATAAAATATAACTTAATTTGCATAATGATGTAGAGCAAGAAAGCAGAATATTACGTAAAATTAATACCAAAAAGACGTCAAAATTATTTCCAGACTTTTTTTCTTTATTAATAGAAGTATTGCCAACTTTGGAGCAATTCACAAATAATTTTCGCGTGTTTCCGTAAACATGAGAATGTAAAACATTTTTAAAAACATATTTTGTGTATTATTTTTTTTGTTTCGTTGTAGGAGGGGTGGCACTTATTTCCTTTTCTACTTGGTGGTTCGGAAGAATATTCACTGTGATTTTCTGATTTTTTTTTCTTCTTAGTAAGCATTTCTTGAGTTTCTCTTCATAATTGTGGACAGATAACGCGTTAATATGCCACAGAAATTACATTATATGAACAATAACAACAATAGAAGCAATAAAAATAAAACCGCAAATAACATAAAACCATTCATACATTATTTACAACACACATAATTATTACTACATTGATACCATATATACATTACATCTAGTTAGTCATTGTTTAAATTCCATTAGGTTGGTCATCTTCAACATTTAGACATAAATTCCTTTACGACACAATATTTGGTCTTCACTAACATTGTTTTAGATGTACTTCCCTCTTTATAGATGGTACTATTTTACTTGGACGTCTCCGGCTGTTCTTTTGAACAACACTTAAAGTTTCACTAAAAATATTGTTACTAGAAACTTTATAATCGCGCCTCTCTCTTCATACACCATCCGTACCCCACCAATTCTCAACTTCAATTCCCCTCTTCCTCATGAGAAAAATCTACTACTTACTTCTTCTCCTCCTACTCCTTCTTTTTCTTCTTCTCCTCGAAAAAAAAACCAACAACTTTCATGCTGTTTTGATCAAACCGCCCGCCGATTGGTTTCATGTCCTAGTCATCTGAGTTCCTTCCATAAACAGTTGATACCCGTGTATGACACCTATGCGTATCTGAAATCGTTTCACATTCATTTGTATATGCTAATAATTCTGTTTTCTAGCCAAAATCGTCCCTAATAAGTTTTCTGATTGGCTGATCGCAATTTTGTTTGCTAAACATGCAGTTTTTGCCTTTTGTTTGTGATGGTACATGTAATTTTGAGTCTATGAAAAAAGAGGAGTCGAAGATGAGGAACAAAAGATCAAGCGTAGCCTGTGGCGCATTTAGAACTGCTACGGCCTTCGCCTGATATTGATTGAAGCCACAAAAACTACTGATTGGAGCAGTTGGCCGCTAGAATCCTCCTCCATACAGCTACTGAATGTTGAATTCGAACTAGTTAGTATCTAGCTAGCGAAGAAAACCATCCACCGTTGGGACTCAAACCCTAGGACCTATCGGTCAGAAATGCTGTAATGACAACAGTTTTTACTTCAGTTACATCAGTCTTTTTTTTACTTTTGCAAGTTGCAAAAGTTAATATGTTGCGTGTGTAGGAAAGTACCTGACGCTGGCAGTTTTCTGTGGGTGTAAGTAAAACCGGAGTCCGGTCTTGCTTTCGCATGAACACGTGGCACCGCCGCCCTTCGCCCTACGCCGTTTCTCTCATTGCACGCCCCCTCCCCCCTCCCCCGGGGTCCCGCACTCACTCCAGTCACGCCCCGGCGGCCAATTAAAATGAGGGTCGGCAGAGGGCGCGGCGCACGGTAGCTCACGGCCACCTACCCTCACCCCCACTCTACAACCTAAACCTAACCCTCTGTCTACCAGCGCTATCAGCCACGCCTCCGGCCCCGCACCTGCCAGCGATCACCATCGCTTCCGTCACCGCCGCCACCACCTTTGCATCTTTCAGCATCCACCATCGCATCGGCCAACGTCTCCGACTCCGCATCTGCCAGCATTTACCAACGCCTCTGCCCACACCTCCACCACCGCAGCTGCCAGCAACCAATCCACTCGGCCATTGCCTCTTGCCGCCACATGTGTCAGCACCTACCATCGCTTCCGCAACCACCCTCACCCGCCAGCATTCAGCATCGACTCCGCCAACACTTCCACCCAACCCAGAGCTTCGACCACCGCCTCCACACCCGCTCACCTCCACACTGCCGCCATTGCCACATCCACCATCATCCACAATCTCATCCGCCGTCAGCTCAACCCCTCTGCATCCTCCAGCGCTCCCGCCATCCCCTCCACCTCTGTCGCACCTTACCTCCACCAACGCCTCCGCCCCGCCCCCCAAGAGTCGGTCCCCTGGCACCACCGCATCTCCAGGACGGCGGGTGGGGGCGTGGTCGCACGCACGCAACCCACCGCGCGGCCGCAAGATCGCGGCCGCGCAGGAGGAAAGGGGTCGTTGGAGGGCCGCGTGCGTGCGTGCGTAGCGCGCGGGAGGGTGGCCGTATTTCAACGCGGCGGATTCCTGCGAGGCCGCCCGCAGTGATGAACGCCTCGCGCCGTCGCGTCCCCGCCCCCGCCGCCCCACTAATTGAAGAGGCCGCCGCGGGGAGCGCGCCCTCCGCCGAGAGGGGGAAAGCGTAAAAGACTGCGCCCTCGGAAGCGAGGTGCAGATTTCTCTCGCGGGGGCGGGGGCGGCGTTGGCTGAGACCTGCGGTGCAATCAGGATGGGGTCGCGTCGCATCACGGGCTGACTGAGGGAGGATGATGAGAGTATCGCTGCGTGTTGTGACTGATTGCTTGTTTAGTGATTCCGAGCACGTCAACTAGCGGGGTCATTAGTCCCGTAAGTGTAACGCATCGTTTTTGCCCGGGAAGTGACGGTGATCTTACCTCACTGTATGACGAGATCCGGCGCCCGCCCAACTTCGGCTAGCGGCGTCTTCCTCAATCAGGTATCTTCCATCAGCGGGGCACTTCCCCAGCCGTGACAAGCTCTTAGCTCCTGATGGGTCTCCCGGTATGTGTGTGGGTGTTAGTGGGTGTTAGTGTGGGTGTATAAGGGTGAGAATAGGACAAGTAAAGGGAAGGAAAGATTGCGCGCGGTCCGTGGCCCATTTGTTAGGGTACTGCTCCGGCATTCGCCTAGTGTTGATCGGAGAAACCCCGGAAAACTACCGGTGAGAGCAACCGGACGCTAGCATACTCCTCCAGACAGCGACTGAATTCTACATGTTATGCTACGTCGGATTATGGCTTAGAATAAATGTTGGAAATGCCACTCTGTATAGCCGAGGTCACTGACGCTGAAGGGCCGTAGCTCCCAAGGTTCGTAGGATCGCGGGTTCGAATACCGTCTCGGACATGAATGTTTATGTGTGTTCGTGTTGCCATTACGTGTTCTTTCTTCCGTTTCCCTACAGTTAAAACAATCAGTGTTCACTTGGTCCTCGTGGATCATGTTCTTAAAAAGCAACCTTTTGGAAACTTTAAGAAATGCAGAGAGGTTGAAAAATATCTGTTTTCATGATAAAAATGTGTAAAATTCCATAGGATTAAGTTATGCGTGTGACATTCTCCCCTGGTACGTAACCTATGTATAATCCTCTGGTGTTCAGCTGAGGAAGGAAAATAAATCTTATTGACTGCGTGAGGACAAATCACGCCAAACATCAGTGCGCAATGAGTGCCTAGCGATCAGGGGCAAATGTAAAATGTGTGACGTAAAGAATTTCTCACCACATGTTTCCGACAAAAGTAAAATTTCTCGGACATGAAGAGGTTCGAAAAGTATCAAACATTTTCTGAAACATTCTTTATGACAGTATTAACTACATGTTTTCCCTCATCGATCAGCGGTAACATCTTGAGATGACAATCATATTTAGATGTGTGACCGCTCACCAATGTGAAAGTGAGTTGCTGTAGTTGACTCTCCCCTTGACTTAAACCTGAGCCACAATATTCAAACCTTATGGTGTTTATTTAATACTATAAGTTACGTGACATTCCTAAGAGATGAAATTATTCAGAGCGTATCTGGAGTCTACCGTTTCCTGTTGTAGTACTAATCACACAGGAATTCCTCCATTCATCTACCATCACTCT
The DNA here is from genome assembly GCA_038098605.1 of Gryllus longicercus. Taxonomy (NCBI): domain Eukaryota; kingdom Metazoa; phylum Arthropoda; class Insecta; order Orthoptera; family Gryllidae; genus Gryllus; species Gryllus longicercus. Next base: position 1,419,317 of record JAZDUA010000378.1, read on the forward strand.
CCCGCCCCATTTTCTCATTCACAAGATGAAAGTCAAAGGCAAACTACTACTGTGATTATCTGATTTGAAAAGAAGAGTCCATAAAGGAGCAAGTTTCAGTCCTGGCTTATGCTCTGCCATTAAAAATGACAGTAATTGAAATAAGGGGAGATTAACTTGGTGCAATTGGGATATTTGTTTGCTTATTACATAAAGAGTAATTAGGAGATAAGGAGCGCAACTGACCAGACGGTGCAATGAGAATATTCGTGTATGGATTCGGAGGAAAGCATAGGTGGCATGTAGGCAGAGTTGGTGGCGTTACAATGTTGGCGTTATTTGAAATGCTAAGCATAAACGCAATCGTGTGATATTTGTAGCTCCCTTTTGTTTATTACCCTTTTTCGATATCGAAGTGTCCCCATAGCCGATCCTGTCCCATAGCCCCATGGCCGCGGAGGTTACGAGCGTGTACCAACTCAGCACTTCTGTTCAAAGGGTCGCGGATTCGAATCTCACCATGGGCCCAAGTTGTTTGCCCCTTGTGACTCATATAAAATTATATATCATATCTCTGACGTTAGTGTATGTGTGTTGTCACGCAGAGCCTCACGTTCTGCTGACCGTAGGTCAGAGTAACCCGCAAATGTGTTGGTGTCTAGTGTATGGTCAAATATACGACCCTTCAGAACGTCGAGGTTAACCAGCTGTTAGCTGGATACCATCCCTAGAAACAAAATTTCTCATTCAAGTGTTTCTTCCGCGGCATAGAATCATTTGGGCTCTATTCCAAGTTCCTAATATTGCATTTACTTCGATTTTGAGTCCCGCAAACGAATCGCTCTTGGTTTTTGATTGTTCTCGCTTAGGAATCGAATGTTATTGCAAAGAACAAATTACTGCCGCATGATACTTACATAATTCTTTTATTTTCAGTTACTTATGTCATTTTCTATGCCGAGCATAGTACCTTCAATTGTCGCCCAGTAATCCTCTAATCTTCGGTTAATTATGAAATTATTTGCGCTAGTCTTTGCACTAATGTGATCATTTTGTGTTTGTAGATTGGAAAGTACGTATGAAAGTAAATCATAATTAAAGCTCATTTGTACATTGGATTGCTAAATTAGAATTTAACACCTCTAAATGCATTATTGTAACTAATTAGTAGATATTGGGTAAGTGAGGAAAAGCCTATATTATTCTAATGAACTTTGGGTATAGTGTCCAAATTATGAAACATGCGACATTCCGACGAAATTTTAGGTTTACCTTTTTTCTTATTTTTACTGAAATGTCTTTTTTGAATTGTTTTTAAAATACGATTACATATATAAATGCCTCATCATTAGTCTATATTATGTCTTATAAAAATACTTATAATAATTATTACTATTTTTATTATTAATAATAATCCTCTAATTCACAACTAAAGAATTTATTATTATTTACAAAACCGTTACATTTCACATGCTTCTTTATGCAACACACGCGAAAGTTTTTTATATCCGCAATGACGAAATTTCTGTTATAGTTAAATTAAAAAGAGAGGTTCATGATTCAAATACGTTTTACACGTATAATATGTAATCGGTTTAGTAAAAAAAAATTAGGTAGCATATTTGTAACTGGATACATTAATACTCTGGACATTTTTCTTCAATTCTCTTACACCATTTCCCATTAAGCGTTAACCAGTATCTTTTTTGTTTTTGTGTTTAACACTTACCCATTCAAGAAAGTCTTCAAATAATTCCCTATAAACTAAAATATGTAATACGAGTAACATTAACAATTTCCAGCATTAAGATGTTTAATTTTCTCTAGGAGAAAATAAGAAATCGATTTCGATATATTATTGAAAGAGTAAGGAATATTTCTATACCTTACTTTTGTGTTATTTCTTCTTATTTTCAAGAACCGTATTAGTCAAAGCTACTCAACTTATTTATGCACGTAATAATATGGACGTGAGCAACTAGGTTGCTAACATTACATCGCACTTGTTCCAATAAGCGCATTGCAGGGGACCTTTTCAAAACGATTTGCTAACACAGAAAAAAAGCTCTCAAAAATTGCACCGGAACTTTGAAGTAGAAAATGTGAAACATATTTATTTAATTGTAAATGTAGAAAAGTTTTTTAAATTCATACTACTTCAAATAAGTGTAGAATTCGTCTGCTAAAAAGTATTGATTGATCTGGAACATAATTTTCAGCTTCATTAAATAAAATAAGAAAAACTGGTAATGTAAATTTGGGGTAGATTTGAGAACATTCACAAATATTCTTTAATACCGCATCTTGTTCTCATTTTGATATTTTTATTTCAGAGGAGAAAATATGTGTTTATACTTCCTCTTGCGACATAATTTTGTATAATTATTAATAATTGGTTCAAGGTTTCATTTCGACTGGCTGTTCCATGTTAGTAGATTTACTGTACGTAAAAGATCCTCAAGCCTAAATGAAGCCAGCTTATGAGCTAAATTCAAATCGTCTGATTCGTCGCCAAAGAAATACCTCCTTTCTCCGCTAGTTGGTGAAAGGAGCGTAGCGAAATTGGCATGGTCAGACGGAAGAGCGGGCCTGATTACCTGAGTTTCGCCACGTAAAATAAGGCAAATATATGGACATACACGTTCACAATTGAACGCCGATAGGTAAATATAATGCAATCATACTGATGTTTCATTATTGTTTCTAAAAAATTATATTTACAGATTTAGTTGGTTATAAATCATTATAAATATTAAGTGTAAGTGATTTATACATTAATATAAAATCAACATTTGAATTCATACTAAAAAAATAACGTGAGCATGTGATCGCATACAGCGAATTTCGGTGCACCTAAGGTTTCTCTTGAATCGAACAGTTAAACACTTTGTCCCACACGCAATTCTTTATCGTGTCTGTTCAAGTCTGAAAACTCATAATTGATAACTAATTAAATTTATATTTTTCTTCCTTCGATAAAATACATGTAGTCCGACAAATTGTAAAACGTATGTGATTATGAAATGCCTGATGCTCAGCGGTTTTGGAGTGCAATAACGATTTCTGAGTGTGTGTGTGTGTGTGTGTCCATTCCTAGATCTGAGCAATGCAGGAATGGGGGTAATGCAAGGACTATGTGAAAGGAGAGGGTAATTTCAGTTTGGACCACTCTCCCCAAATATTTTTATACAATCCATTAAACAAAATTAAAAGTGTGAGATTAAAATATTTAATAAAAGTGCATTAATAATGTACTTAATTCATTAATAATGTACTACGTCGCACTCCTAGAGTGAGGTGTAATTACTTTGTGAAAATGTTTTTTTTTTTAAATGCCGTAATTTTACGGGGGGAGGATGAAATTCCCGTCCCAAAACACACACACACACACACAAGCGCATCGTAGGGCACCTGTGAGCACCTGGCAGTAGTCGCTGCTTGCTACTCTCTCTCCATCGCGGAAGCGGAAGGCCCTAGCGGCCACAGCGAGAACTTCCTGCGGGGCGCGGGGGGGGGGGGGGCGGCTCACGGTGTCGCATGCGGGTTGTTTCCTCCGCCGCCGCCTGCACCTTCCCGTCCTTTGTTTTCGCGTCCGGTCGCCGCTAGAGAGGCCCGACCTGCTTTAGCAATTTTGGGTGTGGTATTCGAATGACGATACGAACGTTGCTTGTTGATTATTCGAGGATAGTGATGAATGCCAAACTCCATACAGAGCGAGTGTGACATAGAGTGCTTATATCTTTATTCTCTCTTCCCCTGTACAGGCGACTGTGATTGTTGCGTTTGCCTTCCACTAAATGAATAACAGAGGGTTATTATAAGAGATGAATAATGTTGATAGAAGAATCATAAATGGATCTCGCGAGGTGGCATGAGAAGCAAACCACACCACAACCGTGTTATGAAACACCTAGTTCCCCGCGGTATTTCAACATGCAACCTTTGGCTTAGGATACTTGGTCGATACTCTAAGCCAGGAATCTCTTATTTTTACTTTTTCGCCTTACTACGAACTTGTGTAGCAGAAGAACCCTTAAAAGTGCCGCAGGTTTCATTTTCATTGAACTCTGTATTTCCACAAATTGAAAAAGCTTGAAATAATGCTAGAAAGTATGTGATGTTGTAGCAACACTTGTTTACAATTGAGACGCTTAGATAATTACAGCAGATCCCAACCGATCTCGCATTTTCAGTTAGAAGAATGTCGTTAACTCCTATCAAATATCCATCGCGTGTTGAAATATGAAATGAACTGGGATACGGCAAAACCCATAAATTCCACCTTCAAAAATTTGTCCGGATTGTAAATGAACGCAAACTAAAACAAAAAAGTCATTTTTCTCAAAACGAACTTCGGTTGGAGTCTGCCGTTATTATTCTGAGCGCTTCAATTTAGTTCAACCTCAAGGAGAGGGGCAGAGTTCGACACATCTGCGAATGAAATGGTTAAAACTTATCATTGAAATAAATAAATTAATGAATACGAAGATTATAAATATATTGTGTAAAACATTTTGTTCATTTTAGCAAGTACAACATATATCGATTTTTCTACGCTCATTCAATAACAAAAACAAGAAACTTAGAGCAAAATTTTGAAACGAAATTTTGTTCCTATTTATGTCTTTATTGTTACAAACATACTGAAACCCTTTCCTCGAAATAAAGGCTCTCAAAATACGATTATTTGTTTAGTAAATAATGCATTTCGAACGGATGAATTTGATGTAATATTTGAATACATTTTGGCTCAAAATCATCGAACGACATAAAGTTTAGCCCGACATTTAGCACGAATGTTGACTGCATTCCCTCTGCTTTATACATCGTCAAGCTCCGTAACCCGTCTTGCAACTATACGTCCCGTCCTTCAATTCCCACAGGCATATCTTCCCTTCCCGCCAGCACTTTCAGCAACGCCCACGCCGCACCTGGATTGTTCCCACGCCCACTTCAATAGACTCTGGTCTGGAAGTAACGCGAGACGAATGAATCCTCTGGCATCTCTGAAAGACGGAAGAGGAAAAATTTCTATTTTAGTATTTTTTAACAAACTACTTTCATTTCCTACAATTAGGATTTATGAACACTAAGCGTTCTCTCTTCCAAAGAAGTAAGTTGTACATATGATAAAATAACATGGAAAGGTTTTCAATCCGAAGGAAAATACATAATATTGTCATCAGATGATCATTGGCAGCTTCAAAACAAACCCTAAAATTCTGGGATCACCATATTCTACTTGTGAGGCCCCATGCGGGTCGGAACTGGAGGAGACGGGTCGGAACTGGAGGAGACGGGTCGGAACTGGAGGAGACGGGTCGGAACTGGAGGAGACGGGTCGGAACTGGAGGAGGCAACACGGGTATTCGGCCCCTGGATCCCGCTGAGTTGCGAGGTAGGCGCTCCTGTCTCCCGCTGCCGCCGCCGCCGTCCGAGGTCAGCGGCTCCTCGTGCAAGACGCGCCCGCCGCGCGCGCCGCGTCCGTCTGGCAGCCGCATAGCCGCCCGGCCCCCACTCCGTCTGCATAGCCCTGTCCGTCGCGCCGCGGCCCATTGTTCCCCCCCCCCTCGACCGGGCGATCGCGCTGTACTCGAGTAAAAAGTGGCCGCGGGCAGGTGGCGTGGAGGCCGCCCGCTCCCGCTCGCGTCGCCCCGCGCGGCCACCTGCTCTTTTGTGCGTGGAGTGGAGACGGAGGCGGGACGGGCGGCTCCACGCGAGACGCGCTGTAGGTGATGGTTGTCGCTGTGTTCGCACCACCCGTTTGTACCTCTATCACCCAGCATCACCATGCTCGCGCCAATCTGTGGACCACGCCATTCCTTCTTTTACCATACCGTCCCGTCTCTTCCCTTCTGTCCCCGTCCCGTCATTCCCAACCCCATCCCGACCCCGTCCCGTCCCTCCCAACCCCATCCCGTCCCCGTCCCGTCCCGTCCCGACCCCGTCCCGTCCCCGTCCCGACCCCGTCCCGACCCCGTCCCGACCCCGTCCCGACCCCGCCCCGACCCCGTCCCGACCCCGCCCCGACCCCGCCCCCGCCCCGCCCCGACCCCGCCCCGACCCCGCCCCGACCCCGCCCCGACCCCGTCCCGACCCCGTCCCGACCCCGTCCCGACCCCGTCCCGACCCCGTCCCGACCCCGTCCCGACCCCGTCCCGACCCCGCCCCGACCCCGTCCCGACCCCGTCCCGACACCGTCCCGACCCCGTCCCGACCCCGTCCCGACCCCGTCCCCGTCCCGACCCCGCCCCGACCCCGCCCCGACCCCGTCCCGACCCCGTCCCGACCCCGTCCCGACCCCGTCCCGACCCCGTCCCGACCCCGTCCCGACCCCGTCCCGACCCCGTCCCGACCCCGTCCCGACCCCGTCCCGACCCCGTCCCGACCCCGTCCCGACCCCGTCCCGACCCCGTCCCGACCCCGTCCCGACCCCGTCCCGACCCCGTCCCGACCCCGTCCCGACCCCGTCCCGACCCCGTCCCGACCCCGTCCCGACCCCGTCCCGTTTCGCCACGTCTCTCCTCGTCTCGTTCAGTTCTGACCGGTCTCTTTCATATCTTGTATTTCAGCTCCCACCCCCAACCTCCGACTCCATTCGAATCGATTTTGCTCTGATTGATTCCATCCGCAAACTGTTTCCTACTCCTCGCCGTAGCTTGAAACATAGTCCTCGCCCAAGTGTTCATTCACAGGCGCCCGCTGGGCTCGCTTCCACCGACCGCGACTGCTGCCGACCCATTGACATTCTGCCTCGGTGGCTGTCGGAGACCGGGAACTGCCACTTCGCAGAATCTCATCGTATCGCTCCACACGTTGCCACCATCTCGGTTGCCTTTCCTGCCTCCAAGGTATCTTTATCCAGTTTCGTATCTGCATTCACTACACTTCGCAGCTGTCATTACACGTCTGATTGCAGCGCTGATTTTCTTGTATTCAGTGCTTTGTAACGCCTATTTTCTGACTTATCAGGCGTTCTACCACTGCAATAAGCATTCTGTTAACGTTTTCTTCTTCGCTTGTTCAAATTCATCACTCATTTTCCATGTTTCTTCACCTGTTTCAATGTGCTCTGGCCGCTAGTGCTTGCTTTTCTCTTCTCGCTGCTTATCTGTTGGTGACCCCTGGCTCTGGCCTCTGGCTCCAGCAGCATCCTCCGTCTCTGTCCGCGGCGCACCTGCCCCACCCCCCTCCGCGCCGGCCAAGGATTCTCCGGTGCCCCCTCCCCAGCATCCGAAGGCGGTAGAGGGGAGCGATGGTAGCGGTGGCGACGGCGGCGTGGCCACGCGCGGGCCACGCGAACGCGCGCGCCGCCGCCGCCGCCGCCGCCGCCGCCGCCGCCGCCGCCGCCGCCGCCGCCGCCGCCGCCGCCACCGGCCTCTCGGGCCGGTTCGGCGCGACCCCACCGCCCACCCACTCACCCACTCGCCCAAACAACCCAACCCACCCACCCATCTACCGCCTCCGACGCACTCGCTGATGTTCTGCACTCTTCAACGGCGCTCCCAGTGAGACTTGCAGCAATTTCACGGGCCGAAATTTGAACCTCTACTGGCGTAAGCTTTTATGAAGTATAGAAAAGGTGTAATATTCATTCTCTATTCAATATTTGTATTATTATTATTATTGTTGTTGTTATTTTTGTTATTATTACTATTATTATTCCTCTACTTTGCTGCTAAAGGGTTAGGAGACGGTTGAAAATAAAATCTACCCCATTTTTTAAAACGTATCTATCCAGCCGCTTTTTTCAAATTAAATACCAAGACGTTTTCTCTGGATTTAAGCCACAGACAGCAGGCGTCCCTCAAGGAAGTATCCTAGGACCAATTCTGTATGTAATCTATACTTCTGACTTACCAACAACAGAACACACAATGATGGCTACATTTGCTGATGACACAGCTATTTTAGCTGTCGATGAGGAATCAACTCGAGCATCGCAACACCTGCAAGCGCATCTGGACAAGATAGAAGAATGGACGAATCAATGGAGAGTAAATATAAACACAGCAAAATCACAACAGATTACCTTCTCACTTCGAAAAGAACAGTGTCCCAAAGTGAAATTAAACTCATCAGAACTCTCAGTAACAACTGTTGTGAGGTATCTTGGCTTACATCTAGACAGTCACCTAACCTGGAAACCTCACATCTTGAAAAAGAGGAAAGAATCACAACTGAAATTAAGCAAATTATCATGGCTACTTAACCGAAGGTCTAAGCTCTCCTTATACAACAAAATTTTAGTGTACAAGACAATAATCAAGCCAATATGGACTTATGGAATCGAACTCTGGGGAACTGCCAGCAGGTCAAACCTGGAGATCCTGAGAAGATTCGAAACAAAAACATTGAGATATATATGCAACGCCCCATGGTTCGTCACCAACAATAATTTGTACAAAGATTTGAACATCTCAACAATGTCAGAGACTATCTCTGAGAGAAGCAAGAGGCATCAGATGAGACTGGAAAGCCACCCGAATCAACACTCAGTGAACATGTGTATAGGCTAAAGCGTGAACATATTCTAGACTTACCCTTTAGATTCTCTTCATAGCAACTTATATCATGTATACCATTTACTAATTGTTCCAAGTGAACAGATTGAAAATTAGCAGAATTGAAGAAGAAAAAAGGTTGGAGAAAAAACTTGTTGTTTATGTACATGTTGCTGTGCTGTGCGATCAAAACGTCGCAACCAAGGAGGCAGAGAAACGTTAGGAAATCGACATCAGCCGAATGTGTGGCGTAAAAGCAGAGACCTTCCCAATAGTTATCGGAGCTGCAGCCAGCTTCCTAATGAGCAGATCTAGTCAGTGCCTCTATAATACTTACGCAAAATGTGTCCTGTTCCCAATAAAGGAATGTCTTGCACTTCCCAGTCTTTTGAATGACCTGGGGAGTTTAGCTGGGTTCTTAAACAAACTTCGCGGAACAAAACCCCGGAGCTCCGATAACTATTGGGGCGGCCTCTGCTTTTACGCCTCACATTCGGCTGATATCGATTTCCTAACGTTTCTCTGCCTCCTTGGTTACGACGTTTCGATCGCACAGGAACATCTATATAAGTAGACAGTTTGTTTTTTTCAAATCGGGGATAACAATATCCAGTTTGTCGACCTGAATAGCTGAGGTTGCTAAGGTTGGAGAACCGTAGAAGGGGCGCGGGTTCGAATTCCGTCTCGAGCGTGGATGCTTGTGATGATTGGTTGATTGATTGATTGTTAGTGATTCCGGGCGCGTAAACTACTAGGATCATTAGTCCCGTAGTATGTTTCTTCTTGGGAGGTGTGCGGTGGTCTTCCACCGCTGTATGGCGAGATCCGACCTACCGCTGGCTAACGACGTATTCTCCAACCAGGTATCTCCCACCAGCGGGGCACCCCAGTCGAGACAAGCTCTTGGCTCCGGACTGGTCTACCGGCATGTGTGGTAGTGTAGTGCATATTAGTGTAAGTGCACGTCTAAGGGATTAGAATAGCGCGAAGAAGAGGTAGGAAAGATCGCGTGCGGTCTGTGTCCTCTTTCTAGAACTAGAACATAGGACTTCCCGGGGAGAGAGACTGCAGTGACATCAGTTGATGCCCTGACCCATCTCTCGCAATACGGATATGTGTGTGTGTGTGTGTGTGTGTGTGTGTGTGTGTGTGTGATCCCTATGGGTTCTCCCTACATTTAAAAAATCACCAGCGTCACCATCTCGTCTTACCTCATTCTCCTCCACAGATACAACCGGTCCCATCACCATCTTCACAAACCTGCCGCTGCCCCCACCCCCCTCCACAGATAGTACCCCTATCATCACCGGCGTCACCATATCGCCTGTACCACACCCTCCTCCACAGATACCACCCCGTCCCATCACCGCCCTCTCCAGCTCGCCTCTGCTACATCCTCCTCCACACACAACACCCGTTCCGTCTCCACCGCCATCGGCCCGCCACTGCTGCCTCCATTGTCGCGGTTTGTGGATGCCAGTGCACATCGCGTCGCGTCGCTGCGCTAGCCGCTTTTGGTCCGGCCTTCGCTGGCCAACCGATGCGTCGTGCGCACCAATTCGCTCTCCGTTTGGCAATTTTTTTTTCACGCGCTCCCGCCACTGCGCACGGTGAAGTATTGCCTTTTGGGGCGCTTTCATACTTTTTACCGTCTCAGATGTTTACCCTCTTTCGGGTTCGAGATTGAAAAGTGGCGGAGTTTTGGTATTAGCTACGTAGCTGGGTAAAACTCAGCCACTGGCTGGGGGAGAATTCTAGCAGCCACTGCTCTGTTCGGAAGCTTTTCACGATTTCTCCAATCCAGGGGAATGCCGGAACACTAATGAACGATCCACGGACCACGCAATATCTTTCCTTGTCTTCTCGCGTGAGCTAGTTACCTTGCCTGCGACTTTGACATGCCTGTCATAGAATTTTGTAGTACGATCCAGAAAATATTTTCCGGTTGTTTAAATCTGCCAATTAGCTATCGTAACTATATTTTTCTGTTATGATTCGACATTATGTCGAAATGATTCATCGATTTGATTTGACACACAGAGAGAAATGACAGTCTAGTATTGAAAAGTGAATGAAATCACTGTGAGTGAAGGTTCAAACGAGATGTTAGAAACCTTCTGTCAGTGCGTGAGGCATTAACACTTTAATTTAAAGAATTGTTCCCGACGCTGTGAGACAAGTACAGATGTGGTAATATTATATGAACTAATGATTTTTTTACTCACTACCGGGATTTCAGGAAAATGCATAAATCTTTTGAATTATTAATAAGATCAGAATATCAAAATTATGTACTCTAGAGACGCTTCTACACATTGAAATAATTAATCCCACAGTTCAATGAACACATTTGAGTTTGTATGAATGTATTTTCATTTTACAATATATTACTTGGAAAATAAATTTCGCGGTTTGGTCCATACGGATTCATGAACACATATTTCAGTGAAAACATAAATATTTATTACATTTTTATTACCTTTTACAAACAAGAACATTGATACAGATGCAGATCGGTATTTATTAAAATACGAATTGGAAGTAATTACGTTTCTTTTGTGCAGTAGTGATTGTCTTACGAAGTTGTTGTGTGTTTGTCTAGATATGGAGGAGATGTCTGTAACGGAAGAAACAATTACATATCTTATACAATTAACTTCAATCAAGAGAAAGTTAGTAAGCAGAAAAACAAATTTTCTTATAGTCTCAGCATTCGTCAACTCATAAGTGATTTATTATTGCAATAATTGCTTGTCGTCAACTCGAAAAATACATTAAGAATAATATTTTCAGTTACAGATGATATTTTTCGAAGCCATTTATGGGATGTTAAAATACATTCCCATTTCAGGACTGATTCCAAATAACGCCTCTAATCAGAAAATCTAAATGTAAACTTGAATGTCAGAGAATAGAAGGGAGTAAATGATGGCAAGTGGACAGAAAAAATCTTGACTATCGCTATCCAGACTGATCTAGTTTAGGATTTAATATTTTATAAAACTACAAATACTGAAAAATTTCGACCGTTCATAGTTGTAAGACTCATACTCATTAAAAAGTTTTGAATAATGTTTGCATATTATTAAGAAAGTATGTAATTAATGTTAAAAACTTCAATAATGCTTGTTTTAAATTGACACAGCGTGAACGAGAATGCTTTGTCGTAGAAACAAAAACAAGAACAAGGTGTTGACCGTCTTCCCTAACGCAACCAAAAGGTGTAATGTGATAAGTAAAACAATATCCACTCTTTTAATAATTCAATGTAGCATGTATAGCTATAATAGTACCATCCAATTATTTTCTTCATATATCTTCAAATTCATGTCGGAAACTTTCAACAGAAATAATTTTCAAACACAATTTCAAATAAAAGAATTTAGTAATAAAATTATTAATAATTAACTTTTTTGAGAATAAAGGAAGTTCAATTCAATAAATAGATCTGACACAAAAAGTTGAATGGAGTCTGGACAATCAGTTACTGACAATGAGTGAAATCAAAATATGAAGCCTTGCATTTAGTTTGTAATGATAGATAATTTGTTGAAACATAAACTATAAAAACGCTATTCCCTGTCATAATTATTCAAATATCGATCATTGACTTGCCTTAGGACTTAGTGCAAATATAATTAAGGGGACACGGAATTGATAGCATGGTAGCGAATGGGCTCTCTAATACGTTTAGGTATTGAGACACAATGCAGCGCATAAACACTGTATGACTTAGACAAGCAGAAAGTAAACTAAACACGTATGTTGTGAAGCTAAACAATAAAAAATAGTTTCAAAAGTAAGAATTTATTGCAAAATGTTTATTCCGATGACGCACGTTATTTAGAACTATGTTCGGAGAGTTGCATCTTAAAGCCCATTTCCGAAAGTAGATATTGTGATACTAAATATACCTTTTCTTACCTTAAAATGGTAGTAGGAAACTGAAATTTTCAGGAGTTGGCAATGAAGGTCTCCTACATTTAATATGTTTTTTGTGCTTACCTTAGTATTATTTATTCTGCGAAACTTTGTTTTTTAGAAAACTCAGTAAAAAATTGCATTATGAGAAAATATTTTCATCTTAAAAAATAGTACACATTTCTTCAAAAAACGTTACTTCAGTGTTATGAGTAATATATCTGTAACGTGTAAAAGTTCAAAACCCAAACTTTAATAGCTTCTGAGAATTATAATCAATCATTTAACATTGCCAGGATAGGTAATTTCGTGCCCCCTTGATTTGGTCTGGAGATCTTAAAAATTGTAATTTTTTTGGATATTAATTCATATATACACATATTATCAATAATTATACAAACATACAATCATAGTCTCAAATGTCCATGGAGTTATTGAGTACTTTCTTCGTTCATGGGTCACTAAAAATTATTCAGTGCCAATGTTTTTCTCCTTTTAATGTTTTGAGGAGTGATTCATTGCTTCGTGAACTGTCAAGACGTTTTCCCAGAAACCATTCATAAATGGCAGAAAAGTATTATTTTGAAAATCTTACTCGTAGATTTCTTTTTCCCCGTGTAAGTTTTGTGATTCTCGTTCTACAAAAATTAAATTTTTTTACGAAAAAATGTCGGACCTGTACGTTAACCAATCACTCACGACAGCGGAACATGATTTTGTGAGATGTATAATGTAAGAAATGAAAGAAAAAATACAGTATCTGAATCTTCTTTCGATTAATATTTCTTTTATATGTGAAGTATCATAATATATTAAAAACAAACTAGGCCTTTAAACTTCGATTCCAATAGTGATGTTCTTACCCTTATGGATGCTGTATAGGTTCATGTGAAAGCATGGAAAGCTGTTCAATATGTAAATAGTTTTTCTACGCTCCTAAATATTGGTTCCAGGATTGAAATCATGTCTTCCATGACTGTAAGAGCAGTCACCGAAGGCAATTTACTTCCTTTACAACGAAAGCAGTTTACCGTGCGCAGAGTTCGGTTATGCAATGGTTATTTTATTCGCGTACGTTTCTACGCAACCCTACAGCTCCAATTTTGGGAGATGCCACACCGGTGATGGTGGTTGGTTAATTTTGCGACATACTATACAACGGCTCGGTTTAATACTTACACGTGCGCGAACATTTCTTGTTGGAGTTTGTCAACAACACTAGTCGCAATGTTTTGTGCATAAACAAACCTCGTTGGAAATAGAGAGGGGCATGAATTTCAGTGCTCAAGGAAACGTACGCTATTATGTTGTGTTGTTCGAGATTGTAGACGTTATTTGTGTATAACGTTATTTGGTGCAAAATTATCTCGAACTTCTGCAACACCTGAGAGAGAGATCATCTCATAATAGAAGATTGCACTCTCCTCCTTTAGGCTCTTCTAAAAGAAATATAAACACATTTATAGTCAAATGCTAATGTATGTAGGAGTTGTGGGTGGTGTCAATTTGGTTTCTTGGTGGACAGCGCACTATCGTTTTGGACAACTTGTCTTTCCTCGTCCAGCTGTTAAAGGAAGCAGCGACTGTCCAACGGGCTATCGGCCAATCAGTTGCCATCGTGCAATTGGTGCTTCACGTTTCAGTGATTTACGCAGGAGTATTCGATTGAATCGAGGTAAACAAAAAGGTTCGATGGCAAATTTTGCCGGTTTTGAGTTACGGTGCTAAAATAATCTTAAAATATAAATTCAACTTTCTGTGCATAAAAGTTTGTTGTCCGTGAACTCTGTGACGTCTGAAGAGTGTCCTTCAACTATTAATGTTAACAAAATATCGATGTTCCGAACTTAGAACCTGTTTGCATGCTCTTCAAAATTTGATGCTTCTGGATATGGAACGTTTTTGTTTTCTCTGATTCAACTGAGTTGGTGGCAGCATATTTAGGAGAATTAGAGATTTTTAGGTTAGGTTGGTTCGAGTTACATTCGTATTAGAGGTATGTGTTATACAAAGAATACACACTATAGGCAGAACAAACATGTTTAATACCCCAAAAAGTCATTTTTGGAGACTCGCTTTTCATAATATTTCGACGTGAGCTGAACAACCTTCGTTCGAGGCTATCGGACAAATGGCAAATGTACTAACAGTATTTTTATTACTTTGTTTCGCGAAAACTTTAATTTGCCGTTGTCTGTCTTTTACCGATATAAATTGAAAATAATTTTATTTTGACGTATGTAAATCACACTTGTAAAGTGCCTGTCATAACAAATTCAGAAGTGACTTACAAAATAGGGTAGGGACCCAACTGTCCAAGAATATAGGTTTAGAAGTTGGGAAGAAAACTGTCGGTAATAACTTAGATTTAGACCAACGATTCAGTGTTACAATTTTATGAAACGAAGGTAAAACACTGTCGTTTTTGACGCTATCTCTCAATGTACTAAGGAGTGTGAATGACCTCAATGTAAGAGGGGTTGTATCTAAACGTCTCTGGGGATGTCATTGGTAAAACATTGATTAAGAGGTACCTGACCCGAAGAGGGAGCCGTGGAGATGGCTCATGCCACAACTGTTCCGACGCCAGTGACGCGTTCCGACAGGATTTTCCCTGACCGAAATGTCCTAGGGTTGAAGTCCTGTTGTTGGCGGATTTTTGAAATTAGCTTCATAGGTGTGCTGGAGAAGAATTCTAGCTGTCGT
The DNA here is from genome assembly GCA_038098605.1 of Gryllus longicercus. Classification (NCBI taxonomy): domain Eukaryota; kingdom Metazoa; phylum Arthropoda; class Insecta; order Orthoptera; family Gryllidae; genus Gryllus; species Gryllus longicercus. Next base: position 1,434,427 of record JAZDUA010000378.1, read on the forward strand.
CTGATTTGATTGGTAGTGTTCCGATGTTTTTCCGATCAACACCAGGCGAATGTAGGATCAATTCTTTCACAAACGTGCCTCGGTTAGCTTGCGATATTTCCTTTCTCATACATGTCCCACGTCTCCCCTTACATATCATTTACACCCACTACTCTACTATACATTTTGAGAAACCAGTCGAGAACAAAGAATTTCTCCCGCATAGGGCGATGCCTCGCTGGAGGACATACTTAGAGGGGAAATCCCCTTGTCAAGCCAATTTGTAGGTCGGCGTTGGTACTCTCGTTCCAGAGAGAAAGAAGCACCAGCTCATTCCGGCTTATAACACACACTACATTTACGGGAATAATGACCACAGCAGTAGACATGCTTGGAAACCCAAACTTAACAATCAATTAAACCCTAGGAGACACTAGCCAGATAACTAGGTCGAGTTCTGTCGCTGTCTCCAGGAGCACTCATTCTAGTGGCTATCTGTTCTAATCGGTTTCTTCGATCAACATCAGACAAATGCCGGAGCAGTACCCTAACAAACGGGCCACGGACCGCGCGCGATCTTTCCTTCCTCTTCGTTGTCCTAACATATGCCCGGAGACCGGTCGGGAGTTTACAGCTTGTCCCTGCCGGGTCAGTGCTCCGCTTATGGGAGATATCTGGTTGGGGAAACTCCCGCTGGTCGGCGCCGGATCTCACAATCTAGCGGAGGAAGATCACCGCCTCCTCCGAAGGGGAAAAAGCATGCGCTACACTTAAGGGATTAACCACTTTAGACGTTGACGCACCCGGTATCGCCAATCAATGAAACCCAAGTGGGGAGGGGGCGACTGGTTAAGACGCCGGGGCCACTGTGCAGAGTCGCGTGTCCCCGGCCGGTGGCGCGCTCTGGCGGGTGCGCCGAATGGCTCCAACGCCCGGCGCCGTCTCGCGCTGTTGCCAGGTGCTCCTCCGCGCGACCGCCTCCGCCCCGACGCTCCGCCGCCACGGCGCAGTAGTGCGTGCGGCCACGGTTCACTCGTTCACTTGCACAGTCGCGTATTAATGGGGCGAGGGTTCGCGACGGACCCTAGCGTAAAGGCCCATTCACTAAGCAAACGTAAGCATGACGTTAATATAAAAGTTAGCACTATGTGCGAAAGCGGACACATTCACAATGCGTTCACATGAGCATAACTCGTATGACGTTGACTTAAAAGATTGCAAGCTTCAAGCTTCTGTGCTTATGCGTAAGACATATTAAATGAACGAATCACAGTACGTTAACTCAAAATCTAGAATCGAAAGAGGAGCGAAGTCGACAGAACTAACGCCATATGGGTCATGAACACAGTCGATACCTCGAAATCGATTCTCACGTCCATCCAATAATAAACTAGAATGTCTCACAGCCAATAGAAACTTGTATTTTGCTTACGTTTATGTTATACATTGTGAATACTTCAGTCTATCAGTCATGTTAATGTTTACGTCAAAGCGTTCTGCTTATGTTTACGTCTGAATTGTGAATGAGCCTTAACGTACGCGCAGATTTTCTTCTGCCTCGGCACACATAGACGCCCTCCTTTACTAACATTAGTTAAATTAAGAGAGACTAGAGCGACGAGTGTTGTTAACAAAATGTGAAAACCAGAAATGAACGTTTCCTTATCATAGAAACTATTTTGCGTCGAGAAAAGAGCTTCAGATGTGATACAATAGACCTGTCACAGAAATAACAACAAACCCTCCACACTCCTCTCGCATCTAGCGAAATTAGGACTCAAGAAATCGGGCGGAGATTATTGTTAATCCTTCAACTTATTTAAACAGGGTGGAACAAACGTAATAAAATGAGTAATACTTAAGTAAGTTCTATTATTGTGTAATAAATAAACTTTAATTATTGCTTCGCGACAAAGCATTCCTGGAGTACGATAAGCATTTATAATTAATAATTATATGAATTTCAAATTAATAAAATTTAAATTCTCTGAACATTTTACTAATTTATTATTATTTTCGTTTCGGCCAACTAGGACCACGCAGGGCAAGCAACCTGCATTTACCGTGGCTCAGTTTTTCATTTAATATCACGGTGGCAGGTGCTTGCGAACACTTCTTTGGGGGGACCAGCATTAAGCTGGATCCGATTTTTATCCCCCAGGGTTGTTAGTCCTGGGGGTATGAAAGATGAAATGATGATGATAATGAGGGGTGAAAGGACGACACACTCATACAAACACACACAAATACACCCATGCTCGAGGCGGGACTCGAACCCGCGATCTTCTGGTCCGAGACCACTCCGGCACTACTGCCTTAGCGATCTCGGCCATCTGATCGGCATTTTACTAATATAATTATCTCTTAAAATATTTTAGTGGACCGCATGATTTGAATTTATTTAGTGTGATTTGAGATCTGAAAATCGGGTTGCCGCTGTGCTCGACAATATTCTAATTCGGTGGACGAATTTAAACAAATTTAAAATGTTCTCACAGGACCAGATATCTTAATAGTCACAAGGCACAACGGTGTATTGAAATGTAATAGGTACAGCAAACAACGCAATGTTGAGTACAGTTCAATGATTGAGTGTTGTCGCTCATGAATACTCCTAGTACACATATAAGAAGATATGTAATGATTAGTATAATAATTTTTTAATCTCTATCAAACAGCTGCGTTTTGTTACGGTGTCTAATGTTCACAGAAACTTGACCATAAACAAGATGTGAAGATAAAAGGTTCCAAATAGATTATTTAATGTGATCAGTCACCATTATTTCCATTAATATACACATGAGCATTGTCGTCAGAAGGTAACGTCAGAGCTTGCCACATCCAATGTTTCATGTTCGTGATTGTTTTCTATTTTTTCTCAATAATTAAACAATCACACTTCACTCAAACGAAATGAAAAAGAGAAAATTGTGATATTGAATGAAAAGTTAATTATATTATTTCAGAATTATCGCTGGATGTCTGCCTACATTGTCTATTTGCTATCAAAATTTTAATGAGTTCATACGTTATATCATAAATTTCATATTATTTTGCGTTTAGTTGTTTCATTTTGGTCTTCGCGTTCAGTTGTCATTTTGGATGACTAGGCAAATTTGGTGTTGCCGATGTGTTTTTCTCGCGTTAATTCTAATTTTTCTATATGAATGGGCCTCGAGTCTTTTTAACTGCGCAGCTGAGAGTTACATAATGTTCTTTCATGCTGTGACCACAAAGAACAAGGGGATTAATCCATTCGTATTCTGCTGGTTTCTCTTATCTCTTCTCCCATACTTTTATCTCCTCCCATTCTCTCCTCTTTCCTTTTCCTTCTAGTGCTGAGCCAAGATTTTCTCAAAAAATATTCTTTTGGGTTTTATTCTAATGACGATGTGCTATTTATTTCTTTTTTATTCTCATTAACCTCACCCTTCTTTCCTTTTTGTTCCTTTCCATCATTCAGTGCTCTTTCAACATCATATTCATGGCAATACACGGTTTCCGTACATATCTACATCAGTACATCTCTTCGTCTTTGCGTACGTATCTTAATATGTTCAACATATTTTTTTACTGCATTGAAATAATATGACAAGTTTTCAAGTATAAGAAAATGTCGAAGTTCTGTATTGTCGATAAACTACTATGTAAAATATTATTTTACTCCAAATTTACGCGCATTTAATAGGATTGCCCATAAATAAAAAGACAAGAGACGAAACTCCGGTTTGTCTGTCACTAACGCATTGAGACCCCAATTGATTTCATGAATAATGATTAGCACAAATGATTGGGTTACGGTAGAGTGAGTAGCTGGTCAAAATCTGCCTCAGTGATTCCCGATAAAATTCGAATTCAAAATTAAATGCGTGGTAACAAAAACCTGTGACCAAAACATATTCTTCAATGTATTTCAATTTTATTAGTCATTAGGTGACTTTTGTAAAAATGTTACAAAAATACTTCACTGTATTAATACGAAATATTACAAACTTTAATCATATATGAAAATCAATTTACTCCTAGCACCTTATTGACAATACCCATTTTTCATCTTTCATCCTAATTCATGTTCCCTAGGAGTAATACGTCTCGCCCTCCTTTCCCCCCCACCCCGCTAATTCCGATTCATGTTTACCTTTTCTTAGCATTTCCCCTTATTTTCGTATTCTTTGTCGTTTCTGCTTTCTCAAATTATAGAGCTCAGTCGATTTGGAGGTTGTATTTGTGGTCACATTAAACTATCTACACTGCCATATCAGTCTCATCTTAAACTGTCGACAAATTGTTCCCAAGAATGCGGTTGTTTGAACTTACCTCTCTCACTGTTTACTCTCATTATGACGTTTACTTTGTTCTATGTGATATGTTTTTACTTTCTTCACATTATCGTTCATTATCTATTTCTTTGCATCCTTTCTTTCAATCCTAAGTGGTCTTCCTTATTTATTCACTGACTCTTCGTACTTTTGAAAGCCAGTCGGTATTCTCACTTCTTATGGTAATTTCTTGTTTCGTGGAGATTCTCGTTAGTTCCGTTCTAATTCAGCCAATTCACAATTCACTTCTCAATCACATTGTTTTATTTTATTTCAGTTCATTATACTATATTTTGCCTTTATTCCTTAATACGGCTTAATTCTTCTTCAATCAGCCTTGTTGCCTGTTCGCAAGTTCACAGCCTTTGTCGCATCACCATCGGGTGACCCCTCTAGATCATACAGCGTGACCAAGATATCCGCCTCTTTGCTTTTGAGGTCGCTTCTGTCAATTGCTCTCGTTCCAACCACCACCGTCACTTTCGCATTCATCGCCTCTGCTACGTCACCATTTTCACCACTACTTTCTTCGGTTACACCTCTTCATTTGCCTTTTTCTTCGCCTCTTCTTCCAACTTCTCCTCCGTTTCTTTCCCTCTCTCCTCCTCTTCTTTCTCCTCCTCCTCTTCTTTCTCCTCCTCCTCTTCTTTCTCCTCCGCATGTTCGTCTTCTTCCGCTTCCTCCCCCTCCTCCTCCGCCGCTTCCTGCTGTGCGTCTTGCTCCCCCGCCTCCGCGCCCAGTGGTGCGTAAGGAGTGTGGGAAGCCGTGGTCGCGCGGCCGCCGAGTGCCTCATTAAGGTCAGCCGGCTGCCGCTTCTTTTTCTTATCCCTCCCACTCCGCCGCCGCCGCCAACGCTTCTTCCACGTGCCCTCCCCCTCCCCCTTCCCATCCCTCGCCCGGCGCCGGAGGGCTGCTCAAATGGACAGGTGACTCAGCGACAGAGACTGTTTCGTGTTCTCGCGTTGTAATGCGGAGGTGTGGCGATACGCGTGGTGGCGCGTACGTACTCATGAGATGTTGGCAATGCATGTTGGCAGGTCTCAAATGCTAGAACTCGTGCATATTGTCATTCAGCTTTTGTGATACCATTTTGAATAACAAACTTCAGATAATGAAGTCAATAAAACAAGGAATTTTTTATACATTTCTTCTCAAAACTACCGTATTCTCTCAATTACAGCCTCCCTCGCGTTTAAGCCCCGTTATATTTTTGGATGAAAATTTCCGAAACCATTAGCGTGTTCTTCGTATGCAATTCGGCTCAATCATGTTTTAAAATTGCAGGGTATTACCAATTTTTATTGTGAACAGTCCTAAGCAAATTGCATTCGGAACATTGAAAACAAAAATATATATTTGTATAATATTGTGAATGATTTTTTTGCTTTATTTTGAGATACTAGCGTATTATCCCTCTTCCATTTCTTGTTGCCAATTTTTGAAAAAAAAGAGGGGTTTTATATTCGAGAAAATATGGTATTAGAATCACGGTCTGTCCACTTTGCAGTTTGCCGATAATGAGGTCAGAAATAAAATTTCATTTCCGTTTTGCACATTTTCATTTACTTTTCATTGGGGATAAATAGATACTTCAATTTAGTTTACAGTGTTCTTGCATGTTCTAATGAAATTGAAAAACAATTGAATTTCGATTCAGGCAAGTTGTTGAATACCTGTTTCTAATCTTCATCATTGTCCTCCTAGTTGAGATATGTCTTTGAAGCAGAAATATTTTTCCCTTCCCATTATGGGTAAATATAAACTAAATTGTAAAATGGATTACATTTTATAGTTGACATTACTTTATGTTCTTGTAATTTACATTTATACCGATGTGTATTTTCTACGATAAAAACCTGTAAGTTTCGTTATGTTGTGAAATGTGTGGTAATTTAATGTAATTGATTTTAAATGTTCTGCTTTTCGTAATAAGCTTCGTAAATAAACCGTGAACATTCATTTAACTAAGATTAAGTGATGATTCTTAGGCATTTAAAGCACCAAATTTCACGATGTCTTCCTAGCCTTTAGGTGAATACAACGGATTCCATAATCAGCATTTACAGGTTAATTGAAACCAGAGGCGGCTTTTAAGATAGTACCGGTGTACCATGGTACCACCAAAGAAAAAAGAAAGAAAATAAAATTTTCACCACAATCGTGTGTATAAAATATCGTTTCTTCAAAATATGTTTCTTTATAGTAATTCATTTGAACGAGCGCTTAGTCCTTCGATGCCCTATTAATACTCTCTTCAAACGCACAGGGCGCAGTGTTCTCTGATGACCTCCTAAACGTCTCAGCCCTCTATGGATTGGTACCGCAAATACCCATTTAAGATACGAAGAACGTTGTGTTAGCGTGCTTCTCTTTTGGACAACACGGTGCCAGATTCGAACTGGCACAGAAGTTCACTTTCTCCTCCATAGAGTACACTAATGTCACTATCTTCATAACGCACTACCAGTTGCACTACCACAACGCAATACTACCAGTCGCTCAGGATGACCCCGATGCCCTGGTATTTCGTACGTTTTTCCTTGTGTTTCGCACATGGAGAAGAGGCGTACACTGTAGGCGTAAGGCTTCCCCTCTTCTTCCCGTACCCTTTTTCAGCGAACTCAGGAAGCTGTGACCTCTTGAGATTACTGTGGGCGCTCAGGCTTTCAGACTGAATATGTTTATTTGTTATTTTTTTAGCTTCTTATACGTTTAATCTTCAATATAACTTAATCAATGTGGTCACTTTAAAATTAATTTTCGTTACCCACAAATTTTATTTTAGAGATTGCTAAACAAGTCTTAAAACATCGCATATATCTTTAAAATCATCGGTGGTTTGTAACCGATATTTTATTATCGATGTTTTATTAACATCGATGTTATAAGTTTTAACATCGATGTTTTGCTATCGATGTCACATCACGAATTGGTACTACCAACAGAAATACATACCGGCCGCCACTGATTGAAACGCTAAGTTTTCAAGCTTGATCCGTGGATTACCGTAGAGTGCGGGCGGGGATCAGAGGAGCTGAGAGGTGCGAGCGGCGCGAAATCAAAGCCCCGCGCGGCGTTGGTGGTCTCGTTGCCCGTCCTTGCGCAGGGGCCGCCCATCTGCGTGCGTGTGCGTGCGTGCGTGGTGCGTGTATGCACTTCGCGTTCCCTGCAGCAGCGGCCAGCCGTGACCGCCCCCGGCCTCCCACGCTCCAATTACGCGACTCGTCGAATTAAATTACACTCGCGGAAGGGGCGGCTCCCGGCGGGTGCCCTCTCCCCTCAATCTGACCCCGCCCCTCCACCCCGTCTCTCTGTCGCCGTTCTGGCCTCGCCGCCGCCGCCGTCGCTCGCCGCCGAATAAGCCACAGTCCCATCTTCGTCCTTCCCCTGTCCTCGGCGCCCATCTCACTCCTACTCGTTCCCCACCCCGCTCTCACCCCTCTCATTCTCACTCTCCTCCCCCACCCTCGCCTACCCGATGCCTGCTCCGCCGTACCGATTGAGTTTAGAGAAGAGACAGCATTTCCGCTGCAGCGACTCTTACCGGCAGGTTCTAAGGAGTTACCTTGTGTTAGAGTCCCGATGGAGGCAGATGTCCCGTACTGTCTAGATAGATAGGTCGAATTCGGCCGCTCTCTGAAGGAGAATTCTTGCAACGAATTATTCTGATCGGTAGTATTCCATGTTGGTTTTTTTTCGATCAACACCAGGCGAATGCCGGAGCAGTACCCTACCAAACGGGCCACGATCCGCGCGCAGTATTCTTTTCCTCATCCATGTCATAATCTCTCCCCTCACACATACAATTACCTGCTCCACTCGATCACACATAGCAGGCGAACAGATGACAACCTACAACTTGTCCCGGCTGGGGCTGTTCCCAGGCGGAAGAGATTTAGATTAAGATTTATTTAGTCAAAAAACAGTAAAAACTGTATGTGACGTAGGGGGGAAAAGATTATCTGCGCACGTTCTCTTGAGTTCGAAAATACCTTCCCGACAATTTAATTGTAAATAGTTGAAAGACGAGTAAAGATGATATGTCAAGCGTATCGGCTTGTGGGTGGACACGAGGTTACACCATCCACGGGAACACACCAAAGAATCACCGCAACCGGACTAAAAACACTTAAAGACCATAGAAGTTGACGTGCCTGGAGACAAATGAACCCCCCCCCCCTCTACTGACGATCCGACCCCGTCAGCGTCTTCGCCCCCGCGTCCATCGCCGCTAGCATGCGTGCTCGCGCCCGCTGCCTTGCTGAGTTGCGCCGTAACTATAGCGTATGCTATTGCTGCTGCCTTATTTTTATTTTCTGTTTTCGTCGCCGTTATATTTTTGCTGCTGCTGTTGCTGTTGCTGTTTTTGTTGTCTTCGCTTTGACTACGACCGCGAGTTGGGCTGTGTTTGCGACTGCGTGATTGCGTCTGCATGTAACTTCCAGTGCGGCTGTACTTGTAACGGTAATTGTGACTTACTGCGACTTCGACCCAGCTGTTGAAGTTCATTAGATTTTAATATAATGCTGTTGTATATGTTTAAGTTAAGCTATCTTCATTACTCATACTGCCTCCTTTGCAGATGTCTCTGCTAATGATGGTTTATTGCAATTTTCAAAACAGATTGCCACAATATTCGCTTATCTCAGTTATTTCAGTTTTATGTTACTGAATAAATTCATTACTTTACTTTTAGATAAATTTTACTATTTTCTGCCAAAACATTCAATTTTACTATACTATTGTTTTTCTCGCTTTCCCTCTATTGCTTGTAAGTGGAGTTCATTTGCTTATATCATGCGCGAATTCCACAAGTAATGCTGTAGCGATAAAGTTGTAGTTTACCTTCTGGATTTGTTCCCATGTGAGACGTTTTCCCAGGGACTTCAACCACTATTGCTCTTTGCTTTCAGCTCCACCACTGAACTACTTGCATCCCGTACAGTTCCATAATCGAAATTTCACGTTCTGTTCTCTTTGCTGATGTGGTGCCCATTAGGAATACGACTTCGATGTCCATGGTTTCCAAACAACGATTTTTTAATACAAACATCGATGTTTTAGACATTAATTTATTAAAGCCAATTTTTAACATCGATGCTTTGGGCTTCATGTCTTTACGTTTACGATGTTTTGTTTGTGAAGGAAAAAGTTCCATAATCACTATTTTGTAAAAGTTAAAATATGGAATAACTGATAATCAACTGTCAGTTCATTTGTTCGAACTTAATGAAAGATTTTTATTCGGCCTTCATCAAGCACACTATTTCTCCATAGAGAAATGACCCCCCAATGCGTTTATTTTCCTTGTACCTTTAATAGTGTTTCGCACGTAGAGAGGCGGTCATCCTCTTCCCTTCTTCCCGCATGCTTCTACGGCGAAGTGAAAAATAATTGATCCGAGGAAATGACCCTGAGCTTTCAAGCTGTCGGGCTCAAGTTTTATTTTTTTAAATCTTGTTTGTTCTGTCAGTTAAAAATTAATTATAAATTAATAAACACGGTCACTGTCAAAGTAAGTTCTCCCGCACGCAAGCGCAAATGTTAGAAGTTACTAACCCACTTTTAAAAACATGGATGATTTGTCAAATCGATGCTTTTGATATGTATTAATAACATCGAAGAATTTCATGTTCATTGATGCGTTCGATCGATACCTCGAGGTTTTGAAACATTGCGGTTTTGTTATCGATGTCGCATTCGTAGTTCCCATCCTTTCTCTGCTTCCCCTCGCGTCCGCCAGCGAATGCGCCAGCAGCTCGCGCGCTATGCCTGGTGTTTGTGGGAGTCGGGGCTCTGAGCCGCATCCGCCCCCGGGCGTCGCATTTCCTTCGCGGCGCAGGCGACGTATGGCCGAGATTTGTTCGTGGCCGAAACGCCTTCGCCATCCGACGGCTGACACCCCGTTAGCCCCGCGACGCCGCCATCATCCCTCCTCTTTCGCGACTCCTTTGTCACCGCTTACGTCATTGCTGCTTGTTTCCTTGCTGTTTCCTGCGCTGCTTCTCTGTCCATGCGTTCTAATATAGTCGGGGAGCAAGGAAAGCGGCGTGTGTCAGAATCGTCATTTTATGTTACGCTAAGAAATGTTTAGAAAATAATATTTAGTAAATATTGTATGAAGGTAGTTCAAAGTCATCCGCAGAAGATGACAAATTATTATATTAGAGTTATTGATTGAAACAAAAATGTATTTGCGACCGTAGATATTGACAATAAAGGTGTTTACTATGTTTTGTAAGCATGACCTTATTCATAATTATCATATATGTTGTGAGGATTATTGAATACACATTTTTTATTCTTTCAATTTGATTCATATTCCCAGATGCGAATGAGTAGTTTTATGGGATACTTGTTATGGCTTTCTTTTCTTCAGTTTCTTTTAATTATATATCAAACATTTCCTTTTGGATTTGTATCAGGGTTATTTCCAGCACAGATTAATGTCTAGATGCGTTTCAACTTTCATTCCTTTTCTGACCTAGGGCATAGTTATGCATGAATATGCATGGACATTTTTTCTTGAAACCGCTAATTTATTTGAGGGTACAGTTGGCTCCTTAGAGCCTCTAGGTATTGGTAATGCCTTATTATACCAATAACTATGAGTATATTTTCACTACAGACTCTTCAAACCATTACTTTCGCAGGTGCTTCCCAGGTAACATTACAATATGTTAAATTAATGAAAAAAAAATTATTGTAATAATTTGGCCACCTCTGTATATTAACAGCAAAATACCATACTCGACCGCGAAATTTACTGCTCCAATCACGTTGAATCCGTTCTCCTACAAACTGTCAATTGTTTTACGTCTATCATTTTTCTTGCGCACCGACGATATCCTGTTGACTGTTCCCGCTTTATTAGAAATTCTTTATTTTGTTTTCTGTACAGTCATCCTTAGAGTATTGAATCAGTCCTGCCGAAAAACATTTTGCAACGTTTATTAAGAGAATATGTTAGAATTAGCATTTGCGCATTTGTGGAATGAAACTGAGACTTTTTAAGACGAAGTTTTATTCGACTAGATGAAGGTAAATGGTTTGATTGAAAAATACAGAGTTTTAATTATATTGCTGAACTTATAGATGAAATCAATCGATTTTCAAGATTGAATAATTAAACGATCTATTGTGAGTGTCATGCAGAATTCACAATGATTTATAATTAAGCAAGCTTACGACGAAATAAAGTATACAAGATCCAACAAGAATTAACTAAACCGTTATAATATTTGAAATTCTTAAATTCCTCATTGCGCGTGAGGGAATGTGTCAACATTGTTAAACTACCACGCTGCTAGGAGTGTGGCGCTTTAAAAAATTGATGCACTGGCTTCTCCATACCATTTTTGTCATTTTAATACCACAAATCATCTTATTTCACTCTACAGCCTGAATATCCAGACATATTTTTGTGAGCGAGGTATCGAAGTCTGCTATTTATCTCATGAATACGCATTAGACGTTACTTTCAGTCGTGAAATACACAGCGGCCATAAATATTCTGTAATGGTAATAAATTTGTTCTCTTGTCCATTTTTTTATATTGTCGAAAATCTTTCTTGATTCATACTTACGCATTATCTTAGAATAATTAAAGAGCTTATTTCCAAGGAGTCGTATCTCCATTTTCATTTGTATTTTTGTTTTACGTATCAACATATTTTCAATAATACTGTCGAGCATCGTGTTCAAAAATTGCAACTTTCATTTCTTAAATGATGTTTGTAAACCGTTGAATCTTATCTGAAACTATATTGTTGGATACGAATACTTTTCCTTTCTGAACAACTGTGTTTAATAGAGATATGTCACTTTGCAAATAGACTTGAAACGCATTGTAGCAAAATATATGTTGATCATAGACGCGAGCGTAGGCTTCCGCGACCGGAGTCAGTATTTAATTGGTTGTCCGGGTGACACCGCGTCCATGGCAAAGGTGCCGACGTTTCGGACGCCAGTCTGCGACCTTCCTTAGGCCGTAATGCCCATTATGTGATGTGATCATGGACGTTTACCTACAAGCTACAGTACGTTCGTTGTCCTCCGCCAGCCACTCCACCACCTGACACCCGCCCGCCATTTCGTGGCGCGTTAGCTCTCAATCCGCCGTTTCGCTTCTTGGGCGCGCTCTGGAGTGCGACGGAGGCAGCTGGGGAGCGACGGGCGTTCCGCCACGGAGCGTTCTGTTCGACGGCGTCTCCTTTTCATGCGCGTGGCGGCCTTGCTAATTTTGGAAGGTACCCCTCTGACGTTTTGTTTTCTCACGTAAATTTCTTAATTGCGTAGTGTCAGTTATTCCAAGCGCGAAACATATCAGTACTAATTTTATGATATGCAGAATTATTTCCTATTCAGCATTTAATTCTTTCATGTATCTTATTATTAAAATATAAAAATGGTATGATGTAATTCATCGATATGATTTATTTTCAGTTACTCATGTATGTTAATAGCGTTTTGAAAATACACAATTTTCTTTTAACTGCCCTCTATTAGTTAATTATTTTTGTCATACTGTAGAATGACTTCTCTCTTATTATAGTTCATAGACTATTGGAGTGCCATGATTACATTTTTTTCATTGCACTTTATCACTCTCTGGTGATTGATTATATCTTAGACAAATGAAATATTAGAAGACAAATGAAATATTGGACGACAACAACTGAAGTTTTGGTTCCGTTCTACGATGAGTTAGATGGAAGATTTCATCATCAATCAGAGTTCTGCCTGTCAACCCTGTATCACAGAAGTCTGCAATGGGTGTATTGGTCAATGTTATTGCGTTTACTTTTCTGTTTCAAATGGGGAATTCAACGTCTCTTTGTGATGATAATGTTCGATGATTTTTTATTTAAGACTTATTTAAAACGAATCCCTAAATATCCTTTAATACTTTTCAATGTCCATTAACATGTAATTTTATGGTAAAATTTTTGGAATAATAATTAATTTATAAACCGATATTCTCGATCAGCTTGCTCCTTAGAATATTACAATATCGTTAGATTTGGAAGTACGGATTGATATTCTGAAATAAAATTCTGAAACTAGAGAGATCAATTCTGTTATTCAGACCGAGAAGACAAAAGTACAAGATGTCACTCTTAATTATTATTTTATATGAGGTAAAATTCTTCTATGATTTACATTTTATAACAAAAAGTTGTGGTTTACGTCTTCTTCGGAAAGCCTTCCTAATACAAGCCTTCCTTCATTGTCCCTCGGAATTAATTGTTATTTCATGCACCCCATTACTTTTATTAAGCGCTTAAAATTTCCCTGTATTAAATTCTAAATTTTTACATTCAAGCACTAATTTATAACAAGTAAATTTAAATCAACAATGTCATTTTAAATTTAATTTTAAGAAGTTTGAAAGTATGTAACTAAATCATGTTAAAAATAAATTTTCTCGTAAAGCAATATAATTAATGAACAGACATTCATAGAAAAAGAATAAGTAAAAAGTCATAAAGTAAAATAAGCTCCTAATGTTTTATGAAAAGATGGTATATAGTTCATTTATCTCTTCGTACAATATCTTTTAACTTAATCATTTTGTTTGCATTTCTACAATTAGAGACGCTTGAAAAAAGACCGGCTAACGGCGCTAGTTTCTGGCCGTGGGCAAGCGGAAGTAATGTCAACCTTCCCTGCTTTTAGGTAGATATCAACTCTGAGGGGTTGGAAGGAAGAACAGCTTTCCTCGGATTAAGAATTTTTTTTCCTGTGTTTTAGTTTTCATTAGACTTCTATGCATATGAATATTTAAGTGAGGGTTCTGTAAATGACTCCGGAATACGGGAGAATGCAGGAAACAAAAGGTTGAGCGTAAGCCGTTGATTCATCGAACTGACCAGCAACATAGCGAAATCGAATTCAACCGCTTCTAGAGGAGAATTCTAGCGGCCGCCTGTCCTATCGGTAGTTTTCCATCGTTTCTCCGATCAACACCAGACGAATGCCAGAGCAGTACCTTAACAAACGGGCCACTTGCAGCGCGCTATCTTCCTTTCATCCTCCATGTCCTATCCTCACTCCTTACTTACACACACTGACTCTTACATGCACTACACCACCACACATGCCGGGAGACCGGCCGGGAGTTTAGAGTTTGTCCCGGCTGGGGCGGTGCCCCTGGTGGGAAATATCTTGTAAAGGAAAAACCCGCAAGCCAATGAGTAAATCGGCGTCTGATCTCGCCATCCAGCGGCGGAAGATTACAGCCGCGTTGCGCGACAAAACAACATGCTCTACGCTTACGGAACTAATGACTTTTAGTAGTTGATGAGCCCGGAATCACTAATCAGTCAATCAATCCATGCATGTTTGTTACGATAGGCTACGCTCTGCTTCTACGCCAATTCAGTAGTGCGCGATTATTAAGTATGGCGCTTCCGGCGTTGTTTGAAGTACGATCTCTTATTGCCACAGTGATGCCAAATGTAGCACTTTTCTGCTGTACTGTAAACGTTTCGCGCAAACTTCGACGCTAAATTAGTTTCTCTGGAACCTTTCCAATTATATGAAAGCGTTTTTTCTTCCCTTCCTTCAAATCTCAAACTATTATTTTATTAAAAGATAAAAAATGGTTTTGTTTAAATTGGGAGAGCATTGTTACTGTTCATTATCGCCAGAATACTTTAGTGCTGGCGGAAGATTCTTATAAAATGTATGCACTTTCCTGCTGATTGAACTTCGCACGATGTCTTCGTATTTTGCTTCCCTGCTTTTGACATGAATCCATCGACTTTTCATCTGTTTATTCCGAGTTGTATTTAACCCTTTGTTTCTTGTTGTCTGGTTGAAAAAACAGTTATTGAGCTTACACCGATTGCTTCCCTTGGTTTGTCCACAATCCATTGCACTTATTTTTCTGAATTCTTCCGTTTTAAATAGTTTTAAACATTAATAACTATTTGTTCTTTCCCGCTATGGAGCATTTTACGAAGTTTGCGGTACACGGATGGTGGATCATCTACTTGTCAACCTTGATTCTAAATTAATTTTGAGAAAAATAAAAAGAAATTAAATATTAAAAAATGTAAATTAATAAATTCACCACAATCTAAAAATCAAAATAAAAAAAAGTAAACGAAATTTCATTCAATTTTTAAGTGATTAAACCTGTAAATCTAAAAAAAACAATGAATCATAGGCGAACGAACACAAACAAACAACCGGAAAGCACGCTTTTTAAACACACTATGATACGACAACTGCACGTGTCACCAACCGAACGTATCCCTTCCTACAAAAAATAATAAATTCTAAAGATACTCACTATGATTTATTGCACATATATCATGTATTGTAAGTGTGTTTGTATAGTCATCGTTATGAAAAATTATGTTAATGAGGATTTAGAGGATGTTCTTTTACCGGAAAAGGCCGTACGTCTTTGAACGTCGACTTAAACCTCGAACGTGCAATAGTTCAGCCGATCTTTATTATACGTTAAATATATCTTACTTTATCCCAAGATTTTCAAGTTTTATTTTTCTCGTGTGTCTAATTAGTAACAATTATTGTACTGATATAATCAATTCTTATATAAAATATGCATACATTTTTTTTAAATATTATTTTTAATTCCTAGGTTTGTCGTAAGCATGCCATGAGTACTTCATGCCATGAGTTTAAATTTGCTTCTGAAGTACAACTCTTTAGAAATAATGAAAATAAAATTCATGGAAGAGCGACTTAAGACATTTTCTGTTACTTACATTGTTTTATATTTACATCGGTGTTAAACGTTCTTTAACTCTGTTGGTTACAACCCCTTTGAAATGCAATTAAGAAAATAAACGTTCGGTTAGACTTCTACGAAAGAAGGAAATAAAATAAAAATCTTTGAAATTTTTAAATTGTTTTCTCTGATCAGTGTTTTCGACCTAAGCAAGCCTTTCATTGCACTCCTTAATTCAATTTGTGGAATGAGCTGTCCGCCTATCCTGCTTGATTGTCATCTCCCGTACTTGTGATTCGCCCGTTCGTTGACCTCTCATTTGCATTGACCTTTGCTTTTCCTCCCTGTGCGACCTAAGGGAATTATATTTTGGCCCTCGCAGGACCAATTCGTGTAAAATGTCTGATGTAGTCGTAATTGAAAACGGAATGATGAGTATCACAAGAAAGTACATTCAGTGATTCTGCTCGGTACATCCAAGAAACGTTTTGCGCAAATGAAATATGCGTCATTGGTTACTATAGCGTACGTGGTTTTTCTGAATGAAGCTTCGTGTAGAGGCAGGCGTTAGGTTAGAGTTCTGATTTTCAATAGCAGGGTGGGAGTTTTATACCACCAGGATGACAGTCCTAGACGCCGGTTGCTACGCTAGTTTTCCTCGTGGTTTCCTCCGAGCAGTATTAGGGAAACGCTTCGGTGGTACTTTAAACAACGGGTGACGAACTTCTGATACTTCCCCTCCATTCTCTCCACCTCTCATTCTCAGAGCCTGCCAATGATATGATACAGCAACCCTTTGTATATGGTCGTTTTCCCACAATTGAGATCAAAACGAGATCCGTTACTGTTAGTTCTTTTAGAGTTGTGCATATGTGAGACACCACCTTCTCTAGATCAATATTCTTCTATTGTGTTTAAGGTATGTGAATAAAATATTGAGGAATGTAAATTTGACGCATGTTTGTCACTCATCTGTTGCTACGTTTTGCAGATTTGAGGAGACACACTTCTTATTTATTAAAAAATATAAATAATTCAGAATAAATGTATCTGATGTACTTTAATAATCCTTGGTTGATTCAAATCCCCAAATTCATTAAGAACTCCCCACCGACATGGGTAACTAATTTAGTTTCACGTCTTATCTCCAACGCCAAACTGTTTTCATGTCTTCTATGTCAATCTGCTTCCGACATCTAAGACAGACGTTATCATGAAGAAAAAACAGCTTATCGACTTCATAGAATTAAAACATGTAATGCTAAACATGTAACCTATTACAACTTCCATGATATTCTTTAATTCAATCTAACTACAAACAAGATACTCAAAGTATAATATGCAAAGAATTGAAGGTGTAAGATTAATTCGACAAAAAATTGAACTTTTGAAGTTTAGGAAATTCCAGAGGATTTAAATAAATTCGGAGGTATGTCATATTCTTAAGCAAACCTTTCTCTGTTCCACTCAAAATTCAAAAGAAAAGAATTTGAGCAGTTTTGAGAATTATTTTTCTGTAATTTATTTAGTTGCATCTACATCTTGGTTATTAGCAACTATTACAGGAATTAGTTACGTAAATTTTAATTGTTATGACATCGCTTAAATTACGCAGAAACAACATTTTTTAAATTTATGCGTGGCATTATTTAAAGTTCTAATTTTGAAGAACATATTTCACAAAGAATAAAATCTTTGTCTTAAATAATGTAGTTGTACGGTATCCAACAAATTTTAAATTTTGCTAATTTCGAACTCTTAGCTGTTTTTACTGAAAATAGGATCTGCACCACTTTTATCAGTTTATTTTGCTGTATATGAACAGGAAATTTAAAGAAAATTTTTAGAGACCTTTTTAAGAAAATTACGAAAATATATCCTAAGTCTACGTAAAGTGTCTCCCAAAAGATATCCTTCTCAACAGATCCCCAAAAGATCCGTTTCAAACAATAGGACACGACACCTCTCAGATCAAATGAGAGATATTAATTTTCATGAAAATGCTCCATACAGTTTAGGTGCTGTTATTGTTCACAGATAGATGTTTTGAGAAAAAATCGGTATTAACCCCCTTTCCCTAAAACTACCTATTTTACTGCATTCTCTGTACTACGTGCACGATAAAGTATTTTTTATACATATGGGAAATAAATAAATCCCTTTTTGGTATCAGAGAACAATAATCTGTTATCGGGAACAACAAACTGCCTACTTAACACAAAATACTTGTTGTTAACAAGCAAGCAATAATCGTTGATCATATCTGAAGGAAAATGAAAATAAAATATTTGCCCATTAATGTATTATTTAGCACAGCGAAATTTGACGACTTCCCAACTTACCGTACTACTTATTAATGAAATACTTCTGCCTTACTTACACTCGAAATATGTAAAAACAAGGCAGATTAACGCTAATAAAAATATTCAACTTCGTAAAACATGGATATTTCGCTAAACGGTTTAAAGGCAAGTAGCGAGTTAAAAATTACTAAAATGGTATTGCCGTTGGCAGAAATGCATCAAGTATTTTTCCAAGAATAAACCTACCAAAAGGCAACAGTTTCAGGAAACTCGAAACATGTTTATTCATCAAAAACGTTCACTAGCTGTTTTAATTATCTCCATTCCAGAAGCACCAGAACGAGAAAACAATCCTGAGCTTTTCGAGGAGAATTTGCGTCGCTCTGCCATGCAGCAACGCAGCTCTCCCGGTGTCAGCCCGCGGCCAGGTTGCCAGCACATGCAGCGCCATCCCGCGCGGCCACCGCCCACCCTCGCTGCACCCGCCTCGTTTTAATTAGAAAGTGGAATATTTATTTCATTCCATGCACAGAGTCGGGTTAAATAAATGGCGTGGATTGGCGCATTATCCTCCATCCCCAACCATCCCCTCACACGCGGCCCGACCTTCCGTCGCTCGATACGGCGTTTGTTGGGGCCGGTAACACTGTTTGCGTCGGGCCGCGCCCCGCTCATTCTCTCTCATCACACTTCGCGTTCCCTCTCCTCCGCGCGCAGCTCGATTGTGAGCCGCCCCGCCTTGCCCTAGGCGACCCCCACTCGCCCCGTCCCGCTGCGCCACTCCTCATTTCGTTTCGTGTCGTTCCGTTCCGTTCCGTTCCTCCCAGCCCAGCCAAGTCACCATTCGCTCAATTCTAGTCCAGCGCCACCCCTTCCCGCCCCTCCCCACCCTCCACACCCTCCCCATCCCGCCCCATCCCGCCCCAATGCTCCCTATCGCTCCCCATCCCTCCCCATCCCGCCCCATCGCTCCCTATCGCTCCCCATCCCTCCCCATCCCACCCCATCGCTCCCTATCGCTCCCCATCCCTCCCCATCCCGCCCCATCGCTCCCTATCGCTCCCCATCCCTCCCCATCCCACCCCATCGCTCCCTATCGCTCCCCATCCCGCCCAGTCCCGCCCCATCCCGCCCAGTCCCGCCCCATCCCGCCCCATCCCGCCCTATCCCGCCCTATCCCGCCCTATCCCGCCCTATCCCGCCCTATCCCGCCCTATCCCGCTCCATCCCGCTCCATCCCGCTCCATCCCGACCCATCCCGACCCATCCCGACCCATCCCGACCCATCCCGACCCATCCCGCCCCATCCCGCCCCATCCCGCCCCATCCCGTCCCATCCCGCCCCATCCCGCCCCATCCCGCCCCATCCCGCCCCATCCCGCCCCATCCCGCCCCATCCCGCCCCATCCCGCCCTATCCCGCTCCATCCCGCCCTATCCCGCTCCATCCCGCCCTATCCCGCTCCATCCCGCTCCATCCCGCTCCATCCCGCTCCATCCCGCTCCATCCCGCTCCATCCCGCTCCATCCCGACCCATCCCGACCCATCCCGACCCATCCCGACTCATCCCGACCCATCCCGACCCATCCCGACCCATTCCGACCCATCCCGACCCATCCCGACCCATCCCGACCCATCCCGACCCATCCCGACCCATCCCGACCCATCCCGACCCATCCCGACCCATCCCGACCCATCCCGACCCATCCCGACCCATCCCGACCCATCCCGACCCATCCCGACCCATCCCGACCCATCCCGACCCATCCCGACCCATCCCGACCCATTACCCCCTCTCCTGCCCCATTACACCCCATCCCGCCCCATTACACCCCATCCCGCCCCATTACACCCCATCACGCCCTATTACACCCCATTACACCTCACTACGCTTCATCCCGCTTCACCCAGCCTCACTCCACCTTACCTCACCTCAACCCGCCTCACCTCGCATCTCCCTGTATCTTTCCCTCCTCCCTGCCTTTTCCCGTCACACCCACCTCTCATCGCCTCCCCTGCCTCTGGCCGCCTCTATCCGCCACTCCCTGTCACACCTCACCCCACCCTACCCCTCCACATCATACACTATCCCTCCCTGCGTCATCCCACTGTTCCACGTATGTCCATGCTAAACCCGCCAGCTCACCCCTTCCTCCCACGCGCTGTCCCGCCCAGCCCTGAACGCTCCATCTCTTCCACCACCCTTCTCTCTTTCTATCCGCTCCCCGCCGCGTTTGCTCCTCCCATCGCCCCCCCCCCATTCCTCCCCTCTTTCTCCCCCTTCTCACCCTCCCGCGCCACGCCTCGATCCCCAATTTCACTAATGTAACATTCCTATTATATAGCTGGAATAATGTTTATATTGGCTTCTGTATAATTAAATAGTAAGTAGCCTAAACTTATTTGTAGCGATTGTCAGCGATTGCAGAAGTGGATTTGATATAACCGTTGCTGTACCGATCGCAGGGTCGCACACCTCGTGGGACAGTGTGTTTCATCGCTGTAGCGCTGCTGTGCACGCACGGTGCGGTGGTTCAATATTCATTTGTTCGCATTCAGTGGTGCAGCAAAGTAGATCGTATGGTAAAAATAAATATTAAATAATTGCTCTACCACCGCTGCTACCGCAGTTTTTAGTGAAATACTCACAAGGCTAGGCAAGGCTAGAGCAAGACTAGTCAAGCTCTCTGGATCAAGCTGTTTGAACGTACTTAGTCGCTTAAGAACCATGTGAAAGAATTAAATCATAAACATTTGTAAATGTGATGCAGATAATATATTGTGGATTTGGATCAAAGTATGTAGTTTTGATTTGAATAATTAATGCATTTTTCTTACAGATTACTTACTTTACATAATAAATATCTAGGTTTCTAAAATATATTGTCAGGTATCTGAGAATAGCTCCAAACGTTCCAATTACTACAGGAACGTATATGACACTCCGTTTTCAGACTTTCTGGAATTTGTTATTCATTATTATTATTATTATTATTATTATTATTATTATTATTATTATTATTATTATTATTATTATTATTATTATTATTATTATTATTATTATTGTTATTCATTATTATTATTGTTATTATTATTATTATTATTATTATTGAATTACATTACTAGTAAAATGTTTCACAAATCTGGGGAAGTAATGATATTTTCCACGTATTTTTATCTTTTAATTTTTGAAACAACGCATGAGAATTAATATTTCTCATTGCATACGTAGCAGTATACACATTTATTGAGTTAATTTTGGATTTTTGTAAAGACCTAGTTGTCTCACTACTAGATTAAACATTAAAACACTGAGTTTATTGAGTTATTAAATCTCAATTGGAACGTCAATGTGAGTTAATTACAATTTTGTTTCAAATCCGATTTTATGGGCAATTCATCAGTAATTTCCTATTAATAAATTATACTCTTTAGGTTGAGATACTGATATATCGGGAAAATATCTGATGAGTTCAAAACTAGAGGTAACTGCATCTCCAAGCAATTCATGTCATACTCGAAAAATCATGGCGGTCTCTATTCTTTCATTCTTTCTCTGTTCTAGTCACGTCCCAATGTATTTTAGATTTGCTGCCTGGTAGCTTTTTTTTTCGTTAATCGGCCAACTAGGACCACGCATGCAAGCATCCTGCATTTACCGTGGCTCATTTTTTATTTATTATCACGGTGGCAGGTGCTTGCGACAATTTTTTGGGGGGACCAGCATTTTAGCTGGATCCGATTTTTATCCCCCACGGTTGTTAGCCCTGGGGGTATGGAAGATGAAATGATGATATGATGATAATAGGGGTGAAAGGACAACACATACAGACATACACAAATACACCCATGCCCGAGGCGGGACTCGAACCCGCGATCTTCTGGTCCGAAACCACCATCTGATCGGCCCTGGTAGCTTTATTTTATTCTGTTATCGCTGTTTCTTCGGATACGTCCCTCGTATCTGTCTCTCTTAATACAAATAATATATATATATATATATATATATATATATATATATATATATATATATTTATATATTTTTACTGAAACGTTATTGCTTATTATTGTCTTCGATACAGAGTTCGATATACACTGCGTAACTTACCTGAATCGAGATGATCGTGTTTACGATGGAAATATAAAAACAGTTGAATGGTGCTACGTGTTCTCGTATGGACAGAATTACAAAAGGAAATTATAAGATGGAAATATGAAAAAGTCAAGTTAACAACTAGTTAAGTGTCAAATAAGTCAATCTGATTCATTAAAATTACGTTAAAAAATTAAACCATGTATGTACCACGGTCGTTAACTGGTTTTATTGGTCTCGAGCTTTTTGTCGCCGCTCGATCATTAGAACCCTTAGTACATAACTTTTTTTTTTGTTATGGAAGATTATTTATCTTTCATCTACACCGTACGCGCTATCGGCAACATCACCAAAAACCAACCAAGACTATTGTCAATGAAAGCGGAGGCAGGACGCAACAGCGGAAGGTCGCAGCGCTGTAGAGAGCGATCGCGTCGTCGCTGTCAGCGCACGGGTTGCAAGGTGGAGAGGAAGCGAAACCGGAGCCGCCGCCATTACGCGACGACAAAGCGACCGGAGAAGCTTTCTTACGAGGGGCCGTGACCCTCCCGAGGTCAGCGCTTTGCGAGCGCCCGACTTTGTTAAACCGCCGTGGAGCGGGACGCTGGCTAATTTCCGGGAAGGGGAGAGCCGTTTCCAGGGCGGTGTCACGTGAAATGAGCGACGGTTTTACAAGGCCCTGCCACGCCCCCGTTGGGCTAGTGATCGGTGGTGTCGTTTCGTCGGAAAACTGAGGTCAATTTCAGTTACGTCCATGTTCTTAGTAATGTTTTGTTTTTGACTGGGCGTTGAAATGACAATGAATGTGGGCAGTTTTTCGTCTTGTTGATTATTCATGTCTTTTCTCTTCCTTTCTTCTTTTCGTCACTGATATTTTCGTTCTTAATTTATTTTCTTCTTACATCATATGTTTTGTTTTGTTTCTTACTACTTCCAATCCTTTTCATCTCTGCATTGATCTATATTTTTTTTCAAGATTACCTTCGTCCACACATTGGAATACTTTCTTAAACTTGTAAATAAGTTTTTCTTTCTCTGAGTGTTTGCAAAACAACACCGTTTATAACAATCTTCATCATCCTGTATTTTCTGGAGGCATATTTTGTCATACCTTAAATTCACATTTACTCTTCCGCTAATTTTTAATCATACGGTTTGTCCCCTTATCCTCTCCTTTTTTTATTATTTTATATTTTGAACTCATTACACTTCGCTACCGTAAATGTTACAATATTTAATATGCTGCTCGGTGATCATGTCGTTATCTATTTTATATTCTCAAAAGTTTATAGAACCTGCCATAGTTAAAATATTTTTTGTCCAATACATGAACCGGGTACAGAAATGTTGTTATCTATAATGGAAAATACAAGTAATTTTATTTGCATCACGTCCCTGCCCATCCCCTCCATCCCCCTCCGCCCCTCCCCTCTCAGCACCGTTCGATGTCGCCCCCCCCCATCCGCCCCGCCCTGCACCTCCCCGCGTCCTGCTCTCAGCGGCACGCTCCTCAGTCCCTGCTCCGCCCTTCCCCGTCCTCCGCCCTTCCCCTTCCTCCGTCCACTAACGCCCTTCTTCTCACGCCTTCCCATCCTCCCCCACCCCGACCAGCCCTTCCCCACTGTTCCGATACGCTAAATTTTGTTGAAGTTATTTCGTGTGTTGTAGAATTAGTTTGGAACGAAAACCCATTCACACACATCGAGTTCTACATTAGGACTAACATTAGACATAACAAGTTATTGTTTCACTCTTTTGAAACGGTTTCACTAGTGTCTCACGTTTCCGGATGCTTAGGAGTTTGATGTGCTGTGCAGCTAACTCACTGTACCTTCTGGTAAGGAATACATCTTCTATTTGTTATTTTCCTGCCCATTTTAATATCCACGATACTGCGCTCGTCCATCGTTCCGCTATTGTCCGTTCTTTGTATTATTATTTTTAATTTGTTGCGTCTTCATCGACGCAATGCCGTCTCCAAGTAAGACGGGGTCAGTCTGGGCGTGGAGCGCTTATGTAATGTATACTATACGAGCAATCCTTTATTATCAGTTTTTTTGTGAAGTCTCGTCATGTCGCAGTGAGTTCGCCAGAGGTTCGGCGCTGTTACCTGATGGTCATCCACCATAGATATCCGCGGAGACTCGAATTTCTTAACTTCAGTGACTTTACGGAGCCTAATTAAGCAATTCAGCTGGCGACGCCGACTATTTTATACAGAGTTTGGATTCTCCACTACTGCTGACCGGACAAGTCACCGGCAACTGTCCACTGACACCTTCGCGTCGCCAACCAATCTTCCCTGCTGTCAGCTTGGCCCTGTGATTTCACCACCTCCGCAATTGCTCAGAGGCTTCTTCGAATACACACGCCGCTTCGACCACGCCATCGACTTACGCCCCCGCTCGACCACGTCTCCCCGACCCCCTTTGCTCGTTCTCGCCCCACCCAGCCTCTGCCCACCCTAAACCATCCTCTCCTGCCTCTCTGCTACTTCATTCTTACTCTAACCCGCCTCTACCCACCCTTTTCCCTAACACGTCCCCCTTCATCCTGAAAAGCTCCTCATAGCCCACTCTGTCCATTCAGCTTGCACCAATCCGCCACTCTCCAACCCAACCGAACCCGCTCCTGTTGGCCCCGCCCCACTCCAGTCCAGCTCGATCCGACCCGATCCAACAGAACTCTCTCCTGTCGGCCCGAACCCGCTCCGGTCCACTTCAGCCCAACCCGCCTCTCTCCAACTCAACTCGCCCCTGCTCAATCCAACCCGCTACTACCCGCCCCAACCAAATCCGCCTATACTCACTCCACCTCAACACAACTTGCCCCTGCCCACTGCAACCCAACCCACCCTATCCGCCCCAACCATCCCCTGCCCACCCCAAACCAATCCAGCCCACCCTCAACTCCCCCAACACGCTTGCACCCACACCAATATGCCCGCCCCCACCCCCTTACCATCCCGTCCTCCTCCCCGCCAGTCCCGGCTTCGCCCATGCTCAGCCGCCTCCTCCTCAGCCGGCCGTCTTGTTAGGGCTGAGCCCTCGCTAATGGTGCGCGCCGCGTCGGCCGCTGGGCCGGCTGACGGACGGGCGGAGGGCGGATAGCACGCGCGGGCGTGCGCTCGCGATTCGCACTCGAGCGAAGCCTGGCGCTCGGGAGTGGAACTGCCTCTGATCCCCGAAGGAAGCCGCTGCGGATTGAGCTGAGAGTAAGCAAATCAGAAGCGAGAGGGCGAAGATAACTGGGATTGATTGCAATGCAAATTTCATTGCGAGCCCTCGTAGACATCATTAATGGAGCATTATAATTTTCCCATATTTTTAATTACACATATTACGGAAGCTCTTGTTCTTAATCAGTATTGCAATCAATAACGGTATTGGCAAAATGTTTATAATTTTATAAAGAGTTATGACCCCTAGAACAGTCTAAAACTCAGAAGACCTTTTCTGCTTATTGTACCTCCCTATGTTTTCTTATGTAATTCTATTATTAATGTTTTACGACTCAGAAGGCTACCGGAAAGAATGAAAGAAAGATATTCTCTAGAAAAATCAAATAATGAAACTATTCATCAAATTTTGAACACCTTTAAAATTATTTTAGAATACTTATTAATAAGTTGTATACATGTATACTTTCATTTGAATGTATTACAAATAAAATCGATTGATTTAAATAAATGAATAAAAGTATTCCAAAAATGACCTATTGTTATTCGCAAAAAAAATTCGCAAAATTGTATATAAAAATCATTTTGACAAAAGATTTTTGCAATTCGAATAATTTTTGATTTCCTTCGATTTCACGTCCTGATTAGAAATTAAAAATGTGAGCAGATTATTATTCATTTCTTAATTGCTATGCTGAGCTGAAAGCTGATTTGAGAAAAGTAATTGCAACTGCTGAAAATACGTATTGTTAGCAAAATTATTGCATACCGATTGTAGCAGTCAGTTGTGTAGGGCCAGTCTGTTTGCAATGAAATGGTTTTCTTGAAACTTCGCCATGGGAGGGGGAGGGGGATGGGGTGGGGAGGAGAGGAGATGGGAGTGGTGACTTCCATCGGAAGAGCTCTAGCGACGCGCGACGCCTCCCGGGTTCATCACAAAGAGGATATTCTCCGGGAGGCTGCCAGCCGAGAGAGTGGGTAGGGGGAGGGGCGACGGGAAGTGAAGTGCTCTCGCAGCGGTGCAGTGGGAAGCGGGGAGAGATAATAGGGAAGACACATTCGGCGGGGGTGGAAGGATAACGCTAAGGAAGGCGGACGCCAATGAGAAAGGCACGGAAGAAACGGAAACTGGAATGGGGGTGAAGGCAGAAAACGGATGGTCTCAGCAGCGGTGGACGTGATGGAGGCGATGGTACAATGGATGGCGTTAGGGAGAAGGGGGACGACGGCTATGAGGTCGGAGAAAAATAATATGAGAATGGCAATGAAACAGGAGAGCGCAAAGGAAGGGGGAGGAAGTGCCAATAAGGAGAGGCCGAAATTTACGTAGAATATACAGGCGGAAGTGAAAATAACGAACAACGCACGTATCCGATGGGGTTCCGGAAGAAGAGAAGTCGGATGTGGAATAGGAGGAGGAGACGCCGGCGGTAGTGGCGGCGGCGGCAGCGGCGGCGGCAGCAGCTCTTAGAATAGAAAGAGGGGAAAATGTTAGTGTAACGATTAGCCTATCCGACTGTTATAACCAAGTTCGCGGATTCAAATCCGATCGAAGCCGTTGATTTTAAGAGCGAAAAAATACTTCGTACACCTTGTAAGCTGTGAGTGAAGTTTATTTCTCAAAAATTGTAACTTATACAATTAAAGAAGATGCATTATTCTAAAAATAAAATGAAGAAATAAATATTAAAATTATTATTTAAATTAAGGGACGCGCTGGGCTTCATTGGCAATGAACGCCTTGGGCATCTTTTATTGATTAGTGATTCCGTGGTTGTCAACTGTTAAGGGAATTAATCCTGTACGTGTAGTGCATGTTTTATAGTGGGAAGTCTGGAAGTGATATTCTCCCGAAGGCTTGCGAGATCCGGCGCCAACCTACATCATCGTCGCGGATTTTACCAACCCAGGTATCTCTAACTACGGTGACACCAGTCGGGTAAATCTCTAAGCTTCCGACTGGTCTCTCGTCTTGCGTGGTAGTGTAGTGCATGTTAGTGTGTGTGTGTGTGTGTGTGTGTGTGTGTGTGAAAATAAGGGGTAAGGAAAGGACAAGGAGGAGGAAGAAAAGATCGCACTCGATTCGTGGCCCGTTGGTTACGGTGCACCTCTGGCATTCGCCTGGTGTTGATCAAATAAACCACGGAAAATTACCTATCAGAGCAGCAGGCCGCTAGAATTCTCCTCCAGGATGTGTCTGAATCGGACCTAGCTGACAAGGCAATGTTGAAAACCCTGCCACCGCCAGGACTCTAACCTTAGGAACCCCCGATCAGAGGCGCTACAGTGATACCAATTGATGCGTTGGGTCCCTTGGTATTTATGGGTTCCGGAGCAATGTACCTCTTACTCCTCTCGCCTGATTGCGACGATGGTAGCGATGGCGGTGTTGGCAATTGAGGGCCCGTGCGAAGGCGAGGCGGTGGTGATGGTGGTGGGGGGTGTTTTTGGTGTTCGTGCTTGCGTCTGCAGCGAGGCTTATCAGAGCCACTCAAGGCGCGTGACGTGAGGTAGCGCCCCGCCCCCTCCGCCGGGCGATCATCCGGCCCCATCCCGGGCTCCGGCCGATCGCGGGACTCCGCGCGCGCAGCTTCTGGTCTTCGGCTGCCTCCGCGCCTCGTCCGCCGCCCTGCCCTCCTCCCGGCCCCCGGCCGTTCCACCTACACTCCCGCAGTTCCTGGAAGAGTTATTAATACTATACCCCACAACGTTTACTCTCACTAGGCGACGGATTTTGATCACCTACAACATTGCCGAAAATGATCAATAAAATGGTTTAAAAATGCTTTAAAAATTACCTAAAACCAAAGAAAAATTACGTACAAAATTTCTTCAAAACCACTTCACATGAACAACTCAAGCTGTTGGATATGTTACTGATGTAATTGAGGCTTCTTTCTTTTTTCTTCAAGTGAACTCAGCTCGCAAACTTCGGGTTAGCACTGTTCTTTAAAAAAATCTTTATTTTTCGTGATGTCGCCCGAACTCACAATGGCGCCGACGACCTCATAACGACTGACATAGAACATATGAGCGAAGAAATCAAATAGGCTACTAAGGAATTCTGTGGTGAACATTTGTTGCACGAAAAATGCAATAATTTTACCTATAAAAATGGGTCAATTATTTTCGTCATAACTTAAAATGAATTTCTATACCAAACGGCATTGTTCTAAAGTGAAAAGAAAAACACGACATTTCATTAAAATCCGCCTCCTAATTATCACCATCGTTAGGTTCATATTTTTCCTATTAATGTTGACCAAAATAAGAATTAAATTACTGTTTACACTTTTGTATGGATTCATCCTAGAATTTTTTTAAATTTCGCTTTGTTTCTCGTGATTTTTTTTCTCTCGTGTTAAATCCTTGGCATTATATTGCTCTGTTTTTTGGAATGTTAGTTAGTTTTGCTACTCTTTCTTCTTTCATGGTTCGTGATTCTCTTGTTCGTATACTTATTTTTACGTGTATGAAAATAGAATTCTATTACTTTATGTTTTCAATTTCTGCTTCTTCATAACCATTTCTCACATTCTATCAGTTCCTATTATCGTTCCTACTTGTTGTCTTTGACATTTACTACGGTTTTCTATTTATTACATTAATTATGCTTATTGGAATTGTTATGTTCCTCTTTTCCTGGTAATCTCCTCTCCTTTTCTCTTACGTCCTCTTTGTATAATATCAAATTTCTTCCTAGAATTTCACTTTTGCTCTTCGATTATCTGATTTCTTCATTCTTCCTTGTTCATTCGATATGTAATTAACGCTTATTTTGTGCGTTTAACGTTTTTTCTTTTGTTCCATCATCTGGTCTTCTCTTAATCCACACTAATGATACTTCTTTCGCATTACTACGAGCGATGCGAGTTTTGTACTTCTCTCGCGGTTTCTGGAACCTTCGTGCCCGAACCCGCGCCCTCGCCCTCGCCCGCAAGCGCCTTCGCGGTCGCCCCTCCCCCTTTCCCCTTCCTCCCTCCCCCCCCCACACCGCCTCAACGCGCGTCGGATTAGCGCCGTCGTTTGTTTTATAGTCTCCTCGGATTCCAACTTGCGAAACCTCTCTAGCAGCCTGGTGGAAGTGGTTGCTTGCAATGGCCCAAACATGGAGGGTTTTTCCTGAAGAAAATCCTCCGGGGAAATGATTTAAGGACTTTTTTTTTCGAGTGAACACTGTAGGTCAGCCCTTTTTATATTTAGATCATGAAAATATTTTAAAATAAACTTTGCCACAACCAAGGTTCATTTTCAAGCATTTGGATGAAATATGTTAAAAATTCGCAAGACATGAGTGATGGTATTACATCGTCAAGATCAAATAAGTCCTGTTTTTACTATGCTTCAGCATAGTTGGCGATTTTCGTTTTCAAGAAAGCTCAGGAAACATTTAATTATTTATTCCACAAATACTTGATACATCATGCATGGAAAACGATTTTATAAGAGCGCGATTTTATATTTTTTTTCGCATTTTGTATACAGTTGTACAGCTCGAATCTATATGACCCGAAAAGTTGTTTTGCATACTAGCGATGATTATAAGTATGTAGATGAAACCAATCCCATTTTAGAGTTAAATATTATTATGAAATAACATATAAAGTCAACATTAACCGAAGTTAACACTTATTACTGCGTTAATAATTTGTTGTAATATGGGCAAAAAATGTTTCTGATTTACAAATGTTTTAATACAAATACACAACATACAAAGTGAAACACAATACACAAACAATATGTATAATATAACATGAAATATGTTGTATTTCCATTGTTTATAGGGGAAATGAAGTACAACTATTACGACTGTAATAGTTGACTATACGACTAGTAAATCCTGAGTCAATTGTCGAAATTTTTCGACCATTGTTACGAATTATTATTTCGTGTGGTACTGCCGAAATGCCCTATACTCACTAATGAGAGACTTAAACCACGTCCACCAAAATTATTGTGTTATTTTTTTTTCTATCCGATCAGGATTTATTGAAGTTAATAACCTGAAATTTTGTGTGAAAATGCTGATCATATTGTAACACTGAATGATCGGTTATTTATTTTCCTCTTGCAAACGAATGCACTAGTACGCTGATATGTCTATCAACACCACTTTTGTTTTATTGAAAACAAAATAATTTGTTTTTTGTGTGTAGCAGTGTTACTATATGTTGTATAGAGTAAACGCACTTAATTCTTTTTTTTTCATCCTTAGAAAATAATTTACATCAAAGAATACGATGAAAAAGGAAGAACTTTGAACTTTTCTGTTGCTTACTTGAGTGCAAGTTCAAGCTTCATTTTTCCATTTGTGTCTATAATTATCTTTTTTAAAATATTTGCCGTCGCTCTTCACTTTACATACTAATTAAGTTTTTGGGGGGCTATCGGGTACGTAGACCCTAAGTGTACATTTGTAATATGTGTTTATTTAGGAAAACTATAACAAATGGGCTAAAACATTTACATATATTAAAAGATATTTAGATACATAACAAAGTCAAGAAATATCTGAATGCTCAGTAGTCAACTATGTCCGTGAGGGAAAAATAAATTTATTTTTGGGTCATATAGAACTAAAACAAGAGTTAATTTTGAAAATAAATTAATTAAAATTTCGTAAAATCAATGTATTGTGGCAAAAAATAATTAGCCCACATTTTACAAATCTAAAACAAATATCTTAGAATTTTCCTCTCGAATAAATTTCATGATCTACGTGCTGTGGAAAATAATCATGGAACTATAATAAATTAAAGAAATAAACAGGAAGTGTGTATTACACAAGTATATTATGGTGAAGAGGAATGGCACATACACAAAAACAAACGGGAATCAGGCTGCCAGTGGGAAGGTTCCAAGACCGGTGAGAGTTAAGGAGTGTAATTTCGAGTACCATTGAGTCAGTCGTAAGTTAATAACCTAAATATACCTTAATTCTCTTCGCTTCACATTTCTGAGTTGGGAAGCAGAGGCCCCAGCATTTGTGATTTACATTAAGTTACTCATACACGCTCCTATAGGAAAACGCCCCCCGCATTTTCCAGGGGATTTCCTCTACCGAACCCTTGCCCACACATGTCTGGTTTTTCCTGAAGTACATCCTCTGGGAAAATGACTTAAGAATTTTTTTTTCGGGTCAACAGAGTAGTTTAGTCCTTTTTATTCAGATCATGATAATCTTTAAAACTAACTAGTCACAACGTGGGCTCATTTTCACGCACTTGAATGAATTCTGTTAAAAATTCACGAGAAATGATTGACGACATTAAATCGTCAAGTACGACTGAGCATCAACCTCGCACGTGACCTAGAAAGCGTGGAAAACCGGACTTAGAGCCAAAATTAATTGAATTTGCTTTGGGAGTTTTCGGCCTCTGTCTTCCTCCGCGGCCTCAATGAAACCGCCACACGTTGGAAAAGTCCTCAAGGCTTGGACTGTTGGGCCAAGCCTTGAAACAATCCGCTTGTGTACGGCCATTTAAAAAACAGCCTTCAATATGTACCACGCATACGTTTTAACGAACTTTTATCCCAAAATGCTTCTCGCGAAAATAAGACGCCTCACACTCAAACAATCACGTTACTTTAACCAGCAATCTGATGCTTAAGTCAAAATTACCTGGATGATATCCGCAATGATTCGTTTATCAACATTTGTATAAATATATTTACACGGTCCGATGAATTTTTTTCGGAATTTATCCATCACATATTAAAGTCCTTAAAATGTGAAGAGGTTTGTATTTAAACATTTTTTTCGTTTCTCTGGCTTACAAAATCTTCAAAATCTGTTGCCCTTGCACCTTTAAATAAAGTTCCAAGTTTAATTTCTGTAAAACCTGTATCATGGAATAACTGTAATGTGTGATATTAAATATAAAGTTAGATGTGTAACATGAAATATCTTGCTATTCGTTAAGGTCAGAAATGGGGTTGAAATGAAGTTGAATATGTGCTGGAGGTTAGTTGGTTTAGGGTTGAAATAATATGAAGTGTATGTTAAATTTTCCTCTTACTATTGACGGGTCAAAAGATTCCAAACGTGATCAAGCATTCCGTATTGTTGTGTATTGCTCATAGTTAGCAAAGATACGGGAGTTCACTTTAGGTATTGATGAAAAAATCGCAGCCATATACAGGAATGTTAAACGCGAAAGAGAAAGATGAGAGTACGTTTTTTATTCCAGTATTCACTTATATTAATTCAAAAGCAGAAATATTTTAGAATATAAAATTTAATCTCATTTAATGAATCTTAAAGCTCGCACAGAACAGGATTTATGCAGACTTTCGCTTTCATAAAATTAGCTGGCATATTTGAACTAATATTGTTGCGTAAAATGTACATGTTTAATGACCCTAGTGCAGCTCTTTATAATTAAATGTATAAACAAGTCAGATACACCCCCTCCCAAATGCAGTGTCCTCGGGTCTCCTTTCATTACAGCCAGAGGCAAGAAGCAGTTCGCAGGATATGCAAATCGTCATCAAAGGACGCGGACGGGGGCATGAAGCTGCAAACATGGAAAATCCTCTGGGCATGAGGAACTCTTTATGATCTCGGATTTGCTTCACCTTTACAAATTCCGCATGCCGGGAAATACAGCGCGCTTAAGCCCTTCCATACGACCCCTCCTTGCGAGGTCTGGGAAGGGCGGAGGAAGTGGGCGGGGGCGGGGGCGGGGGCGGGTGGGAGAGGGGAGGGGGCCGCCGACGAGAGAGTGCAGAAGCGGAGTCGCGCCGCTGAAAGAAGGCCATGAATTTGGGCGGAGCGGCCGGAGGCGCGGCCGAGCCAGCCTTGCTGCGGGGGTAAAGGGGGGGAGAGAGGCCCGAGTCGCAGAACCCGCAGTTCCTCTCGCCGGCGGGAAGGGACAGGAAATTGCGTGGGAAGTCGGGGTAGTAGTAGAAGAAGAAGAGATATGATGATGGAAGATTAGGAAACAGGATTGTGAGGGCAGGCGATGCAAAATGCTGGAAGTGGCCTGTTCAACGAACCACTGGGGTCAGTTGTGGAGGCAATGGGGTCTAGTGTGCTCCCCTTCGGGTCATGCAGTTTTGAACAACTGGTTTTCAGGAAGACGAGGAGAACGAAGGGCAGATTAGATGAAAGTGAGAAACTGTGAGGAAAAATATTAAGCAAGTGTTCTACAATAGAACAAGGTGACAACGCAAGACAAGTTGTTGTGACTGCCTCCTTCGAAGTGAAAGTACATGTGAGAAGAAAGTACTATTCATTCGGCGTAACAGATTCAAAGAAAAAAATGGTAAATGACAAGGAAAGAGCAAAAGAAGAATAATTTAATTTTGAGATACTGGAAGTCAGGTGAAATTGAGCAAAACAGGAGACTAGATTGCGAGGAGTTTTGTAAAGGTTGGATGTTGCTGTGATGCAGCTAGAGGAGAGGTGAGAGCCCAGGGGTGGCGAGAGCCCAGGGGTGGCGAGTGCCCAGGGTGGCGAGAGCCCCAGGCGAGGCGAGAGCCCCAGGCGAGGCGAGAGCCCCAGGCGAGGCGAGAGCCCCAGGCGAGGCGAGAGCCCCAGGCGAGGCGAGAGCCCCAGGCGAGGCGAGAGCCCCAGGCGAGGCGAGAGCCCCAGGCGAGGCGAGAGCCCCAGGCGAGGCGAGAGCCCCAGGCGAGGCGAGAGCCCCAGGCGAGGCGAGAGCCCCAGGCGAGGCGAGAGCCCCAGGCGAGGCGAGAGCCCCAGGCGAGGCGAGAGCCCCAGGCGAGGCGAGAGCCCCAGGCGAGGCGAGAGCCCCAGGCGAGGCGAGAGCCCCAGGCGAGGCGAGAGCCCCAGGCGAGGCGAGAGCCCCAGGCGAGGCGAGAGCCCCAGGCGAGGCGAGAGCCCCAGGCGAGGCGAGAGCCCCAGGCGAGGCGAGAGCCCCAGGCGAGGCGAGAGCCCCAGGCGAGGCGAGAGCCCCAGGCGAGGCGAGAGCCCCAGGCGAGACGAGAGCCCCAGGCGAGACGAGAGCCCCAGGCGAGACGAGAGCCCCAGGCGAGACGAGAGCCCCAGGCGAGGCGAGAGCCCCAGGCGAGGCGCACCAAAGTATGGCGGCAGGGAGGCCGGGAGGCGGGCGAGCACGTCGGAGCGGCGCAGCGCGGCGCAGCGCGGCGCGGAGCTGGCGGAAGGGGCGGGGCGCGGGGAGGTTGAGGGACACAGCGGCGCTCGCCGGCCCGGAGCCGCCCTCGTTCTTCAGCGCTGGCAGCCGAGGGGGGATGGGGCGGGGGCGGGGGCCGGGCCGAGCTCAGCCCGGAGAGGGGAGACCCTGGTCGGGTGGCCGTCTCCGTTCGCTACTAAATAGCCTATTGCGCAGCGGCAACTTTAAACAATGCGACATTCAGGCGGGCCCACAATTCAACGTGAATTAGGCGGAGCGGGCGGGCCCAGGGCGGGCGCCTAGAGAGGACCCGGAGGTGGGGGTGGCGGGGGCGGGGGTGGCGTGAATCGCCGGCTGATCCAGGGCGGCTCCCGGGCGGCACTCCCCCGCTCGTATTTCACGCCCCGTGAGGCCGCCGGCCACCCACGCACCCTGCGCTGCGATAAAATTAACTCCGCGTTTCGCCGGCGGCCGCGTCACACACGAATCATCCCCCGGACTGGGACTGGGACTCGGACTGGGACACTCGGACTGGGACACTCGGACTGGGACACTCGGACTGGGACACTCGGACTGGGACACTCGGACTGGGACACTCGGACTGGGACACTCGGACTGGGACACTCGGACTGGGACACTCGGACTGGGACACTCGGACTGGGACACTCGGACTGGAACACTCGGACTGGGACACTCGGACTGGGACACTCGGACTGGGACACTCGGACTGGGACACTCGGACTGGGACACTCGGACTCGGACGGGGACACTCGGACTCGGACGGGGACACTCGGACTCGGACGGGGACACTCGGACTCGGACGGGGACACTCGGACTCGGACGGGGACACTCGGACTCGGACGGGGACTGGGAGTCGGGTCACTTAGTCACATTACGAACGGAAGTGGCTCCAGAGAATTGTCATACAATCCTGTTGGCTGTTGGTGGCACTCGAAAATTCATTGATCTGGGCAAATTAATCTAAAGAATAGAGATTTTACGGATGATGTTCCTTAGTTTCATATTTTAAAATGGGCATTCAAATATTTTCACAGATCTCTTAGAAAGTATTTTCTAATAATATTATTCGCAATCTGACACCTACTAAATGTAGGACCTCTTGACAATCGTGAACTTTCGAAGATATTGCAATGGTGATTTTACAGAAGTGAAATTAGAAATGCAGTTATAATAGTGTACATTGTATAGATTTTCTAACATGCATTTTACGAGACAATGAATTCAATTTGTTTCTATGGAACTCTACAAAAGCTGTTTGAGCTTTTCATAACGGGCGAAAAAGCTGAAAAACCTGGAATCTTGTCGTAGTTGGGATGAGATATTTTCAGTAATTTTGAGTTTTTGCTAATCATGATCATCGGGTTATTTGAGATTATTTTCCATTCTTCTGTGAGTCTGAACAAAGTCAAGGACATTCTGACTGACTACGTTTTTAGCGATTGCTCAAGCAACGGAACATGTGCATCGAAAAAGGAATTATATTCCAAGGGCTCCTCAAAGGTGTAGAAAACAATATCTTCGGTTTGGTTGCCCTCAATTTTCTACATTTTCGTCGTTTCAATTATCCTGTATAGTATGTTTTGCTTTTATTTTGGACTTTTTACTTTTTCGTGTACTGTTTACCCAGTTTTGAGAAAGTATTGTAATGTTACGGGAAAAAGCGGCGGTTTTTTGACAGAGAAACTATTATTGCCGGTCCGTGAAAAGGAAAAGTAGATAAATCATCTTCTTCTATGTAATAAATTATTCCTTCTCACAACTTTTGAAGTCGGAAATCCATGTTTTGTGGGTCCTTGATACCGAATAAACGATTGACGACAAAACGTTTGTCCGTCCGTGGTCAGTGCTAGCACCTACAGCGTTCAGACACTTTTCTCCAAAATTGATATTTCCGGATCGATCCTCGGGATTGGAACTCAAGGTCCTACGAGTTCGAAACTTATATGAGAAGTTTAAGTTCACAGGATACTTTATATGAAGTCTCAACATTTTCAAAATTATTTTTGTAGAACTCCATTTGTTTATTTTTTTTATTCATTTTAGCAATCATACATTTTGATGTTCATTGTAACTTAAAATTCATGAATTAATTGTTCAAGACGAGCAAAACTGTCTTGTTGATATATGTTAAACGTAAATACGTAAACGTTAGAAGTTATACGTTATAAAATAAGGTAAACTCCCACAATAATAACATAAATTGAAATTAGTTCTAACGTCTTTATTTCAGTCGCAGAAACTCGATGTGAATAAATATGGGAGCTTGGAAATGTTTCTCACTGTACTGAAATGTGATGTTTATTACTATAACAATCCAAGTTTACAATTGCAATTTATATAAAAGCAAATTAGTACCAGTATCAAATACGGTCAAATTCGTGGAATCCCTCAGCCTCATCACATCGAGTTAGACTGAGTTGATTGGCAGACTGAAGATAAAACGATATGTGCATAATATCATTAATAACCTCAAATTCGTGTAGACAATAATTCATTATACATTAGTTGATGACATACACTTCTACATAAAACTTGAAAAATGTAAAAATGTGTGTGATTTCTGTATGCGTGTATGTATGTGGGTGAGAGTGTGTATGTGAACCATTTGTAATGTATTTAATATAGTCTTTGAACTATACTCACTATATTCATCTAATGTTAATTCTATAATCTTGAAACTTCAATGATATTACTATTTAAGTCGTTTTAATTAATTGAAATTTTGCTTTCAAGATCATTTTATACTTTTTATTTAACTGTATTGTTTATTTTCATAACGTGGTGACATTTTTCAGGGTTACTTGCAAGTGACAGCACACTTGTATTCGTTTTGCATTCAGATATTTTGCGCGAGTGACGTGCCTACTGAACTCGTTTTACTTTTCTCTGTTTTTTTTTTGAATTAATCTTTCGTATTTTTTCTTTCAGCTTGTTTTTCCTTTTATTCTCGAGAATAATTTGGGTTATATGGATGCTTTTCCGACATTTTGTAAAAACAATATTTTTAATTAACTATAACTACGGAATGTAAAATAAGAAAACCTAAACATTTACAAACAAATTAATAAAAAAATCGAAAAAGAACACCAGATGTTATTGTATTACAATCAATATGATGTGTGTTCCTATGAAATATTTCAGTATTCATTAGTGTTACTGACAGGAAGATAACAGCGAAAATAAATATTTTATTTAAAAACCTTGTACAACGTTGAGAACATGAATTAAAAAATGGAGAAATACTGTTCAATACATGTCTTAAATTTTATGCAATTTTTGTGGAAACACTACCTACTAAATCTACAACGAGCACCTAAGCAAATGACATATCTAAAAATAACCCTTCTAAGCGATTTGTGAGAGAAAACTAGGGGCTGGTCATTTAAACTATAGTTCTAGCCAAACTGAAGTAGTAGGCGCCTCCATGATCTCCTCTGTGTCAGAAGTTCAGCGCCCTTTGACGAGCTTCTGCTGATGAACCTGGACTCGCACCCTCCCCCCTCGTCCCTCTCTCTCTCTCTCTCTCTCTCTCTCTCTCTCTCTCTCTCTCTCTCTCTCTCTCTCTCCCTCGCGCTCGCACTCCGCCCGAGCCCTGTCCCCGCCCAGTGTTCGATTCGGCTCGGCTCCTACCCCCCCCCTGGGTGGCGCACACTTGCCTCCTGATAAGTGCGGGTCCATTATAGAGATCAGGACGGAAGTGTCTTCGCCATAAACCGGAATTGAAACCGTAATTTAGCGGAAGGTAGGACCGCGAGCGACGGGAAGGGTGGGGAGTGGCGGGGGCGGCGGGGGAGGGGATGGCGGGGGCTGCGACGGAGGCGGCGGGGGGCAAAGATGGGGTAGCGGAAGTTGCAGGGGAGGTGGGGGCGGCACGGGCGGTGCGGGGGACGGCTGGGGGACGGCTGGGGGAAGGCTGGGGGAAGGCTGGGGGACGGCGGGGGACGGCGTGGGGACGGCGTGGGGACGGCGTGGGGACGGCGTGGGGACGGCGTGGGGACGGCGTGGGGACGGCGGGGGACGGCGGGGGGACGGAACTGGGTAGTGGTACGGCGTCGACAGAGAGGACATGTAACATCAGTAGAGTTTGCGCTCAGGAACTTGAACGATGAGCTCAAACATTGTAGAGACAGAGCTGCGACAGATGAGGGGCTGACAAGGAAAAATTAAATGAGGAACGAAAACTAGAGGAGAGAGTTTTTTTCAGATGATGACGGGCTAGTGATAGGTAAAGTGAAAATGAAATGCGAAGGAGTGATTAGAACGCCTGAAGGGACCACAAAACGGACCAGAAAATCTTGTGAAAGTTAGATGAGACGTTGTGCGGATGCCTCACGCCATAACATCTATTTCACCCGCCAGATAATTGTATTTACGAAAAGGCTCGAAAATGTAATTAATCAGACTACTGAAAATGGAGAACAGAACTCCCTAAGTTATCCGACTTCAATAGTGCAGAT
This sequence comes from Gryllus longicercus, assembly GCA_038098605.1. Classification (NCBI taxonomy): domain Eukaryota; kingdom Metazoa; phylum Arthropoda; class Insecta; order Orthoptera; family Gryllidae; genus Gryllus; species Gryllus longicercus. The sequence continues at coordinate 1,473,576 of JAZDUA010000378.1, forward strand.
CAGTCGTGTCTAGATCAAGGGCAAGGTAACTAGCTCACTTAGTTTGCAGGCACTGCGTCCACGGCAACTGCCCGGAAGGATTAAAAGTAAGGGTCGTGCAAGTTTCTCTGGGGTAGAGGTACGTCACTGGTTTCCTAACCAATGTCACCTTTTGGGGAAGGCAGTTGACAGCTATTGCCCCTCAGGACTTAGGACTACAATTTTTTATTTGGCATTAATAAAGCAAATGAATTATCCATTAAAATTAAATTCGCTGTAGGTATAATTTAAAGTAATATTTCAACTGTAATATTTCAATAAATGCATTATGATTTTTGAAAGACTTTCTAAGAGAGTTTAAGACTAAGTTCATGTTAGGAACATAGGAAAGCTCCATATAACAAATGTTTTTAAAGAGAAAAGCTAATTTGTACTTATGCTTTAAATGTGTGGCTTCTATTGACAATTGCAAACATTCCGGTTGATATATGGCAGTACAAGCAGAAGAAACTGTGAATTTTATTGTATTGGTTCATGCCTGTACCTCAATCCTGATGCGACACTCCCAATCTCTGCAGGGTGTGTAAACTGTCCAGGGAATGTGGTTGAATAGGATGAGGGTGAAAGTAGGTTACCGTGACACAAGAAGCCAGGATAGGGGCTGTGGTCTCCGATGACGGGACGCAAACGACGGAGGTGACGACATGGAAACGATGAGGCCGTATCGACGCGGGGCGCGGCGGGGCCGAAGGCAGGCTGGTCTATCTGCGCTGTCGGCGGATGGGGACGAAAGGGGAAGGGAGGCGAGGGGGGCGGGCGCGTCCTTGTGTGATTAATGGACAGCGATCGGTCGCTCGGGCACCGGGTTAAACTCTTCTTTGGACACGGCGCTCCATGAAGGGGCGCGGCCCGGCCCGCGGCGGCGTCGCGACGCCCAGCACCTCCCCACGCGACGCCCCGCGACGTCGTTTGCCGTCGCGGCGCCGGCGCCGCTTACAAATAGAACAAAAGTGGGGCCGGCCGCGGAGTCATCCATCACCATCCCGCGGAGGGCGATGTGGGGCGATGCAGGGGAGGGGAGGGGAGGGGCGGGGCGGGGCGAAGCGGGGCGAAGCGGGACGAAGCGGGGCGAAGCGGGGCGAAGCGGGGCGAAGCGGGGCGAAGCGGGGCGAAGCGGGGCGAAGCGGGGCGAAGCGGGGCGAAGCGGGGCGAAGCGGGGCGAAGCGGGGCGAAGCGGGGCGAAGCGGGGCGAAGCGGGGCGAAGCGGGGCGAAGCGGGGCGAAGCGGGGCGAAGCGGGGCGAAGCGGGGCGAAGCGGGGCGAAGCGGGGCGAAGCGGGGCGAAGCGGGGCGAAGCGGGGCGAAGCGGGGCGAAGCGGGGCGAAGCGGGGCGAAGCGGGGCGAAGCGGGGCGAAGCGGGACCCACGCCGGGAGGAAGAGGTGAGACGGAAAGGGAATCGCCCGTTTGCATCTCGCGGAGAGGTTTCCCATCACACGTGTGTCCCAGTTAATGCCCGTTCACTTTCGGCTACCCGAGAAGGCATTCCCTGATTGCATCCCGGCCGGTGTTTCGGTAGGAGAAAAGAGAAAACTATGTAGGACGCTAAATTTCCATTAGAGAAGGAAGATAATAGAGGTTTTCTCACCAGTTGATAGAAAAACTTGATCACATTGGACTATGACTGAATGTTTGAAACTGTTTATATTATCAAAAACTAAAATGTGCATAATTGAAATAAATATATTTATTAACTAAACACCATGGATTTCTTGTTTCTCCTTGGAGCAGCCCATGATACACGTAGAAATAACTTACAATACATTAATACTATTTAATACATATTAACGCCAAAATAACAAGATTTTCTTACTCTATCTGACCATTACAAAACGAAAATAAAAAAAAACCAACAACTTTAAACCGACAATTTTCTTCTTCATTCTCTTCTTCCATTTCTTCAAATGCGATAGCTAAAGGCCGATCTTCGAAGCGCTGGTACGCTGGCGAGCTCTTCCCTGCACATCGAGGGACACCGACCGCGATGCAATCGGGCTAGATGGTTTTTGGGAGACGGGTTAGCAGCTTAGGATAAGTTGGCTGCGTGGTGCATTCGGGACATGTCTGACGGAAGATGTGGTTCGGAGAAAAACGGGCTACAGAGAGGAAGGTCGGGGTGGAGAGAGGAAGAACAGGGGAACAGTGGAACAGGCGACTAACTATATAAAGGTAGAGGGCGTAGTGTATATTTCAAATGAGCCCTTTTTTCATATTATACTATGAATGATATTTTACAGTTTTCTACCACAATTCATTTGAGGCGTGCGGATGTAAGTAATGACACTTGAAGATTTCACCTCTCGTAAGAACACACAATCTGCCACTTTACACATACTCGGAACAGAACGAGTGCAGTCACTGCCATATTGCTCCTTTTTGAAATCACTTGAAATTTCTTGACCAATAATCTTGATTTTGTCCAAAATGTCAGATACCATTATTTACAGTTGGACACCTCATTTGATTGGAAATTATATATTTATAATGATGTTTTACGATATAAATTAGCATAATATTAATGAACATTTAATATGATGATTCATTATTTTACCTGTTCTGAAAAGTCAGTATAACAAACAATTTATTTCATTTCATTACGTTCCAATCCATGTTTTGGATATATTTTCATAACTACAACTAAAACAAAATAAAATTTCAAAATGCATAAAAAATTTAACTTAACAGAATTTAATAATTAAAAATAATAATTACCTATCTCGTATCAATGTCCAGGAGTGAAAAATAAATTTTGAGATTAAAATTTTCAAATAAATATTTCAATTGAGATTTGGACCAGCTAAATCATAAACGAAGGAGCCAGTGGTTTTGAAACAAGTTGATCGATCCTTACTGACTGGTGTGGCTCAAATGGTTGTCATTTCGCCACTTATTCATAAGAGTTTATAAATTAATGAAGGGTCATTAATAAAGTTCTCGAAAAACACAATTAGAAAGAGTATACTTCAATGCTTAACTTAATGTTCACCACATTGTGTCCAACTCAGAGTCAACGATATTGGTGTACAGTAATGAGATTACAAATTCTATGAAAAATAGTACAAACAAAATCGAACGTTTCAACAACGACTTACATTAGATGTTTTACACGATTACAGATTACTTCGATTTTTTTTTTTTAGATCATTTGAAAACTTATGTTGTCATGTTGTAACATTGATTTCATGGTAATTATGTACAAATATTATGAAATGAAGGTATTGTGCTTAAACAAAATTCCTATTTTTCTCTAAAGCAGACATTTTACCTGATATACCATGAACGTGTAATCACTGAGTATACTGTGAACTATTTCTCAAGTGATTTTGATTCTTTGTCATGTTACAGAAGTTTAACATTGGTTAAAAATTGAATATTTTTTTAAGAAGTGACAGTCGAACTCTGCAAATTAGGTGAAGATAAAAACACTTTTATTTCATCCCATCATTATAAGAAAATGTCATTTCTTTCATAGACATTTAGCGAAATGGGATTATTAGTGTCCCTCCGATGATAAAAGCTAGCTTTCAATTTTCTTTCACTCACCACTCTACATTAACTCTCCTCGTGAGACTTTTTATGGAACTTCGAACATTTCTTTTTTTAGTTAAGTAATGATCTCGATAAAGAAAACGTTATGCATCGCTTCACGAATTCATGATTTGCTATTCGTATCTTTTGAAATGGTCACGCCATTGTATATGGCTATTTATTGAAACATTTTTACTGATATTATTAGTCTCTATACATTGCAGGTGAAGACAGACCTTTTCAATTTTGTCATTCGATTTTGTCATTCGAGAAAAGTTAGTGGGACATTGTTATTACAAAATTGTTTTAACACTTACCTTGTACCATTTCTTTGTTTTACATGCTGGTCGTTAGTATCTCTGCTTTTACACTTACCATCTGCACTTAAGTATGGTGATGGATTTCTGAAATGTAACGCCAAGTTATATGTCAATAAAAATATTAATATTTTAACAAAATTGGGTGTTTGTTCTGGGCTTGTTTTCTAGGATTTTTAGTATTTATTTTCTTGCCATTATAACAATATAAAGTATTATAATTGTATGCCGGAGAACTGTGAATTTTCGATAGAATTGTTATTACCTGGGTGTTGGTAATAAAAAGAGGATAAATATTATTTGATAGTGTTAAAGAAAGTGAAAATGAATCTCTTAAATATTTCGTAAAAAATTATAAAATTCCCTTGGATTGCTGTTTTACAGAAAGGACGTCAACTTCAACCAAAGTTTTAATACGCCACCAAAGGATGGTACATCCAATTTTCCACGTCATAGTATGATAATCATTGTTAATACACGGAGAGGGGGGACAAACGAGAAACTCTTCAGTGGTTCCCATACGGGTTTTTGTTTTCAAATTTGAGGGATGTTTAAATCGGGTTTCTTGTTTCAATTATATTAAAAATTTAGATCCAGAGAAACTAAAAATCACAGGAAGGTTGAAAATGTGCTTCCAAATCACTATGGATCATGATTGTCTTCTCTTGTACTTATTCCAATAGAGAAATAACAATTTGGAGCTGTTGAAAAAATATCCAAAGTGCATGAAAAAATGTCGTGGTAAATAGGAAATATAAAAAAATATAAATGAAAATTATACGCTTTTATTTACAAAATTGAAATTGTGCATATTTCATTCGCAATTGTCTTTCCTGCTTATGGTTCCGTACACTGTATTGAAAGAGCTGATTGTTTCACAACATTTCTCATTACGTACCTACAATTTATTCCTGATGTACGTCACCCACGCCATTACATCTCCGACTACACGCGGTGGCGATTGTTCGCTCGTGCCTCGAGATTGACGAGCGGGGGCGGGGCGGGGCGGGGCGGGGCTCCCTGGGGAGGCGGGCGAAAAAGCAAAATTAGAGGGCGGCGACGCAATGGACGTGCCGGGGCGCTAATTGCGGGCTGTTTGCGTTTAAAACAGGCGGCTAATGGAAGCGAACTCGCGATTGCGCCCGCGTGCCCGGGGTGTGATTTCGGCCACCTCGCGCGGGCTTGCGCTTTTTCCAATTGGCGCTACGCGGAATCCGGAAGGAGCGGTCGCCCGCAACTTAGGGGGGGAGGTCGTCGCCCTCGGCTTGAACCTGCATACATCGGAGCGGATGGGCGATGCTCTTAAAATTGTGTGTGTGTTAATATCTGCGTTTGTGTCTTTCATTGGGATTACACATTACAATGATTGTTGTTGTTGTTCAGTTTGACTATCCATGATAAAACTGTTAGAAGCATTACTCGGCACAAATAAGGCAAGTTGCAAAACATTTTTTGCAATAATTTATAATGCATTCCATAGTTCTATGTAGTTTACTATTCGTTATAATGTGTTTATTCTTTATAATGTAAAAAAGAAAGTATTAATTTGGGGTAGTGTCTTTAGTGGTGTCTGACGGACAATGAGCATGGAAATTGGAAAATCTTATTACGAATTACAACTACAAATGAAAAATTGAATATCAAGTCTGCATCTTGTGCTGTTGCTTGTGCTAGTTGATAATTCAAGATAACTCAAGAAATTAGGAAAAATAAGAAATTCAGAGGTTCAATTCGATAGAAAGAAGTTCGATGAAAAATTCAGAGTTCAACAAAAGTAATCTGCAACATTTTTATAAACATTAACTACACTAACCTAAAAAATAGAGAAAAACGTTGGAGTCAATTTTTAGAAATGTTCTTTAAACTTTCTTTATTTCACCCAAAATTATATGAAAAGTACACATATGTTTTTGAAAAATTGTATTGACTTTATTTAACGATTATCTTTTAAACTAAAATTTTAGAAGGGAAAAAACATCATTACTGTAATTGAAGAAAGACACTGAAATAAACTTACAGTAGTCGAATGTGGCGTCGCTATTAACCGTTTTGAAGTCCTTTCCTTTTATGAATATTTGTAAATGTCATGCATAGATTTGTTTAAATAAGTTCTTACAGTCTCTTCCATTGGGCACACCAGTGAATCGTAGTAGCTGATAATGCTAAAAAATTCCCAGCACCAATTATCTTACATGTTACCTCCATATGCGATATGAACTAGTAATATTGCAAATTCAAAATTGTAATCGCTGTAAAAATACTTGCAGGTTACTTACAGATAAATTTTGTACGCTTTTCTTTGTTAATATGCAAAAAATGCACATTAAAGATCACCTGTAAGCTGATCACCAGTGTTATTTTCTGGTCGTAATATAATATCATTCTCAATTCGTTCCGAAAATTCGATCACAAAATCTTCTACAATAATATTTGATTCTTCGCCCGTATTTGCACGCTTAAGAACGTAAATGTGCAAAGCCGAATACGCATGTGCTTTTCTAACATTACTCACAGTTCTGGTTTTTCGCATTCACTTCACGTTCTTCAAATTTAATAAGTTCCAAAGTAATACTTCTATTTTACGAAGGTTTTTGCAAATGTATTATTAAAAATAAGGTAATACAGGCGAAACACTCACATCTTATGTTCAAAGCGTAATCATTTTTGACGCTTCTGACGCGTGTTACAAATGTTCTAGAAAAGTGTTTCCATCTTCGTGGAAGAAAATTATGACGTCGTGGAGCGAAAATATCCCATGGGGTTTAATCTACGCCACTTTATAAAAGAAATACAATGAAGTAAAACACTCTCTGTGTTTTTGTATTTTTACTGAACTTTACATATTTCACCATTTCGCATTTTTGGAGAAAATTAGCAAAATAATTGATATAAATGATTAATGCATCAGAACTTTCGGGATTAAAATTAACGTTGTAATGAGAGAAGGTTCATGCCAAATTGCGTCTATTTAAATCTTTGGCGAAGGGTTCATGTACATTTTCGAAGTTGACAGTACCGAATGTTTGCCATATTGGAAAATTTTAGGGACCAAAGCACGCTGAACAGCCTTATATGCGCAGTATGAGAATGGGCGGAATAGAACAACCAAGTATTCGCGTTTTTTAGTCAAAATCGAAAAACTATTTGTTTTTGTATTTTTACCGAACTCTTGGTATGCAACGAAAACTCTAGCATATTTCACATGGACGGAGGCTGCATTGTTTTCTTTTAATATTTGCGGTCATTGGCAATTAGAAATATAGATATGTTTTTATATTTTTAATATGCCGTCAAACAGGTGAACATCTTCCATCTGCTACTTACCATTAGTAAAAATTTGAAGCAACGTATGTAGACGAAATGTTATTTGTGGAACTCCACAGCAAGTTCAACTTGAACATAATTAAACCTGATATACATCAATTTTTGTTAACAATTAAAAAAATAAGCACATCTAAATGAGTAATTTCAAATTAAGTTGAATAGAAATTGCTGCGTCCATTTTGTTATTAATTAAATTGTATACATAATTGAATAGGTAAAGTTTTATTGTGTCCCTAAAGGTCATATTATAATATCAATTGAGCATCCTGGTATAGAAGCAGGAAATTCTGCTGACAGACACTACAGTTCGGCAAGTATTCACTTCTATTACAACTACTACTGTTCGACAGGTAATCTACTACAGGTACAACAACTACAGATCAGCATTAAATAAAAGCTTTTTTCGTACAACCCCTTGTTACATATAGTCTAAGGCGTTTACTCGAAACCACTTACGAATGAACTGCAAATTTGTTTAACATACAGCATCTATGAAAGTAAGGCCATCTGACATACAGTTTTAGGATTCTACGAACTTTTAGTTTGCTCATGCGTTATTTTACGGACCGAGACACGTTTTATCAGACCCGCTCTACCATCTGACCACGCAAATGTCGCTACGCTCCTTTCACCATCTGGCGACGAAACCGGCGATTTGAATTTAGCTCAGAAGCTTCTTATAAGCTTGATATTTTACATGCAGAAATTCTACCACATGGGACAGTCGGCTGTATTTTCTCTGCAAAGGAAGGCGTACGAGTAAGAAGGTTTTTTTCGCCCTCAAAAATCCACGGCATCGATCAGGTTTGAACCCACAAACGTAGGTACAAGAGCCTGATACACTAACCGTTATATCACCAAAGCCACGAAATTTTATGACAATAGAGCATCCCGATTCAAGATGTGAAACTGTTAACAATATTTTAAGAAGAATTTCATTTGTTCACTGCGAGAAACTAATATGTGCATTTAAAAAAACATCATGATTATTTTCAAATTTTATTTACGTTAACGTGATTTTCAAATTTACTTTCGTACAAGGTACCGGTTCTGATGTTGGAACAGGAACTACTCGGATTCCACGTGCTCCCGTAGAGGCATTGTATTATGCTGGGAAAGTAAGAGTATATGTCTTTCTCCTGGATTTACCCACTTCTATGTTTACGTTGTTTAGTATTGTATATTTTTGTAATTTTTTATCGACATTAAATTTATCACCTTTAACTCCTATCTGTGAAGGAAAAAGAGTGTTACTTCTGGTGGTCTTACCACCATTAGAGATTGTATTACTACTTCAACTTCGGACGCAATGGACAATTGAAAATTATGGTTGGAGAAAATAATCTTGAAAGCGGAGCCTACCTCTGCGGCAGGAAAGTATTCCCTACCTCCGGACCAGGTGTCTTGGTTGTGATACACGCAATTGATGTCACGCTATTCCTATTGGACAGGATCTTTTTCGACAATAAGGCATTTGAAAATTCCCGAACTTTGATATACTTGAGTCGAAAGCGTGTATTTCAAGTATTGAATGGAACAACGAAGGAAAACGATAATATTGCCGCGGCTTCTCACCCTGTCTCCATGTTCTTGGCATAGTCGTGTTCAAATAGCTTAAACTGTCACCAATTCCTATTGCGTTGAACGATGAAGGAAAAGTTACGCGAATGCAGCCCGTATTTGTCAAGGAGTCTCCACAGCTGTCACTCAAATTATTAGGCCCTGCACCCTGAAAGTATTTTTCTACGCGGTCAGACTAAATCCTGGAGCTGTGCTACGGGTCCATGACCTTGTCGTCGATTGATTTACGCCGTGGAGTTTTCGCAGAAAGCAGGTGGAGTGGAGCGGGACGTCTCATCGTGGCGGGGAAGAGCGAGGAAGGAGGAGGAGAGGGGAGGGCGCCTGATTCAGAAGCCAAAGCCGCGCCGCGCGGCCCGGAAGCGCACAAAGGAAATCAATGAGCATAAACGCGAAATCGAATAAGAGCCGCTCGAGAATCGCGTTAGGGCTTTTCAAAGAGGAGCAGCCTCCGGCGGGGACTACGCCGCGCCGCCACGTCCCTGCTCGGCACCTCCCCGCTCGTCTTCTCACCTCTAGCGCGTCACCTGCTGCTTCACCCAGATCCTGCTCCTGCCGCTTTCTTGCCATTCCTCCACCAGAGTCACCGAACCATTGCGCTCCTGGCCGCTCCGCCTTACTTTCCTCCGCGTCTTCCCTGGTCTTTTCGGCTTCTTTCCCTTCTCTCCCTTTGCTCGTTTTCCACTCACTACTCCCCCTACTCCCCTCAACTCTTCCAACTACTCCTCCCACGACTCCCCCCACGACTCTCCCCCGCTACTCTCCCCCGCTACTCTCCCCCGCTACTCTCCCCCGCTACTCTCCCCCGCTACTCTCCCCCGCTACTCTCCCCCGCTACTCTCCCCCGCTACTCTCACCAATCTTCCACAAGTTGCGCCCTGCTTATCTCCGCTACTCCTCGGTTCCTTCCCGATTTTGTCACTTGTTCAGTTCTTCCTCACTTCTTCCGAGTCGTCTCACTTTTCTTGCTCCTCTCTGCCTCGCACTATTTCTTCTCGTGTTCTGTCATTTTCATTTATGTCACCCTCGCTCTCCTCGCGTTTCTCCACTCCCTCCCTTTTGTGATACTCTATTCTACCTTTACCTTCTTTTTCTGGGTCTCCCTTATGACGCATGCACCCTCCTCTAGTTGATGTAGATTATTTCGAAATTGCCATTCACTAATATATACATATATTGAATTGTACTTAGTTGTTTCTATGACTAATTCTCCAATGAATAACTAGTTTTTTGATAATTGAACATCTCACTTTTCATTCTTTTGTTTCTATTAATTATTCGTTATATAGTTTTGTTTTTGTTTTCCTCTTCTCGTCCATTCCCTCTCCCACCTTATTAATTCCACGCGTATAAAACCTTGGCTTGACTCGTAGCACTGTTGGAGAATTCCAAGCTCGTGATGATGGGTCATATGAGGACAGGGGACTGGGAAAGGAGTATCGCTCTCTTTAGTTGGCTCGTTATTTAAGGCTCCTTTCCAAGCTCGCCCCTGGAACAAAAGAGAAACGACTCACGCATTCTCATGTCAACAATGCGGCGTCACTGGCCGAACTAAAAATTTCGGATTTCTTTCCCCCACAGTAACAATTTCAAATTCACAGATTAACGACATAAACGGAACCTAACATTGAAGCTGCTTGTAAATTAGAAAACCATCGTTTAAATCAAAATGGATAAAACTATTTACGATTTCTACTTTTTAGACTTTTGCAACATTACAACCTGACCTGTATGAAGACTTTATCAGGCAACGTTTAGCAACTTTTGAGTTGTTGTTCTTACAGTGTCTCTGATTCTTTGATGACCTGTCACCTTACATTTTCAGAGGTGTTATGCCATCAGAGGTGTATTGCCTGATGAAGATTTCAAACATATGAGGTCGAAAAGTTGCAAATGTGTAAATGTGAACCAATGCAAATGGAAATTGAAATTATCTATTTTATTCATTTTTATCTATACAGCACATTAAAAGTCCACATCCCACCACAGTGTCTGGTTGATTTTTGGTCGTTCAGATTTGTCCCTGACTTACGGACACCAACGGAAGGACTTTAAAGTCTCAACTGTGGACTCAATTCCCACACAGTCTCTCTCTCTCTCTGGAGTGTTCTGCGTAGAGCGGCGCCCCAGTCCTCGTCCAAATGCGTGGGCGGTGGGCGTTGGCGGCGCCCCCTGTTGACGCACCCCGTGTCAGAGGAGGCCGGCCCTCGCGCCGCAATCGATCTGGGCCACTGGAGGCCGCGGCCCGGGCAGTCGAGACGCGGACGCGGCTGTCCCCCGAGGGGAACGTCTGCCGCCGCCCCCGCGCCCACCAGCGCTCACCCGCACGCTCCTCGGCTAAGTGGGGCGCATTCACATGCTAAGCTCCTCTAAGGCTAGGCGAAGATCTACTCGCACTTAGCGGTGCTCACCCGCCACCCGGTGTCACGGCTCCCCACCCCCCGGCGCTCTCTGGAGCTCCCCGGTGTTCTCTGGAGCTCTCTGGCTTTCTCTGGTACTCCTCGGTGCTCTCCGGCGCTCTTCTTTGCTCACTAGCGTTCACCGGCGCTCACCAGCGCTTACCGACGCTCTTAGACCCTCTCTGACGTTCTTTGGCTCTCTCTAGCGCTTCATGGTGCTCCCGGCGCTTACTAACGCTCTCTGGCACTCCCCGGCGCCCTCGGCGCTCTATAGCGCTCCCCTGCACTCTCCGGCGCTCACCAGCGCTTACCGACGTTCTTAGACCCTCTCTGACGCTCTCTGGCTCTCTCTAGGGCTTCATGGTGCTCCCTGCGCTCACCAACGCTCTCTGGAACTCCCCGGCGCCCTCGGCGCTCTATAGCGCTCCCCTGCACTCTCCGGCGCTCACCAGCGCTCAAGAGCCCCGGCGCTTTATGGTTTCTCCCAGCGCTTTCTAATGCTCTCCGACGCTCTCTGGTGCTTTATGGCGCTCCCCGGCGTTCGTTGACGCTCTCTGGCTCTTTCTGACACTCTCCGACTATCCCATCTGTCTCCGGCGCCCCCCCCCGTACTCCCCGGTGCTCATGGGAGTTCATCCGCGCTCACCCGCTCTCACCTGCGCTCACTCGCGCTCTCTGGCTCTCTCCGACACTCTCCGACTATCCCATCTGTCTTCGGCGCTCACCCGCACTCCCTGGTGCTCACCGGAGTTCATCCGCGCTCACTCAGTCTCACCTGCGCTCACTCGCGCTTCCCCGCGTTCCCAGGTGCTCCCCGGTGCTCAACCGTGCTCAATCACACGCTATTCAGCTCATTGTCAGCCATTTACCTACTAAGAGCTTATCTGTAAACCTAGACGCAAACGGTTGATATTCAATCGTTTCTACCCAACTGAGTATTTGCAGGAAGATTGAATCAGAACTCAACACGAAAATAAGAGCTGCTAATGAAATCCAGATTAGAGACTTATGGAAACAGAAATCATTATTTGGATTGTGTTGAAATGTTGTCATTCGTTTAGCTACAGTGTAAAGCAGCAGTTTCACTCATATGAGACGTCAGTGGTCTGATGGGTGATGCTCCGCGAATTTAATAAAAATGCGATAAGGGAGATGAGAGATACGACACAAAGCAATGGCTGTGGGTATGAAAAGTGACTCAAAGGGAAAGCGAATGACAAATGATGTGCCAAGTGGCGTGACAAATGGTGCCACGGATTTCATGACAAATGGCATGATTAGAAGCGTAGGATGTCAGGATATACAAACTTCCGTATCTAAGTTCACAACCAACGCAGTGAACGTATGCCACATTTAACTTTGTATTTCTTATATCATGCACAACTCATATTTCTTAAAATAACCAATCAATATACGTTCCCTTTGTATTTGCAGTATTAGTCATAGAGGTCCCGCTAAATAATAATAATTTTAATAATAATAATGATAATGATAATAATAATAATCCATACAAAATATGCATCCCTTAAGCGCTTTATTATTTTGTAAAATTCAGTATTACATCTATTCATGTGATGACTTCTCTTTTGCTTCAAAAAGGCGCGACACTCTCCCTCTCGTCTGCCTCAAGCGCTCTCCGGCAAGTGCAAAAAAAGCGCTGTCCGAGCGCGGCCATTTGCAACAACAACTGTGCGCGTGTCGCAGTGTGGCCGCGGGGGCGGCGGCCGATGGCCCAGTGTCGATCAGCTGCCATCGGCGGTGCGGCGGCGGGGGCGGGGGCGGAGTGGCTTTCCGCTGGCGTCGGGCATTCCATGCGTTGTTGGCCGCCTCCGCCGCCGCCGCGGAGCGCTCGCGTCGGCTGCCCGCGGCTGCGGCGGCGGCGGCCGTCCCATAGCCGCAGGCGGGGGCGGGGCCGGGGCCGGGGCCGGGGCCACCGGCGAGGCTCGACTGGCGAAGGGGTTTTGGGACGGATGGAGAGTTCGGAAGTGGGGGGAGGGTGAAGGAGGTAGCAAGGAGGCAACAGTCAGTAGGTTGGACGACGCAGCTGGGAATTTTATCTGAAACACAAAGAGTGATATTTTATTTATTTCTTTTTTCTGAACTCATTAATTGTGATCTGCAGATGTGATATACAAGGTGTAACTACATTATAGAAAAATTTCTCTTTGAGATACGGTACCCTCCAGGCATACTTTAATGCAAAGGCATGTTTCCACCGACGTTTGCGGGTAATGAATGAACGGGACACCTCACCCCAGTGCCACAGCCCGGATTGGAGAGTATTGATGGGGGGGCGGGTTCCTCTACATTACTGCTCTGGTATTCACATGGAAGGAGTCACAAACTCACTGGGGTTCAGCACGCGAAGCAAATTTCTCGCACCCTTCCGAGATTGATCCCGCAATCTTTATACTTCCGGTTCTCTAGCTAAAAGAACACTGCTTTGAAATTCGCAGGTGTCGAAAAAAGGTAAATAAAAACTTTCTTAAATTACTCGTGTTGTTCAAAGCTATGTAATCCATGTAAAAGAAAAAGAAAAACGAAAAATATATATTAAAACATTTCGAGGTTCTTAATGTCTTCTTAAATCCACCCTTGATGAAGACTAAGTGTAGAGCAGCAAAAGTGAAAGTGTTTATTGTTTTCTGGTGTGTTAACTATTATAATTTGGTCACTTCAGAGTAATGGATGTTACAACTCGGGGAGCAGCTTGCTCCTCCTTTGCGAGTCCATTAGATCCTGCACCGACCTACTCATGGCTCACGGTTTCCATCTTGAGATATCTCTGCCAACACTAAACCGCCCCATCTGGGACAAACTTCAAGTACCAGTCTGGGCTCCGGTCATACCAGATAGTGTACTGTATGCATGTGTGTTGTCTGTGTGTGTGTGTGTGAGAGAGAGAGAGAGAGAAAGTGGGTAAGAGGAGAAGCAGAGACGAGAATGAGAAAGGAAAAAAAACTGCGCGCGGTCTGTTTGTTAAGGTACTGCTCCGGCAATCGTCTAACACCGGTCGGCGAATCCACTGAAAACCAAAGACCCAAACGGCCGTCCTCTAGAATTATCCTCCATTCGGCATCTGAATTCGACATACCTGTGTAACTAGTGTCGAAAATCCGCTGCCACGGGTACTCGAACCGAAGATCCTCCCGGACCCAGTGCCACCATTCGTTGCCCAGAGCTTCCTCAGCCTCTCCGTCAGTGAAGCACGAAGGTCAGACTCGGCGTCGAAGGCAAAGACGGCTGCTCCGGGCCAGTGCTGTGGGTGGGGGGTGGGGAGACGGTCGGGTCTGGAGCCGTGTAGTAGCGCTGCGGGATCGGCGCCGAGGGCGGCGTGACGCCTGTGCGGGCGGTGGAAGGGGAGGGGGCGGTGGAGAACGTTCGCCCGCACAGTTGCGGAGTTGATGGACTCCTGGATCTCGGAAGAGTTGTCGGAGTTCGCCGAAGGCACGCGGGCCTCGAGGCCTGTGATGGACGTCTGGGGGAGGGGGGGAGGGGCGGGAGCGAAGATGTGGGTTGACTAGCCGGCAGACGGGCAGAGGACTAAAGACATCGTCAGTACCAACACCGTCAGTGGCGATTGATTTTCTTCACGTCTCTAACATAGTACAAAATAGGCGCATGACGAGGAGCTTTTTGATATAAAATTATTTTCTTGAAATAGCTTTGAGGGTTTAAGGGAAGAGGGTGCCATGAAATGGGTCAAACTATCGATTTTCGTTTTGACAAAAAAATTATCAAACCTTGCTCTTTTCAAATATATCAATATTTTTCTTCTAAAACGCCTGGAGGTCTCTTTAATTCTTATTTAAATGTCCTAGTGTGCATGAGCCGCCCCGCCTTTTTGGACACTGCCTAGGAGTACGAGTATTTTTTCGACATTTTGAACGCATGTTGGTTTGTTAATGTGATACTAAAACATACTTTTGATCATACCTTGGTAGCATTGGTCTCTTTCGCTGAAGAAAATGATTCAGAATACGGATCAGGAATGTTCTAGTAGAGCAGCGGCAAATAATGACTTTTTTCAAATGGCGTTTACCGAAAGTTGACTTATTTTGGAATAAATGTACGGTTCCTCAGAAACTTTTTTTTCACAATTTATTGCAACTTACAGGAGACATTCTTTGTCTTGAAAACAAAACAATTTTTTTGTTTAAACATTATTGAATAATAAAAAATGTTTGTCCGAAAATGCTGAAACAATTAGCGCAAAAGTTAAAATTACAAAAAATTAATCAACTCAAAAATGGCGAAGTAATAACAAAGGTTTGTCGTTGTTTTTTCGAAATATCGGAATTTTTAAGTTAACCATTTTCTGGAAAAGAACATCAATAATAAAAAATTTAGTATAGACTGTATAAATGACACCCTCTCCCCTTTGTTGGATATTTCAACAGTTTGCTTTAGTACATCCAACCTGTAATCGCATCAATAGGAACATTCCGCAATTTTTAATTTGTTTAATAGACCTTCAAGCTGTAACCGAACTCAGAAAATTTCAGTGCTGCAAAATGGAGTACTTTTTTTCAGGAGGTCCCAAACCCATTTCATTTTGTAAATTATACGATAGTTTTCGACATATGCATGATGGAAACGTATTTTACACCGTAACATATGATACGGATGGCGCTAGTTGTGTTATTTTTATACTACATTGTGAATTTCTGATTCTCTCCATTATTTCTTATAGATTGTAATAAAATTCATCATTTTTTAACGTATTATAGAATATATTTTTCTAAGTTTACCATCCACAGTTAGGAATAGAGGAATTGAACAAAATTCGGCCTGTTGGTACCTGCATGCAAAATTCACGTATGTGTATTTCTAGACAACAATGACTTCGCGTTTCGGGCAAAAATCTCACGCAGCTTGCTTCAAGCCCTGTCAAGTTGTCGTGCGACTGACTGTGGTGGCCATGAGACCGGGTAACGTAAAAGAAGTTGCTCGGTCAGATCACTTGCGAGTCCAAACGTTCGCGCGGGACTTTTTAAAAGTCTCCAGTTTTACTCGAATATTTATTCGATTTATTTTAGTGTCATGTTTTTAGTCGAATTGCGCCACCATGTTCTATGAAATACGCATTTATGAACTAGATATGAAGAACTACCTTCATATCGCGTTTCTTTTCAATTCCGCAACCCTTGATGTCCCCTTATTAGTTATTTTTGGGTTTAAGTTAGGGTACGTTCTCACAAGTTGACATTATTTCTATGAATACACGGTTTACATTTTCATAATTGCTTCTATCTTTTGCGTCTTGAATTGAACATATTTAATGTAGTTTGAGTAATTTGAGTGTGTGACTAAACGTTATTTCTTTTTTTACAGGTAAGAGTACAAGTTTATGAAAATTCAACACATCTATGGTGAGTCAAATACAATAAACATATAGATACTAACTGTTTTAAATATACTCTTACTTTTAAGTGGTATATGAAGATTCTACAAATGTATGTAACATAGCATCGCTAGTGGTATAGACCTCAGCCACACTTTTCACACTGGTAATTTTTTGTGTAATTCGACCAGATACCGTATATAGCGGTTCCTCTTCACATAGTACGATGATTAGGCACTACTTTGACTCAGTAATTTTATACAAACAATGCTCAGCATCTTTTGTGAACTTTTTTGTTACTTAAGGTCGCATCAACATCTAGGTCATTAGTGACCACTGTAGCATTTAACGGTTCGAGATCGCTACGGCACTTCTGCCTTATCGATTTTGGCCATTCTGATCCTATTTTGTGAACTTCGTTTTCGCTCTCCTGACAAATTTACATTCATGTGGTTACGGTTTTCTCATTCTCGACGCTTCAAGCATACAACAAACACAATAAAGTATTGGTAGCAGGAATTACAATAAAATAGCTTTGAAAACCCGCCACTGGTAAGGAAATCATTGAGAATTAGTTTTGAAAATGTAAGTACGTACTACACGTCTTCGACATTTAATATTCGAGATTTAAAATTCCATAAACACATTCTAACTGGATCTCGGCTGGCTGCACTTTAACATTATTGCAATGATAAGATAGCCTTCTATAATAAACGATTCTTACATTGAGGCTACCTGTAAATTTTCTAGTGAAAACATAAGCATTTCCTACCACACCACGTTATAGTTCATAGTACTATGTGTTGACATAAATCATTCACTACCATATGTTTTTAAATATATTCTTCCACTCGTTCTTAAATCTATCACTTATTTTTTTTTAAAAGCATGTCCCCCAACAATCAACGCAGATGTAGTTCCTGCATTCTTATTTTTAAAATACTTAGTTTTCTTAGCATATGTCATTTACATCATATCCTGTCATTTACAGCAATTTATTTACAGGGAAGGATACCTAAAGTAAGAAAATAATCAAATTAAGAAGAACAAATAATAAATATTTAATTATATTAGCTAATTTTTGCCGTATTAATGTTTTTGGAATACGATATAAATGCTTTGCATACCATTCTTGAGGATGAAGTTTATTCAAAAGGCTTGCGGGGGCCGCAGAAAATGGCTTGCTGTACTTGGAGGTCCTAGATTCGAGTCCCGACGGTGACAGGATTTTCGACTCTAACTAGATAGCTGGATGAAATTCAGTCCTGTCTGGAGGAGAATTTTACCGGCCGGCTTCTCTGATCGGTATTTTTCCGATTGACACCATGCGAATCCCGGAGCAGTACCCTCACAAACGAGCACGGACCGCGCGCGATCTTTCATTCCTCTTCCTTGTCCTCCCCACTCCTCTTACACACACACACACACACACACACTTACATGCACTACACTATGCCGGGAGACCGGTCGGTAGCTCAGAGCGTGTCCGAGCTGGGGCTGGTAGGAGATACCAGCTTGGGAAAAACCTGCTTACCACTGGGAAGGTCGGAGTTGAAACTCATCATCCAGTGGAATCAACACCAGTTTTCGAGAATAAAATGCACTTTATTTACTAACTAATGACCTTTGGTTTGACACGTCCAGATTTACAACCAATCAATCAAGCGGAACAACGCGTCCAGCAGATCACATTGTCGATGCCCAAGAAAAGTTACACATGTTAAAATCTGACTTTCATTTATGTGGAGAAATATATGTCGAAAATTGTATATTTTTTAGAATTAAATGTTTTTTTCAAAATCGCATCATGCGAGTTCGTTATATGCCCGAGTAATATATTTGGCCTTAAGCCGCGGAATAAAACTTTGCTCACGATAAAATCTTTATCCTGGAAAATGACAATTTTTAGGTGTGTCATTTTTGTCTGTCACCGCCATGAGCGCCGGGGTGCACTTTGCCGAAAAGGGCAGCTCGTTTCGGGGAACGGCCGAACGCCAGCGAACAGCCCAGAGGCGAGGCAGTGGCGCGCGGGGCGGCGAACTTCGCGGATCAGCCGCCGCTGTTATTGGCCGCTGATTAATCAGTAATGGACGGCTCGCGCGCGCCCGCGCCGCCACATCAAAGGCGCCTCGCATTCCCACTCGGCGGCCCGCGCGCAAGGGGCCGGCGCCCGCCCCCGCCTCCTCCTCCGCCTCGCCTCGCGGCACGGGGTGCCGCAAGGTTCGCTCGCCGGCCCTCGGAATTTGCCTGCTCGCACTCGCTCAAGCCCTCGCCCGACCGCGCCACGTCACGCTCTGCCACGCCACGTCCCCCCACCGTACGCGCCCCGCCCCCTTCCTCCACCTCATTCCCCGCCTCCTTCTGCCACGCTCTCAGGAAAGTTTCAGATGGTTCCTGCTAGGCCGATAAAAATTAACATGCATTCTAGTATCTCCCGTATCATGCCTGAGGTAGTGCAGTTTTCTAACTGTTCAATCTAATCGTTCAGGATTGTTTTTTTCATTTTTATTTCGTTTTGCCCTCCCCCCCTCGCCTTTTGCCCTTCTTGGGTCGATGTATTTCTATGCTCTATTTTTGTTCAAAATATTCTTTGATAGTCGCCTGCAAACTCTTGTCCACATACATATAATTTCTGCTATCTTCAATTCTC
The DNA here is from genome assembly GCA_038098605.1 of Gryllus longicercus. NCBI lineage: Eukaryota > Metazoa > Arthropoda > Insecta > Orthoptera > Gryllidae > Gryllus > Gryllus longicercus. The sequence continues at coordinate 1,492,751 of JAZDUA010000378.1, forward strand.
CAATTAACCTTACTTACTCGCCGAAGTCCACTCTTGGCTATTGAGCCATTTTGTGACGCGATTCCGAAAAGCAAAATATATTGGAAGTGACACAGGTCTAGGACATTCTTGCAGTGATTGGCATCGATGCTTTCATAGCTCGCTGGAGTTGATAAAACGTGTCTTTGGTGAAGATATATGAGAAGATGAGCGTGTTCGTACCCACTCTCAAGACGGCTATGCTGACCGCTTCAGGTAGAAACGGTTGACAAGTATTCGGGTGATGAGGCTTTTTCATTTCTTCCGTTTGACATTTCTGTGAAACGATATGTGTCCCACAAGCTGATTGCTGACTTAATTTATGTTTTATATGACGAGTTCAGGTAGTCAAGAGAGCTTAGACAGAGACACTCAGATGTCTTTTGTATTGAGCACACCTGATTCATTGTTGTTACTGTGCATGAACCCGAATGTACATAGGTAGGAATAATGGAAGATTACCTTCCATCCGCATTTAAAATCCGTCCGCTTCAGTGGACGACGTTGAAACAAACACTTGGCAAATAAGCTGCGAATTCATCCGTCCAAAGAAATTATAAAGTGGTAATCACGGTGTTGGATCAAATTCGCTATGAAACGATATTACTTCCAAAGTAGTTTGGGATAATGCCTCGAGGTGAGTTATTGCCATTCACACGAAGCTATTGAAATTTATATTATTACGCATTTCTTACAATGGAATGTCACTGCATTGATCTACATAATTGAACAATTACAGTACATGCGTTCACAAGTCAAATTAAATTGGCAGTAATCTTATTCAGCGAAAATAGGAAATTTTTATTTATCATAGTAATGTATTAGTAGAGAATTATTGGAAATATGAATGTATGTATCCCTATTAACGATTTTTCATTGCTTTTCGAGCAGAACTATTGATCCACCTCCGTTAAACAACTGGCCCCTTTCTGGTACCTTATCTCTATTGGCTACACACCTCATTTCAACTGCAAGCAATCTAGATTTTAACTGTCCATACGCCCCTTCAAACTATTGTTGAGTCACGTCAATTTTTAGAATACTCACTTCTATACTTACATCATTCCGGAAACGTGTCAACACTTATTGACCCATGAGTACGATTGATTGTTTTGTTGTTGCTGTTGCTGCTGCTGTTGCTGTTGCTGTTGTTGCTGTTGTTGCTGTTGCTGTTGCTGTTGTTGCTGTTGCTGTTGCTGTTGCTGTTGCTGTTGCTGTTGTTGCTGTTGCTGTTGTTGCTGTTGCTGTTGTTGCTGTTGCTGTTGTTGCTGTTGCTGTTGCTGTTGCTGTTGCTGTTGTTGCTGTTGCTGTTGCTGTTGTTGCTGTTGCTGTTGTTGCTGTTGTTGCTGTTGTTGCTGTTGTTGCTGTTGTTGCTGTTGTTGCTGTTGTTGCTGTTGTTGCTGTTGCTGTTGTTGCCGTTGCTGTTGCTGTTGTTGCTGTTGCTGTTGTTGCTGTTGCTGTTGTTGTTGTTGTTGCTGTTGCTGTTGCTGTTGCTGTTGCTGTTGCTGTTGCTGTTGCTGTTGCTGTTGCTGTTGCTGTTGCTGTTGCTATTGCTGTTGCTGTTGCTGTTGCTGTTGCTGTTGCTGTTGCTGTTGCTTTTCCGGTGGCTAAAACTGCTATGTCGACTTTCCCTTAAATGGAGTGTTAGTTATACACAGTGAGGTGGCGGTGTTTTTACCCCGCTACAACGTGACACCTGCCGCCATTCTTCGCGTCGGCTTCCCCCTGTAAGTATCTCCGCCTGCGGGGTACCACCCCAGCCGGAACAAGCTCTAAACTCCCGGCTGGTCTCACAACTTGTGACGTAGTGTGATTGCGCGTAAGTGTAAGGGAAGACGGGGGGGGATAAGTTCGAGAACGGAAAAACTTGCGCAATCCGAAACCTATTTGTTAAGGTATTGCCACGGCAATCGTCTGGTACCGAACGACGAAACCACCGATCAGAGTCGCCGGAGGAGCGGCAGAACAAACACAGGGTTCGTGATATAACTTCGCCGCTGCCACCTCACCCGCCGTGAGCCATTCATGAGCCCCGTTCCAACGCCATCCACGCGTTCGCCGGCGGCGCGGCGCGTCCGAAATCCGGAAGGAGATAGCGGCCTTCGGACGGGCTGTCCTTGCAGCAGCGGCCGGCCGGCCGGCGGGCGGGCGGGCGGGCGGGCTCGGCGCCGGCGCCGGCGCCCAAATCCCGCTTGTTGATGCCCAATTTAGCCGTCGGGATTACACGGAGAGTCGTTTTCTATGCCGCCCGGATTATTCCTACAGCCCGGGCGACCGCCGGCGCCGCTGACGTCACGGAGTCTTATGGTCGGCTCAGCTCGTGCATGTGTGCCCTCGCCCGCCTCCTTGCTTTTGTACGGGGAGCTGCCTCCCCACTCCAAGGGCCCACGCGTGGGGGTGCTTGTGCCAGTGTCAGAGTGTGAACGAGACCAGATTCATAAGTGCGAGAGGAAGTGTCTGGAAGATCTTGAACGTTGAAAATATAGTACTTTCTTCGTCGTTACTGTTTTATAAATATCATTAGAAGTATTTTTATTTTTTAAACTTATAATTGATATTTTTACAAAATTACTTAACATCTAAAATTATGTTTGGGAATGGTTTTTGATGTTAAAGTATTCTGAGTTCTTAAGCTCTTTGAAAAATTCTCTTATTTTCAATGTAACCTGTTAATTTATTAGCTTGAAAATGCATTGAAATAGAAAAGAAACCCAATCTATGCTTTCGCTTACTTGCTACCGTTTATACGAGAAGAATCCTCGTCAGTAAATGGTAGTGTTCAGTGACTTTATCTAGAGGTACAGTGTAAACAAAATCAAATTCGTAAGTGCGGATAGCCCTTCTTTAGTCGCATCACGTAGGTAGGTAGAAAAATAGGCAAAACATAATCAGATGTTACAAATGCAGGCGTTTCATTACGTTACAGTTTTAAAAAATCCTCCTGTAATAACAATATTGTTATGTTTAGAATTTATATTTATGTAGAACTAAACAATAGATTAATGTGCATTAAAAACTGCATCAGTTAAAAAAACTTGCTGATTAAATGTTTGGTGTGCGTGTAATTTCTGAATCCGGAGGTTTCCTCCGTGACGCGACTATTTAAGGTAAATAGATTCACCCGACAAAAAAAGGACTAGATATTATTCGAGAATTCCTTCGAGAATTAAAAATGCACACATAGATTCAATTGGCATTTCAACCCAGCAGGAATAAGAGTTAATTTTAAAGCAAAAAAGCTAATCACAGACGTTTAATCTGTAAAGAAAGTGGGGTGTTCATAATCCCTGAAATATAAAACAAACTTTGAACTTTAAGATGATTCGTAATTTATTTCCGGTTACGTTCAAAATATGGCAAATTAAGTTTTAGGTGTGAACTTTCCACTTTTCGAATACAATGTTCATTTATTAAAAATTAAATTTTCAATAAATTTTTGTGAATCAAGTAAAGGTTTTTGTGGAAAGGAAACTCGCAAGAAGAACCTCTGTGGTTTAAACGATTTAAATAAAACTGAAAATACATTTTTCAGAGTTCATTATCTCATCAACATGCAAATATCTATTTTAATAACCATGACAGTTTTTTAGATTAATAATGCTTTTATTCATATACATTTCTGAATATTTTAATTCACTGGTATGGTTAAACGTGAATATACAGCAGCTCATCAATTCATACACATTATTCTAAAAAGTGTTTATTTCATGTTTAATGATACTGATATTTCAGTGAGATAATTTGTGTCTGTTGAAAGAGATTTTGCTTGTAAATTCCCTATTTTAAATGTTTGAATGGTGATATAAAATATTGTGATAAAATTGGAAGGAAATTGAAGAGGAGTTGAATGTAATTTAAAGCTTGAAGTGATGACAACTGCATTGCAAATAAAAATCCATTGAAACCAGGAAAGGATGAAGTTCACACATGCCCCCCCCCCCTTTAAATTCGATTACATTCGCGCAGTGATCACGCGGTTCCGTGCTCAATGAATGTTTCCATGACTGTAGTAATTTTGGATCTAAATGTTGCAAGATTTCTCCGCGTAAAATGACTGACAAAATAATTGTTTAGTTGAAAGGGAATCCCAACTGCATTCTATATATTTCCTCCTGCCCGAATCGTAACAGGTTGGGGACGTTTATTAATACACTTCCCTGTTGTTTGCATAATGAATACGTAGGCAAGCCTTTGGTCAGTTGGAAAGCTTCTGTGTGGTGTTTGTGATGGCCATTGAATGTATAATCCGTAACTGAGTTGTAGAGTCACATTTGCATTCGCCTTTGCAGTTAATGCCTTTCGATAGCCTGTAATTTATCTGGATGATTGCACCTCCTCTGGCTTTTGTTCGAAAACGCCTAGAATAATGCCGAAGACAAACAAGAATAAAATTTGCACATCCTACGAATTTGCTCAATTGTCTTGTTTAAAACGAATCAAATCGTTTTTAGAGAGACACAAAATGCTCAAGCCTCAGATACTTTTAATATGTTCATGTTGAATTTATTTCTGGAACAATACGCTACTCAGTAAAATGCTCAGTGGAGTAGTAATTAGACAAATGATGTAACTATGCTGAACCCTGGTGACGTATTGTGTTACTCAAACCCATCATGTAGGTAAATCCAGTACGTACAAAACAAATGTTAGATTGCCTCGATACATTATAAAATGGAAATACAATGTAAATTAGGCGCTGTTACAACGCGCATATTCGGACATTTCATGGATTTCTAGCACGTGATGCTTATAGCGCAGCAATTCGCCCAATGCCGCGAATATGGATTGCGTGGACACAGAAATGTGGGGCATCTTCGCACGAATGTGCATATTCCGGTAAACCAATTGCGTGACATAATCGGTATGCAGAATTGCTTAATTTCGCCTGGAGGTTGTGTTTTGCACAATCAAGTTTTATCATTGTTCACAAATTTGTAGAAATAACATTGTACTTTCCAATAATTATGTTTAAAGTGTTTTATTTTAAAATATGTTATTGATTTTAAAATGTAATACCTCCTTTTTATAAAAACACAAAATCTACAATAAAATAATTTCAGGAAATACAACTTAAGTGTAACTTAATTGAAAATATTTCTAAACATATTCTACATTATTTGCAGGGATCCTTAATTTTGAAATGTTTCATTAATGAGTGCCAGAATTAATATTTTTGAAGCTAATGAAACCTCCGAATTTTGTGTTATGACTACGAATGTGGTATAATATTATTCAGATAACCAGATTCACAATTGATGAAACATATTATTGGTTTTCCAAGATTGCTAGACAGTGTGCTGTGTATCAAGCAGTTTGATAAGAGCTTTCCTCGGGAGAGCTGTCATATCAGATGTACATTGTTTGTAATGTCATTATTCGAAAATTTTCCTAAGTTGTAATTCAGTTTAACCCAAGATTAATTCTTAGTGTAAATCTCGTACTGATGAGATAACTTTAAAGCGGACGATTTCCACTGTACGAAGCCGCGTTTTGAGCTGGCTAGCCACGATTCAGGGTTATTTTCGTGGCCTTCTTCAGTGCTGAAGTTGCCATTTCGTCTTCGACACCAAGTTTGTCATCCATACCCCAAAGATAAATACCTACGACAATCCTCTTTCAAGATGGCCAGCAGTTGAATCACAGAGCTGCAAGGGGGGAGGGGCTTATAAACCTTAATCACGTATCAATCTGATAGCCGGACATACCTGTTCAATTTCTTATAGAATACCATTTGTTAAGTTCATGCTTTATCCATAACCTGTTCATGCTTTATCCTTGCCGAAGTTCGTTTTAGCATATACGAGCTTCCACATGTCGCGACGTCTTGAGCATGTTTCCCAACGTTTTACACGTTCATCTCGGGCCTTCTTCAATGCTGAAATTAATACTTCGTCATCATTGAAGATCGTAACCGTACATCCAGGAGCAAAACCAAGCCACGCATTCTCTCCTTGACGAGTCGCAGAGGAATCGGGAGCTCGTTATTAGTTTTAAGGCTGTCACAGACCGGCGCGGAAGATGCGCTGCCTAGGCGGAATGTCCGCAGCGTAAATTTCGCGTCACGTGTTGGCTTATGAGTATTTTGTATCGTGCACCATAGATGATCGTCGCGGCAACGGATTGGTAGCATTTAATCTGCGGCGTATTTTGTTTCGCGTTCTGACACGTTTTTTGACAGATGTAGAATATTTTCAGCTCACCAGTGAATTTGATACGACGAAACGATCTGAAAAATACATCTAATCGTGTTCAGTAATTAAATTAATTTTAAATAAAATTAAAATTCCATTTAAAAAATTTTTGTCCGTAAAATTTTGTACATCGCCTTTAATGGCATCAAGGTCTGAAGTTATTCGTACATTTTTCTTTCTAGGTCAAATGGTCCTTTTTTCTTCGTTTACTACAGAGATATTAACAATTTGATGTAAAACGTAGATAAAGAATGTTAAGTCACTGTACCGCGTGTGCTCAGAAATCAAACTACCTGTATTGGCATTTTCTATCTCGTGCACGAATAGAAGCGAGAACGATTTTTTTATCGGATGACTGCCTCCAAACTCTGATTCAGAATTGATGCTCCTTTATGAACGCACCCACTAATTCCGACGCCGCGGATGTTTCCGCAGCGGAAATTTCTAGAGCGGAACTTTCCACGCCGCACCCTCAGCGGATCTTCCGTGCTGGTCTGTGGTAGCCTTTAGACATATGTCAATGAGTGTGGTGCTTGCTTGGTGCATTTGATGTGCTGAGGTGCGTTTCAACACCTACGAGACACCTTTGATCATTGAGAGTGCTATCCAATGTTTTGGGGCTGTTTCCGTCGTTTTCTTCAGTACTTCAATCGGCATCATCATGATCATCATTATCATTGTAATTATCAGGATCGTCCCCGCGCTCCGAAGAGCTTATATCAGTCGCGAAGGCGTTTCATGACGGGTGACCATTAGGCCTCAGAGCAGAAGATTTTTAATAGCCTTAAACACACGTCACTGTGTGTGGCGCGTGCTTAATACATTTAATTCGCGGAGGTGTTTTTTTAACGCCTACGAGACACCACTGGGTGGTGCGTCATGACTGTGCTAACCAAGGTTTCGGGGCTATTCCCATGGCCCTCCTCAGCGCTAAAATCGGCATATCATCATCATCTTCAAGATCGTATCCCTGAACCGAAGACAATACCTACCATGAAGCCATTCCACGCAGAGGCGTATCTAGGTATTCAGGAGCCCATGACAACCATAGGATTTGCACCCCTGTCAAGATACTTCAAATTAGGGGTTTTTGTTATTTGTTTTATCGGGTTTACTTTAAGTGGTTGACCTGGAACTAAAGTGGTCTATGAAACATTTTGACTAAAATCCAGGTTATCATAAATCTGATCTGAACAGGTGAGCATCTATACATTCTAAAGTGGTCCATGTGCAACATGCCATAGTGTAGGCCTCATAATAAACGTACCACTTCAGTACAGGCAGATGGTTTTAATGTTAGTCAATTCAAAGTGGCCTGAAAGTCACATTGTGGTTCGTACCATAGACCACCTTAGTGCCAGGAGAGCCCGACAGCGCCCCTGTGAGAGATGCCCTCGGCTCTTGCCATGTCTGCCGCACCGTAGCTACGCCTCTGATCGCATGACGGACAACAGTTCTGCTCCAGTGCTGTGCCGTGGCTGGGGGGTGGGGGGGCGGGGCTCCTTATTAGCTGCAGCCTCGAGCCGCTGACGGAGGCGCGTGCCTGTTGAAGGCGCTGGCGGCAACCTGTGGCGCGAACGGCTCATTCATTACGCCACTCGGCGGCGGTGGCGGCGGCGCCCGGCGCAGTTCCTCGCCCCGCCCCCTCCCCCGGCCCCCACCCCCAGGCGATGGCCTTGATAGCGAATCCCGCACGCAGTGCTCACCCTCCCACATCCCCACCGGTGGAAAGACTTTCTTCGTTTTGCGTTGCCCGGTGTGTTCGGTATGTTCAGTTTGGGTACGAACCGTCATGATTCCGATTTTGAATAAATAAACAGGCGCGTGTATTTGTTTCTATATTGATGTGTAAATTGGCCCCCATATGGTCAATATTATTGCATAATTATGTTACGTGAAACCGGTGTATTCCTCACACTTATCAATAAATTCAGATTAATATATTACCTCTGTATAGTGGTTCGTAATTTTTCATGATATCGATAGGATTTTCAGCTAAGCGTATGTTTTCTATTACAAAAGAAGTTGTTCTTAGATATATCTTAGTCGGGGAATTCATATTCTTCGTTCGTGAATTCGAATTCTCCATTGCATTGTACGTAGTCGTTCTCACATATTTTGACACAAACACAGCATTCATCACTCTTTTGTTTCCAGATAGGTGTAAAGATGGTTTTGGATTTCTAGTCACTTATTTATCAATCACATTTACTGTCTACATAATTCATGAAACGATGTTCTGCCACCAAATTAAACTGAGCATTTCTTTTTGTTTCCACCCTACATTGGATAATGTTAGTTATTAAACATAGTACACCCGGAATGTAAACTCGCTGAGTAGTACTTGAGCTTTCTGTACGTGAGGTCCATGGAAAGTTGTTGCAGCCCTGTATATTACATGAGAAATATTCAACAAACTGACATAAAAACCATGCCTCTTGCCTAAAAAAAATGTTTTTTTCTAAATAATAATACAGTAAAACTTGCTCAATGCGGAACGTGTATAATGCGGAAATCTGTCTAATGTGAACATGAACCGCGGTCCTGCCACCCATCTATTCTACAGTGTTACATCACATAATGCGGAATCTTTTCTAATACGGAAACAATACTGGTCCCTTGAGCTGCAGCATTCGGCAAGTTTTACTGTATGAAAGTCGTGTGTGTTTTAAATAATGAAAAATGAAGTATTCCTTCGCAGACATCAGTCCTCGTAATATCTATTACCTGTGGTTCACCCTCCCCCTGCCCTGCCCTGCTTCCTCACTATAACCCCCACCATAATCCTCCAAATCCGATTTCCTTCCCCATCCACCACTCCCAATGCCCCTTTCCCAGCATTCCCAACCTCCCCCTTGCCCACCCACCGCCCCCAGCAGAACGCGCTCCGGCACTTGAAATAGCTTCTCCCGCAAACAGTTTGAAATCACGAATGGCAGAATGCATTTTCGACCCTGTCGATCGGGGACCGCTCGCACTGTATGGCGGGAGCGGCGCTGCAGACGGGGGTGGCAGGGCCGGCGAAAGACCCAGCGATCACGCGATGCGCCCACCCCCCCTCTTATCGCACCGCCACCTCCGCTTCCGGCCCTCCACGCCTCCGCGCCGCACGCGAGGGCCCGCCAATTGGCGTCCAATTTTCCACCGGCCCCGCAACCGGGCGCTTCCCTTGTAGACAGATAAATTCATTTGCCAGTGCTTAATCGTCGCTTCTTGGAACCACTTTGGATGTCTAGCCTATGGCCGGGGTATCATAGAGTTGGTGCCGTCGGTGGGGGATATTTGACACTAGCTAGGCTTGGTACCAACCGGAACTGGATGTGGGGGACAGGCTCAGTTGAGCTCAGAGCCGCTGGCTCTACGAATATGGCCGAGAGGCTCTAGAGTTCGAGTGCGCACTCTGGTGGATTTTCGACTCTAGCTAAGTTCGAATAGGTCGAATTCAGCCTCTGTCTGAAGAGGAATTCTACTGGCCGACTGTTCTGACCGAAAGTTTTCCACGGTTTCTCTGATTAATACCGTACTACGCTGCCGCATTTGTTGAGAGTCCAGAGCTTGTCCCGGTTGAGGTGGCAGCACTGGAGAGATACCCATAAACGCAAACCTACTTGAGCCGACGGGCCGGTCGGTGCCAAACAACTTTCTAGTGGGACAGGAACATCGCTACTTCTCGGAGTATAACATGCACTATGCTTACAAACGAATGACCATAACAGTTGACGCTTTCGGAAACACACAATAGTTATTCACTCTATCTCTCTTCTGTTCTGACTGAGACGAAGAAATTTTTTCTACCACAATGAACGGGAATGGTTTCTTTAAGGGCATTGTATTGCTTCAGACTACCACGTTTATACCATTTTTCTAAGCCCTTCTGGCGTTTAGATCCAATTACAAGTGGATCCATCAAAAATAATTATTTTAGGCAACGGAAGTATTCTATTTCTGACTCTTCTACCAGATGAGCGGAGAATCCAAGGCTTGTAGTTCTGCCTCCTTTACTCCATTTAGCTCATCAGTCCCGGTCATGTAAGTTTCCAAGGTATAACAACCCTAAAGTATTTGATAACTAATAACATCCACCCATTTGAAAATCGCCTGCACTCTCTTCCATACCAATGGAATGTAATACCTGTGGTGAGAATGCTGTATCTGATGCCGTCAGTGAGATAATGCACACAGGGCGCTAACCCTGGCCGGTAGCCTTGCATTTGGTTTGCGCCTCGGCACCTTCCCCCTCCCCCACCCTTCCACTCGCCGGCTTCACAACAGGCGGCCGCGCTAATCCGCGCCCGAGATTACGCCCGGAGCGGCGAGTGGCTTTCACATTACCAAGAGCCCCGCCACGCCCGCACACGGCGCCGGCCTGCGGTGCGGGGGCAGGGAGGGGAAGAGGAGGGGGTCCAAGTGATTTTTGAGCGTTAGATGTGCTCATTAGCGATCTAGATGTCGCAGGATGCTAGATCAGAAAGTACTTGTGGCTAGGGTAACAAGTTAGATTCCAAAAGGCAACTAGATGTGTGAAAACAGCACATGTTTTCTCGCATTAATTGTAATTTTTGCAATTTTTCCAAATGCGGCGATTTCTACAAAAATCAGACTTATGCCCCTTTTTATAAGCGCACTTAGCATTATTCGAGAAAAAAATAATAAAAAATGAAGACTTTTTGAGAAAACATGTTTTAAAATGACTTTCATTTCACGTAAAATTACGCGTTAAATAATCAGATTTTGAGAAAAGGTTCATAACCAAATTTTCAAGAATGTGCTTTGTTAAGAAAAAATGTCTATGCTCAATATTTTAATTGTAAGGAAAACGAAACACAATAAACATAGTCCATTTTTGAAACTCCAGAGATTTCAATAAAAATGACACATGCATTACTACTAGTGTGCATTCCTCTATCATGGAAAAAAATTCAAAAAATTTTAGTAATTATTGGGAGTAGTTCCAAAATATCATTGAGGCGTTATGAAAATCATTCTCCGTTGTTTCATAGGTTCTGCTGTAGTTGCTGTTCTGGCAGATTTCCTATTAGTTCCTAATTTCTAATTTCTATTCCTCTATCTTTGATTGGAATATTCAATTTTAAGACATTTACAGAGCAGTAGATCACTTTCCAGAACCAGTTTGTCCCAGAACATGTTTCATCTAGGTACAAATTCCTATCCCCCACAAACAAGCTTCCGCTCAAGACTTTCCAATGACAAATTTCGTTCACTTTCAACCAATCCCATACCCCAAAATTCAAACTCTTAATTATATGATTAAAGATTTCAAAATAACGTCGATCCAATTCATCACTGCTAGGTGGTTGAAGAGGATCCCAGAGAGGAGACCCTCCTTATTTGCAATAATTCCAACACACACACACACACACACGCATACACACACAAACACGCGCGCGCGCGCACACACACACACACACACACACACACACACACACACACATATATATATATATATACAGTGTCCCATTGAACGTGACATCTTGAAATAACTCACAAAATTCGCGATGTTCGAAAAATTGAGCCGAGACCACATCTTCACAGTTTTGAAGGGGAATCATTCTATGCCAAAATCAGCACTCCCCCCTTGCCCCCAGCGGGTGGGGCAGTGGGCAACATTGAAATCTTAAATATTAACCCCCATTTTTTCCGGAAGTCAACAGTATTTTCTACGGAAGTCAATAAACTACTTTTTATTGTGCAGCAGTGACTATTAATTCTTGTCATTATTTGTCGCTAAATAGACTGAAATCTCTGCTTTTGTAAAATCCATTCATGTAACACAATCAGCTTCAGATACCTTAAATAATGGTGGTTGTCAACCCGAGCTCGGTTCTTTCGGAATCATTAAGAATAGAAAACAACTCTCCATTTGAAATTTTATTATGGCGTGTAAGCTATCGCAAATGTGACTCCAAGTTAGTTCCTGCAAATGGTATAGCCTCTACAAAAAAAGTAGTATTTAATAATTAATTTTGCTTTCTGGAAGGCTGAGTTTTTCTCTTTGAAAATATCTTACTCTCTACAAAAATAACATTTTTTTCATATTTATATGTATATAAAAATATGCACTTCTATCCGAAAATATGAAACTTTACTGAAAGAGTAAAAAATACACGATTATCTACTTTTGTTATTCACTTTGAAAAAAGAAAAGTTGTATTATTATCGCCATTTGTGTTGATTAAAAATTGCAGAAGAAAACATTTAAAAGGGAAAGCATTATTTCGGTCTCCCTCGTGCGCACCATTTGACAAATAAGCAAGTGAACAAAGTGAAGCCCGGGGCTACGTGTGGCGTATTAGGCGTTTTGTCTTAGGCCCCTCACAGCAATAGGGCCACCCGGCCGCCGAATCAATTTGAGCAGAACGAGTGCGCCTGCACCTGTAGGCTTTCCCTCTCCCCTCTCTCCCCCCTCCCTCTCCCGCCGCCTTTCCCTTGCGCCGCCCACGCAGCCGGCCGTTGCGGCGCTTGATGAGTTTTCAATGGCAGATCCGCAGGACAGGCCGGTGCCGGCGGCCTGCTAACCGATTAGGTACCAGATCAAAGGCGTAGCGGAGGGGAGGGGAGGGGAGGGGCGGGGCTGGGCGTAGCGGGACGAGGCGGGACGAGGCGTGGAGGGGTGGGAAGGGGCTGGGCGATGCGACGCGGGGCGGCCCAGGGCGATGCCGGGGTTGGCGCGGGATGCCAGGATGGCGCGGTGGAGCGGGTGGAGCGGGGCGGGTCGGGGCGGGGCAGGGCGGGGGGAGGGGGGAGGGGCGGGGCGGGGAGTGGAGGGGCGGGGAGGGGCGGGAGGAGGGAATGGAGGCCTGCTCGCTGCCCCAGCCGCCGCCTAAAAAGCTGAAAAGCCCCGCCCCGTCCTACCCCTTTCGCCTCCTAACCGCTGGGGCGGCGAGCGTCGCTAAATTTTTCCGCAGAGTGTTCAAAGCACGTGGAGCGAGTCGTTGGAGTTGGGCTAATGATTTTGTGGCTCTACACGATACATAGCCCAACGGCTGGCGTGCGGGTGAGTGGGGCTAGGAGATGGTGGAGCAGTACGCAGTTTGTCGCATTGGAGGTGCTGGGAGTTCTATATTAAGTGCACAATAAATTGACGTCAGAGCACTCGGTGAAAATAATAGATATGAGAAAATACTAAGTCAATTAAGTAGTACACGGTTCGTCCCCAAAAAAGGTGCTATATGAAATAAAATTCAAGACGGTTGTCTGTAGTCTACATGCCTTATATTCAAAATAGTCTCTTTGCGAGTCAATACACAATTGGAAGTTTCGCAAAAATTGTTCAAAACAATTCTGATAGTCAACAATTGGAGCCTTCTGGGTATCGGAAGTCGTATTGGAAAGCCGTTCTTTTATCGCCATTTTCAGTTTGGGAAATAGCCAGAATTCGTTCAGATCTAAACCCGACGAACGAGGTTGAAATCAGGCTGGCCAAGCGCAACGATACCTTTTTCAGCCAAGAATTGGACTACGATTATGCTTTTGTGCGCCGGAGCATTGTCGTGCAACTAATGTTCCTTGTTTGCAGTATTCGGGTGTCACCCGAACAATCCTCGGCCACTAACGAGTTAGAACACCCAAGTACTTTTAGTCATTGTATTAATTATTGGACCCTCTGGAGCGAAATCTTTATGGATAATTCCATTGAAATCTAAGAATACTGTGAGCAGTGCATTGTCACTTTTCTACATTCGCACTTTCTTCGGTTTTGGAGGTTCTGGACTTCTCCATCCCGAGCTCTGGCGCATTGTAAGAAGCTCATTTTGAAAACACCATATTTCATCACCTGTTAAGATGCATGACAGGAAGTCTGGGTCCTCATCGGTCGGTCGTTTCATGACTCTGCAATGATTTTGATCATCCCTGAGTGAGTGGGACACAAAGCGGCAACAGATCCCAAGTTTTCAGACACATTGAGATGCACTGTTGTTTTAGGAATTCCAGTGATACACGCAATGAAAAAGATAGATGCACAACGATCACCTCGAAGAATTTCAGCAATTTTCGAACATTTCCTTCGACTCAAACCGTCTCTGATGCTCCTGGCCGTGAATCGTCTTCAATGCTCTCTCTGACATCACGAAATCTTACATACCCGTTAAAAATGGTTTTACAAATTATTGCTTCACTGCAATAAACTTGTATCATTTAAAAAATGCCTGAGGCACTCTTACCACCTTTGAAACAAAACTTAATTTTCAGACATTGCTTCATTCACGACCGAGCTTCAAAACATACGGTTACAGTTTTGTTCATTACGAGCAGTCTGGGATGCCAGCGTTGTTCCTTTCAAAACAGCATGTAGTCGAAATACCACGCTACTTAATTTCTGCATCAGATCACATATGGCTTTACACATTGCGCGAATATTAGATCAATAATTTTTTCTGTGGGACGAAGTGCCTATATTACTTATCACAATTAGTAATAATGCTACTAACAAGGACATGTATTAAAAAGTATTTTATTTTCTATTCAGCAAGTGAACTTTTTTAATCAAAAATGAAGGTTTCATCAAAATCTTCTGACATTTTGTCAGTTGTCTGTGAATAATAATAATAATAATAATAATAATAATTTGTGATTGGCCATTTCATCCTTCATCATCATAATTCCACCTCAGCCCCCAGGGCTAACAACCCTGGGTGCATGTAAATGATTCAGCTGATCCTTCGCATCCCCGAAAATGATGATCGCAGACCGCAGATCGCAGGATCGCTGAAGGGGCAAAATCTACCATTAGATGAAGAATATTCAGTGATCTACCAAAAGTTTTCCAAACTAAGTATTGCCTGACGTAGATATCACATTCTCCTTCCAAACTTGAGCATCATCAAACTTCAGCATACCATTTTAATATTTCAATTCGTAATCTCTTGCGTTTCATCTGTGTTAACGCAACGTTTGCAACCCTATACTGGAGTAATGTTAATTTGTACCTCAGGCGCACGTTTTGTTGCGCAGATGGGATATATTACATTTTTTATATCCGGAAATCTATCAGCAATTAACCGTTATAGCTCGCGCGTTCCCCATTTCCTACCATTTCCATTTTAAGTCATGACACGAAGTACTCGTTGTTACCACAAACAAATCCATTCTTGAAAAAAGCCTTTTTGTCTCCTTGTCTCATTATACTTTTTGTATAAGTTGTATTAGTAGTGCGTGGTCATTAATGCCATTGGTCAACAAACAAATATTGTCGCAGTATAATTTCGTATTTGCGAAAATACCATATTGTGTAAATGGCTCTGCCGGCAAGCTGTTTGATGAACATACTGATGTGAATCCTTTTACGTTTCTTTATGGTGCTTCTTCTTAGATTTTATAAGACTATCCGTCATTTTATGAGTTTTTTATAACAATATTTATTTCAAACAAAACGAAAGATTTTTTTTAAAATAATGAGACACATCATTCCTATTTAAACCATTATGTTAATTATGCCTCAAGATTCTCAGTAATCTAAGTGTAAATGAAACATAATCATAGAACATCTTACATATAAGATTGTGTAGTTTAATTTTGATATGACATAACAATTTTTATCAAATAACCATAATAAAACATTTATTATCTCACCAGTTTATATTTTCATTATTATGGTGATATTCAATTTGTATTATTAAAAACAAATTATAATGGTTTTGTCACCATTGGAGAATGTCTCCTAGGCTCGCTTACACCAAACTTCAAAGATTCGGTATCAATACAATGAAAAATATTTGACTAATTTATATTCATATGCCATTTTTAATCAACATAATAGTGTTCATTGATTGTTTCTCTGGAAATTTTAATTACTAGTGGAAGAGATATTTTTAAATTGCAATACGAAAACATCACAAATGTTTATAAACAATGTATTACTTATTTATATATAATTTACTTTTATACAGTAGTATTTTTAATTATCTTATACACCGTATAAAGCAGTTGACATTAAAAATGTCAATAATATACTTTTCTTCAGTATTTGGAAAGAAGGATAGATGGAACGCATTTATAATTCATCCTTAATATCAATAATTAGTATTTAAAAGTAAACTCACTTTATTCTGAAGTACTTTCATGCGTGTCGTACAATTCATATTAAATAATACACGTGTCGTAGAACATATGCATCACTCAGCCACTTAAAATACTCCCTTAAAATAAAATTTCACACTGCACAGCACACCACACCATCAGTTAACGCAGGGGTTCTGTGAGTTCGTGGGAATTCAACGAAAAGATTGCAACTCTCTGTGTTAACAGTACGACTCTCAACAGCTGTCAAACAAAATTGCAGGTGGTTCAGAGTAACTTTAAGAGAAACAACTGCCGACTAACGGCGAACGAAGCAGTGAGAAACAATTCTGAAGCGCTAATTAAAATAAGGTAACTTGTGTCTACGAAACTTTTTATGCCAATAATTATAATACTAATAAGCACTCTATATTAAAGTAGTCAACTGTTTTAATTTTTTTTTTAAATAGTCAGACCAAGGTAATTTTTCTTCCTA
Source organism: Gryllus longicercus (assembly GCA_038098605.1). Taxonomy (NCBI): domain Eukaryota; kingdom Metazoa; phylum Arthropoda; class Insecta; order Orthoptera; family Gryllidae; genus Gryllus; species Gryllus longicercus. The sequence goes on from JAZDUA010000378.1 coordinate 1,509,473, forward strand.
TTAGGATTTTTGCTTTGGTCGTGACAAGTAGAAATTTTGTATGTAAAGACGGAATTCTGTAAATACTGATTCGGCCCTCGGCGAGTAACGAGAGACTGCCGAACCAGTCCTGAAGGGTCGAGGTACTCAGAGAATGTTCGCTTCCTTTAATATGTCCAAAAGACAGAAATCTGCGTGTAAAGCCAGCACCGAATGTTAGGCTCTTGTCAAATGCCAAACAACTTAACCATTCCACGGGGCATTCGGCGACTGTTCCGTTTTCACGGAATGCTGAATAAGTGGAGCCGCCTTCAGAGACGGACAGAAATGGAGAACCCTGAGTTCTTGTGGTGAAAAATTGCGTAACTTCTGCAGGTCTGACCGACTGAGTTCACCTCATTTCTGTTGTTCTGCAGCGACTCTCACCCGAGAATTCCTATTGCTCGAGTCCCGATGGTGGCGAATTTTACACAATAGTTACAAAACTTGGTCGAATTCACCCTCTGCCCGGAGAAGAATTCTAGCGGTCGACTGCTCTGCTATATTAACTTGTGTTGCTGCTTCGAGGATTAATAACAGATATCCCCTCGATTTATTTTATAAAATGTTCGCAAACCTGGAATAATACGTATCTTAGGTGCTTTCTGCTTCCTCTCCCCCTATTTTGTAATATTATTTTTATATAATTGTAATATGTTTAATTTTAAGTTAATGTAAGTTAGTATAAGATAGAGTAAGACCATCAACCATCTGCACAGATAATATGTAAACTGAATAATGTAATGTCTACCAAAAAATAAATAAATTAAAGAATAATGCAGCGTGTATACATTAATGAACGCTTTAATACACTCGGGTCAAGCTCTTTGGAAACGATTGCATCAAGAGACCTTTGTGACAAAGCGGCGTATAGCGGCTATCGAGTAGAGGGGCAGAACTGCAAGGAACTCTTTCCATAGCGTACGGACACCAATATTATAATATTAACTCGTATTGTCACCAATGACAGTTACGGCGAGTGTTAAACCAATGTCTTAGGCTCAGTGGGAATTGGGAAGTTGCAGGTTCGATCTCTGCATGTGACGTATATTTGCCTGCTGTACTAACATCAGAGGGTTTTGTTGCACCTGTCGGATGACACTTGTAGGCCGTCTGTTCAGCTCTATGATTCTATGTGATTTCCCTGATAATTTCTTCGCAAATGACGGAACAGCATAATAGGATACGGAGCATAGACCGATCTGGAGATTTCGTGTCTCATCCTTTGCCAATTACCAATCCTTATAACCCAGCGAGAGACTGATCAACTTTTATTTTAGGGCCCACCTCACTGTCTGGTAAATTCGGAATACAATGTACAGGCAGTGAATTCTCAGAGGTACTTCTTGACTTGGGGTGAGATAACAGGAATTTAAACAAGATTTAATATATTTCTGTTCTTTATTATGTAATTTCGTTAGCCAAACAATTATTGAGAAGATTGGACTCATTGGATGTCACTGCAAAATTATTCTAAACAAGGAAGAGCATCCATTGATCTTTGTGATCACGCGACGATTCAGTAAAAGTGATTCCCTGGTATTGGTGTATCTAGAGTTGATAATATGGACAGTTGAGCAGGTGTACACAAGGATGACGAAAAGTGAATTCCCTGCAAGCGCTTAGTTGATGGGGTTGTTTGACTGAATCATCTCAATTACGATAATAGCTCATCATTCGAATTCAATCTTCCAGGTCGTGATGAGGGCAACCGCAGAGGAGAGCTCGTTAAGTCTTATTGACCATCAGAATATTCGATGTCACAGTGCGCCATTCTGCTTGTACTTGAAGCAGCTTGCAAAATCTCATGTGCGTGTGTGTATACAAGACATTGAAACTGAATTGAAAGTGGCAAAATAGCTCGGCTGCAAATATTCACCTTTGTTTTTTCGAACGAGATATTATATCCACAGTTAACTTAGAGATTTTGAATCTTACTTATTATTGAAGTTTGACATATCAATGATGCACAATTGTAAGTGTGTAAGATTAATTTAGAAAACACACACACACACACACACACACACACACACATATATATATATATATATATATATATATATATATATATATATATATATATTGTGGCGTCACCGATTAATTAATATAATTTTATAATGGCATCGTCAATAACAAAGTAATTTCTGCATCTGGAAATAGCTCGCGTCGAGAAGTAAGTGGGTCAAAGGGACGCGGCCACCGCCGCGGAGGGTTCCTTCGTCACGCCGCCGGCCCACCCCCCGACCGCGCACGGGTCTTCTTCCCAGAGGCAGCTGGTTTATTACCCCCTCATAAAAATACTTGCTGCCCCCTCGCCGGAGACCGGCCGAACAAAGCGCCACCCTCGCGTCCTTCCTTCAGCCGCGCGACCGAGGAATGCAAGCCCGATGGAGTTGGGCCGGGTGTCAATTAGGCGAGGAAGACACATTTACGACACGTCGTGAGTGAAACCTTTCTCGGCCTCTTCCGAACAATGCTAACCCCCCACATTCGTTCTGGCACGCGTTCTGGCACGCGTCCGGGCGCCAGAAGCCTCGCGGGAGCTGTTTCTCTCTAAACACAGTAGGGTGTCGATTAGCCCCTGCCGGCCGTCGGGAACCCGTGAAATGCGCCTTTACGCGCGCACGTGTCCAGGACAGCTGCGATCAGCTTCTGGAAGAACTGACAAAGGGAAGCGAGCGAGATAGCGAAACCAGCGACAGACAGAGAACATTGACGGAAAAATACAGAAAAATCGACACGAGATTGGTTAATCAGATTTCTGCGACGCAGCCACCCTCGGCCAATGGGAAGCTTCGCCATGAGGGAAGGGAGAAATTTGGTGTCAGGAACATTTTGGGAAGGGGAAACGTAGCTCTATTATAAACGCGATGCACAGTGGGAAGAGACACTTTTTTGGTAAAATCTCTTCGACTTACTTGTTAAAATTTCTTCGGACACTTGTTAAAATTTCTTCAGGCTAGACTTGTCAAATTTATTCGAGACACTAACTTTGTAAAATTTCTTCGGGCACTTGTAAAATTTCTTCGGAGACTTCACCTTGTAAGATTTCTTCGAGAGAGACTTATAAATTTTTGTTACTACGGGAGAGTTCCAAGATACTTCTTGGTAGCTAAAGGTGCCTGATTATTCAGTCATTCACGATCGGGACGCGAGTTTGGGAAAAGACTTCCCCAGAGCCGAATCAGTCAGGACGCGACTCGTAAATTGTTGCGGAGAAAACTCGGGCGAGACTACCGGACCCCGCGCCGATCCCGCATCAGCCTGCCAGCCTTGCCGTCTACCGTCCCGGGCCCAGTGACAGGCCTCTCCGTTACGTCAGCGCCCGTGGACACTCGCCCCTCTGAGCCTGTTCGATTCGGCGACCTGCAGAGAAGGAGACGCACCGCTGGAGTTCAGCGACCTGGGACAACCGCCGCCGCCTCTGTTTGAGGCTGCCGCCTCGGCCTGCCCACGAAGACCAGCGGCCATTGGTGAAAACTATGAGACGTTGCCGTCTCACTGAACTATTGTAACGGCGAAAAACTGCAAGTGGCCGCGCTCAGGCCCAGCAGAATTAATCACTTGTAATTAAGTCACAGAGTAGTTTTAGTAAAGAAACTTGCGTCGCCCATTGCGACATTGTAATTTACCTGGTAGCTTTTGGTGCCAGGAATAAACAGTTGTTTGTCACAAATGACTCAATTGCTCATTCTTGACCTCCCAACTCTTCCATTCAGTTACATTTCAGGAGCTGAACCTGGCGCCCTCCCCCGAGCAGTCTTATGAATATTACATTTGGCTGGTCCCAACGTGGGGCTAGTTGAGTGCAACCTTATGAATATTACAATATATATATATAAATTATATTGGTGCTTTCAACTGTTTGAAGCAAATGATTAAAAAAGAGGCAAATTAATGATTTACCTTTATGATTAAATTGATTCAAAGTAATGATGCACTTTGCAGTAGGTAATTTATTACTTCTGTGATACTTGCTATCAGATTCGGTATATTCATCGATTTGTGAAAAATATTGTTCTAATTTAGATAAATGTATATAATTTTAAGGGAAACCAATACGCAGGGAATTGTCTAAACATTGAAGTATATAGACAGTACTTCCGATACTGTGGTGATTTCACCATTAAATATGATATATTGCATGAAACAATAAATACCCTCATATTATATTCCATCCCCAAGACGGAGAAACCTGCCGAAATATGTGGTTGTCCCTCAAACTTATTCGTCTGATTTCATCGACGACGGATCATTTTTTATCTAAAATGTTACATTCCCCCGCGATCATCTTTAATTTCTTCCTACATTGATGGGACCAGCATATTTAAATTTATAAAGCTTGGAATAAGTATACAGGAAATGCGCTCTACCGTCGTATAGCGTACCTGCTAACGACACTTCGGTAGGTAAAATTCCTAAAATCAATGCTCTAGTTCCTTTGAAATAAAAGACACATCTATTCGCGTGAAATACTAATCCAATGAATCTGGATTCTTTCTTCACGTTATCCAATTTGCGTTTCAAACACCAAAACCACTTATATTTATGCATTTTAAGGGGGATGAAGGCGAATTTACTCAATGTAGCATATTTATTTAAGAAGTGGGGATTTGATGTAGAACATTGCAATAGTATTGTTTGAAAAAATCTATATTAAAAAAATATTATTGAATAAAACATTTTTAAATTCTTTATAATATAAACTTTTAAAATTTGTAGTATTTACCTTTACTAAGGTACACGTTGCCGAAAAATAATTACTTTATAAATTTGAAACTTTGCAGAACTCTTCCTTAAATAAGAATAAACAAGTGAATGTTAGAAAATTGCTACATTTGTTATATTTCGATAAATGCGTGACTACCCGCTAATTATTAGGGCCAAAGAAATTAAGTTACAAAAATCGCCATATTGAATTTAAGCAATATTTTAAATATCATATTAAGAAACTAGTTTATAAGATTTATTGCTTGATTCTGTTTTAAAAATCAGTGACGTTAGGGGATTTTTCAAATTTGTACGAATACAATGAAGCAACATTATAAACGAATTGCATTCATTTTTTATATATCAGCATTATACTTGTACCTTTATTAAAAAATCAAAGTTAATTTCTAGAAAGAACATTACAGTGACGTCACGGGCATTTGGCATCTCTGCGAGAAACGGTGGGGGATGGTCGCTACCTCCCCACGGTTCTCTGGCTGCGATTGGCTAAATGTGTGATGATGCAATAATTCGTGCCATAAACGGCAAATACGTCGTAATCTGTGCCGTAAGATGGCATTTTATCGTCGATTTCTTGTAACGTCAGTGTCGTTTATAATTTTGGAATATAAAAAAGTCTTCCACACAACCTTTTCTTTATGTACTGCAACTACGGACTAAATTCTAAAATCATTCTTGAATCATTCGTTTTAGAGCAAATAGTTTTTATATATTTATTTATGCCAAAATAACTATGTATTCAAAAATAAAAATACCAAATGTACCACAATATCCTTTCACAATACCGTAAACACCGTGCTACTTGGACCCAATTTTTCAATACTTTCGTAATTTTTTCTATACTAATCCCTGAAATACAAAAAAATATTATATAATTCTATTTTTTCTATAGATCCACAGGTTTATTGGGTTACTTGACCCCACTGTTAGAGTGGGTCCAAGTGGCCCGTTTTTTTTAATCTTTTTATTATGTGCTCACAATTAGGAATTTTTTTAAAAAATGGAGAAGACTGCCAATGACGAAGTTATCATATCCGTTCTATTAACAAATACATCATTACCAAAATGTAAACTGATCCCTTGATCAACTACCTTGAAATCCAGTGTAGAGATAAAAGGGCTTCGGCCAATTTCGACCACAGACACTTAATAGAATGCTGTAACTTACAGTTGTATCTCCAAATTGTGCTAAACGAGTTTAATGCTGCACTGTGTTGCCATCTCACGGATGCAACTGCAAACTAACTGATCAATGCAATGTATAAGCGACTATAACTTTTTTTTTCGCGTGGGCTCAAGTAGTACCCTAAGGGTCCAAGCCCGTGATGACGATACTTCAGTAGCTATACAAGATACCACAGATAATATTTTGAATATTGAGTTTACTAGTTATACTGTTTTTAAACTATAAATAAATTACTTTTATTAGGCTTCCGTAATAAAATAGCTCAATTAGTCGATCAACAGGCGGAAGCAAGAACAATTCTTCCTTAGAGAGGGCAGATTCCGGAAAGTTCTCCTTCACTCAAGGTTTGCATAAGAGTTCTCGATGTTCGTCGCGTTTCGCTTGTCAGAGCCACTACAGCTTTAAAATTCCAATGAAGTTGAAGGCTGAAGTTTAATTATTTCTTTGATCTCAACAGTCTTGCTATTCAGGAGATAATAGTTCGTAGACAGAACCAAAAATGCGCGCATCTGATCAGGCCATACTGGCCCTTAAACTATTAATGAAAGTGGAGACAGTACATAGAGCAACGTTCAAGGCACAGCGCCTTTCATGATACGTATTCAGCAGAATGCTGCGTCAAGCAGATTTGACACAAAAATAAGTAGATTGGAGTGAAAATCGCCTCGCAACACTTGTTTAATTTTTAACATTTAATTGTGAAACAAGCATGCCAGGGCTTCGATATTATTTCACGGATTTTGAATGGTTAGCAAGTCCGGGTGTGACAACAGCTAAGTTGATTGGTCCCGAAGGTGTAGTCAGTGATCTTACCTTGGGTGGTAGCGATGATCTTCCCCCGATATATGGAGAGATCCATCGCCGATCTGCATCTCCTCTAGCGGGCTTTTCCCCGGACACACGGTATGTGTTGTAGTATAGTGCATATAAAAGTGTGTTAGTAAGGGGGAAGGATAGAACAAGGAAGAGAAAGGAAAAATCGTGTACGACCCGTGGCCCCTTTGTTAGCGTCTAGACTTCTCATCTAGACAGCAAATAAATTCAATCAGTTGTCGAAAATCCTCCAAGGTTAGCACTCGAAGTACATAGAGCCAATATATGCACTTCGTTTCAATTGATTTGGTCTTTCCAAATAATATCTGAAGGGTTAGTAGGCGCCAGAAGGAGAAATAGCAACATTATAATATTACGTAACCGTTCCCAACAATGCGAGAACGTATTTTCTGTTGTCGCACCACTAGTTTTAATAAAAGTATCGTGAAAAAAATTTGACTTCAAGAAGAGTCATTACATTAAAAAAGGTATCCTCTCGGTTGTTTCTACGCCGTCGTGTTTTATTTGGCCCCACGTGCGCGGTATCCGCAAGCCTCACACGTCACCGCCCCCGCCACGGCTTTTAACCCGGCGCCTCCCGGCGCGGGCGCGCGCGTCTATTTATATTAGCCGGGCACAAAAGAGCCGGTGATCCGCGCGCGTCCGCCGCCGCCGCCGCCGCCGGCCGCCGGGGGCGCCCTCGGATTGCGGGTGGGCGTGGCGCTCGTGGGGCGAAGGGCCTAGGGCTGGCCCAGGTCGCGCCGGCCCGGCGTGCGGCCGCATTCACGCCCCAAAGGGTTCGGATGATTTTTCAATAAGCGCAGCGCAGCGCAGCGCAGTGCCGCGGCCGGCTGCTGGCGGGCGGGCGGGCGATTAGGGCGCAGATCAAAGGGCCAAGGGCTCTCGCAGAGGCCGCCCGCGGGGCCTCGTGCCTCGGCCGCATGAAACGCGGGAAAAGCCGCCGCCCACGCAAAATGCTTTGCGAGCTGCGCCCTGCAGCGCGCTGCCGCGTGGCTGAGCGCCCGCTCCCCTCTCGAAACAACCCTGCCTACCTGGTCGCTACCTCGTCTTTCTGCTTTCTCTACCCCCTGATATTCCGCGCCAACCTGAGTTTCGTCCGTCCCTGTCCCTGTCCCTGTCCCTGTCCCTGTCCCTGTCCCTGTCCCTGTCCCTGTCCCTGTCCCTGTCCCTGTCCCTGTCCCTGTCCCTGTCCCTGTCCCTGTCCATGTCCATGTCCATGTCCATGTCCATGTCCATGTCCATGTCCATGTCCATGTCCATGTCCATGTCCATGTCCATGTCCATGTCCATGTCCATGTCCATGTCCATGTCCATGTCCATGTCCATGTCCATGTCCATGTCCATGTCCATGTCCATGTCCATGTCCATGTCCATGTCCATGTCCATGTCCATGTCCATGTCCATGTCCATGTCCATGTCCATGTCCATGTCCATGTCCATGTCCATGTCCATGTCCATGTCCATGTCCATGTCCATGTCCATGTCCATGTCCATGTCCATGTCCATGTCCATGTCCATGTCCATGTCCATGTCCATGTCCATGTCCATGTCCCTGGCCCTGGCCCTGGGCCGTCCCTGGGCCGTCCCTGGGCCGTCCCTGGGCCGTCCCTGGGCCGTTCCTTACCTTGTGATAAGAACATTCATCTTCAAGATTATTTGACGAGATATCGACATCACTCATAATTACAACACGTTCTTCCATGACGGACCGTCACTTACTACACCAATCACTATCACAGCCAGGTCCGTCGTTTTCATCCGTAGTGCCGGATTTTCCGCCGAGTTCTCCACCCCCACAAATCTCCATTTCGCGCACGCTGCTTCGCTTCGCGGCAAAGAAAAGCGGCGGCGGCGGCGAAAGTGGAAGGGTGTGGGGCGAGCAGTTGGGGGGGCGGCGGCGGCGGTGGAACAAATGGCCGCGGAGGAGGAGAGTGACAAAAGAAAATTGAAAAGAACGGATCGCGAGGAAAAAGACTGGGCTGCGCGTGTGGGGGAAGGGAAAAGGGGCGGGCAGACGAGGAGCGAAGATAAATACAAATTTAAAGTTCTAACTGGGCGGCCTTAATTAAACAGCTGCTGCTGCAGTGGCAGAGACTGTGCAAGTAGTTGTGGAAGTGTGGTGATGGAAGGTAAAGAAGTGGCGTGGGTGGTGGGTGCTGTTCGTGGTTTCGGAACATGTCGTCACGGGTGATTGCATATGTGGCTCAATCAACGAAATGCAATTGGGTGGGCACTCATTCCGGCAGAAGGTCACGAGCAATCTGGTGCTGTATCTGCGTGTGAAGCAGAAGCAAACGAAGGATTCGACGCAATGGAAATGGATGAAGCATGAGTGGGAGGGCGACTGTGGGAAAGGGACAGGGTCGAGGGAGTAAGGAATTGAATGAAGGGAGCTACGCGCCCAAATTCTGCTGGTCTCACACTTCCGCGGCGTCCTAAAGAGAAAGTAAGGGGGCGTGTCCATCACGTGAGGCTCAAGTAGACTTTCTTTGGAAAAATTCTTTTCACTGACACTCACTGTGTTTGTCTATATAAGGGTACCATTTCTCTTCCCATATTTAGACCAAATTCATTATCTGTCAGGGAAATGTACTACTGCAAGTGTTTTAATATTAAATAATTGTAATTTATGTTCGAGTTGGACTGGAGAATTGGAGCGCGGTCGGCGACTCTGATAGGTAGTTTTCCGTTGTTTCTCTGATCAACACCCGGAGAATGCCGGAGCAGCACCCTAACACACGGGCGAACTTCCCTTTCTTCCTTGTCCTTCATCTTCACCCCTTACATACACTGCACTACCCCACATGTCGGGAGACCGGTCGAGATCTTAGAGATTGTCCTGACAGTGCCCCGCTGGTTGGTGATACCTGGTTTGGGAAAACCCCACTACCCAACGGTAGATCGATGCAAGATCTCACCATCCAGCGAAGGAAAATACCCGCCATCTCCCGAGAAAAAATGCACTATACTAATGGGAAGAATGACCTCTGCAGGTAATTGATTGATTGCTCCAAGAATCATCAATCAATCACTTAATCAAGTTGGTTGAGTGAAAAAGAGTATACTAGTGATTATGCTAATTCCACGCGATACTTGTACAGGCAATAAGCATATATCACGCCCTCTGAGACAGAATTTCTCTTAACTTGTTGAAAAGGAATTCGTATATATTGGTCCCTAGACCTTGGATTTTTTACCTGCAGAATCTTAATTCTAGAATAAATGCCTCATGCTAACTAGCTGTCTTGTAAAACTGAAGAATTCAATTAAGATGGATGAAATTTTCATTAATAATCATTTTTCTTAGGTATTAATAAATGAATAATTTTTCCTTTTTAATTTAAAGACAATCTATTATTGTTTAAGAAGGAAATTTTATTTTTATTGATTCCATTATACGTAAAAATGATGGGCACATAGCGTTTCATGAATTAATTATTCATATTTTAAATATAAAAACTAACATAGTTTATAAATAAATAAAAATTAATGCAAATTTTACTTAGATAAACCTAAAAAAAATTCTCAATTTACTAATCTACAATTTTTAATTGTTACTAGAGTTATTACAATACATTTTATACATTAAGATGTTAATAATTTATTCACGAAAAGTCGTATACCCATCATCACTTTTCATTAATAAATAAACAAATAAAAATGCACTCGACCACTAATTAATTTCTTTTAAATAAAAGAAACAAATTCCATTTAATATCAAAATTGAGAATTGTCTACACATTTTTCACATCTTGTCTATGGACAGTGATGAGACCGTAGTGCGTTCTATTGGAGGTAAGATCTTAGCAATTTACATTGCAATATGAAGACCCGTGAACCGTGAAGATAATCTACTGTAATGACAAACAACAAATTCATCTTCATTTAGCGAAATGTCTATCACATATGTTACAGAACATTGAATGAGGTTCTCACTTCAACTGTAATTTTCGTAGCGCATTATTAGTTGGAAGGTGATTTCAAAGCATTGTGCTTTGGGCAAAGCGTCGTTCCGACCTCATTGGGTAAATGTCTGTGAAATATTGCCCTTCAATATTCCATATTCCGATACAAGTAAGTGATCGAAGGCTATTTTCCGAAAAATAACCTCTGCCCTCTGCTATATGGCTTCGACAACACAATCGAGCTGAATCTGTTTGGCCTTCATGGGGTAGGAATTTGTGTAGCAAATGTTTTTACATTAACTCTTGAATTAGTTCAGTAAATGCTATGTTCGATGCTTCGTTCACATGAGTAAATAACATTTAGCGTATTTAATTTTCGTTTCTGAATTGTTCGTGTAATAAAAACAACAGATTCGATTTTATTGCGAATTTAAATAATCAATTTTCAGATATTTTTAATACAATGTTTTCACCCAACCGTCTCTTCAAGTACAGAAAAATTCCTTTAACAAATTAGTTGATCCTTTGTAGTAAATTAGGAGATGATCTCTAATGGTTAACATTACAACCGAGATGTACAATATTAACATACAGAACTTACAATGAGATGAATTTGTGACCATGTAATGTCAATCGTTATTGAGACAAACTTAAGCCAAGACGATTTCTGATATTACTTTCCTAAGAAAATAAATGCGTGTATAAAGCAAATGTTGGCAAGCGTAAGGATTAAAAGAACCATATGAGCTACATGATTTAAGAATTTTATGACATGATATCGTACCTTGCCCAATTGCTTATATTTATTTATTAGTTCGTACATAAAACGAGAGATTGCCCTGAGTGTTACACACTAACACATTTATCCATTTTTTAAAGACCTTACTTAGTTTGCGAATTTTTACACAATCGATTCAACAGTAACACATATTTTAGATACGTCATGATTAAAGACCGCAGAAGCATCCTCGGGACAGGACGATGTACGAGTCCTCGGGAGCAAATTCCTCACTCGCTACCCCTCATTGCGTTTCCATTGTGTACCTTGTTCCCCCTCCAAACCTCCCTCCCCCACCCCTCCGCCTCCTGCAGGGGCCGCGAGGTGACTCATGCACGTGGCTAATAACCGGTTAATATATTTGCGAATATCTTCGGGGCGGCAACAATTTCAATTATGCTTCGCCTGTTCGCCCTCGCAAATTCAATTCGGTTTTCAGCGCGACATTGCATGGCGGAGTGGGCGACAGTGGCGAGGTGTGAGGCAAGGGGGTTGGGGGTGGGGATGGACGCGGTAGCGCTGATCCTCACCCCCCAACCCCACCCCCAGGGCACAGCGCGTCCTCCGGCGCCTCAGCGACCTGACTTACCCTCACCCACCCCGCCGCCTTCCTCCAACGCCTCGCCGGCCCGAGGCGGGTCGAAAGGAGAGGGTGTTGACGGCGAGACGGGAGGACAATTGATGCGATAAGCGGGCACCGCGAGGGTGAGGAGAAAAGGAGCTTGGGTGGTTGGAAATGCGGTGTCGGCGGTGGTTGAGGGTTGGAGGGAGTGGGAGGGCGTTGTGGCTGGTGTGGTTAGAGGGCCGTGTGGTGGTGCTGGGTGCGTGGTGAAGTGTCTGTCGGGGGCTGCGGGCCCGGGACTATGCAATTCGTTGTGGTGAGGCACGTCGGCAACAACGGTTGTAGTGATGCCAGCTGCAGGGGCGCTGCTCCACTCTGATGGTCAGTGACTGGTGATGGGAAAATAATGTTCGTGCGTATTGAATACATGATTCTAGCTCGCAAACTAAGAAGATAAACAAAAATAGAAGGATGTAATTCAAAAGGCGAAGTGCAAAGCTGCTCGTCATTACTCTTCTGACAGAGCATTCCCTTCTCGATTTGCTCTCCTAATCACCCTAGATAATTTACAGCAGCGTGGAGGTAGTCGTCGGTGAAATTTTTTTGCAACACCCGTCTTACAGAGTTCCAAGTGTAAAACGCAACTCTCAGGAGCTGTATTAGCTAGGCAGCATAAATAATAAGCGGATAATATATTTGTGAATATCTTCGGGGCGGCAACAATTTCAATTATCCTTAACATGTTTGTCGTCGCAAATCCAATATTCGGTATTCAACGCGTCATTGAATGGCGGATTGCATAGCCTTCAACACACATGAAAACCACAGGGTCCTGCCACGCCACATCGCCTCACTTTCCCTGTGATAGTTGTACACGGAAACATGAGCTAAAGGTTGGGGAGGCTTTAGGCCAGAGAAGGGGGAAACACTTGCTGCCGATTTCCACGCCTACGGATAACAGTTTCTTCAGTTTCTTCTGAGTTGTCGAGATTTAAATACATGTCCCCGAGGATGCTATCGTGTCGAAGCTATATTGATACTCAGCCCTAATAAGCCAAGAAGTATTTTATCTTAAATCAGAGACGATCAATAGGACGAAAATCTTATGGGATAACGTACTTGCCAAATCTGTGTCAGGTTCTCCCAAACAATTTTAGCCACCGATTGTTTTTGTAAACATTTTTAAAACCGTCGATACACTCAGTCAAATCTAAACTTGACCTACTCAAAATAATGAAGTCATGTAGTATCGTACATCACATATTTCAGCATATACTACGAAAACGTACGTTTATTTACGGTTAATGAATCATTTTAAAGATGCCACTTATTCTAATGTAAATTTCATAAACATACATTTTAAAAATAAAATTATGTGAAAAAAATTATCATAGTTGCATGCACCGTCGTACAAACAATTTATTCCCCCGCACTTGCTTTGTTTAGTTGGATTTGGCAATGAATGCACTAATGTGAAGTTTGTTCTTCGAGTTGATTAACGCTGAAATATCAATACGTATTCATGGGAAACTTTTGACTGTGTAGACCAGTTAAAACATATTATTTTCTTTTATTAAGTTCGTACTACGCAATGAAGTCGTGTATTTTTTCAGTAGAACGTAGGTAATAATATTATAATGTAATAATAATACAGTAATAATGATAATAATAATAATAATAATAATAATAATAATAATAATAATAATAATAATAATAATAATAATAATAATAATAGATAAGATTTATTTTCATCAAAGAATCGTAAAAATGTATGTAACTTATGCAAGAGGAGATTAATCATTGCATGTTTTCTTAAGCTCCAAAAACTTTTCCCTGCCGTTTTATTATTCTTAAGTGAATGATGAATAAAAATACGAACAAAGCGAGCTTACCAAAATTTGAGAACTAGACATTTTTGCACCGTTAACTCCCAATTTTTAGTGAACAAATCAACCCCTACGCTACTTGGAAATGGCCTCCGGGGGTCGATCTCTACCACTTCGAGAATGGCTGGCCTGGGGCATCGGCAACGGCGTGGGCTGGGCACGACCGAAGGCAGCGAACGTAGATAAACGGGGGTGGGGACAGCGGAGCTCGGGGCGGGGCGACCCCTGGCATTTGCGCGGGTGAATTATTCGCGCGAGCCGGGAAACATAGTGGTCGGAGTATGCGAGTTTGTTTACCGCTGTCGCCATCTCTCGGCGCGGCGCCGCGTGGCGCTTCGGCCGCCCAGCCAGTGAACGGCCGGCGCGGGGCGGCGGGGCCGCCGGCCACTTAGCCTTATAGCTGCCTGCGCTCCCGCCCGCCCCGGCGCGCCACGCTCAGCTCTGCCCCTTGCTGCTGGTTACGCTCATACTGCTGTTTGGCACTTGGTTGCTGGAAGGAAAGGTTGCTGTAGTAACTACCACAAAACAGTGCAGTGTTGTATTTTTTATTTATTTTATTGAATAGGTCATTTTTGCATATATAAATTAGATTACCTATTACTATGTGGCTAGGCCAAAGGTCATTAAGTCACTACAAAACCTACATCCTACTGGATTTTAAAGTTTTGAATTACCAGATGGTGTCTCCATTGTACAAAAACCACAGTAAAGAGGTCATTTGGTGCGGCTAAGGAAAAAACTCTAAAGGAAACAAAACTGCCAGAAATGACGAGAACATACTAATCTACCAATTTTTTCAAACCTACTACTTATTTCCAGGTTGAGTCTCAGATATTCTCCGTCCAAATTTTGTCTTCCTCAGCCCCTCAAATGAAACAACAGAAGATCATCCCCAACATTGCTCCTGCGCTTAATTTCCCTACTCCCACTCCTGTTCACCTATTAATGTGGTCATTATAAAGCTATATTGAATGTATCTAATGTATTTATAAGATGTCCCTCACCGAACATTTCGCACTTTTTAAACCATTGTTAAAATGTGAAAATTAGTAATCAGTGTGTTATCAGGGTTACTTGTAAGATTTGCATTCACAGAATCTTCACTCTATTTTTGTTCAGTCATCTCGCTTTCAAATCAATAATTTAAATAGCCATGATTCGATGTGCTTATTGATTATACGCATTCAATGTGAACAAAATCCCTTATATTCTACACAAACTTCTATTTACACTTTCAGTAATACAAGCCATCATTATTCTTGGGCACTTTGGCTCGTGTCGATTGCATATCTTCTAGTCTTTGGCTAGACTCGTGACTTCAGCCTCCGCGTACCAAGAGAGATGGCTCAGAGCATTAGCTGATGTCACTGTAGCCCCTCTGATTGGGAGGTCCTAGACTCGAGTCCCGACGATGGCACGATTTTCGACACTAGCTTGTTAGCTAGGTTGAATTCAGTGGCTGTCTGTAAGAGAATTATAGCGGCCGTCTGCTCTGATCAGCAGTTTTCCGTTGTTTGTCCTATGAACACCAGGCGAATGCCGGAGCGGTACCCTAAAAAACGGGCCACGGACCGCGCGCTATCTCACCTTCCTCTTCCTTGTCCTATTCTCACACCTTACACACACACTTACACGCATTACACTACCCCACATGCCGGGAGACCCGTCAGGAGCTAAGAGCTTGTCCCGGCTGGGGCGGTGCCACATTGGTGGGAGATACCGGGTTCGGGAAACCCCTGCTAGCCGACGGTAGGTCGGCGCCGGTTCTCGCCAGAAGCGGGGGGGGGGGAGATCACCGCCACCTCCCGAGCAAAAGCATGCATTACACTTACGGGAATAATGGCCGTAGTAGTGGACGTGCCCGGAAGCACTAAACAACCAATCAAATTCAGCCTTCGCGATACAAATAAAATAACATTGAGGCTGTGCGATGCCTCATTCCATCCATTTTTATGTCGAATATTTGGTCAATTTAACTCAGTTCGTCTGCATAAATTCAGTACTACTTAAGTATTACCATTTAATGAAATTAAAAGGAAAATCCACGTTGTACCGGTTTCTTTTTGCTTGCCATGATTGTTGTGTTTGTTACAGGTTTTTTGTAGTCAACATCTCATAGCACTAAGCCATTTTTGTCTTGGAAGTGTTCATAATTTGCTACACTTCCTCAAAGGTTTCTTTTAGTTTATAATAACGACGGTTTCCCAGGGCAGCGCCTGAAATATCAGTTTGACAGCATATACTACTGCCATATAAATGATAAGGATTATAATCATGAGGCACAAGAAATAGATGCGTCACTGGTTGAATGGCATCGTCACAAACCGTCCGAGTTTGAAATTATCAAAATTTGTAATTACATTTCTTGGAAAAGAGAGGTAGGGGCGAAAAAATTGATTCATGTGTTCTGTATGTAATGTCATTTGAGTAGGTTACTCTACCCTACTTTAAAATCGTGTAATTTAGCATAATTATGTGTTTGTGTGGTGATTCATATAAACACAGAAGGTTTGCGTTGAAGTGCCAGCGAACAAATTATAATACTTGTATTGGAAGCAAGCTCTGACACGAGCGGAGGGTGTAAGAGATTAATGAAAAGTGAAAAACACGAAGAATACTCATATTTAATACTTCTTGTCCTTAATAGACTGTTGTATGAATCATGTTTTCGGAATAAAAATTCCAAAGTTTTGCAATACGATCATGTACACTATTTATTGCGCCATTATAAATTCAAAAATAATGTCAACATCGTTGACTGAAACCTTCTACAAAATTGAAAGGATGTGATTAGTTTGTTTACGTACATATTTGTAGTATCAGAAAATATTTGCTAATAGAGGTTTCAAGCGTGGTAACAAGTTTTGAAGTTGTACTTTACTGTACGCTGTTCATTCCTGTTAAAAACTCTGTAGAATCAGGATGGTTATAGTTAAATATAGATAACATTCCTATTGCACTTCAGTAATTTAAAAGTGGAAAATGTTTCTCATTTTGTGATGTGTACTGTAACACATACATTATTCAGTTGCTATTGCTAACTGATAATTTTTAATGTATTTGAAACCCAGTGTTTTTAAAATACAAATTCAGATGACCAAAAACACTACCCACATCAAGAGATAATACTTCTGTTGATGTGTAAATTTGTTATCGTGGGTCTTTGCCACATTACGCTTGTACATTTTAAAAGAACTCTTAACAGAAAAACATTAAAAAGCAAAAATACCGATAAAATGTTATGGAAATATTGTTTAAAATATAAAGAAGAGAGTGGAAGACTGGAAATCTCGCAAAATTCATTTTATATCATTTTCAACGTCAGTAAATGGCAGTGAAGGTTTAACGATTTGTTATTTATTGCTTTTGAGTAATAGTAATGTTTTAGCCTAGATTTATAATAAATGATCCTTGACTATTTTACCTAGTACTAGGAAACGATAAACTCTGAGGGATTTTTGTGAGTATTACGCCTTTTAAGAGTTACATCAAGAATTACATATGAAAACTAGAATAATTCTCTTGTAGGAGTTGTTCAAGGGCATGCATAATTATTCCTCCGTTTAACTGTAATAATTAACTTTTTATACATCTCTTTTCCAAAAGCATCGGAACTGCCAAGCAAATGTGCGCTGGGGTGAAGTAACGTATTCCACTTAGATGACTCGCTAACCTTCACACCACACATAATTTTAAATGTGTGTTCACTCAAAAGCAAGCTACTTTCTTATGTCCGCCCCCTTTAAAACACAACTCTGCGAGTTGGCTAATGAGGAAATAGGCGAGCAACGTGAAAGATCACCTCGCTAGCTGTAAAACCACTTCGCCCTCGTGTTACCACGCACCAAAACATCCCTAATGCGTCTCACTTCGCTAGGGGGAAGTTAGGATCCCTCTCCCTCGCCTGGCGGCCGCACAGTGAACCTTGGGGCACTCCCCTTAGTCGCCGCGCCCCCTTCCGAGTTTCAGCTGCAGCTGCGGGGGCGTGCCTTGATTCGCGCGCGGGTGAGTGGGAGATTGAGCGAGCGAGGACACCAAGCGGCAATGAGGGGCTTCTAGACAATGTCCCTGCGACGCTGAGTTCGCGTTCGTGGGCGGCAAGGAAGGGGGCGCGGGAGATGGCTTAGCAGGGGGTGCTCTTGGACGTTGTGATTTTCAAGGGTGGAGGACGGACTCATTTCATACATGGTGAGTAAAGATAAGGGGAGAGCTGCGCTAGTAATTTCCCCCAGTAATATGAATTTTGGATAAGGGAGGGTGAATGTTATATGCAATGAGTACAATGAGGTGACTAATATGTAAGTGGTATGTGACTAATACACAGTATTTCTCGGAGTAAAATGCGTGATTCGCATTTCGTAATACCTCACTAGCATGTTAAATTCGTTCATCTTTAGACAGACAGGATATTATTAGCTTTTATGAAATTGAATATTGAAGGTGTAGAGCGATGGAAATGTAATATGGTTGGAATCGATGTTACACATTTTGTATAGTTTCTCTATACAAATTTATATACATAGAATATTTGTGGAATACATTTTCATGTTTATTTTAGACTAGGAAAATGAGATGAACCAAATTATATGCTTTTAAAGGTACTGTTTTGTTAACATTAAAATATTAATTTGTTTTGATTTGATCGATGTTTCCTCGCACGTCACCTGCCTTGATCATTCATCTCAATAGTGTAATGAATGAATTTTATACCTGGAGGTGACGAATGTAGCTCCCACGCTGAATAGCGAGATCCTGCACCGACCAACACGTGTTTGCTTTATCATCCTCCAACCTCCTAGTGAGACCAGCACCCGCTGACACAAGCTCTAAGCTCCTAATTCATCTACTGACATGTGTAATGGCGTAGTACATGTAAGCGTAAGTAAAAATAGAGGAAGGAAAGGGCAAGTACGAGGAAGGGTATATCGCGCGACGTCCATGGCCCACTGCTCCGGTATTTTCCGGGTATTAATCGGCGAGACCATGGAAAACTACCATGGAAAACTACCATGGAAAACTACCATGGAAAACTACCATGGAAAACTACCATGGAAAACTACCATGGAAAACTACCATGGAAAACTACCATGGAAAACTACCATGGAAAACTACCATGGAAAACTACCATGGAAAACTACCATGGAAAACTACCATGGAAAACTACCATGGAAAACTACCATGGAAAACTACCATGGAAAACTACCATGGAAAACTACCATGGAAAACTACCATGGAAAACTACCATGCAAAACTACCATCAGAGCAGCCGGCCGCCAGAAAACTTCTCCTGACAGCCACTGAATTCGTGCTAGCTATCTAGCTGGAGTTAAAATTCCAGTAACCGTCTAGGATCGAACCCTAGAGCCCCCAGTCGGAGTCGCTACAGAGACAGCGGCAATGCTAGCTCTTAGTTAAACCCAACCAGATCGAAAATATTAAGATATTAATGCAAAAGAAGAGAAGATTGAACCAAAATGGTTTGTCACTGAATGTATGCAAATGCGGAAGATGAGACGAGACGAGACGAGTCGAGATGAGACGAGAGAGATGTGATCATATCATCGCGGGAGTAAGGGAGATCAGAATTTGATTGTTTGTGTGTGTGAGTATATGTGTGTGAAGGTAATGGACTAGCGGAAGGTATGTGGGCAAAATGGTGATTAAAGTGAACTGAGGAAGAGTTCACAGATGTTTTTTAAATGAGAGAGAGGTAATGAGTGAGTATGATATATACTAGAATTAAGAAAAGAAAATGTGGAGTGAAAAGAAGAACAGAGATTACGGGTGAATTCGGTCATGTTCGGCAAAAGAGGAGGAGAAAGATCGAGGGAAAGTGAGAAATAAATTTTTTAAAAAGGTCAGGGAGAATAGACGAAAGATAGAAATATGTTGATAACAAAAAAATAATATTAAAGGGAGAGAGAATGAATGAGAGAGGAGGTGCAGAGGGAGGAGGAGGACAGAGGGGAGGAGGAGGACGGAGCGGAGGAGGAGGACGGAGGGGAGGAGGAGGACAGAGGGGAGGAGGAGGAGGGGAGAGAGGAGGAGGAGGAGGGGAGAGGGGAGGAGGAGGAGGGGAGAGGGGAGGAGGATGAGGAGAGAGGGGAGGAGGAGGAGGAGAGAGGGGAGGAGGAGGAGGAGAGAGGGGAAGAGGAGGAGGAGAGAGGTGAGGAGGAGGAGGAGAGAGAGGAGGAAGAGACAGAGAAAGAAGGCAAAAGAGAAAACGACAGGGCGAAGAGGGGGGATGGGAGCTGCCGAGAGGGTGCGTGATTTGCGTGATGGCGATCGGATGGATCACGGGTTGCCGGCAGGGGTTGCCGGCAGAGGCTGCGCGCGGGGGTCGGGGGCGTGGGGGTCCGAGGGCGGCGGGGCGCCTGAGTTGGCATTTCCAAGGGCGGCTCTGCGGAATTGCCCGCGTTATTCCGCGGCGCCGCGAAACAAAGCGGCGGAATGCCCGGCCCTCTCGGCCTCGCCGCCCTTGCACCCCTTCGCGCCCCTTCGCCCTCGCCCTCGCCCTCGCCCTCGCCCTCGGCTTCGCCCTCCCCAGTGGCGGTGGCGGGCGGCGGCAACCCTCGCGCAGCAGCCATTAGCGGCTTCGCGGCGCCCCGCGGGCCAGGCGCCGCCCCTCGGTCGGCGGCGGCGGCGGCGGCGGCGGCGGCGGCGGCGCCGGGGGATGCTGCAGGCGAAGGTCAGCGCCCCAGCCCACTCAGGCACGCCCCAGCCCGCCCGCTCGCTCCCGATCACCCCACAGGCACCTTCAACCACCCACCAGCCACAGTGTCTACTCCACATATTGATTCATTTATTATTTCCCGGCACAAAAAAAACTACTGTTGTCATGTGTATCAGTGGCGTAATGTATGCTTATCCGAGGAGGCAGAAGTGTTTCGCTCCCCCTGGATGGAGAGATCCTTAAGAATATTTGTATTGTGGTGAGTCGTTTTGTGGCTTCCATACAACAGAAAACTAATAATGGTGGCTAAGCCATCGAAAGCTGCTATTGTAATAATCAATATTGTTGATAATGACGACTCATATAATTATTTCGTGATCCTTAAGACCTTAACGTCGACTGGTGTGGATTTTCTACCTCCATGCTTTTCCCGCGAGTGGGGCACCACCGAGTAAAGGACAAACTCTAGGGTTCCTACTGCTCTCCCAATAGTGATAGTGTAGTGAATGTATATATGAGGGTGTGTGGGTAAAGGAGGAGAATACGACGAGAAAGAGGAAGAAGAGATTGAGCGCGGTTTATAGCCCTTTTCTTAGGATGCAGCTCCCGAATTCGCCAGGTATTGGTCGGAGAAACTATAGTAAACTACTTATGAGGACAGTAACTCCGCTGCTCCGAATCTGTATATAAGCTTTTGGCACCACACTGAGAAAAAGTATTCCCAAAGTCACTATAACGTTAACATTTGAAATTATCGTGTTTGTGAAAAAAGGAAATATTAGATTAATCTGATGATCAATTAAGCGAATTGTGTGTGTGTGTGTGTGTTTGTGTGCAGATATGTAATAAACGTTTACGTCTCGAAACAATCTGAGTACCTTTTTAGGCTATTTTTCACTAACTACCTATGCGCAACAGCCGGGAATCTATCGGCTGCGATCAAGTATTTCTACTAGTGTAATACAAATGTCTCAAATTTTACAAAACATATTTATAATAACAATAGCACATACCCCAGAGTATACAACCTACAAACCATTGCAGAGAAAGCTAAATTTAGATGATTTAATTCATCACATTAACTTCGTAGCTCTAAATTACTTCTTCTAACTACATATTACTTCCACAATATTTTATAGACATTGATCAGTAATATCACAATCAATTATTTATACTATGGCCATGTTTTTTTCAAATATTTAGCAAAAAACATGGTTTTTGAAGCAACACAGGTTTTTAAGTGATTTTTTGTGGAACTCGTTGTTTCCTCTCTTTGAAGAGCCAGATGGCGTAGTTGCAAAAGGTGAAATGATAGACGCTGTAAGGATAGACTTCGCAAAGTATTTGTTTAATAGTGTTATGCGTTGAAACGGGTACAGAAGTCAATGCGCGGGTCCGCTTAAATTATAATCCAGCTAGTGAAACTTGCAATCGATTTCACAAGTTGCAAGCAATGCACAGTTTGTCGCTGATGTTCTCTACTACACGTAGTTTGTTGACACCTTCAAAGTATCCATTACCTGTTGCGGGCGTGTCCCTACTCCGGACCAGTAGACTTCAAGATTCTTTCACGTTCGACGGAGAAGGGTGGGACGAGTGACCTGACGCTCCTATTGTTTGCACTGGCAAATTCTTTTCCGCGATATTCCCGGTACTTCTCTCATTTAAACAACAAGCATTTCCGACAAGATCAAGGCCCGGTGGACTCGAAATGCCTATTTTTTTAATAACCCGTAAATTGCGATCGCGTATGTTGATGTGCATAGCCAATGTCAGGATTGCTCAAGTGGGCGGCCAGCGTGGGCTCGCCTTGCCAAGGAATCGTCATTTTTTGGGTCGTTTATGAGGCATATTTGTCGAAAGATTTTCCCACTTTATTTTACAATATTCCATCTCAAAGCAACTTGTCTCGTACTACTCGCCATCCCAGAAGTAGCACACCGCTCCCTCGTGAGGAAGATTTATGCCGAATTGCCCCCCTGAGAATGCAAGCCGCGCCACACTACCTGGTGTTAAAAGCCACTAGAGTTAGGGACCACGCTCCGTGGCCCCGTAGCTGACGGATTCTCACCACCTCCAGGGAATGTTGTGCTTGGCCACGGAGATTGCACTCTACCGCAATCCCGCGGCGCTACACGTTTAGTCTTCTCACACTTGTTTATCCAAGGAGTTTTGTGTCTGCTGCTCCTTCGTCAACTTGTCAAGGATTGAGGTGAAATACGTAACTCCCTGCGTCTCTTGCGTCCATCACGTGATCGCTGTTACTGGACGACTCTCACTTGCCTCTGACCGGCGTCTCGCCGCATTCCTGGCACGTGTATTTCCGATGTCTATTTTTTTCCCAGAAATTGTCTTACACATCGTAGAACAGTGGTGGCCAAACTTACGAAGCTTCATATTGTCTAGGATATCCGGGACGAGCCGCGTCACTGGAACGGTGGCAAACGTTTACGACAGCGTATTGTGGCCTTCTTCAGAGCGTACTGCTCTGAAGCAGCTCGTCAGCAGTACGCTCTGAAGAAGGCCACAATACGCTGGCCGAAACGTTTGCCAGCATGTCAGTGACGCGGCTCGTCCCGGATAGCCTAGACAACAAAAACTCCGGCCGCGGATACCTACCGAACCTTACGAAACTTCATGTTTAAATCGTACAATTTTTTAATCCTCCTGTAAGCTACTAAAAGAAACAAAGAATAATTAGAACTTTTATGCAAGCAGGTGTTGCTGTGCGTCATTCTTCTGTGCTCTTGTGTTCACAGGTTAGTCTAACTGAGAGTGACACTGCTAACTACCAAACTTTTCCCTGCAAGCTACTAGTAGCCCACGATCAACTGTTCGGCTATCTCTGTCCTTGAGTATAGCCAAACCAGCTGTACGCGCTCCTTGCAGTGATGTCCAATGTGACGCCACATTTCCACTCGCTCCTTCGCTGTGATCGTTACTGACTGAAGCGAAGTTTCGGGTGGTTCCAGCCGCGAGAAACTCTTTGCGGCCACGCGTTCGCGTATTAGGAAGTTTATTGGAACCTCCTTTTACACTAAAATAAAGCAACGAAACGAGAAGGTACTTAATGAATAATGTATAGATTAGCTAGGAAAAGGAACATCTGGAATTCCTCTTACAGTTATCTTGATTCATCAAGGAAAAACATTTTTCAATTACGGAAAAGATTTGTTTCTGAATTTATTTTACAATATTTAAGAATTCTCTCTATTTTTGACGGAACAAAAATACTTTCCCAAGGAAACATGTCTAATTTAGACGGATATGAGAAATTTCGTCAGTATGCGTATTTTGTTGCGTGTCCTTCTTATTCTGTCTTCATCACTATAGGATGTAGTTCACATGTTGGTAGATAACTTCCAGTAATGAATTTTTGAATTTGGATGTTACCAACACGTGTGGTTTAATGCCGTTTGAAACCGAACTCCCGAAAAAGAATGGTTAACTACCCTAAAAGTCCTGAATGCAGTAACTCCTTATATATGTTATATGAACATGAAGAAAAGAAAGACATGTATGTTAATTCAGCGAAGAAAAAATGATCAGAAATATTTTTAGCCAAAGAATGCAAATTAAGAATGCAAAAGAAAGTAAATTAATAGAATGTTTAAGTACAACTGCAAAAAACAACAACAATAATAATAATAATAATAATAATAATAATAATAATAATAATAATAATAATAATAATTTCGAAACCGTTATACAATATTCGATCCCAATATTTTAAAATACAGCGATGAAACCTTATTATATACGTTGCTAGTAAACAATGTTTGATATTGTCGCCATGTATCATTAACACAAAGAAAAATCGATATTGAAGAATCAGACATAGTCAGTGTTTATTAATGTGTTATAACATGAAAACAAAATTGCTTGTCGGAAATAAGATATTGACTGATAGGCGTTTGTTACAAAACTTATTTCTTTAATAAGTACAATGTTCTTTTTAAAGTAGCATGGTACTCGAATTAAAATGATAGTAACCATACATGATATGGAAAAGACAATAATTTGAACGTTATTAAGAGTAATTTAGATGCTATTCTATATATAGAACTTGTTTCAACTGTGAATTAATTTCAGCACAACAACTGGTGGCAAAGAATAACAAAAACTAATATTACTCCAGTCCTCCAATTCGAACGTTTCCCCGTGTCACTCTACTCTGCTTTGCCGCCCTTTCCCCTCTTCCTCCACATCCCTCTTCCTGCGCACGCGCCGTCGCGCATGGAGCTGGCACAATCCTCCTTGCACCCTCCACGCCCTCCACCCTTCCCCGCCGCCGCGAACGAAGTTAGGACAAAGGGCGGCACTGGATCCGCCGCGCAGTTTACGACGAGGGCACCTAAGTGCTGTCGCGGGCGCACAAAGACGACGCCCAGCTCGCGCCCCCGACGCAGCAGCCAGCCGTGGCCAAAGCCTTGGCTCCTGCCCGGCTCCTCCTGCCCGGCTCCTCCTGCCCGGCTCCTCCTGCCCGGCTCCTCCTGCCCGGCTCCTCCTGCCCGGCTCCTCCTGCCCGGCTCCTCCTGCCCGGCTCCTCCTGCCCGGCTCCTCCTGCCCGGCTCCTCCTGCCCGGCTCCTCCTGCCCGGCTCCTCCTGCCCGGCTCCTCCTGCCCGGCTCCTCCTGCCCGGCTCCTCCTGCCCGGCTCCTCCTGCCCGGCTCCTCCTGCCCGGCTCCTCCTGCCCGGCTCCTCCTGCCCGGCTCCTCCTGCCCGGCTCCTCCTGCCCGGCTCCTCCTGCCCGGCTCCTCCTGCCCGGCTCCTCCTGCCCGGCTCCTCCTGCCCGGCTCCTCCTGCCCGGCTCCTCCTGCCCGGCTCCTCCTGCCCGGCTCCTCCTGCCCGGCTCCTCCTGCCCGGCTCCTCCTGCCCGGCTCCTCCTGCCCGGCTCCTCCTGCCCGGCTCCTCCTGCCCGGCTCCTCCTGCCCGGCTCCTCCTGCCCGGCTCCTCCTGCCCGGCTCCTCCTGCCCGGCTCCTCCTGCCCGGCTCCTCCTGCCCGGCTCCTCCTGCCCGGCTCCTCCTGCCCGGCTCCTCCTGCCCGGCTCCTCCTGCCCGGCTCCTCCTGCCCGGCTCCTCCTGCCCGGCTCCTCCTGCCCGGCTCCTCCTGCCCGGCTCCTCCTGCCCGGCTCCTCCTGCCCGGCTCCTCCTGCCCGGCTCCTCCTGCCCGGCTCCTCCTGCCCGGCTCCTCCTGCCCGGCTCCTCCTGCCCGGCTCCTCCTGCCCGGCTCCTCCTGCCCGGCTCCTCCTGCCCGGCTCCTCCTGCCCGGCTCCTCCTGCCCGGCTCCTCCTGCCCGGCTCCTCCTGCCCGGCTCCTCCTGCCCGGCTCCTCCTGCCCGGCTCCTCCTGCCCGGCTCCTCCTGCCCGGCTCCTCCTGCCCGGCTCCTCCTGCCCGGCTCCTCCTGCCCGGCTCCTCCTACCCGGCTCCTCCTGCCCGGCTCCTCGTGCCCGGCTCCTCGTGCCCGGCTCCTCGTGCCCGGCTCCTCGTGCCCGGCTCCTCCTGCCCGGCTCCTCGTGCCCGGATCCTCGTGCCCGGCTCCTCGTGCCCGGCTCCTCCTGCCCGGCTCCTCCTGCCCGGCTCCTCCTGCCCGGCTCCTCCTGCCCGGCTCCTCCTGCCCGGCTCCTCCTGCCCGGCTCCTCCTGCCCGGCTCCTGTTTTTACCTATCCCCTGTTTTCTTCCTCTCTTGCCTCGTTGTTTCTCATTTCCGTTGTCCCTTTCCGTTTCCGTTCCTCTCCCGTTCCCTCCCTTAACTTCACCCACTCAATGCCCTCATACACTGCCGGGCTCCATACAGTGCCAAGCGTTCCGCGTCCTTTCTACTCAGCCCCGTTTCGATCTTGTCCTTCCCTTCCTCTCCTGCCTTTCCCTCCCTCTTTCTCTCGTTCTCTCAAGTTCCTCTTCTTCCTCAACTCCTTCATGTTCAGCTACATACACTGGCATGTCCTTCGCTACCATTTTACTCCACCTCACTTCGAACCACCCTGCTTCACCTTATCTCGTTACTCTCACATCCTTTTCCTCTCACCCCATCCACGTCGCCCGCCTCACACAATTCTTGCATCCAACGCCAAGGTTTACCACGTTTTCCACTTCCGTTTTCCCCTTTTCCGTCTCTTCTCACTCCTACCCTCCCGTTCCCTTCTCTTCATCCGGCCTCTGACCAAATCATCGATGTCCAGCCCCATAGTGTCAAGTGTTCCACTTCCGTTTCAGTCGAATACTTTCCTCCATCCCTTCCACCATTCCCTCCACGTCTGTCGCCCCCCCTCCCCAGTTCTCTCGTGTCGTTTCATGCCGTTCCATTCGTTCCCCTTCCGTTCCACTCCAACCTGTTTCATTCCTCCCCCCCCCCCCGACCTCCCTTTTCCCTTCCACCTCCTCAACAAGTTCGTCCTCACCTCCCGCTGCGCTCTGCCCATAAGCGTTCGCGAGTGTTAAGGGTTCCGATTCTCTTTCATGCCCCCGCCACACCCAACACGCCCCATTTTACCTTTCCAGAATCATTAATGTTTCTGCTAGAACCCATTCCGTCTCAAACCCCTCTCTCCGTTCTGCAAGGCTGCTGATCGGCAGTTTATCATAGTTTCTCCGATAGTTTTACCATAGTTTCTCCTAGGGAAATGCCGGCGTAGACCCTCTCAAACTACTTCGGGGCGACCGAGCGCTATCTTTCCTTCCACTTCGTTGACTTAACCTCTCCACTTACACTCTCTTACACTTACAGGCTCTTCACTTGACGTATGTCGAGTGACCAGTGGGAAGCTTGGAAGAGGTACGTGGAAGGAAACTTTCGTTTAGGTTGGCGCCGGATCTTACTACTCCAGTGGGAGTAACACGGCCTTATTCCTGGATACAACAATCACAACACTAACCGAACTAAATAACATAGTAATAGACGTGCTGGAAACGTGAACCAAACCGTCTCTTCACACCACACACACCCTTCGTGTGCACTGTCGTGCTCCTGCTGATCATTCCCGCCCCGTCTCTCCGCGCTGTGTTACGCTCTCACCTAAGCGCAAGCCGTCTCGTGTCTCCTCCCTTCCCCCTCCCCTGCGCGTTCCGACCCGCCACGCCCCGAGGCGCGTTCCTTTCACTATTCTCTCCCACGCCTCCTTCACACGTCAAGCCACCACCCTGTTCGGCTGATTGTCCCATCCCCTTGCCATTAACAGAACCTCCAGCCCACGCTCAACCACTCGTTCCCGCCGTAGCGTTGCTCTCGAATTCTAGATGCATTGAACACATTGCTTTGTCGGTAGTTCCCTTCTGCGTGTTCTTCTTGACTGGAGGAGTTAGGGTGGTTTTGACTGTACTTCTAACAGTTGTTTAGTTTGGTTGCTTCAGTGTCTATGCTTGTCCGACACGAGTTTTCCAATTACATCCTCACTTTATTTAACTTTCTTTAGCTAATTTCACCGCGTCGGGCAACAATATCATCTTGAAGGAACATGTCTTCTTAATTCAAGTTATTTAAACTTTCTTTACAATGTCTTTCTTACGTACTCGTGAAAATTCCATATATTTTCTCAAAACCGCTCACCTGTGACTTGATGTATTAAGGGCGTGAAGGAAAACATCTCTCCCCTTACTTTTCTGTGCTCATACCCAACAACATTTCTAATATTTCTCTACTGATATACTGTGCTATTCAAACCAACATCTGTAACAAAGTACTCGCGTTTCGCGTATTTCTTTATGTACTCCCTCCCACCTTCAGCGTGTCAATCTGTCCGTATCCCTCCTGAGTTTCGTTTCCAGCACTTTTGTTGGCCTTGGAGTAGGCAATTTCGCTCAGCTCCAAGCGCCCGCCGCACCCGTGTCGCTTCCTTTGTCATGGCGTGTCCCTCCTAACAGATTCCGCTCTTTGTCTCCGTCACCGCCAGGCGCATTTCATCCCCTCTTACATCCCACCGTCCTCCTAATGCTCCCTGCGGTTGCCGCCACCCCCCCCCACAAGCCGCGCCGTCACCGTTCCACTACGGTGAGGTCACGCCCCCTACCCGCGCCGCGCCGTGCTCACGACACGAAGGGTCTTCTCGCAACGCCCCTCCACGCCCCGCCTCACTACGTCCCTCCCGTCCACGCCTCTCCCCTCCACGCCCCGCCTCACCACGCCCCGCTCCTCCACGCCCCGCCCCTCCACGCACCTCCCCTGCACGTCCCGCTCCACCCCTCCACGCGCCGCCGCTAGTTGCCCCGCTCCTCCACACTCTGCCCGCCTCGCCCCGACCCTACACGCTCCGACCTCCACGCTCGGCCCCACCCAGCCGCGACTCGCCCCACCCCTCCATGATCAGCCCCTCCACATTCCGCCCCACTCCACACCTCCCCGCCCCGTCGCACCCTGCCCGACACTTCTCTTCCCCTCACCAACTCGCTCCTCGTGCCGCCCGGGACCACCTCGAAAGCATGGCTCCCACTTTTGCTTTATTTCCGCTTCTTATGCTTCTGGTCCTCGCAACGACTTTCCCACGCGCCCCCCTCACCCCGGAGACGCTCTTCTACATCGCGCCACACTGTAAGTCCATTCCTCACTTTCCCCATCTTATCACCCGGCGTCGTCTCTTCGTCCCGGCGCTCATCGCCCCGGCTGGTTCCTCCTTTCCGTCTTTGTTCTGCTCCTATCCTCTATATCTCCGTACCTCCACCTTTTCACGCCCCAAGTCGTCCCTTTCCACACCTTCATCACGATCTCTGCTTAGCTCACACCGCGTAGCTCCGTACTTGGCCTCCTATACCGCTGAGCTCCAACGCTACCTCATCCTCACGCCGCCCCGCACCACCCCTCACCGCCTCGGCGCCGCCTCGGCGCCGCCTCGGCGCCGCCTCGGCGCCGCCTCCGCGCCGCCCCCGCGCCGCCCCCGCGCCGCCCCCGCGCCGCCCCCGCGCCGCCCCCGCGCCGCCCCCGCGCCGCCCCCGCGCCGCCCCCGCGCCGCCCCCGCGCGACCTCTTCATCCTCCCACGCCTCTTCTACATTGTCACCGCGCCCCTCGTACCGCCCCCGCGCAACCTCTACATCCTCCCACGCCACTCCCACGTAGCACCGCGCCCATCTCCTTCACAGCGCGTCATGTGCTGCATGTCGCCCCGGTAGCGGCTCTCCGTCGCGCGGGGCCAGAGGCTCATTTACTCCGTGTAGCGCGCGGGGCGCCCGGCCAGCGCAAATCCGCCGGAGCGGCGCGGCGCGGCACGGCACGGCACGGCGCGGCGCGGCGCGGGGCGGCGTTCACCGCCCCGCAGATTAGGCCGGGGGAGCGGGTGAGCAATATGAAGCGACAAGGGCTCCCCTCGTGGCCTCCGCGCATCACGGTCCGACGGCCACGATGTTTCGGGAGATGAGGGTTATTTGCTCCCTTGTGCGTCTGCTGGTAGCTGCCCCGTAACCAGCTGACTATTTGGAGTGAGTGGTCATCGTCCACATATCTCCTTCGCATTTTCTTCGTTTAAGGTCTCTTCTTCGCACCAAACGGTACGTTTTGGGAGCAAGAACATTCTCATGGATGTCTTCAAATAAAACTGTGAACGCTGGAAATAAGATAAGATGCGTTTTTCTACTAACAGAGAAGAAATTTCAGATTTCGTGGATAAAGTATTCGCTTTAAATTTCGTGTGTTCGCAGTATATAATACTTGTATGCTTCCTTTTTGTTCCTACTGTGTCGCTCATTAACAATCTCCCTGTAAAAGTAACGCGATGTGAATTAGGAAATCATCTATTTATAAACAAATTAAGTATGGATGTTAGTTTTATTTAAAATTGTGTGTGTGTGTGTGTGTGTGTGAGCGCGCGTGCGTAAGCGTGTGTGTGTGTGGCTCTGAGTATTACTGAGCAAGTGGATGTGAGCGAGTGTGTTTTGCGTGTGTATATGTGTAAAGTGAAATCGTCAGAGCTGGCCTGCGCAGTGGCATGCCCAGCCGCAACGCTGCCGTGGCGGCGGCGGCGGCGGCGGCGGCGGCGGCTCAACGCGAAAAAAGCGCTGGCACAGTTACTCCAGAAGCATTAAAAGCCGGACGCAAAAACGCAGACGCGTCTATTTGTCATCCACCTCGACTTTTTCGTGCTTATCGCCCGCGCTTTCTGGCATTATACGTCTTGAACGTCCTTGGGCGGTGGCGAGGGAAGTGGGGGGGGGGGGGGGGGCAGGACAGCCCATCCGCCTGTCCGTTCGGCCGAAGGGGTGGTCAGTCAGGCCGACGCGTGCAGCGCGCTGTTGTCTGGCTCCGCAGTACTTTTTTTTTGGTGTTGGTCTTTGTACGAGCTCATGCGTAACTTTTCTAATGGAAACCAGAGCTTGCAAGAGACGTGTATTGTGCAGACCGGGTATGAAAAACTGCCGTAGGAAACTATTTGGTCTGCTTGGAGTGGAATAAATGAATATTACACTTAATGGCATCAGGACTTCTATATTTAACAATATTTTACATGATAATATAACGCATATAATGATAAAATGTATCATCGAGTGTACTTGTTGATTTTTAATGTAAATTCCTCTCAATGCACATTCAAGCAGTTGCAATTGTCTGCTTCATACTGCATTATTCACCATCATATTGAAGATCTGCTCTTTCTTCTGTTTAAAATGTAGGTGTTTGATCAGGACCTTCTAGAAATTCTTCAAAGCGGTTTAAGGACGAAACAATGAAAAGACGATGGGATGAAGAAAGAAGGAAATGTAGCAAACCGAGCTGTTTGAATGTGTAGAGGAAAAAATGGGTGAATGTATTGTTACCACTCTCTCGCTCATTATAAACAATTTTGCATCTATTCAAGCATGGATCATCATAGACTGGTAAAGGCAGTAGGATCTTTTAAGTCCTAAATAGGGGAGATACAATAGATCAGCAATTACTTTGTAAAAATCATAAGATTTTGTCTTTTTTAAATAATTCGAAACAACAAATTAAATATTTTAAATGCTTTTACTGCATAACATATTAGGTGAGCGCATTAAAATGTAACAATGCAAGTTATTTTATTAATAGAGACATGTGCACATTTACATTTCTTTGTGAAAGAAATATGTGCGAGTGTAGGGCTTCATCATCTATATTATTATAACCATCATCATAACTCGTCCGAGTATTTTCTAATGTCTAATAATATGGAATGTTGAATTTGTTATTGCATGTAGCTCATTCACTGTCGCCGTTTTATGGTCATTTAGATTAACAATTACGTGGAAAATACGTTAAG
This sequence comes from Gryllus longicercus, assembly GCA_038098605.1. Taxonomy (NCBI): domain Eukaryota; kingdom Metazoa; phylum Arthropoda; class Insecta; order Orthoptera; family Gryllidae; genus Gryllus; species Gryllus longicercus. The sequence goes on from JAZDUA010000378.1 coordinate 1,541,247, forward strand.
CGTGGTATCTGTTGTATAATATGTGACCTGGTTTATTCTGAAGAAATACATCGAATTATTCAAAGCTCTTGTCACCTCGACAGCGAATCGCATCCATGTTCCTTGGCGTACGCTTAGGAGCCTTTGTACCGTACAGTTCCTTTACACAAGTTTGCTTGCTGTGTGCAGAAAAGACAAAGAGTTAAACTCGCCGACATGCAGCACAGCAGTGACTCTCATGCCCAAAGGTACAATAGGTGGCGTTTGCTGCTCTGTCCCGCAGAAAATACTTTCTGTGAGAAATGTAATATTATGATTAAGACCATGTTAACATGACCTAACGATCGTTGCAATAACACTACATGTTATTGTTATGTTATGACATGCTCTGTTAAATGGCATAGCAATAATATTCCTCGAATCGTGTATTTGTGTTGTTCACCCTTCCTACCTGGAGCACCTCGATGTTTAACCCATTACCTACGCGCGCCGAGCCGGCGCTCGCGCTGGAGGCTGGGGGTTCGAGGGTGTCTTGCGCCCAGCCATTCATTCCGCGCCGTTATCCCGCGCTGACAAGGGCGTAAGAACGCAGCTGGGCTCGCGGGGGCGGGGCGGGCGGGGTGGGCGGGGCATTATCCGCTTTGCGCTGCAGCCGAAGGGCCCGCGCCCTCGCCCTCGCCCTCGCCCTTGCCCCCGCAGATAAATAATTCGCCCCGCCTGGGGAGCTGCGCGCCCGCCCGCCTTTTATTTGCATTCCGTCCGATTGGCGCCGCGCGCACGCACGCTCGCTGGTGTCCTGGCCTCCGGGGTGGAGGTGACGGTGGCGGAGGTGGTGGCGGCGGCAGCGACGGTGGTGACAGGTGCGGGAGCACTGGGGTTAGCGGTGACGGTGACGGTGACGGTGACGGTGACGGTGACGGTGACGGTGACGGTGACGGTGACGGTGACGGTGACGGTTATGGAGCGGAGGCGCTGGCATTGGCGGCGACGGCGACGACGGCGATAATATTGTAGTTGTCGTGGAGGCGGTGGCGGCTGTAACGTAAGCAGCGGTGCTGGTTATAGCGAGCGGGGCGGGTAGCACGGTCGTGTAGTGAGAGAAGTTGTACGATGGAAGCGGGGACTGTGAAGGCTGTAGATTGATTGCTTTTTGTTTCCAAGGGCTCCAACTTTTATAATCATTAATCCCACAATTGACGTGCTTGTAATTTTTCTGTGGGTGTCGGCGTTACACCCACGCGAGAACGTAAGATCCGGCGCCTATCTACACATCGGCTTGCAGAGATTTCCCATGCGAGTATTCTCCCCCAGCCAAGGGAGCTCTAAGCTCGTGACTTGTCTCCCGACATGTATTGTGCTGTAGTGCGTGAATGTGTAAGTGTATCTTAGTAGGGGGACAGAATAGGACGATGAGATAAGAAGAAGTGCATACATTGCTTAGCCCGATTTTTAGGGTACTGATCCGGCAGTTCGCCTGGTATAGTAAAAAAACACGTAAAAATACCTCTCAGGCAACCGGCAATAGTTCTTTATTATACATTGGCTGAATTCGAAATGGCTCTCTAAGATAAATAATCCGTTACCATGAAGACTCGAATCCTAGTACCACCCGGTCAGAGACGCTGCGGCAGCAACTGCTGTTGCCCAGAGTCATCTCAAATGGTTGCGCACTTGACTTGAAGTGACGACGTCACTGTTATTATTAGCTTTTCCGTAGAAAATCTTTGCAGCCCTCAAATAAGTCAGCGATATGATACAAGGGCGAAAGGGAATGATCATTTAAAAGTATTAGAAAAATATAATGTTCATTTTGATCCAATATGTTGCAACCTCCAGGGAAAATGTTAAATACTTACTGTGTGACACAGAACATTCATGAATTGTCAATATATAAAAAGTCTTCAAGAAACTATGAAACGCACGTATTCATATTATAAAATAAGAATTTTATATTTACGCGTAAAAATTATAAAGCCTTAACAATTCTTGATATTACTTGTATATTTGATGTAATTTGTTCTTTTAATCGTCGTTTTAAGCGCATTTACCTACTGATAAAATGCTGTGCATCTTGCTTACATAACTATTGAAAATTGTGAACTCCATGAAAACATTCTATAAGATTGAACAGGTATATCGAATTTAAAATAAAACCTTTTTCACGCCCCTTATTACCATGCAAGAGAGTTGGAGCAGGTGGAAGAGCTTAACCCAACGAACATGTAAATGGAACGCATGGTGTATGTAGCAGAGGCGTCGTGGCAAACGCGGGGGGGGGGGCAGGGCGGGGGAGGAGGCTGCAGTAACGGGGTGGACGCCGTCGCGCTGTGAATGGAACAGAGGGAGCGGGAGTGGTTGCACAGCGGCGAGGGAGGCGCGGCGGCAGTGGGAAAAGCAGGGTCCGTATTGGTAGTGGGGGTGGGAAATGAAGGGAATGCCAAAGGTGGGCAGGTCCACGCATAGTATGGCTCCACGCTCGGGTATTATAAACAAAGTAATGTTTGTGGTCGTAATAGAAATTTATTCTCCCTACGATTGAGTGTGATAATGTTATGCTGGTTAATTCCTTCATTTATCATTCATTCATTAATTCATTCATTGATGTTTCTATCTATTGTACCGTTAGTATAGTGAATGCTTTAGCTCGGGTGGTGGCAGTGTTCCTGCCTGCTGTATGATGCGATCTGGTGCCGAACTACACGTTGGCACGTGGGGAGCTTCCCTCTCCAGGTATCTCCCCAGCGGAACATCATCTCGGCCCGCTCGGCCGAGATAACCTCTAAGCTCCCGACTGGTTTCCTGTCAGGACTGTGGTGGTGTAGTGCATGTATGTGAGTGTAAATAATGGGAGAGGATAGGACAACGAAGGGGGGAAATAGATTGTGAGCCGTGGCCCGTTTGTTAGGATACTGATCCGGCATTCGTCTGGTATTGATCGGAGGAGCCACGGAAAACTATCAATCAGAGTTGTCAACTGCTATAATTCTCCTTCATACAGCGGCAAATTCCCTCTTAGCTATTGTCGAAGATCCGCTTATGTAAAGACTCGAATTCTCCCTGAACCTCCCAGGGCCTCCCTGGGAGGTTCCTTGCAGAAACAATGCAAATGCTGGCTCCGAGCTGAACTCAGCCGGTGTTTGTAGTGGAGCTTGTGATGAGTTTGCGATGAGTATGCAGAGGATCAGAGGAAGACTGTTTCGATGGTGTGTCTTCCGCGTTGTCTCTGGAAATGATGATTACCTGATGAGTGAAAAGAGAGTACTTTGACCATACTTGATTATTTGTTTATAATTTGGTGCTGGAGATTGCCAAATAAGGAATAATAATAATAAGGAAATAAGTCAACTAGCGCCCTGTAAAGTAATTATATTTGTATAGAAATTAATGTATTCGCTTGTCCTTTGAAATTTCTCTTTGTGGGTACAATTCTGCGTTTTGCACAAGAATCCGTACATTGAGTTTTCCTGTGATAGCTTTTAAATAAAATGTTAGGAACCTTTAAGTTACTTTCCATTGACTTAAGTTAAATTTAACGTTGGGTGCTTATCTTAATTCTAAAGAAAATACCCTAGAATTCGTTGAACAAATCGAGTCTGGTGATTGTCGTAGCGTAGAAACGTCTGCGTTTTAAAAGATCGTGGCTATCTGTTTTGATTCCCGTGTGATTTACGTTATCCAATACCCTCTTCGTGTATCCCATCAGCATTGGAGGGGTGTGGTGGCGATGGCGACGGTAAGAATCGGAAATAGGTAGACGACGATAGGACGAATTGTCGCTTGAGTGAGAAAAAACGCAAGGGAAACTTAATAATTTTTATGTTTCGAATTTCACTCAGTTCACGGAAGAAGAATTTTGGCGGGTCCTGGTTATATGTACTAACAAGTCCAAGCTTTCATTAAAGCAACAAAATGTGTAGATCATACGATATAACGAACAATTGATTATTTGATGTGTAGTTAAGGCGCCAAACATTGAGTGTCTGCAAACATTATATGCTTAGCCTGCGACTCTCATTGATGACTTACTGACCGGGAAAATAACAAGCATTATTTGGTTTGTGCTCACATTATTGATTCGATAATATTTAAATAATATTCCAGTATTCAAAATTGCATTCCATCAGTTTTACAACATAGAATTATGTTAGAAACAGTTTGAGGAAAAAGCAAGAAATGTATTGTTTAAAGAATAAAAAGTGTAGGTTTAAAGAATGAAAAAAATGAATGTTGGATGTATTTACTGGATAAATTGTGCATCTATTCGAAAAAAACTATTTTGATATAACAACAGTTAGTTAACAACAGTTATATTCTAGATTATGATTTCCTGATGTTCATGGAGTTGTATTCACAAAATAAATTAATTACGTTCAAGTTGGTTTTTTGGGAGTTTCTACATATTGTACTATCAGTAATATAAAATTTCATATTGCAGTTATAAAGTCATCAGTGATATTCGTTTGTGAAACATTTGATTTTAAAAAAACAATATGGGAAACGCTTCATATATTTGAGAGAAAAATTCTCTGAAAGAGTTTAATTTCAGTAAGTAAAACTTATAACTGAACAGCATATAAAAATAAACGAAGTTAAATGTTTAAAATACACATAGTAGGTGTTGTCAGAGATATAAATCCTAAAGGATAGTTTCCTCGGTAAATTTAGAGGTGGAAGAGAGAAAGTAGCAACAAGTAATAGAAGCGATTTGAAGGGATAATTAAGCTCTTCGAGCTGTTTAATGTAGGAATTAAGAATAAGAAAAGGCAAGAAATAGGAAAGAGATATGCGTACTTAACCTGGGTGAATTCCACAGCGGGCGGTAGCGCTGAATGAAGATTGCCACCAGCAGCAGCCTTCTCATTCCGAATCTGAGTCACTTGAACGAGCCTATGCAGCTCCCCGGCTACGCAGTTATGCGTGGGGCGATTCGGAGTGGGCGAAAGGGCGAAAGACCTCGAAGAAAGCACTGCGCCGCGAGGGGCCGGGCGTCTGAAGGGCGGCGCGAGGGCGGAGGGCGAAGGGCGAGGGTGCAGGGATTGAGCAGTTCCCTCTCGCGCCAAGGGCGAGAGGCCCTTTGGAGGAGGCGCCGAAGAGCGGCGGCGAGGGGGAAGGGGGAAGGATGAAGGGAGGGTGCGTACAAAGGCCTGGCGCGAGCGAAATGCATTTCTTCACTGTCGACCAAATCATATTGCTGTTGTGATGTAGCGTTTCCTCTGTTGTGGCGCGGGAGCACGTTTTGGGAGATGGACTGCGATTCGATTGATCTCCGTGTCCTTGGGGTCGATTTCAAGATTGGCTGTTTGTCTTTGTCGCTCTTTGCTGGTATCTCAGGAGGACATGAACGTAATTTCTGCAACCCTTATTATGATCTTCGTGAAATATCGGATTGTGCGTTACCGATTCGTTATGGCATAACTCAATTGACTTTTGAGAAGGGTCAATATATGTGGTACATGACTTACTCAGTCATTATTCATTTAATTTCAATACATTTTATATGACTCGAGAGAGGAACATATCCAATTTACATTCCATTTCAATAGCGTTTTGTTATGCAAGAAACGTTAGAAGAAAATCAACATAAACGAGAAAAAGTAAAACATAAATCTTGATGTTAACGGATCAACAAATAAGTAGTCATATGACTTCGAAATTGAAAAATTCTTATTTTCAAGGCCAGATTCCAATTTATGAACGATTTAATATCTTTGAGTAGATATTTAACAATATTTTTCTCGTAACAATGTAATAATTCTCCCTAGCAAATTTAACCTTGTGTATGCCTGCTATAAACAAAAAATTGTAAAAAAGTTTTTTTCCAAACAAAGGAATCACTTTTTTTTACTTTAAATGGTGAGTTATTACTATAGTATTACACCAAAGCATTTTAATGTTGTTTATAACGTTGCAACGTCCACGCGAATACACGCACTGCGTACGTCATACAGATCTCAATAACACCAAAACTACATTTTGACGATTTCCTTGTAATTCATTCAATCAATTCATTACAGCTCATGCGGTATAATAAACATTATAGTGGTGTAGTTATCAAATATACACTTAGTCCTAAAATCAATTTTCATAATAGTACGAATTTTTGTTTTGTGATTGAGATATTATCTTACCTTTGCCAAATTTTGTTCGAAATAACGCTTATTAGTAGCAATTATTTGTATGAATTGTAGGATTTTCAGAGATTAAGAAGAGAGCATGAGTGAGACGAGAGGGCGGAAAGCGCTGAAGTGATCTGGAATGACCTCTTCGGAGCTGTTGAACCTGACGACTTATAAGCGCCAGGCTTTATGCGACGACCGTACCGCAATCCCTATCGCGTGCGCCCTCACTCCACCTCCACGTCAACTGTCTCCTCCCACATCATTCTCGGTGAGCTCCTCGCTCTGGCCGGAACCCTCTCCGTCCTGCCCCCATCGTTACTGCTCCCTGCTGCTCCCTGCTGCTCCCTGCTGCTCTCTGCTGCTCCCTGCTGCTCCCTGCTGCTCCCTGCAGCTCCCTGCTGCTCCCTGCTGCTCCCTGCTGCTCCCTGCTGCTCCCTGCTGCTCCCTGCTGCTCCTGCTGCTCTCTGCTGCTCCCCTGCTGCTCCCTGCTGCTCCCTGCAGCTCCCTGCTGCTCCCTGCTGCTCCCTGCTGCTCCCTGCTGCTCCCTGCTGCTCCCTGTTGCTCCCTGCTGCTCCCTGTTGCTCCCTGCTGCTCCCTGCTGCTCCCTGCTGCTCCCTGCTGCTCCCTGCATCTCTCCACCCCTCCCCTAACAGCCTCGACCCGCCCTGACCCGCCCTTCTCCACACCACTCCACTCCACTCCACTCCATCCCACTTCGCCCACCCCATCCCATCCAATCCACTACCATCTCCCACTCCCCACGAGGCTCCACCACGTCATATCCTCGACCCCCGTCGTTCCACCCTGCTCCACCCCGTCTCACCCGCCCACCCCACCCCACCGCGGCTCCCTTCTCACCATGCTCCACCACGCCCTTCCGCCGCACCACGTCCCACTCTACCCCCATCATGCCCCATCCAATGCCCACCCACCCCTTCAACGCCACATTTACTGTCCCCCCACCTCACCCCATTAATCGCCACCACGCCCCATCCACCCCCACCCCGCCCCACCATGCGTCCCCACCTCACCCCGCCCCATTGCCCCACCCACTACCCTCCCATAGCCCACCACACTCCACCACGCTCAACTCCGCCTCGCTCTCACCCCACCCCTCCGGGCCTTCCCCTCCCCGCTGCGTCTTGCTGCGCTTTGCCCCACTGCTCATCGCTGCCGCCCCTCCCAGCCACATAAAATGTCACAGCGCGTTCCGAGAAGAAAACAACATTTATCTAAATTACTCATGCTATGAGGGATGCCCGCTCTCTCTGCGGCGAAGCCTCTTGGGCAACAGGGTAGAGGGGGACAGCGACTGGGGGTCGAGGGAAGTGGAGATGGTGTCGGCGAAGATCAATGTCTACAGGTCACGGCCCACAATCTTGATCTCAAAGTTGCCGGATTTCAATAGAAGCTATCTGAAGAATATGGAAGCTCGTAAAACATTATGCGAGAGTAATGTGAATGTTACGACTGCACGAAATTGAATGAAATTTTAGAAGACGTCGGCCCGCGCTTGGCGGAAGTAAACATGCAATAATCTACACAGCGACTAAAATTTTATTTGGCTCCTAAATATCGATTTCGCTTGGAATTGAAAATGTTTGAAAGGATGTAACATGAGGGTTATGTATTCAACCTCGAACTTTTCCATGATTCTTATCATTTGTATTTTTGTCATAGGAAAGAACATTTTTATTGAAACGCTACTCTAGTGTGTTTCAACAAACAAGCGCGTGTTGAAAAAAAGACATTAAAGTGCATTTTATTTTGTTTTACAATGTAGGGAAAATGGGACAATGAGTGTTTTTTTTGTGTTTAATGTTCAAAGATGTGTTAAAAATTTCAAAAAAAATGCATTAGGAAGTAAATTACGTAACAAGATTAGGATTAGAATAAACCTTCACTTTCTCATCTCATGCGGTACGCACATAACAAGTTGGTGAAAATTATGAAGTTATTCATTCACCTATCAAAGTGTTTTTAGATATTTGTAATTGCTTGCAACGGAAACCTCCGTTTGTTACTCAATTGTACTAGCAACTCA